>CM028129.1:293057500-293657500 GCA_016271365.2 Neoceratodus forsteri | reverse complement strand
TTTCTGCTTTCTCCAGCAGATGGTGCTGCTACTACATGGTGACGGCAATGTTTGTGAAGCTGCTACTCTGCCACAGTATGTGCAGTCTGTGTGCCGTCCGGGGACCCAATCTCCCCATAAATGCGGTACTGAGCGATGGACTCAGAAAAGGTGAGGTTTAATAAGAGAAAAATTAAGCTGTTGATCGGTAACGGAGGATTTGGAAACAACGGGACTGAGGACGAGTTAAAGTAAGCGTAGTGGCGCTGCCGCTGCCATTTTGAAACGAAGCGCTGCGTTTGCATGGTGAGAAACATGTTCGCTGGGCACTTGTAAAGAATTGAACTCGGGTTTAGATAAGGCTTACTTTTAAAATAGCTGGACATTTTGTGAGGGTTTCGAGCAATTACTTCACTGCTCCGCCAGAAACTGGAAGTTCACCATTGCTAACACATTTGAAAAAAATCTATGGGCGGGCAATGTGGCGAGGGTTTAGGTCGGAGGAGTTTGTTAATATGGATCAGTAAGAGGCTAGTGGCACCGGAGCTTTTTGAAGCCGTGATGATATAGCTTTCGATATCATGGCTTCAAAGAGCTCTCAGCCAATCAGATTTGTGTATTTACGATCGGTAGTGCATAAATACAGGTTACTCACCTGTAACAGGAGTTCTAGGAATGGTATATGTTGTTCATCCACACTGTCTGGCAGGTATCCTTGCCGCTTAAATCTTGCCGGAAGGTCTTCAAGCTGGCTCCTCCCACCCGGGTGGTAAAACTCTTGGCTCGCCCATAACGCCAGATCTGGCCCGCTGGAAGCTCAGGTTGTGCGTCGAAGCCATGGCGGTCGGTGGGTCGTGTGGATGAACAACATATACCATTCCTAGAACTCCGTTACAGGTGAGTAACCTGTATTTCTAGGGACATGGATATGTTGTTCATCCACACTGTCTGGCAGACTCCTAGCAGTTCTCCGGGAGGAGGGAGGCAAGGCGCACACCCCCTACTTAAGGAATAGAGACTGGAGAACCGAGGCCCCAAAACCAGCATCCCGGCGTGACTCAAGGTCGATGTGGTAGTGGGTGATGAAGGTGTGTGCTGACTTCCAGGTAGCAGCCCCTGCAGATTTCCTGGATAGGGACGTCCCTGGAAGCAGCCACCGATGCAGCAGTATGGCGGGTAGAATGAGCTCTTATCCCTCTGGGAGGCTCCATGCCCGCCAACTTATAGCAGAGATCTATGCAGGAGGTGACCCACCTGCCTATCGTCCGCTGGCTGCAGGTCTGCCAGGTGCGGCTTCAGCGTAGGGTGACAAAACAGCTGGCGAACCTCTCCTCGACTTCCCCAGCCGCACTTTGTAGTAAGCGAGCGCCTTCTAGGGTCCAGAGTATGGAGCCTATATTCGGCCTCAGAGGTGTGATTGGGGTAGAACACCGCAGAGTCAACACCTGGTTAAGGTGAGACTCAGACACCACCTTCGAAAGAATTTCGGTGGGGGCGAGGACAACCTTGTCCCTGTGGAAGACCAGGTAAGGAGACTCGATGCAAGCGCCTGGAGCTCTCCCATCCTTCTGGCTGACGTGATAGCCACCAAGAAGGCGGTCTCCACGACAGGTGAGAGAGTTCACACTCGTTAATTGGTTCGAATGGCTTGCCCATGAGCTTTGCCAGTACCAGCAGTAGATCCCATGGAGGTGGAGGTTCTCGCACCGGAGGGGAAATGTGATCAAGGCCTTTGAAAAAGCGCCAGACCACCTTCTCCTGCGCCATCGACTGCTTCCCGGCCCGCGCCTGCAAGCAGAGATGGCTGCCAGGTGCACCTTAAGGGTCGTCGACCCAAGCCCTTGCTGAGAAAGGGACCAAAGGTAGTCCAATATGCTCGCAAGGAACAGGAGGAAGGGTCCAGGCCTTGCTCTGGCACCAAATGGAAAATCTCTTCCATTTGAAGGCATAGCATTTTCTGGTCGACTTATGGACGCCTCAACTACGTTGAGGACCTCGTCGGAAAGACCCAAGGCCTGGAACTCTAGCCGCTCAGGAACCAGGCCGTCAGGTGCAGGGATTGAAGGTCTGGATGGAATACCTTCCCTGACTGACTGAGAGCAGGTCCGGGCGAGCTGGAAGCTGCCTCGGAGCCTGGAGCTGAGGCTGAAGAGATCTGGGTACCAGTACTGGCGGGGCCAGTCTGGGGCTATCAGAATCACCTGTGCCTTGTCCTTCCTTGCTGAGAAGCACCTTGTGCATCAAGGGGAGCAGGGGAAAGGCGAGAAGCCCGGGGTCCACGGCCTCGAGAAGGCATCCCCTGCAGCGATCCCTGCTGAGGGGGGCGGGCATGGAACAGCCTCAGCTTCGATTCTCCCTGGAGGCAAACAGGTCCACCTGATGCCCGATGGGGAGAATAGATCTTGTACTACCTCCGGCAGGAGAGACCACTCGTGGACGCAGACCCTATCCGGCTTAGGGCATCGGCCAGGGTGTTGGAGGCTCCTGCCACATGAATGGCTAGGAGATCCGCCTCCAGGCTGCGCAAGTGACCAGATGCGGACAGCTTCCTTGCATAGAAGCATGGAGCGCGTCCCGCCCTGGCGGTTTAGATAGTACATGGTCGTGGTGTTGTCCAGTCTGGACCCAGACCACTTGACCCCAAGAAACGGAGCAAAGGTGGTGAGAGCTAGGCAGACTGCTCGGAGCTCCTGCAGGTTGATGTGGCATCGGGACTCCCTCGGGACCAGAGGCCATGCGCTGGTGTTCCCCAGATGGGCACCCAACCCATCAGAGAGGCATCGGTCGACAGAGAGACCGCCGGCCTCGGGCGACAAACGGGATGCCTCCTGCAGATGAACTGGAACGGTCCACCACTGGAGAGCGTCCACATCCCCTGGGTCACCGTCACTAGCTGGTCCAATGGATCGCAGCGTTGGGACCACTGGCTGGCCAGCCCCACTGAAGGGGTGCATGTTCCAGCGGGCCCAATGGACCACGCTGGTACAGGCCGCCATGAGACCCAGGAGGCGCAGGAAGTCCCAGGCAGGGCGCAACTGCCCAACCAGAAATGATTGGGCAAAGGAGGAAAGAACCTTGACCCTGTCCGCCGGAGCCGTGCCCTGGCTCAAGAGAGTCGAGCTCTGCCCGATGAAAAGAATCACCTGCTTGCCTCGAGTTCGACTTGGCCTCGTTGATGAGGAGGCCGACCGAGAGCAAACCTGGAGGCCAGATCTCTGGACCGCTCCACCTCCTGTCTGGAGGGGCTGCTATCAGCCAATCATTCAGGTAAGGTAATTCGGACCCTGGCGCCAGAGGAATGCTGTCACCACTGCCATGCATTTGGTGAAGACCCTGGGAGCTGGAGATAAGTCGAAGGGCATGGCTTGGAACTCGAAAAGGGATCCCTCCGCTCGAAAGCGAAGGAACCTCTGATATGACAGATGGATAGGGACGTGAAAGAACACGTCCTGCAGGTCCAGAGAGCAGAACCACACGCAGTGTTCCAAGGATGCTATTATCTGAGCCACAGTGACCATCCTGAAGGTTCGAGACCTTAGGAACTTGTTTAGGTCGTAGGTCAAGAATGGGGCGCCAGCCCCCGTCTGCTGAACCAGGAAGTACCTGGACACGAACCGGGTTTTGAGGGGTCCGCCACCTCTCTTATCACCTCCTTCTCGAGAAGGAGGCGATGTCGGCTCAGCGAGCTGACAGCGAGCTCGGACCCCAGGCCTCCGAGTGCGACTGCTCTGAAGGGTGGGGCCTGCTCGAACTCCAGAGGCAGGCCCTTTCCTACCACCTCCAACACCCACCGGTCTGTGGTGATAACGGACCAGGCGGAAAGAAAGTGGCGGAGCCGCCTCCCCACGGGGGGCACCTGGGGTGAGGCGACGGGGTTGGGGGCGACACCCCTCAACCCGTCACTGGGCAGGCTTGGAGGAAGGACCGGCCGAGGGACCTCCAGGGTCTTTACCTCCCTGCTTCCTGGAGGAGGAAGCCGCAGGCTTGGGTTTGGGGCGCCAGTGCAGAGCCTGCTGGCCTGATGCTGCTGGGCGGAAGTGCATGAGCGCCGGACGGATAAAGGGCTTGGGTGCGGTCTGCGGCCCTTGTTCCTCTGAGCGGATGAGACCGAGTCCAAAGTGGCATTGGACTTTTCGATCCTCTGGAGGTGGCCTTCCACCCAGGGTCAAGAGGTCGGGTCCCCAGGAAGGGACATCCGCCAGTTTGTGCTGGTATCCGCTGTGAAGGTGGATATCCTCAGCCATGCCGACGGCGCATAGCCACTGCGGCCGCGACTGACCTGGCACATGAGTCTCCAATGTCCAGAGCAGTCTGAAGTTGCTGCTTGGCCTCCGCCCTGCCCTGGTCGCACCTGCCTAACCGTGGTCTGCAGGTCAGCCGGGAGATGAGGGACTACCTCGTCCAGGGAGCCCAACAGGGCATGGGAGAAATGTGCCATAAGCACGGCCGAGCTGGCCTGACGAAGGCCAAGGGAGGACGCAGCGTAGACTTTTCGCCCGGCATAGTCCAATTTCTTGGACTCCTTGTCGGGAGGTTTGTCCACGTCCCTAGCTTCTCGGCACGCGGAAAACGCTGTCTGTAACTAACCCCTTGGCTGAGGGATGTTCCGAGAAACCGGACAGGGAACCGGTGGGGACCGAGCATTCCCTGGCCATCCTGGCCGAAGGCGCAGGGCAGGAAGCAGGGCCGCCAGAGCTCCAGGCCGGGCCCACAATGGCCTCGCCACAGGAAAGGCCTCCAGGGGAATCCTCGGTCCAATATCTCCGTGAGGGATACTGGCCCACTTGATACGGGCTCGAGCTGCATCCTGGTGGACTCAAGAGATGAGCCTGAGCAAACCCAGGAAGGACGAAGGGCTGTCGTCCAGCAACTGACTTCCAGAGGACTCCAAGTCCACTCGCTCTGGAGAAAAGGGAGGAATCGGACTCAGAAGAGTCCGCAAGAGCTGCCTCGGCCTAAGCCACCTCCACCCGCCGAGGGCGATCAGGAGTGAGGGTGACCGACAGCCTATGGGGCAGACCCTGAGCCAACCGAGAGTTCTTGGTTGGAGCCCCAAACAGCGGCTGTGGAGGCGGAGGTTCCACGGAATCGGTGGAGCAGCAGGTTTTGCTGAACAACCAGCCTGGGAACAGGCTCCTCGGTAAGACGAGGGTTGTTTTGGCAGCTCCGTGACAGCCACTTAATGGCTGGGGAGGGAGCGTCGGCTTGTTCCCGGTCAGAAGGAGCTGTTGCCACATGAGGTCCTCGTCAGTCGGCGTAACTTACGTGGAGCCTCCCTCATCCGAGGACAAGCGGCGGCGCCGCCATCAAGGGTGCCGAGACTGAGACCGCCTTATGACGGTGGGATCGGCTGGACCGCGAAGAAGTCCGGAGACCGAGACCCTTGGCCTTCCGGAGGACGGTGTGAGGAGGAGGGTGGAACCGGCCCCTCCCTCGCTCGGAGGATTCACCCGAGGGCCCGGAACCGAGGCACTGGCAAGCCAGCGGATCCTCAACTCCTACCGGGGAACCGGTGAGAGGATTTTCGGCCGCCGGTTGACAACCCGTTCAACGGGTCGAAAGATCTCGACTAAGGCCGATGGAGTCTCGTCAACTGACCTGACGGGACACCGTGGAGACCAGTGGTCAAGCCGAACAATCAACCGAAGTCGATGGCGCGACAACTCGGGAGAGGGACCCTTCCCGCCTCCCAAGAGCGCCGACGGAGGGACTTACCTTGTCTTTCTTCTTGGACCGAGAATAAGGTCCAGCAGACGCTGGTCCCTCTCCTCTAGTGGAGAGGGACAGACAAAGCTCCTAAAGGAAGCTGTAAGAGGAACCCAGGAGAGCGGATAAATGCCACGGTCGAGGAAGATGCGGCCCTGACCGCCTCCTCTTTGAGGGCGATCATCTGCTCTAGCTGATCCGCCGAGCCCGCCGCCACGGAAACCGCCGACCAGGCCTCTTGACTTCACCGGAGGAAAACGCTTCTCGGGACGCCCCAGTTGTAAAACGGGCAGCACGGTCTTAGAGGACGTAGGCCGAGAAGGAAGAACACAGGTCGCAAGCCTGCGGGTCGTGCTCAAGGCCTAGACAGTAGACGCACGTGGAGTGCGGATCCGTCCGAGACATCTTCTGCCCGCAGGGCACCTCCGAAAATCGAGTCGATTTGTCCATCGCAGCCATCGAGGGATAGAAGACCAAGTCTATAATGCAAAAACTTTTAAATTCGGAAAACCGAAGAATTAGGAACCAGTCTTATACGCAGAGCGTTAAGGAGGGAACCTAAGCTTCCAAGCGTAAGGAAGATCCGACGCCATGGGGCGGAGCCGAGTTTTACCACCCGGTGGGTGGAGGAGCCAGCTTGAAGACCTTCCGGCAAGATTTAAAGCAGCAAGGATACCTGCCAGACAGTGTGGATGAACAACATATCCATGTCCCTAGAACAGCCATTTTATAAGCATAATGACATATTCCAGGGACTACTTTGTGCTGGGATACAAAGACTTCTTGGCCGATTGTATATCCTAGTATGAACCTACACCAAGTTGTGCTATTGCTTTACAAGTAGTCTGTTGCTAAATATTCTTGGACTCTGTACTCCTGTGGTAAAACCATTCCAGATTTATTTATTTGAAATGACCAACAAGGATACGCCATGAGATGTAGCATCTCATTTTCATGGGGGTCCCAGGAAACAGGGTAACAGTCAACGTTAAGTTAAAATATATAAGGCAAAGAACTGTAAAAGGTAAGTACATTAAAACAGTAACTAAAGCAAACTAAAATGGGTCACAGCAAACAATGAGCACTGTTATCTAACAGGATCGTGGTTGGAGAAGGGCACACTGGATCTAAACAAATATAGTGGGTTCTGAGGTGGCTGGAGACTGGACTCAACACTAAGCTACAAGAATTCCTCAGCTGAGAGGGAGTTTGCAGTTGCAGCACTAGACACCTGGAACCGAGGCACTTCTATCAAATTTATGTTTCATCCTGGGAATTGAGATGGGAAGTGGTGCAGCTGAACAGTGCAAGTAGGTACTGCCTGACTGCAAGAGGTGGCTTAGAAGAAGAAATCAGGGCCCTTTCCTTGAGCACAGCTGAAAGAAGGTCAGAGGTAGTCACGCCTGTTTGAGGACACAGTCAGTTAAGCTGGTTATGCAGTAGACAACGATAGAAGGACCAGTCACAGGAAAGGATGAAGCTGTACAACTTGTACAAACGATACAGGGCAGCAGAGTGATTCTGTTTGCAGAGAGGTACATAATATTGCCAAAGTCGACAGAAGGAAGCAGGAAGCGGTGAACCTGCTTCCTCACAACAGCCCCAAGACTGCTTTTAGACCTGTAAAGAAAGTTTAGCTTAGGCCTTACAGTTGTTTAAATGTGATCAGTGTGCCTACTATAGGTAAATTCCTGTAGTATGACACATCAAGCCAGATTCCTAGATAAGCTGACTTGCTCAATGGCACTGCCTTCAGGTGTTATGCCTGCAAGCAGACACACTGAATGAGTTAGCAAGTTATGGGATCCAAACACCAGAGACTTAGTTTTGGTTGCAGGATCAAGCAAGGCTGATTTCAATGTGTAATGCGGTGCAAAAACATTTTGGTTCACTTATTGTTTACTGTAGTACAGTTGTTTATATAAGAAAGTTTGCTTAGTTCTAAGCTGACATCTTCTGTTACTACAAACCCAGAATCAGTGCAACTGACATTTAAGCAGTAGGAAGCGTAGGGAATTTCAACAGCCTGCAGTGCATGTTAGAGCTTTTATAATCTCCGATCATATATATTTCCAGGTCTGCTTTTCTCCAGGGCTAAGTGCAGTCCTCTGTGACTGTACTTAGCCCAGGGAGAACAGCGGAGCAGCAAACAGAAGATCAGACTTGTATATACTCTAAACATGCACTGCAGACTATTGAATCTCCTCCTGCTGACCACACCTCTCAACTGCTAGTGAATTTTGTATCATATGTGATTTTACACTCAAATTTACCTTGCTCTGCAAAGGTTTATGTTCTTAATAATGTTAGAACTATTTCTGGTCACAAATTATTAAATAATTGAAATAACGTGACAAACATTCCACTAACTATATGGGGCCCACTATTAGTAAACATATTATTCTTTAAAATAAGAAACTGCTACACTTTCTGGCTATTTGTCATGAATTCCTCCCATTTACATTTCTTCCTCCTTCCTCTAGGGAGACACCCGACCAGCAGCTTTGTCCTTCCCACCAGAAGGTCACTCTCCAGACTACTCCGCACCCACACATACCGATCCGGAGGTCTGCCACAGATTACCCCCGTGGCGGAAGCCAGGAAGGAGGTGGTATGCTACACTTCCCTAGAGACCCAATCCAGATTCCAGGGTCACTCTCTGGTATGGCAGCCATCATTGAACGCCGGCAAGGGCTCTCCTCCTTTCAGTTTTCCCTCCCCGACAACGCAGCACGTCGGAAACATGCCCCGACCCATACTGCATCAGCGTGCGGGAAGACACACTACCCTCCCGAGAGAGGAAGAAAGCAGTCCTCCAGGCCGGCTCAATCCTCTCTGCCCCCCGACCCCAGCAGCCCAAGCTCATTCCTGAACCTGGAGTGCGCTGTGGCGATCCAGCGCCTCAACCCTCAAGCGCCACTGGGCCAGCTATTTGTCATGAATTTTGAAGGTAAATACTATTTTAATGCTGAGAAGCTGCAGGGGATTCTGGGATTTGTAGTAACAGAAGATCTCAGCCTAGAACTAAGCAAAATTAGTCTTATACACTATTACAGTACAGTAAAACACTAAGAAAACCAAAATGTTTTCACGGATCCAGCCTACACTTGAGTGTGTGTGGTCGGCTTTGGTGTCGAATACCAGGCTCCCTAAATCCCTTCCCAAAGGTTTAAAGATAGATATTAGTTTCAAATACTGTTATTGCTCTACCAATATACAAACATTTTAGTTATCCTAGTGGGCTTCCTGTTTTACTTGTTACGGTAAGAACCCTTTAGAACTGTATATAGTTGACCCTGTTCTGCTCCATCGTAGGCACAATGCATCCATGTTCTACTACAGAACTCTGCAGTTGTTAGTGATACCGACCAGACTATAATGCAAAACACCCACTGAGGTTACCCAAAGGCCTGTGTATATGGGAACAATATCAACATTTGAATGAGTGCTTGGAAAAACAGCTCCTACTGAGAAAAAATGACTTCGGGAGCAGTGCAGTTCACCTTTAAGAAGCTGGTCTTTCTTTATTTGACCCAATACCTTTGAGAGAACAATTTGAAAATCTCCTTAGAACATAAATGATCAAAGACACCACCACCCTTGGATCTCTAACTAGTACAGGTTTGTTACAGATGTTGAGAATTTCAGTCAAAGAATTTCCAGGCATCACTCCAGAGGAATTAAAATCTATACGGTCTTACGGCAGCTGCAGTATGAAATGCCTGTGCAAGGAAACTCATTTTTGGATATTTTTTTTTTAGCTACAAATATTCCAGACAAAGAAGGTGACGGAATGACCACTGAAGCAGTCTAAATGTACACCAGCTGTTAAGATTCTCCCAGGACGGTTAATAAGAATCCAGTCTAGAATGTAGTGGTTGTTAGTGGCATGGCTGGGTCTTGTGGGTAGGTTTTGGGAGAGATTTAAGTTTCCCAACCAGCTGAGGTTAAGGACACCTAGCAAGAATATCTCAAGGTTATAACAGAATGGAAAATTGCCTGTAATGGCATCAGTCATGAGACCCTTCAGTGGTCTATAAATACAGCTCACTTGTATATAGACTTGGTGGCGTTAACATGGTCTTTCCTACAGAGAGCAAAAACAAAAACATGTGTCACTCGGACCAGTTATTCCCACTACATGCAATGGCACAAAATTGAGGTGCACTAGTGGAGCCTTTTAAATGGATTTTATTCAAGTAGCGAAACAGCACAGGTAATCCACATTACCGCCCGTCCAGCCACCCAGCGCTCGACTCCTCGCCAGTCTTCTCAGGGGTGTGGGCTGGTGATTTTTGGAAAACAAACTTAACACAAATACTATGACATCACTCAAATGGCTTAGAGAGAGCCTGCATTTTATCAGACTTGTCCCCACTGCCTCAAACACTACAAGACTGACCATGATATAGCGAGCAACACCCCTTTCATGCTTGTTTCTATCTTATCCATACATAAAGTATCCCTGTATGTGGATGTCCGAACTGGGACTTTTGGCTTTAAGTCATGTCTCCGACAATGCTATGATACTGGGCTTATGGATAACTAGAAACTTGGGGCTTCATGCTGGAATACTCTGTTCTCTTATGCTAGAATCATTTCATAATTAATTTGGGCTAAGCACCCCAGTACTCTGTTTTCTGTCATCAATGACTGCTTAATTAACATGAGGGTAGGCAAGATGAAGTCCTCCTGTGCTTGAGTCATTCTACAAAGGGACTAAGCATCTCAGGACTCCATTCATCTGTGCGAAACAATTTCATATTAAAGATTCGAGTTCTAGCAAAACAATTTCAGTTACCATCATCAGAAGTCAATTAAAGAAGATTCCACTTAAATTATATTGACAGAACTTCAGTTTTTCTTTATTTAAATCATTTTCATTAAAATTTGATCTTGGCAGTCTCTGTGGCGCCAAGCAATGGAGGATCACTCTGGCATGTCAGGGACCTGGGATCTCTTGGATGCTCCCCTCCTGGGGGTGGGGTGCTCAATACATCACTCTGCACGATGGAGGTACCGATGACAGTGTTGGTGGCATGTGCCATCAAGCCTACCCAGGCCAGTCATACTGTGCCTGAATTGCAGATGACAGGTGAGAAAAAGGCAGAACTGCCACACCATTATGCCCGATGACTGCCTTGTGGGTCCCCAAGTCAACAGCCCCTCCCCAAAAAAAAATCTCAGCAGGGTCCCTCTAGGTATTGGGCACATCATTCAGGAAGTCCAAATCAACTGTAATGTATAATTCAGGTATTTATTGCACCAATTTGAATGCAGTGCATCAAAAGTGAAATTCAAAAGGGCAGACCGTCAGCTCCTCTTCTGAGCCGTGGGGGCCCCTGGCAGGACAAGCAAGCAGCACATGGAGGAAGTCATTCTGGTCCCATGGATGCAGCAGGTTAGAGGTCTAGTAAGACCTTTCGTGGCAGCTAGAGGGGAGTCTGGTGGGCAGACGAGGCACTAGATGCCCGAATGAACTACTGGTGGGTGTGTAAAGAGGAGAAACACTGGGACAAAAATATGGATTTTTTTCTACTTTAAACTTCATTGGTTTGAATTAGTTCAAACCTGTCATGAAGTCATAATCTGCTGCTTATGACAGCACAGCCCACTGCCACAGAAATTAATGTGCTGTCACAAGCAGAGAATTAGGAATTCAGAGCACTAAAACAGCAGGAGCAAATAAGTCGTAGGGGCAAAGAACCTGTTTTCGTGACAGACAGAATGTAATGACCTCAAATTCCTTCATGCAAAATTCTCTGCTGTCATTCTTCTTTCTCCTACAGGCTCCCTCTTCTTGCAGCCCTCATTTGCTTGTGCTATTTAACTAGTGGTGGTAAACTGTACATTATAAATTGTAATTGAAATTTATTTATGTAACCCCTGTTACCTGGGGTTACTAGACCTCAGTAAGACCTAGTGGTAGGCAGGGAAGGCAGCTTGTGAAACTCCAGTTAAATGGATTTCACACCGTCTCACTCTGTTCTCAGTCTCAGCTGGGAGGATGACATCACCATAGAACTTCGCAGCTGCATAAGCCACACTGGAATGTTACAGTTGGAGGTTAGCATAGAGCGCTGGGGATTTTGAATTCAGTCTATGTGCAGTCTTGGTGAGAGACAGCAGTACAGCTGTCTGTGTGCAGGCACTCAGAGCTTTAAGCTCTGTTTTAGAGCTACTGATTAGGAAGGTGTGTGTTTCCACCATAAGAGGAACACAGGAACTGGTAGTTGAAGTGGTGGAGACCGCTGTTACTGGTCCAAGTGCCCCATCCCTGAGGGATGTGGGGAAAAGGTTTGCCTGTTTTCCAGGGCAACCCTCCTGGGTCCGGTTAAGGGAAGAGGCTGCCTATTCAAGTTGTGCTGCGACACCAAAAGCTCAGAGACATTCCTGTGAAGGAATCGCCTGTGGGGCACCTGCAACCAAAGGGTGAGTTCGCTCTAAAGAGGGCCAAGTGTTTTTCACCTTAACAGAAGGACTGTTACTGTGGGGTCAGGAAAAGACAGCCAAGTACAGTTGTAAAGTGGGGATTGGACTGCTTAATCAGTGAGGGGCCTAGAGCAAAGGGCTATTCCATTTAAAAGTATGTTCAAGTCCAGCACAAAGGGAAAGCAAGACAAATAGATGGAATGTGACATACATTTAGCAAGAATCTACATTGCTAAGCTTTACAGTATGAGGTGTTTATTGTCCAGAGAAATGGCCGTGTATGAATTGTGGAGGCGAGGGTGGAGACCCCCATCAGTAGTCACCAAATTCACCTCTACAGATTTGCTCGAGGCACCTTTTACTTTCTCTCAGGTACTTGGCCAGTGCCTGGAGGAAAGTACCCAGGACGTGGATTAAAGGAGAATTCCCTGATAGAGCTCAGGTGCTCTTAAGTGGTATAGAGAGCCACCAGAAAATGTTTCCATGACATCTGGAAGGTGTCCGAGTGGCTGGCAGGGAGCCAAGCCTGGGAAATCCCAGAACAGTGTACCAGTTCGGGCTGTGTACCCAAAGCAGCATGCAAGTTAGGTACTGTGTGCCCGTGGGTTCAGAGCCTGAGGGCTAAAGTGTTGAGGAAGTGTTCTTGGTTCTTTTAATCTGCATTACCAGGAGTGTAGCCCGTGGAGTCCACCTATGTTTTGTTTGTTCTGTTTGGATGTGAATACAGCCACACTTTAGAACCCCACTTCTGGTATTGGACATTACCGTTATTGCTTCCTGTGTTAGAATTACTTGGGTGCACTTGGGCTGAGTAGCAAAGCTGTCCTTGTGCCAAGTGACCTATTCCTCCCTAACCCAGCCCACCTGGTATTGCTGTCAGAAACAAACAGCACGCCACAGGGTGTTACATTTATAACCTTTAAATAATACCAAACCTAGTCCCATTTATATTGCAGTATATTGTTACCAATCCCTACTTTTGCTACCGTTTGGTCTCCCCAGCTATCCCCTTTCCCGGATGACACTGGAAATGAGCAGTTATGGCTCAATAGGCCTTTTTCTGGTAAAACTCTCAATAAAGTAAATTCATATTTTGGTGGAATGTGATGTAAACAACTCGGGCCAAGCCCTACCACCAGGATTCTGTCCCTCCATGTTATCGATAATTGTTTGTAATCCTATGACATGCCCCAGCACTCTGTTTATTGGATTTTTATGACCAGGTAGGCAGATTTAGACCAAGGTCCCTTCTTCAGGTATGACCCAGGATTATTTACAAACAACAGATACAAGGACAGCTTGTGGTAGGTACAGTTACGCAACACAATAACAGGCTTCATTACATTACAAAATGAGTGTTACATAGTCATGGAACAAGAGGAACTACAGAGGAGGGAAGTACAATGCTATAACAGGGGTCAGTGAGGGCAGACACACTGCTGTCAAGAATGAGAGTCCAAGAGTGCTTCTGAAGGCTGAGATGGAGAAGCAGTTCTGGATATGAGGAGGTAATGTATTTCACTGCTGCAAAACCTGTTCTCTTGTGCTACATCATTCCATAATTACCCGAGGCTAAGCATCCTAGGTTCTATACTGTGCCACATATTACGTGAAAAGGCAGGATATGGGGTGGGGTGCCACACTATAATTACTAGTGAGTATTTTTAATGCTCAGATAATTAGTTTGTAAAATGTGCTATTACTGTGAACAGTTAAGTATAATTATTCATTACAAACTGGGCAGCTGAAATACCCACCATCAGTTGTGTCAACTAGTGCTCGCACCGCCACAGTGCCGAGCACTAGTCACACAACTGATAGTAATTAAAAAATGCTCACTAAGAAATGCAAACCAGAATTTTATACACATCTGGAGCGGATCGTTAAACTTACAATATTCAGAAATGATCAGAAGTGTTATAAAGATAAACACCTCACTCATTAGTGTTCCTTACTGCTATTACCAGATGGTAAAGTACTTTGTCACTTTTTAAGTTTAAAAATCTATTTAAAAATTCATGACCAACCCAGTGGCACAGAGGACTGAGGCACCAAGTGTTACACCACTCACTACACCTGCAACCCAGGTTCAAGCGTGAATGGGGCATGGAACACTCAGCTTTTGGGTTAAGACAGGAGGGACGGATAATTGAGCATCCCTAAGACAGCTCTCCTCTCAGGAAGGGGTTAAATGCATCCGGCTAGATGGCTATCACCTGGAGGAATCAGTGGCATCCCAGCAGGATGCAAGGAAAGGATCCCACCTGCTTGATGCCGGGGTGCTCTGTGGAGGTATAACGTGTCAAGGGCACGCACACTCTATGTGGACCCGAGGAGAAAATGGTGGTGTCGGGGGGATCCCAACCATAGATGTTAAAGGCCCAGTCCCCACAGGCTCCACAACGGTGACTGGGCACCCTAGGTCCTGTGGCAGAGGACAACGGAGCATAAATGTCAACTCCTCCAGGAAAAGCTGGGTGATGGGGCTGGGGAACCAGTCCAGATGGAGGCAGGTCAAGAGATAATGAGATAAATATAGAATAATGCACGAGTTAGTGGTTTATGGGGATTTTATGCACCCCGGTGTGTGATGCCCCATAAACCTAGAGAGGCGAAACCGAAGGGTTTATATGGGCATCACACACACTGAGGGGTGTGCATAAAATCTCATTAAACCTCACTTCTTCATGTTTTATTTTTACATTTACTGGTTTTTTTGCACAAGGGAACAAGGCGGCGCCTGTCTCCAGTCCTTTGGTTTGTTCAGCCAGCAGCGAGACAGCGGCAGGTTGTTAGAGGCCATCTGGTCCCTTGGTGGTGATGGTGCCCCCTGAAGTCACATCAGAGAGGCAGAGAGACAAGAGAAGACGAACAGCGTTGGAAGCCCCTCAAGGTCCTCAGATGACCTGTGTCTGCCTGCTAGATTCCCTCCCTACCTCCCTCTGCTGGAACCTCCACTTCCTGATCAATTTCCTAAACCCCAGTCTGGGATGGTGAGTTGGCGGCGGCGGCAGCTCCACCAGCTAGGTGCCAACCGCTAGAACTTTATTTTTAAAATACAAGTATTTTTGTGAAGTACTGTGGAGTTTGTTAAAATGATAGCGCCGTGAGAGGGGCGGGCAGTCTGATTTTTGTGTGCCCATGGTTACGGCGTCCGTGAAACCACATATGTGGTTTATGGAGCGGTTAGGCACTCGCTTGCAGTGGTTTGTAACCAATAACCAGTAAATATAATACATGCACACATCCCTGAACAACAAAATGCTGAGCAATATTCGTAGGTCTCATCCAATAGAAGAATTTCCAGAGTCAGGTTTATAATCTGCAATATATTTAACCTGGGACAAGGCAAATCAAGCCTCGTTCCTCTCCTTCCACCTGCACCACTGATAATTCAACAGTTAACACAACCATAAATGTCAATTCATCATTACAGAATTATGCTCATCACACATAGAAAAAAAGAAATGCATAACACAAGGACTAGCGCAGCCAAGTCCAAAGGGTTACTCTCAGTTTCTGAATCACTTGATATTTCCTCATTCAGCCTTGAACTTGCTTTTATTACCTTTATCTTCTCCATCTTCTGCCTGAAATGTGAAGAAAAGGAAACAAGTTAAATAACATTCAATTATTTCAATATGCAATATGCTATCAGTGCTTCATCTTTCAGAACACTAAATTCATCAAAGTATGAGGAATTCTGCACTTTGACCCACTGCAATCAACAAAGGACTCTACACATCAGTTACAATGGGACCACTAATGTTCTCTCAGAAATGTACAAACTTCAAAACCTTCTTTCTAGATCAATCCAGTTTATAAGACACTTGTTACAAAAGAAAAATGACAGAAAGTTATATCTATATCAATGCCCAAGATATCATGTGGTCTTGTGAGTTGGGTATGTCACCGATAATATCTTGCTCCATACCTCTCAACCTATTGTCACTGAAATGAGGGACGGACACTCAAAATGAGGGACACATGCTCAAATGTAGACATACAAGATCAGAACACTGTGAAAACCATTGTGTTTACTTGTACAACGCCCATTTTGATCCAGCATTTGAGAATATTATGCATTTTTCCTTCGTATGACTGAATTTACAGCACATCCTGTAGGAGCACCTTTTATCCATAAGGGACAGAGCAATTTTGAGGATAAAATGAGGGACATTCCTCATAATCAGGGACAGCTGAGAACTATGTCTTGCTCTGCTGGGTACATCACAATGCATACTGAATCAATAAAGAAAATGCATTCACAATGCTGAAGCCTTATAATAGGCATGAAAATGAAGTTAGTTGTTGAAATAAAAGGAGAACAGTTATTTATTTTTTTTCAAACTTTGTTTATGCCTCCTGCACACAAGGCATCTTCAGAGGTGCCTATGTGACTCTAGCCCTGCTACTCCCCACACCGTTCTCCCTTCCTTTGAGGGACTTCCCAGCACCCCAGATCACCCCCAGGGAAGGGCCCACACCCTTTGGTGGCGACTTTCTAGGAATTAGAGGGTCCATCCCTCTCAGGAAGTCGGCCATGGAACCCTCGGTGGTTTGTCCGTGTTGGGGAGGTCCTGAGGCCCTCACTGCCTCCTCGGCATGCAGAGGCTTTGGTTTCGTCCCCAAACGTGGGTCATGCAATGATGCTCAGCCTGTGGCGTGGATGCTCCCACCCACATCCGGAAGGCAACGCCCAACGACTTCCCCCTGCATGCTAGCCCTAGGGCGCGTAGGTGCCTACGGCCCCACCGGGGCCGCTGCAGTGCCAGGGCTGTCCTGATCCTCCACTGTATGTATAAACTTAATGTAACATCAAAATTTTGACAGTATGATATAACCATGACGCAACACCCGGTTACTGAGACAGAAGGGACGTTTTCCTCAAATAACACCCCCAAATTTAGTTGAAAGGCCTGAAAACTGTGCTATACTGTGAACTACAGTTATCACGGTATCAAAAATAAGACGCACTATCAATATTGTCACTTCCGATACTGTGGTATGTAGCGAGAAACCCTGATGCATTCCATAAAAACGAATACCGTGATTCTTCATATGTTTCACATAAAAGCAAGCCCATATACCAGACATTATACAGTCCCCAGTTCTTGATGGCCATTCCAGGTCCCTGTCCTACTGTGTTTTAGCTTTGTTAGAAAAATCAGGAGGTGGATGCTATCCTGTCTTACCCTCTTCGCTATTAGCCCTGTCAGGGACTTCCTGGAAGGAAAAGTGGCTTGTTCCATTTGATATATTGGAGGCCTACAGTGGCTTCCTCCCAGACTTCTCCCAACTACCCTGGCCTGCGAGTACATGTAGTAATGGGATCCCGGGATCTCTAGAATTGCCCTAAATGTCCACAAACGTGTCTTCACAATGAATCCCTTTCCTCCCACTTCCTGAAACCTCCATCCTCTAGGCCATGCAGGAACTCTTGGTTTGAAACCACGAACACTGCGTTATCTTCCAGCCCCTTTCTTCAATGCCTAATTTCTCCCCAGGCTTTGAGTGTGCTTTCCTATTGAGTTACACCTCCCCGCCCACTCCCTATGCCCTTCTCCCACCTGGTGCCAGGTATGTTGATAGGCTACACTGAAATTCCTCCTCCGCCAGGTCTACCCACTCGATGCCTCAGCACTACTGACTCAGTCTTGCACATACCTGTGCTGTGTTGCAACACAATACCCTCTCCGGTATGGAACGCTAGCTGTTCCTGCTCTACTGCACTTTTGTGCATCTGCAGGCTCACCCTGGGCTATTTATTCTGCCACATAGAGGCCATGAATCCTTCTCTAATCTCTTTAGATCTGCATTTGTAGGTTCTATTAGAAACATAGAAAGTGATGTCAGAAGGGGACCAGACAGCCCATCTAGTCTACCTTGTTCCTGCCCTCCTCCTAAACTGCTATTCAGTGTTATGGTGCCCTTGTACCTATCCCAAGCATTTTCTAGTTCCTGCCATTTCGCCTCCACCACTACTAGTGGAAGGCCGTTCCATGCATCTGTCACCCTCCCTGCAAGAAGAACTTTGCATGTGTTGCCCCATTTGCCCCTTCAGCCTCGTGTCGTGCCCCTGGTTCTGGTGTGACTCTTGATCCGAAATAGGTCCTGAACCTATACCTTGTTTGTTCCATTTAGGAACTTGAAGGTCTCTGTCATGTCTCCCTTCTCCTTTGCTGCTCCAATGAATACACGTTTAGGTCCCACAGCCGTAGTCCTATGTTTTGCTGTGCATTCCTTGTACCATTTTTGTTGCTCTACTTTGCACTGCTTCCAGTCTGTGCATATCCTTTTAAAGGCGGCTTTCAGAACTGGATGCTGTACTCCAGGTGTGGCCTCACCAGTGATCCAGAGAGTGACAGGATGACCTCTCTTTCTGCGGGTAATCTCCTTCCTATGCAGCCCAGCATGCCATTTGCCCTTAGTGCTGCTTTTTTCACATTGCTTGGACATTTTGAGGTCATCGTTATAATTATTCATAGATCTCTTTCCTGCTTAGTGGATTCAGTTTTACTCCTCCTAGGTAGTATTCTTCTCCGGTTTCCTCTTCCAAGGTGCAGGATCTTGCATTTTTTGCAGTTTAGTTGCCAAGTTTTTGACCACAGTCCCAGAGTCCTTAGGTCAGCCTTCATCTTTTCCACTCCTCCTGCAGTGTCTACTCTGTTGCCCATTTTGGTATCGTCTGCAAACAAACTCACCTTACCTTCCAGGCCTTCAGATATGTCACTAATAAAAATATTAAGAGTATCGGACCTAGCACCGACCCTGTGGCACTCTGCTAGCTACCCCTTTCTTCTGATAGGGCGCCATTTTCTAGTACCCTCTGGGTCCTTCCACTAAAGCCAGCTCCATATCCAGTTCACCACTTGTTGCCCTACCCCATGCTGTCAACTCATTTACTGTAGTAGCCTTCTATGTGGGACTGAGTCAAAGCTTTGCTGAAGTCAGGTATCGTCTACTGCATGACCTTGTTCCAATATTTTGGTTACCCAGTTGAAAAAGTCTATTAGATTAGTTTGGCATGATCTTCCTGTGGGAAAGCCATGCTGTTGTGTGTCTAACTTGCTGTTTTCTGTGAGAAATGATATAATCTTCTCCTTCAGAAGGGTTTCCATTATTTTGCCCACAACTGAGGGAAGGCTTACCGATCTGTAGTTGCTTGTACTCTTTGCTCTCATTTTTTTATGTACAGGAATAACTGTAGCCCTATTCCAAGCCAGTGGGACTTCACCCAGCTCAAGTGATAAGTTAAAAGGTCAGCCAGGGCTGCTAGTTCTCACTTAGCTCTTTCAGCAACCTCGGGTGTACTTAGTCTGGTCCCTTAACCTTATTTTACACAGTTTCTCCAGTTCCTTAAGGACTCTTTCCTTTGCAAAGATATCCTGAATAGACTCCAGCCATCTGTGCTGCCCCTTGTAAGACATAGCCCAAAACCTTACTCTTCCTCTTTGGTAGAAATGAAGCAGAAATAGCTTTTGAGGATTTCCGCTTTGTCCTTATCCTGTGTGCCCCAAATCATCCTTAGCTGGTCTAGAAAATACCTCATCTTGTCTTTCTCTTCTCGATGTTTTCTGTATCTATAGAAGGTTTTGTCCACCCATCCTGACCCTCCTTGGCTATCTTCTCCTCCACTGTTGCTTTTGCTGTTCGTTTTTGCACGCTTCTTTAGTTTCTCCTTGTAGTCATCCCTGTCGTTGTCGGATCCAGTTTTCTTGTATTGTCTGTCCTTTTTCCCTGACCTTGGTGACCACTTCTTTAGAAAACCAGAGGTTTTGTTTTCTTTTCTTTCTTCTTTGCTTGCCATCTTTATGCAGTGATTTGCAGTTTGTAGTAAAGCTGTTTTGAGATGTGTCCAGTATTTATTTTATTTATTTATGTATTAGAAAGTTTCACCAGAAAAGTACACTGAGCAATTGAAATTGCTTGTCTCCGCGGTATGTCCTGGGGAGGGCGCACATGGGGAAAGGATACATGCACAACTGCAATAACAGGCACAAGATACATATGAATGCTAGATACGTATACTAATAAAATAAGTTATAAACCCAATATAACAGTTAATCACACATACATAATACAGTTAAAATGGGATCCGTACTAAATCCCGACAAACAAATGCCCAACACCAAAATCCCGACTTGGTTTAGATCCAGACATTTAAAATCCGCCATTTACAATTCTGATGTCTGTCTTTAAAGGTGAAATGACACATCATTCGGGCTTGATAATGTTGGCATTATAACCTCTATCAAATGAAAAGCACTTGGAGGTTGTGGGAATCTAACTCGGTCCAGTGAATATACCAAGCTCATTCACTTAAAAATAACTTAGTTTTATTTATTTATTTTTAGATAAATCTGTTTCGTCCCCCAAACATGCACAGTACAGAGTCGCACTGACATTGTCTTCCTCTCTTCCCCATGTCTCTCCTGGGGCGCAGCACCACATCCCTCACTCTTTCTGTCGGTTGACATGCCAAATGCCAGCAGCACACACTGACTGCAAGAGGCACACAGAGCAATGCAGCGCACTGCTGTGCTCAGTACCTTCAGGCGTGCAGTTCACTCCAGTCTCACTGTCACTGCTTTCCAGGCACCACAGACTACTGCAAACTGTCACTGTTGATCCAAGCTGCTACACAGGCGACCAGACAGACACATACCCTGGTCATACCACACGACAGAGACTGGACACTGGCAAGGGAGTAGGAACATAAGGATGCAAATTACTGGAACAGCAGACAGCTCTTTGAGAGAGAGAGAGAGAGAACAAGCTGATTCAACTTAAAAATATTTTATAAGTAATATATACAAAGAGTGATGTAGCTGTACTGCCTATGACTGCTGGATTCTCTTTTTTAAAATGTAATTTTTGAGTAATTATTTACAAGATCTAATCTTTGTAGACCGAAGGAAGGTCCATGATCGACCTCCTCCTTCCAATAATTGTTCGGGATTTTGCAAGTCGATTTTGTATAAGTTGGCATTTCAGAGGTTGGGATTCAGGAGCTGGGGGGTTAGCGTGCGTCCGAAATGCGATCGTCAGGAAATCATACTAACCCAAAAATCAGCGTATAGTATTCTTCTACATCCCTCCCTCGTTCCAGTATTTGCAAGGGTTTTCTTGAGATCTTCTTCCACTTTAGTGAAATCTGCTCGTCTAAAGTCCATGACTTTAGTCTGAGTGCTAGCTTCTGTTTTGTCTCAACCTGAAACCATACCATGCAGTGATCACTGGAACCCAGGTGACTTGCAACTTCTACCTCTGAAATATTGTCCCAGTTTGTGAGTACCAGGTCAAGGACTGCTTCTTCCTTGTTAGATCCCTCACAAGTTGTTTTAGACCAGATATCTTAGCCTCCAGAAAGTCTTTGCTTCTGGTTGAACTTGCTGTGTGGGTACCCCAATTATGTCAGGTAAACTGAAGTCACCACCACTATCACTTCCCTTTATCACTCATTTTGTGTGTTGTTTCTAAGATTTTTTTGTCCCCTCCAACCCTGTTGCTGGGGTCTATAAAATACTCCTACATGAGTTACTGCTCCATTGCCAACCTCCAGAGTGACCCAAAGTGACTTGGTTTCCATATTGTCATTTTGGGCCATAGCAGCTTTTATACTCTTTACATACATAGCCACCCCACCTTTTCTACCAGTTCTGTCCTTCCGAAAAGACAGTATCCTGGAATAGTTGTTTCCCAGTTATGGTCATCGTTGAACCAGGTCTCGGATGGCAGCCCAGTCTAGATCTGCTTCCACGGCGGTAATAGCCAGTGAGGTCCAGCTAATTTATTAGACTCTGTGTTTGTGAACATACTGTAGCTTGGCTTTCCCTTTTGGTGCCATGTTCTATGTTCGATTTTTCTTTGTTGTTTTGGACTCCAATCCTTTTTAACTAGGTGTTTTCTTTTGTGTATTTATTCCCTGATTTGGTGGGGTTTGAGAGAGGTAGCAGGTCCCTTTGGTACTGCCTTCCTCACTGCAGTGCCTACTTTCAAATGGTCAACAGCGACATCCAGCTTTCTGTCCGTAGTGCTCTCATGCCTTCTCTAGTTAGGTGTAGACCACTGTATTTGAAGGCCTCTGTCCCAAAAGTCCCGCCAGTTCCCATGAAGAGGTGTGCCCCTTTCTTGGCACCAGCTCTGGAGCCAAGTGTTCAGCTCCTCTATTTGCTCCTGCGGATCCTTTGTACACTGCCTCCTCTTCCTCCACACAAGAGGATCTCTGAGAAGGTAATGACTGGCAGTGAGAGGTTAATACATCTCTTAATTGACATATGTGTTTTTTGGTCTCCTCGACTGTCTGATCTGCTAGATCGTTTGTTCCTATATGGACGAAAACACTGCGATTTACCTATCCGTTGTATTAATTTGTTTATGTGGTCAGTATCTGTATTCGTAGAGGCCCTGGTAGGCATTTAATTACCACCTCTGTCTCAGGCCACTAATTTATGTGTGATTCCACTCCTCGGATCATGGAACTAGATAGCACTGCATGACATACGGCAGCTGGGGCAACCAAAGTGCTATTAAGTACCAGTACTACTAGGGTACACAGTCATGCCAGTCACAGAGGGTTGTTTACAAGCCATAAAGCACTGCCCGCAACTGAGAGGCTATAATGAGTACACAACGTTGTCTCCTTCTCCCTACATATTTAATTCAGTTACCACTGCAATGGTGCAACTTAACCCCCTTTTCATATAATATAGAGTACAGTACGCTCATTTTGTGTTGTTGGATACTGTAATCGGGCCCCTACTGCAGGATGGCCACAATACAATTTCAGTGTTAATTTTGGGTGGAGGAATTGAGACAACTGGCACAGTTTTCAAATTTGATCCTCCTTTTCTTCTACCTTGGGGACAACCTGATCACTGTTTTAGAGGTTTTAAACTGTTTTATGAATCAGGGTTCAGCTGAACAATATGACCCATTATGTTTTCTATTTGACCCTTACATCTTATACCCAGTGGTCAGGGTCCCACATAGACAAATATCTGAAATGATCTCTGCAATTTAACTCACTGTACGAATAGCTCTGTTTGAAGTCAGAATCATCCACTGCTTAACCCAATATAAAATGGCGGCCCAGGGTACAATGAAGATACAGACTGTGATGCATTCGAGCACTTCTATGCCAATATTCTATCTTCTTCTTCACCCCTCCCCCATCTACTTTCATCCTCTACCCTCACATTGCAGGCCAAACACTAGAGAAGAGATCCTAGATTCTGAAGGTACAGCAGATGTCAACCATGGCTTTCCATCAAATCATTCATCTACCTCAGCCCTGCATCAGAGAGAACCACAACACAATACAATATAGTACAATACTGTGTGCTTTCTGTCTCAAATGGCTACTCACCTATTTAGTCCCAAAGAGAGTGGGGTATCTAGTTTTTGTAGCAGAGCTCTGGTGTGAAAATAAGTAAGCTCATTCACCAGTTGGCAAGGTGGACTTCCCATCAGCTGAGGCCATAGTCTAAAGCACAACTGCCAGAATTGTCTTGCTCATACATTATGAAAAACTAAGAGACACCCCCCAAACCTCCCTTTGAGATGAAACAGGCGAGCAGCCATTTGAGGCAGAAAGCACATTATAATTATGTAATGATTTGTCAATTCTATTTGGGGTTAGGAAGAGTGACAAAAGACTCTCTGTTTTAACTTATGAATCCCTTAACCAGTAGCACCTCAAGGAAAAAAGCAATTTAACGCTTTGAAAGAGCATGGGTTGCGCAGCTAATTCCCATTTATGTTTGGGAAATACATGGTTGCCTCCATTAGCTGGGTTCCCACCAATCACCACGGCACCATGCAATTCTGCTTAAAGTTGAACCAGCAAACATTCTGTGGTGATTTGCATATAGCAGCCCATGATGCTTTGCATTGTGTGGGCATGTGTGATTTTATTTTCTTGAAACTTGGCTTCCCCAGCCAAATGCCCTTCAGGGTAACCCTTGCCTCAGTGTTTAGCGCTGGGGTTCTTTGTCTTTAAGAGTAGATATGCAGTCCAAGTGTCCCGATAGCAGGTGTAGGGCTCACAAGAGCTCAGTAACCAAGTGTAACAATGAGAGGAACACACACAGATCTGGCATAGACCAGAGGGAGGTTGTGGGTGGAAGTCAGTGGGAGGGCAGCGGGCTGGCCGGACGGCTGACTCACAGATCGCTCAGGCAGATTCCTCTTCTAGTAGGTTCTTCACTCAGGCCTTAGCACAGAGGACCACAGTGCAGAGGAATACTGAGAGTGGGCATCCTAAAACAGTGGAAGACTCAGCTGGTGGACCAACCAGTCCTTCTTCAGAAGCTCATGGCAGTTGTTTAGAAAATACAATACTTATAACAGCTAGATAATGCAGAGAAAAACAGAAAGAAATCCTCATTGGTTTAAAATACTCATTTAAAAAAAAAAAAAAAAAAACAGAAGATGATGTCAGAGAAGTAAACAGTACAATACTGCCCTCAGTCCGAATGAACCTTGGTTAAGATGTGCTTGGTGCAACAAACATAAAGAATCCTACTGCACATAAATTTAATTGACATAAGATAACACTGCTGAAGCAGATAACTCCCAAATCAAGCCATGAGTGTCAGTCAGTATAAGGATGTGATTACTGAAAGGCAACCCCACCCAGCTTAAAGACAAACTAAGATAGTTATAGGGCTCATGAAATTATAATGTATGCATTAAAGACAAGAATACCAGTAAAGTTGTCTAAAAAATATCAGTGCACACTGTGTGATGTGTAAACCTAGCTAGACATGTCACCCAGCTGTATTCTCAAGCTAAATAAAAGGCCCAAGAAATTACAAAAACCTCAGGACTATATAAATGATAATATAAATATAAAGTGATAATATTAGTGTTAAACAAAAACTTAGTAGAGGAACCTCAAGGAATTCAGACCATGCATCCTGATATGTACTGATGTCAATATATACTGAGAATGTAGCAACTACATGTACCACAAGTGTCTAGGGAATCTGAAAAGAGATAAAAAGTAATTTATCTCCTCCTGCTCATACAAACAGTACAACCTAACCCACCCCACGCACTTGTTGCGTGTACTTTCTGGTTATAAGGATTTACCACCTGATACCATTTTAGTGACAATGGATGTAACATCCTCTACACTAATATTCCACACACAGATGGCATTGCAGCATGCCTTAAATACATACGTGAGAAAGGACCTGACCAAAACATCAACCCTGGAGTGGTGGGGAACTTATGGAATTCATTTTGACACAACTCAACTTCAATGGTAAACATTATGTTCAAACTATGGGAACAGCAATGGGAACCAAAATGGCTCCACAGTATGCTAACCTCTTTATGGTTGACTTGAGGAGGATTTTTAAGGCAGTATCCCCACAAACCACTGGCTTATTTCCGTTACATTGATTATTTGTTTATCATCTGGACGGAAGGCACAGATGCACTCAAAGATTTTCATCACAAACTTAACAATCTCCACTCTACTATAAATAAAGCTTACCTTGGAGTACTCTACCACCAAGGTTAACTTTCTGGACACCACAGTCATCATTAAGGATGGAACCTCATATACATGTATTTACAGGAAGCCAACAGACAGACCGAGATACCTGCACAGGAAAAGTAACCACCCAAACCATACAAAAATCTGTCATATACAGTCAAGCACTCGTTGTCAACGTATTTGTGCAAATGAGGATGACAGAGATACACATTTGGCTATGTTGAAAACACCTTTATGGAGCAGGGACACTCTTCCAGGGAAATTGACAGGAGAACAGAACGGGCAACGCAAGTACCAAGACAACAACTACTTCAATATAAAGAAAAGACAGCTACAGAAAGAATACCCTTGGTAGTCACATATCATCCAGACGCTGAACGCTCATGTAAGATTATTAAAGATCTCCACCCAATATTTAGTGAGGATGACACCCTTAATTGCATTTTTAGGAACTCCCACTACTATCTTTTAAACAACCGCCAAATTTATCCAGCCTAATTATTAGGAGCAAACTTTCACCGGAACAGAATACCATGTCACACAATGGCACACGCCTCTGCAATCAACGCCCTGCAAGACTTGTGGGCTAATTTTACCTCAGACTGTGTGGTTACATCACAAACAGACAATTCCAGGTGCATGGGAGTTATACATGCATGTCACGATATGTTGTTTATTTCATTCAGTGCAAGAGATGTCCACAAACAGGTTATGTAGGAGAGACATGCCAACAGCTCCGCACTAGGATGAACTCACACAGGCATACTATTACAGCAAGGAAGACTGAAAACCAGTGGGCATCACTTCTCCCAGCCGACCACTCAGTCTCAGATATGTCAGTAATGGTCTTAAACGAAATCTCAAAACACACAACAGAGACGAGCTTTTGAGATTAAACTTATTTACATCTCAATATGGTAGCAGATGGGATGAACTTGGATATTGGCTTTATGGGACACTACGAAATTAACATCCACAGACCTTTTCTTCTTCAAGCTGACATATTATAGGACTTCAGCATGTGAGATGTGGATGCGCAGTGCATGTATGTGCTGTGAGGTATGTGATATAATAGATGTGGGGCTTGCTGTCACATTGAGGTAAGTCTCTATTTAGCTATATGGAGGTATAATGTGTTACTATTTTCATTTCACACACAACAAATTTCTCCTTACTTTTTATCTTTGCCTGTGTGGGGGATTGATTCCATTGCACCATATTCAGTTTACCCAGCCTGCTAGTGTACATACAGGAGTGTTATCTTATACTGTTATATATAATTTTTGTAACTCTGTACATATTGGGATGTGTGATCTCATTTGCTTGGGGTCCTGCACATATCTTTTTACATTAGGCTAATATTGTAGTAATTTACTCAGAATTTCATTACAGTTGTATTCCTTTGGGAACAATTACAGTGACTGAAGTTAATATAGGTTCACTAGGAGAGAGATTGAGAGTGTGAGGTGTGTGTGTGTGTGTGTGTGTGTGTGTGTCTGTGGGGACAGAGAGAGAGAGAAAGGAGGGGAGAGAGAGAGACACATCTCGTTTAAGTTATGTATCTCCCCACCCACATTATTGTGATGTGGGTGGGTTAGGTTGTACTGTTTGTATGAGCAGGAGGAGATAAATTACTTTTTATCTCTTTTCAGATTCCCTAGACACTTGTGGTACATGTAGTTGCTACATTCTCAGTATATATTGACATCAGTACATATCAGGATGCATGGTCTGAATTCCTTGAGGTTCCTCTACTAGAGTTTTTGTTTAACACTATTATCATCAATTTATATTTATATTATCATTTATATAGTCCTGAGGTTTTGTAATTTCTTGGGCCTTTTATTTAGCTTGAGAATACAGCTGGGTGACATGTCTAGCTAGGTTTTACACATCACACAGTGTGCACTGATGTTTTTAGACAACTTTACTGGTATTCTTGTCTTTAATGCATACATTGTAATTTCATGAGCCCTATAACTATCTTAGTTTGTCTTTAAGCTGGGTGGGGTTGCCTTTCAGTAATCACATCCTTATACTGACTGTGACACTCATGGCTTGATTTGGGAGTTATCTGCTTCAGCAGTGTTATCTTATGTCAATTAAATTTATGTGCAGTAGGATTCTTTATGTTTGTTGCACCAAGCACATCTTAACCCAAGGTTCATTCGGACTGAGGGCAGTATTGTACTGTTTAACTTCTCTGACATCATCTTCTGTTTTTTTTTTTTTAAATGAGTATTTTAAACCAATGGGGATTTTTTCTGTTTTTCTCTGCATTATCTAGCTGTTATAAGTATTGTATTTTCTAAACAACTGCCATGAGCTTCTGAAGAAGGACTGGTTGGTCCGAAAGCTAGAGCACTTTGTTCTTGTTGTTACATCTATGTTGGTCCATTAAAAGGTATCAAATCATTTGCTTCTGGATCTATTCTTGCAAGGACCAATACGGCAACTACTAAATCAAGATTTCAGCTGGTGGGTCAGGTGGAGAAGAAGCATGACACTGCCGCAGGACAGCAGTGGGGGTTTTCAAACAGTCTCACGGTGTCCTAGGGAGGTCCAGCAGAAGGGCATCTTAGCCCCAGAAAATGGTGTCTTGGCTGACCTCAACTTCTGTCTGGTACAGGACACCTCAAGCCACGCTGCAGTGACTTTGCTGCAGCAGATGAAGGAAGTTGCAGCAGGGTTTTAATCCATGCTGGCAGGGTAGCTCCTCCCACCTTACTCGAAAAGCTCAGTTGATTAGCTGAGGGGAGAAGAGGCATGGCTTTGGCTGCAGGTCGGCTGGAGGGGTCTCAAGATAGTCTCACAGCATCCCGGGAGCAGCATTGTAGGGAAGAGGTCCAGGAGAAAGGCGCTTGCTCTAGCTTTTGACCCCAGTCTGGTGCAGGCACCTGAACCACACTTCAGAGCGACTACAGCAGGAATACATGACATCCTAATGACATCAACGCAGATCAATGTATGTGGACACAACTATAAATAGGAACAAAGCTTGGGACACCTATAAACCCTCTCATAGGCCTTACGAACATAAGAACATACGAAATTTGCCAGCAGATAAAGGCCTAGAGGTCTATCAAATCTGCTCGAATGTGCAGCTAGCACCCCTTATCCTGCAGCTGCCTCCCTTCCACCCTTCCCTGTCCTGTCCTATCCCTTTGAAGCAGTCCACTGTTCTACTGATACCACTTTGCAGGTAACGATTCCACCCAGTCACCACCCTCTCTGTAAAAAGTGTCTCCTCATCTCCTCCTGAACCTTCCTCCTCCAGTCTCATATCATGGCCCTGGTGGCCCTCCTCTCCCTTACTTTGAACAGCCCCTCTGTACCAGTCTTGTTTATTCCCTTTATGTATTTAAAGGTTTCAATCATGTCACCCCTGTCCCTCTTCTCCTCCAGTGAGTACATGTTCAACTCCTTCAGCCTCCTCTCGTATGATAAGTCCTTCAGCCCCTTGATCATCTTTGTCACCCTGCGCGCACCCCTCCAGTAACTTAATGTACCTTTTCAGATACAGGTGCCAGTACTGCATGTAGTACTCCATGTGTGGTCTAACTTATGACCTATACAATGGCAGAATCACCTCTCCCTCGAGGATATACCCTTGAAATACAACCCAGCATTTTGTTGGCCTTGCAGCTGCCTTCCTACATTGTGCCGAGTTGTTTATTGACCCTGTAATGAGCACACCCAGATCCTTCTCTACTCCTTTGTCTGGGCTAGCTGCACTCCCTCCAGCTGGTAACTCCTCCTTGGTTCTTCATCCCAAAAATGCAGCACCTTGCACTTTTTGGCATTAAGCCCCAGTTGCCAGGTGTCTGACTAGGTTTCAAACTTTGCCAGATCATCCTGCAACCCCTACCATCCCCTAGGTCATCCACCACCGCTTACCTTAGTATCATCAGCAAACAGACTGATCTTGCTCTTGATGTCCCATGATATGTCTGCAATGAATATCCCAGACAACACTGGTCCCAACACCGAGCCCTGTGGAACACGCCGTCACTGCCCTTGGGGTGTGAGCTCCCCACCCACCACCACCCTCTGTTGCCTCCCTGAAGGTCAGTTTCACCCATCTCACCAGCTTTGCATCCGCCCCTGTGCCTACTAACTTCCTTCCCAGCCTTCCATGCGGCACAGAGTCGCATGCCTTACTGAAGTCCAGATACAGGACATCCACTGCATGGCCCCTGTCCAGTTGCCTAGTTACCCAGTCATAGAACTTCACCAGGTTGGTTTGGCAGGATCTGCCACATATGAAGCCATGCTGTCTGCCGTCCTGTAGTCCTTTGGCCTCTAGGAGGGCCACCAGCCTCTCCTTCAGGATAGTCTCCATTAGTTTACCCATGATGGATGTATCTGAAATTACAATACTTGGCGACTTCAACATAAACTGGCTCTCACCGAGGTCGGCACCTACAAGGATGCCATCATGGCACAGAACCTCACCCAGCTTGCTGCCACCCCCACCAGATGTAACTACAGGACAGGGTCACACACACTTCTGGACTGGATCCTTCTAATCACCCTGAATGAATTTCTAAAGTCACAGTGCTTCCTGATGTTATCAGTGACCACTCACCCGCTGCCTGTATCTGGACAAACAAATTCATTAAGTCCCCTCCCAAAATAATCCACTTAAGGGTGTTAAAGCAGGGTACCTTGGGCTACTAAAACACATTTAAGCCACACTAACGAGTCCCCAATCAACTTCTCCAGAGATGTTAACCAAGCCTTGGATCTTTTCATCAGGCACTTCACTGTGGCCTGCAATATCTTTGCACCTCTCAAAAGTTTAAAGGAAGGCTGTCCAAATGACTCTAGCCAGTGACTAGGGCTGCAGAAACGCCCGATTAGCACAACCTTTGGGTGCTTACAGTTTACCAGCTAACCTGTGTTCTGTTTCTGTGCCTTGATAGTGGTACCGAGGACTGTGCTGAAGCCAGCATTTTAAGAGTGCGACCGCACCGAAGACTCTGGTGAGCTCTGTTCATTACTTTGCTTCCTGTGATCTGCTGGAAAGCCTGCCTATGACAAGCCGGGTACATTTTCTTGTCAAGGGAAAGGCGATGTGCTGTCGTACTCATGAGCTGCACTTTTAGAAGCAAACCTGACTGAAAACGGATCACTGTAATCTATTTATTTTTTTTTTATAGAAACTTGAAGCTCTGAGTTCGGGTATGCGCATTAGCGCTAGGTGCTAGCGCTAAACTAGCGCTAGCTTTTTAAAAGTCAAGAGGGCTGGGACAGGTACAGGGAAGGGTTCTGGAAGCAAAATCCAATGCAGCAAGAATATCCGGAACTATGACCAGCCCGCCGCACAGCGGTTGGATTACGGCGCGCCGACGACCCGGTTCGGGAACGGATCCGGCCGCCGGAGGGCCGGGCCGGGGAGAAGGATTGAGCGCCGAGGGCAGCTCCCTCTCCTGGGGAGGGTCCCACCAGTATCCCGGGCGCGATGAGGTTCCCAGTGGAGGCTGGGAGAACTCACGCTACCGGCCTGAGGTCAGGAGGGCGAGGTAGGCGGGCGGACGCTGGCATCATTGCACGCCCCCGCCTCTCGAGGGTGGGGAAACATAAGGGGATAAAATCCTGCCTTGAGTTCTACATGACGCCTGCCCTGGACTGCCCTGATTGGCCACCGAGCCGTTCCCCTAACCAGATACAGTTCCTGATCGATAAAGGGTCGGTACCTGCCCGCTCTCTGGGGGTAAGCCAGGGATGACCTGGGGATTTCGGCAATGTCCGTGGTCGGGGCCCAGGGTCCGTGGACCAGAGCAGACCAACGACGGAAGGGCAGGGCATAAAGAGGTAAAATAAAAAAATAAAAAAAAAAAGAATATCCGGAACTGGGAAGGGAGAAGCCAGAGAAGGCGAGGGTAGCAAGGTCAGCACCCAGGGTGGGGGCTGAATTAACCTAGCAGACTCAAAAGACCGTTAGGCCTATTCTGCTGGCATTTTAGTATGTTGGTATGTAAACAACCTCCCAGTGTCTGCCATCAGAACTTACTACTTTACACTGATGATGCAGTCTTGTTCATCAACCACCAAGACATGGAGCTCCTTCAAAAACTACAGTTCGACTTCATGCACTTGAAGAATGGTTCAAGATGCACAAACTGGTCCTAAACTACAGCCAAAACAAAAGTAATGACTTTCTACAACGCCAGGAGCAAGTACAACCGAGCTTTATCACATGCGCCACTCCCTCACTCCTTCTGCTAGACTTTCTGTTGCGTAGAGGTATTCTTCTACCCCAGCTCCAATATGCTCTGCCCTCCTCTTTGCTGCAAACTCTTCACACTCCACAAATGGGACACTGTCTACAACATCATCTGTAGATTCGCCTTAACTGCCCCACGCCTTACCCATCATTGTCTCCTTTACGCTGGTTTAAACTTGCTGTCACCTAAGGATATTCGGGCTTACTCCCTGGGCTGTTTTATCGACTCCTGTCCAGACCTCCCTGCCCCTCTATCTTGCTAACCTCCTGACTCCTGCCTCACACACCATACCCTCAGGTCCTCCTCTGTCCCCATGCTCTCCACTAGACCTTGCATGACAAAAATGGATGAACAGGCATTTTGCCCATTTTGCTCCCAAATTCTGGGACTCACTCCCCTTACGGTGAAAACTCAGCCTCCCATCGAGAATTCAAAAAACTTGCTACTCCCACCTCCCAGCCCTGGCCAATGCAAATGTTCTTAATATGCTTTTGTCCCACTGCAGGTCAGTCGGTCTGACCCCTTAGTACTACACTAATGTTCTTCTAATGCAATATGCTTGTCTAGATGGCTATGAACCTTGATGTCATTAATGTCCTCTGCTGTCTTATGGTTACCCTAATTGTTTTATTTTACATCCTTATTATGATCTATGCCTAATATGTACCCTTATGTAACTATTACTGTGCTACCCAATGTATATCTTGTTTTGTTCCTGTACACCTGTATTATGTCTGTGCATTTCTGCATATTGTAACTAATGTCCTGTGCTCTACCGGGTGGTGTGCCTGAAAATAGGCAGGTATGTTGCCTAGCGCACTTACTCAGTTACCAAAAGCTAATAAATAAATAAACCAAACAGAGACCACACTTGAACACATTCCTGAATTTAAATACCTAGGTGTTTGACAGTTCCCTTTCCTACCATCGGCACACTGAATCTGTTGCCAAAGCCGCCATTATTCATACAGGCCTGCTCTACAGGCACAAACACTGCATGACTCCTGTCTAGTACCGCCTCTGTCACCTCCATCATTAAGCACGGGCTAGCAATCTATGGCTCCGCCTGCCCCCCCGCACAACTGCAATTGCACTCAACAAAGCATGCAGGTTTCTAACAGGGCTGACAGACTTACTCACATGTGTGATCTGTACATTCGGGCAGGATGGCTTCCTCTCATTAGCTGGATCCAGTATCAAACCTGCCTCTTAGCCAAAAAGTCCTCCTCGGTATCATGCTCCCAGGCTGAAAAGCTCCTCTTGACCACCACAGCACCCAGCACACTAGAGTTCACAACATCAAAGCTTCCTTATTCCCAGATGCCAAACTACACTGGGACAGAGGGCTTTTGCCCACAGAGCTCCACAGTGGTACAATACACTCAAAGAAACTCTTACAGCTGCTGCTCTTGGCCCAATTAAAGACAACTCTGACTTCATCTTAGCTCAACTAGATATTGTGTGACTGCTTTGCCTAAGCTGGGGTCCTACTCACTGCTCTCTGCTTTAGACAGGTCAGCTACTCCCACTGCCATGCCCTCCTCTCCTGCCTCCCTTGCACACTCCCTCCCCCACCGTCCTGGCACGGTCCATTCTATTCAGCCTCACTATCCCTCCTTTGTCTTTCTCGCTCGCTGATGTACCTATAAAGATTTTATCCCCATTAACCGAGTTGGCTCCCTTTTCTCAGTTTGGGCCTTTGCTATTCTGACTTCCCTCCCGCTTCCTTCTGCCTTAACTGGTACAGTTCTCTATCCTGCTCCTTCGCGTTTCCTTATACTTCCGGAATGCTATCTTTTCTCCTGACTTTCCCCACCACCTCTTTGAGAACCATAGTGGCTTTTTCTTTTCATTTTGACTTATCTGCTTCACACAAGGCTTGTTGCCTCTGTGATGGCAGTTTTGATGTTTCCCATTGTTGCTCCACCCACCTCCTAGCCTGTTTGGTAGTGCTTATCTAATGCACTCTCCGATCTTGCCAAAGTCAGCCCTCCTGAAGTCCAGTACCCTCACTTTTGTATGGCTTGACTCTGTAACCGAGTTTATCGTGAACCACACTGTTTGATGGTCACTTGTTCCCAGGTGGCAACCCACTTCTAGATCGGAGATCCTCTCACTGTCCCCATTTGAGAGGATGACGCCTAAGATTGCTCCTCACGAGTGGGTTCTTGAAACTAGCTGTCTGAGGCATGCCACCTGTAGGACATCGAGAATGGCCCTGCTCTTCTATGTGGCCGCAGCAAATGTGCTCCAGTTAACATCTGGCATATTCAGGTCTCCCATCAACAGTATCTCTCCCTTTCTCTGCCATCCTAAGAATGCCTTATATCATATCCTTGTCCATTCCATCCCCCGACATGGGGGTCTGCATACAACCCTGAGCTGACTGTGGTGCCATTTCCAGTCTCAAGGTGACCCAGGTTGCCTCTCTTGTTCAGTTATTTTTATACCTTCCTTTACATAGAGAGCTACTCCTCCCCTCCCTGTCTCTCCTGTAGGTTGTGTACCCTGGTATGTTAACATCCCAGTCATGGTTCTCTGTGTACCATGTTTCTGTGACTGCTACGATATCCAGGCATCCCTCTTCCATCAAGGCCACCAGTTCAGAGGAGCTTGCTGCCCAGACTATGGGCATTGGTACTCTTACCCTTCATATCCTGATGGCCAGACTCCTTTTGCCCCATCCCTGTCCTTATTGCCTTTGTCACTTTCTCCATTTACCCCTGCTCTTCTCCCATCAACATCTCTATCTTGGTGTTTACCTCACTTACTACCCTGACCTTTGGGTGGGGCACTAGGATTTCCTTCTCCTTTCCAGTGCCTCCCCTTGCTTAGTTTAAATGCTTGCCAATGAAGCATTTAAACCTATTACTTAGGATCCTGGTTCCCTCCTGACAGATGCAGCCCATCATTAGGCCTGCATCACTCCAGGTGGACCCCAGTCCCCAATGAAGCCAAATCACTGAGCTCTGCACCAGTTTTCAATGACTGATTGAATGCCATGGTGGGAGCACCCAGCCTCACCTCACGCATAGACAGGCAGCACCTCCGAGAAGGTTACGTGCATGCTACTTGTCTAAGGCCCTTCCAACTCCACAAACCCTTCCTGCACTGCTCGATCCCTTTCTTAGCCAGGTCATTTGTCCCTAGGTGGACAATGACATCCAGCTCCTCCCTGTGCAGCTGTTCCAGCAATCCTGAGGATTCCTCCCTGTCCCTCAAGCCATGACACCAGGCAGGCACCTTACCTCCTCTCCCAGTTCTACCTTCCTAACAATGGAATCCCTCACCAGGAGTTGTTTCCTTCCCTGTGGGATCCCATGCCACCCTCCTGTGGGTCTCCCTTGTGGAGGTTCCAGCATCCTCCTTGGTCTCCACTGCAGGTGCCTCCATAGAGGAACCACACTTTGCCAAATGGCATAGGAATTGTGAGAGGTACAACTGGAGAGATCGCCTTTGTTCCTCCACCTCACCCTCCCTGAGCCCACTGTGGTCCAACCACTCCTCTTTCTTGGCAACCTCTAAGGAGGCGGCAGTGGCAGTGGTCATCCCTGGATGGAAGAGGAGGTCCCACAAATCCTGGCCAACTCAGCCTGGAGATGAGCTACCTCCCTCAGCCCAGAGAGGTACCTGCAAATGGGACAACACCGCATCCTCCAGAACATCTCCGGAAGACTGCTGCTCCACAGCCACTGCACTGCACCACTCCCATCATGTCTTATTTCTGGCCCTTTCACTGTTGTTTGGAATCTTTACTCTTTCCTCTGTGTGTTTTTTTTTTTTCCTTCTCTCCCTACTTACTTACTGCCTCTGTGCCCTTTAAGCTCCTGATTGTCCTGTCCTGAGACAAGATCATCCTATATTTCTGAGTAAACCCTTACTTGCTCAGAGACAGACCTCCAGCAGCTGGGGGTGGAAACCAGACAGCTACTCTTGCCCTTCTAGGATGGTGAGTCTTTGGCTCTGTGATCACTCACTTCCTGCTCCAAAACAGGAAGTTCCTGTTGTCAGTCAAATCCTGTGCCTATAAAAGTAGAACTAGCTATATTAGTATTACTGTCTTAAATTCCTTCTAAAATAATGAAATCTTGATTTAGTAGTTGCCGTATTGGTCCTTGCAAGAATAGATCCAGGAAGCAAATGATTTGATACATCTATGTTGGTCCATTAAAAGGTAACAGCAAGAACAAAGTGCTCTAGCTTCGGACCAACCAGTCCTTCAGAAGCTCATGGCAGTTGTTTAGAAAATACAATACTTATAACAGCTAGATTAATAGCTAGAGCACTTTGTTCTTGTTGTTACATCTATGTTGGTCCATTAAAAGGTATCAAATCATTTGCTTCTGGATCTATTCTTGCAAGGACCATTACGGCAACTACTAAATCAAGATTTCAACATGGAAGATACCGAATTACCGTAGAATATGGTAGTTACATAACATCAAGAAGAAATTGGCACGGCTAGACAGTGACATCTATTTTCTAACCCAGTGCAAGAGGAGAAACATTATCCTAAAGGTCTTACTATTTGGAATCCATTAAGAAATACAAACAATTCTACTTATGCAGAACAACTTTGTCATAGGACCTCTGAGAAACTGAGAAATCACAGGATTCGCATGTCATATGCCCAAAAGTTGTTCTTAACAAAAGTTGCTGAAATTGTAACCACTCTGGAAAGGGTGTCTGGGAACCTATTCAAGACATCTTATGAGAGATACACATTAACTACCAAAGGACCTTAAGAAAGCCATGCTTGTGAAAAATAGGAAATTAGATGCCCTTCAACATACCATACTTCCTAACAACCATGAAGCACATAATAGAGTCACTGAACAACAACACAATACTGATGGGCACCTTTCAGTTGTTCATTTGTCCAACCACACACTGACTACTGGAGAACTGAATGTACTTTCAAAGGGCCTCACTTTCTGCCCAACAAAACCACTGGATAACATACTGTTTTGTGGTGAACTAGAGGAGTACTTCCGTGAGATTGAGACTTAAAGAATTCTTTCATGGCAGGGAAGAAATCACTGGTAGTGAAGACAGTGCAAACAGCATAATGTAATGGATAAGAAAAGGAATCTGATTTTACCCCTCAAGTGGGCGTAACAAAAACTAGACAATTATATTAATTGTTTCACTAACAAGTCAGTGGTCAGATCCTTACCAGGCAAAACAAACCCATTATAACCTCTCTCCACTGGAACGGAGAGCTATAGGGACACTGAAATCAAACCACAACATTGTCATCAAAAAGCTGATAAAGGTTCTGCAGTGGTGATTTAAACAGAGAAGACTATATTACTGAAGCTAATAGACAGCTAACAGATCTTACATACTACAGAGAACTGAGAGTGACCCTACTACAAGATATAAAGATGAACTATGTGACTTAACTAAAACTTTTCCTGACCATGTCCGAAAGAAACTAGCTCACCTCATTCCTGCTGAACCAAAGCCAGGGACATTCTATGCTGCCTAAAATACAAACCTGGCAATCCAGGAGACCCATAGTCTCTGGTAATGGTACCTTGACTGAGGGATCTCAGGGTTGTAAGACCATTTGAAACCGCTTGGTTATGGAAAGAGACAGTTATATCCAGGACACTACGCATTGTTATGGTACTTTCTGGTTATAAGGATTTACCACCTGATACCATTTTAGTGACAATGGATGTAATATCCCTCACACTAATTCCGCCACACAGATGGCATTGCAGCATGCCTTAAATACATACATGAGAAAGGACCTGACCAAAACATCAACCCTGGAGTGGTGGGGAACTTATGGAATTCATTTTGACACACAACTTCAACTTCAATGGTAAACATTATGTTCAAACTATGGGAACAGCAATGGGAACCAAAATGGCTCCACAGTATGCTAACCTCTTTATGGCTGACTTGGAGGAGGATTTTTAAGGCAGTATCCCCACAAACCACTGGCTTATTTCCGTTACATTGATGATTTGTTTATCATCTGGACGGAAGGCACAGATGCACTCAAAGATTTTCATCACAAACTTAATAATTTCAACTTACTATAAAGCTTACCTTGGAGTACTCTACCACCAAGGTTAACTTTCTGACACCACAGTCATCATTATGATGGAACCTCATATACATGTATTTACAGGAAGCCAACAGACAGAGATACCTGCACAGGAAAAGTAACCACCCTAACCATACAAAAAAATCTGTCATATACAGTCAAGCACTTCGTTGTCAACGTATTTGTGCAAATGAGGATGAGGAGATACATTTGGCTATGTTGAAAACACCTTTATGGAGCAGGGACACTTTCCAGGGAAATTGACAGGATAACAGAACGGGCAAACGCAGAAGTACCAAGACAACAACAACTACTTCAATATAAAGAAAAGACAGCTACAGAAAGAATACCCTTGGTAGTCACATATCATCAGACCTTGAACGCTCTGTAAGATTATTAAAGATCTCCACCCAATATTTAGTGAGGATGACACCTTAATTGTATTTTTAAGGAACTCCCACTATTATCTTTTAAACAACCGCCAAATTTATCCAGCCTAATTATTAGGAGCGAACTTTCACCGAACAGAATACCATGTCACACAATGGCACACGACCTTGCAATCAACGCCCCTGCAAGACTTGTGGGCTAATTTCACACTAGACTGTGTGGTTACATCACAAACAGACAATTCCAGGTGCATGGGTTATACATGCATGTCACGATATGTTGTTTATTTCATTCAGTGCAAGAGATGTCCACAAACAGGTTATGTAGGAGAGACATGCCAACAGCTCCGCACTAGGATGAACTCACACAGGCATACTATTACAGCAAAGAAGACTGAAAACCAGTGGGCATCACTTCTCCCAGCCTGACCACTCAGTCTCAGATATGTCAGTAATGGTCTTAAAAGGAAATCTCAAAACACACAACAGAGACAAGCTTTTGAGATTAAACTTATTTTACATCTCAATATGGTAGCAGATGGGATGAACTTGGATATTGGCTTTATGGGACACTACAGAAATTAACATCCACAGACCTTTTCTTCTTCAAACTGACATATTATAGGACTTCAGCATGTGTGAGATGTGGATGCATGTGTGTATGTATGTGTGTGGTGGGTATGTGTGAGGTATGTGATATAATAGATGTGGGGCTTGCTGTCACATTGAGGTAAGTCTCTATTTAGCTATATGTAGTTATAATGTGCTACTATTTTCATTTCACACAACAAATTTCTCCTTACTTTTTATCTTTGCCTGTGGGGGATTGATTCCATTGCACCATATTCAGTTTACCCAGCCTGCTAGTGTACATACAGGAGTGTTATCTTATACTGTTATATATCATTTTGTAACTCTGTACATATTGGGATGTGTGATCTCATTTGCTTGGGGTCCTGCACATATCTTTTACATTAGGCTAATATTGTAGTAATTTACTCAGGATTTCATTACAAGTTGTATTCCTTTGGGGAACAATTACAGTGACTGAAGTTAATATAGGTTCACTAGGAGAGATTGAGAGAGAGGTGTGTGTGTGTGTGTGTGTGTGTCTGTGGGGACAGAGAGAGAGACAGAAAAAGAAGAGGGGAGAGAGAGAGAGAGACACAACATCTCGTTTGCTATGTATCTCCCCACCCACATTATTGTGATGTGGGTGGGTTAGGTTGTATTGTTTGTATGAGCAGGAGGAGATAAATTACTTTTTCTCTCTTTTCAGATTCCTAGACACTTGTGGTACATGAAGTTGCTACATTCTCAGTATATATTGACATCAGTACATATTAGGATGCACGGTCTGAATTCTTGAGGTTCCTCTACTAGAGTTTTTTGTTTAACACTAATATTATCAATTTATATTTAAATTATCATTTATATAGTCCTGAGGTTTTGTAATTTCTTGGGCCTTTATTTAGCTTGAGAATACAGCTGGGTGGCATGTCTAGCTAGGTTTTACACATCACACAGTGTGCACTGATGTTTTTAGACAACTTTACTGGTATTCTTGTCTTTAATGCATACATTGTAATTTCATGAGCCCTATAACTATCTTAGTTTGTCTTTAAGCTGGGTGGGGGTTGCCTTTCAGTAATCACATCCTTATACTGACTGTAACACTCATGGCTTGATTTGGGAGTTATCTGCTTCACAGTGTTATCTTTGTCAATTAAATTTATGTGCAGTAGGATTCTTTTGTATGTTTGTTGCACTACACATCTGAACCTAAGGTTCATTCAGACTGAGGGCAGTATTGTACTGTTTAACTTCTCTGACATCATCTTCTGTTTTTTGTTTGTTTTTTTTTTTAAATGAGTATTTTAAACCAATGGGGATTTTTTCTGTTTTTCTCTGCATTATCTAGCTGTTATAAGTACTGTATTTTCTAAACAACTGCCATGAGCTTCTGAAGAAGGACTGGTTGGTCCGAAAGCTAGAGCACTTTGTTCTTGTTGTTACATCTATGTTGGTCCATTAAAAGGTATCAAATCATTTGCTTCTGGTTCTAAAATAATGATAATCTTATTACCATATAGATTATATGTATAAATGAATAAATGCACGGTGGGAACGAACTCTATCAATCGATTCCTGGCTCATTCTGCCTCAATGGGTCCTTAGGATATTTGTTTAACTTATTTTCTGCAACCAAAACATCACACTGTCAGCTCTCAGTATTTCAAAGCCTTAATTATTTTCAACATCATCCTACATAGAAATGGTATTAGGTTACACTCTAACACCTCGTGTTCATTTTGCTCATTACTTTTGACTTTGTAAATAGAAAATAAGTTTTTTTTCTTTCTTCCTTCCAAATAAGCTGCATAGCTTCTCACAAACGAAAAAACAAAGCTCTTTTGCTGTGTATGGGGCTTACTCTGGCTTCCTACTGTACATACATTCACAAACACTACAGTTTAGACATCACTTCCAAGAAGCCAACTGCTTTTGGACAGGCGTCTTACAAGGTCTCCTGTCCTCAGTCCTGATGGTTCGCTTCTACTTCCACTTGGCATAATAACTGCTTGGGAATCTTCCCATGTTTATGACCTGCTGCAAGAGACTGTCTTAAAGAAGATAATACAGTTGCATAAGAACTTACCGTAGCAGCAGATCTTCGAGAGTATCCGTTACAGTAAGTCATGCAGCCCCACCCACCTTCCCCTTGCTGTTACTTCAGAAGGGCCTTTGCTCCTGTCCCTTTCACGACTCCATGAGCTGCTGCCTTGTTTCCTTCCTCAGTTCCCATCGGAGGCCTGAGAAATGGTTTCTCATTTGGTCGCTAGGATAGAGAAGAACTGAAGAGTAGCTGGGACCTCCCTCTTTATACATGCCATACAGACACCACATGGTAACATTAGAGGGAGGTCCCAGGGTTGACTCTGAGAAGTCATTTGGCAGAAATGAGGCTCATGCTGATTATCCCATGTGTTATGACATGCTGCAAGAGATACTCTTAAAGATCTATTGTTACGGTAAGTTTTAAGCAACTGTACTTTGTGCAATTGGCTGCAGCTTCTGTCAGAGGCATAATGTTCATGCCCCTTACCCCAGAACCCTTTGCTTTTCAGTAGTTTATGGGGCCATTATTTATTTTTTTTATTTATTGAAATCTGGGATTACAAATACCTTTGAGCAGGAACTGCTCATTTACAAAGGTTCCACATCGAGAAATGGAAGGTAAACATACATACGAGGTCAACAGGATTATAGATAGTTACATAGTTACAAGGGAGGGATAGTGAGGCTGAATAGAATGGACGGCAGAGAGGACAGTGAAAAGCAGGGATATTGAACGAATACTTCTGCTCAGTATTCACAAAAGGAGGAGGAGGGGAGGTAACTAATCCAATTAACAGAAGCACTCTGGATGGGGGCAATCCCAGTCCTTTTCGTGAGAAGAAAGTGTTCTGAAAGAACTCCTAAAAGTGAAGGTGGACAAAGCAATGGGGCTGACGGAATTCACCCCAGAATTCTAAAACTAGTGACACCACTGACTACCCTTTTTAACAAATCATGGAGGATGGTGTGGTACCTGAGGACTGGAGGAAGGCGGATGCGATTCCCCTTCACAAAAGTGGAAGCAAGACAGAGGCAGGAAACTACAGGCCTGTCAGTTTGACCTCTGTGGTAGGGAAAGTGAAAGAATCACTTGAAGGAAAGAACTGTTGAGTACCTAGAACCCAGTGGGGTACACGATCTAAGGCAACATGGGTTCACAGTGGAAGGTCATGTCAGACTAATCTAACTTGATTCTTTGGGTGACCAAACCTAGTAGACCAGGGAGGGGCTGTGACATGGCCTACCTAGACTTTAGCAAGGCATTTGACACAGTCCCACACAAAAGATTAATAATCAAATTAACCAGTCTGGGAGTGGGTCCAGGGTGGTAGCCTGGGTAAAACACTGGCTGGACAACAGGAAACAGAAGGTAATTGTAAATGGAGTCCACTCTGAAAAGAGGCATTACTAGTGGGGTACCGTAGGGTTTAGTACTGGGTCCAGTCCGCTTTAATGTCTTTAAAAGTGACATTGCCGAGGACTGAAGGAAAAGTATGCCTCTTTGCAAATGACACAAAGATCTACAACAGGGTTGATACAAAAGGAGGAGAGAAAAGGATGAGAAGGGACTTGGCAAAGTTGGAAAGATGGTCAAAAATGGCAACTTGGATTCAATGCAAAGAAGTGCAATAATGCACCTGGGAAACAAAACCCAGGGAAAGATTACACAATGTTTGGGGAGTTAATCATATCATATGACCTTAAGGTTGGCAAGCAATGTGAAAGGCAGTAGGGAGGGCTTGGAGGATACTGGGATGTATCAGGAGAGGCATCACCAGCAGAAAACAGGAAGTTGTTATCCCTCTGTACAAGACAGCTGGTGAGACCCCATCTTGAGTACTGCATCCAATTCTGAAGACTCCATCTCCGCAAGGACAGACAGGATGGAGGCAGTCCATAGAGGCAACTAAAATGGTGCAGGGTCTGCAAGAGAAGCCATCGAGGAGAGATTAAAGAAGCTTAATATGTATACCTTTGAGGAAAGGAGAACGGGAAGGGAACATGATAAACTTTTAAGTACCTCAGTGGAATCAACAAGGTCCAAGAGGGTAGCATCTTTTAGAAAAAGATGTGCAAGACAAGGGGACACAATTTGAAGAAAGAGGGGACGGCCTAGGGCAATGTGAGGAAGTATTTTTCACAGAGGATGATGGACGATGGAACAGCCTTCCTAAGGAGGTTGTGGGTCTAAAACTGTGGGAGAATTCAAGAATGCATGGGACAGACATAAGGCAGTTCTTTTGGGGGTAGAAGAAATAGGCTGTTGGATAACTAGGATCTGCAGCTTATCCTGTAGATAGGAAATGGGCAGACTGGGGGCCAAGGTCCATCTACCATCAAAGTCTGTTTCTAGACACCCTGCCTCTGATCAGTTTGAGTAGTACTCTCTGAATGAAAGGAAAGGGCAGGAAGGCGAAAGAAATATTCCTGTCCAGAAAAGAGATTAACGTGTCCTGCCACACAGTTCAAGGACCTCACCAAGAGAGCAGTAAAGCGGCAGTTTTGCATTTTGCAGAGAGGCAAATAGGTACAACTCTGGTCAGTCCCATTAGTGGAAGATGTCATTTAGGATATCTGGTAGGATTTCCACTCATGTGCCTGTGCAGTGGATCTACTCAGGGCATCCGCCAGGTATTGGGACACCCCAGGATGTGGACCACCAGAAGATGGATATTTCTCTAGATCGCTTCAGTACCAGCCCCACCAATTCTCTGCAGAAAGGGGTATGAATGGGTGCCTTCTTGCTTGTTTAGGTAGTGAACTGCAACAAAATTGTCCGACTACACCTGAAGGCAACTGGGGAAAGGAGAGCCTCGAACGCCTGTAAGGCATAGAGGACTGCCCTCATCTCCAAGAAACTAATGTGGAGATGGGTCTCTACCAGTGTCCAGGATTCTTGGGACCAGACGTACAGGACATGAGCACCCCACTCTGTCAAGGAGGAATCTGTAGTCAGAATGAAACATGGGACAGGAGAATGAAACGGCATGCCTCACATGAAGTTGCCCTTGAACTTCCACCACTGCAGAGCTCAAAGAGCTGGGAAGACATCAGGACCAAGGCATCGAATCCTCGTCCTTCTGGTCTCACTGGACTCGGAATCACTTAAGGACCCTCATATTCAACCTGCCATTGGGGACCATCGGAATTGTGGCCACCAAAGTCCCAGGAGGCACAGGTAAGTCTCCTGCTGAGGCCAATCTGCTGGACTCCAGTCTGTGAGCCAAAGCAATCAGGGCATCCGAATAAGCCACTGGCAAATATGCCATTCCCAAAGAGGAGTCTAACACGGCTCGATGTAGAGGTGGAGTTGCACTGGGTCAGTTTTGGACTTCAGATAGTTTACAGCAATCCCCACCTGGACAGACGGCTGCAGGGTTCAAGAAGCTGAGACAACAGCCTTGTGTGGAAGACAATTCAGGAGTCAGTCGTCCAGGTAGGAAAAAGACATACAGGTCTTCCCTGAAGGACCGCCATGCACTGCCTACTAGGCATTTTGTAAATACTGGGGCCGAGGAAAGGCCGAATGCAGGGCTCTGAACGGATAATGATGACCCTGAAACAAAGAGAGAAACTGTCTGTGAGCAGGGTGCATCAGGATATGGAGGTAAGCATCCATCATACTGAGACAGCAGAGCCAATCTCCCTTGTTCTGCAAAGGGAGAAGTGTCGAGAGACACCATCCTAAACTTTGGTATCTGATATAGAGGTTGACACACCTTGGACCCAAAATGGGTTCCATTGCAGCCAGAAGACAATGAAGCAGGGGAGCAGTACCTGGGAAGTAAACCTCACAGAAATAGTAACACAACAAGTTTTTGTGGCCATCCTTCACCCACTGCTAGATATACATGTCTAACCTCCCTAAGGGACTGGTTGAGGGTACAGCCTCTGTGTGCAGCAGCAGCTACCCATCCAAGAGGTGTGAGATGGACCCTAGGAGCAATGTCCGTGAAAAGGCCTCAGGAAAAGATGATCATCTGAAACATGCAACAAAATACCCTTTCAGGGGTGATAAGATCCTGCTGCCAGCTATCCAGAGTGAGCACAACCCTTTAGATATAGAACTGGGAGTACTTCAGGTTTTAGCGGGGGGTGAAGTCCTGAGCAGGACTGTACCATTAACTGGCTAGGCCATGGCACAAAATCCCTAAACAACCATGCATAACAACTAAGCTGTCCTCAGGGAAGGGAACCAGGAACATCTCCTTGAGTATCTCCTCAGTTGTGACTGGTCCAGAGTTTTCCTCACAGATAGTGTAGACGCAGGCACTAAGCCACTTTATCACTCAGTTCCATTCAGCCTGCAATATATTTGCCCCCTTCAGGAGGCACAGGGTGAAAAGGGTCTCTTGCGTGAACAATCAGGCCTTCCAGGTACCATTATGCCGTACATCCCAAGAGCAAAGAGCTTTCATGTACAGAGCACCCAGCTGGTTTAACAACCTCTCAGCACTAATCCAATCCACTCCCACCATAGGTCCCTTCAAAAATTCTCTTTGAACACATCTAGCCAACCTCAGTAGCTGTGATTGCTGCACTTATTCCAGGTGACCTCCAACTTACAACTGTCCAGCCTATGCTGACAATGCCTTCCTAGGCTGCTAATCTCTGCACTTATTTACTGTTCTTAGTTGATAATTTTGTTAGTCTATTACCCTCCTTATTGTATCTTACCTAGCCTGCTAACTTGTACCCACTGTACCCGTGTTTGTTACTCTTCCTCTGTAGAATCCATTTGTTTGATGTAGAGCCTTTATAAATGAGCCCTGGTTCAAAGAAAATTCAGAGATTTAATAAAATAAAAGTTAAAATAAGAAGTCCTGCTCTACCTTACAGAATACAAATAGGTGCCTCATTATCTGAAATATTTGAATTTGTTTGCTTCCAGGAATATCACAATATCAAATCTTTAGTATCATAATATTTGGATAAATATCATCATGCTATTTGAACCCTCTAACTTTTACCCTCCATGCATAAAAGACACCTCGTAAAGAAGCTCCACTTATCCCTCTTCTCCTGCATCCCCTGCCCCATTTATCCTTGTCTACGTGCCTACTTCAATTACCCACTTTTTCTCCCGCTTCCACCTTCCTTTCAACAGTCAAGGCCTTAGGCTCGAGGCTGCTCCTTTCTTCCCTACTGTACCCTCCATACATACTGAAAAAGTGTATCTATAGATAGATATACATATAAATATATACAGTATATATGGATGAATGAATAAACACACAAACATGTTTTATTTTTGCCTTTTAGGTATCCAGCTGTTGAAATCTTCCATTCGTAGCTAATTTTAATGTAAAGATGGGTGTTTCTTGTACTATTAGTAGTAGTAGTAGTAGTAGTAGTAGTAGTAGTAGTAGTAGTAGTATGTGGTATTGTTTCATGACATGGAATCTTTAAGAGCTCTTGCTTAAAGGTTATATCCGAATTATTAATAAAAATAAATTTAAAAAATGATCACGATAATCAGCATAATTTTAAAAAAGAAGAAGTAGTTTTCCTCATATAGATGTTTAGACACAGTCACCACCAGTTCCAGCCTTCGGGCATCCTGGTACCCTCAACCACTACTTTCTCCGCTGTGTCACCAGTGGGGATCAACATGGGAGAGTCCAAGGCTCCTGTTCACCGCTGTACCACCGAGGAAAATCACTACTGAAGGAAAGGATTGTGTAATATCTTAATCCAGTGGCTTATATGATCCAAGGCAGCATAGATTCACAACAGGGAGGAGATGTCAAACAAATCTGATATATCTGACTGAATTACCATGGAATCAGATCAGGATGGAGCCTTGGATGTGGCCTACCTAGATTTCAGTAAGTCCTTCAACACTTTTCCACAAAGGAGACTCAAACAAACTGGGTAGCCTGGAAGTGGGTCCAAAGATGAAAAGCAGGTAAAAATGTGTTGGGGATAGACAGAAGATGGTAGTAAACAAAACTCACTCTGAGGAAGGGAGGGTGACCAGTGTGGTGCCACAAGGAACAGCACTGGGACCAGTCCTTTCTTTTTCTGTATTATTTATAATTTTGCAGTAAAGCACTTACAAAATAATACATCATAGGAGGACTACATACAATATCTGTAAAAGAGATTATTACAATTCAGTAATGTCAAGTACCTCCCACATAGCCACCTCATTGGGGAAAATACTCACATCACCCATAGCATCAATACCCACAGCATGGAGCTAAGGAAATATAAAAGGGAACCAAAGATTACCCCACATTATAGTATCAAAACCAATGACAACTGGCCTATATGGTTCCCAGAATAACCATCCTTTAATACACTTATACCATATAAACTCCCAACCTCCCAGGTGTGTTACTTTTAAGCATATATTTCTATACTAACAAGACATTAAGTAGTTATCTTAACACTGTAACACAAATATAAAAAGTAGAAGAGCTGTAAAACATGATTCATTATTTCAAAAAGTCCCATTTAGTTCAGTTAAAGTCCATGCCCTGAGCCATGTCACACACGTGAAGTTTAAGGGCTCTAAAATGAATTCCTTCCCTTCCAGAGTGGGTTAAAGCAGGCGAATGCAGAGCAAATTCCTCTCAAAAAAAAAAAAAAAAAAAAAAAAAACAACACCTTAACAGCCAGGACATTGTCCCAACCTACCCCTACCGACCTCATTGATTTTTGGGTCAAAACAAGATCAGAGCACTTCTTCATCCGACTAAACAACCTCCTCCTCTCTCTCCTCCAATTCCTTCTTGATGGTCTGCAGCATCTTTCCACATCCTTCTGTTCCTGGAACTGATATTGTCATCCCTGCCAGGTTAGCCTCAGACGAGCAGGAAACAATAAATGGTGATTAATTTGTAATGCCGCAACAGACTGCGAACCCCATCAAAGCCCTTTTCTGCTGCCGCATGCTATATGCCAGATCCGGGAAGATTTGTAAAGAGTTCCTCCAAATTGTAAAGAGCGCTTCCTTTGCCAGGGAAAGCACACGGTCCTGATCACCAATGCCAGCACACACTACCAAGAGAGTCGTGGTGTCTCCATGTCCAAAGTAGCACACTGGTGTAACACAGTATGCCTTTCTTGATTGACAGCAGGAGTCCCTCTAAGAGTCTCAGAATCTTTGGCAATACATTTCTGGCAAAATCTAAAGGGTCATTGTCTTCTGCAGACTCAATCAGCCCCAAATATGCAGGTTCTGCTCCCGAGCCTGGTTCTCCACTAGTTCCAGTAGTTGTCGAGTATCGTGTTTTCTTTTACCAGCTTGTTGGTAATGTCGTAGGCCTTGGCAAAGTTGTTCGGATTTCTGCATGGATGCTTTACATTCATCCATTCTGGATTCCAACTCTGTCACCCGTGGTGTGAGAGAGTCCAATTTTTGTCCATCTCTTGGACTGACCGGACCAGCTGGTTCAAAGTTGTTTGAATGGTGACCAAGATGCACCCTCCGGTGCGGAGGCACTCAAGGCTGTGGCTTCTGTGCTGAAAGCCTTCCTCATGCTGCCATAATGACCTTTTAGGTGCAAAGAAATCCAAAGAGGAGGCAGTGGTCCCATCTCCCGATCCTTCCCATACCTGTAGCTCCAGACAAACTACTAGGTACCTGAAGTGTCTTGTGGTCAGATAACTACTAAAAAAAAAAAAAAGTATTTTAATCAATTTAGAGATCGAGGCCCAGGAGCTTAGGAATATGCTGCTTTCCTGTAAGCTGCTCAGCAGCACCCTCACCAGTCCTTTTCAATGTCTTTATTAGCAACACTGCGAAGGGCTAGAAGGAAAGTATGCCTTGTTGCAGATGACACAAGATCTGCAATAGGGTAGACACTCCAGGAAGGGTGGGAAAATGACTAGCGATACAAGAAAGTAGGTAGGGAAATGTGCAGGCTAGTAGAAAACAAAAGTTGTCGGCAGATAATGACCACATGACACACCTAGTCTGCCCTAAATTCTCCTACTCAGAAAAGCCCAAGTGGAGACCCTATTTGGCCTGCATTGCTTACACCCACCTCTTACTTCTAAGATTCCCTAGGCCTGTCCCATGCATTCTTAAATCTTAGGACCAATATAGCCCCACAACCTCCGCTGGTAGGGTCAAGTGGTACTTACCTCGTCGCTAGTTCTCTGTGTTTCATGTAAGTTGACTGGTACATACCCCCCCCATTTCCTATTGCCATCCCCAAGGCTGGCATATGTATGGTGCGGTGTGAAACATAGAAGCATAACAAAGAAGGCATCAGCAGACAAGGACCTCCTGACCCACCTAGTCTGCCCTAATTTTCCTACCTACAGTGCCATCAGAGACCCTACTCAGTCTCTGGTTTTCACCTTCCACTGACTTGCTTCTAAGATCCTCGTGGTTATCCCATGCATCCTTGACTCCTGTAACCATTTTAGTCCCACGACCTCTGCTGGAGGCTATTCCAAGCATCCACAACCATTTCTGGATTAAGTACTCTCACATTTCTCTCCGCCTCCTCCTCCTCCAGCTTCATTGTGGGACCCTTGCACTCTAGAGTCTTTTTCTTGGAAGATGCTTCCCACCTGTACTTTGTTTATACCTGTGAGATATCTGAATCTTTCAATCATATCCTCCTTTCTTCTAGGGAGTACATATTTAATTCCTTAAGCTCTTCATAGGGTTTCTGGTGCAGGCTCTGCACCATTTTGGTTGCTCCTCCTCTGTACCACCTCCACCTTGTCAATGTCCTTTCTGAGGTGGGTCTTCAGAATTGTACACAGTACTCAAAGTGGGGTCTCATAAGGATCTATACAGAGGTATTATTACCTCCCTCTTTCTGCTGGTGATACCCCTCCATAGGCATCCAAGCATCCTGTTAGTCTTTCCAACTGCCTTGTCGCACTGTTTAGCAACCTTCAGGTCATCAGTAATGATTACCCCAGGTCCCTTCTTGTTTTGTGACTGCTTGTACTTCTATTTGGTACGTAGCCCTGGTTTTTGAGACCCAAATGCATGATTTTGCATTTTTTGCTTTGAAACCCAGCTGACAAAGCTTGTGACCATTCTTCCAACTTTTCAGATTTTCCTCATTCTTTCCACTCCCCGATCGTCAACTCTGTTGCAGATTTTTGTGTCATCTGCAAACAAGCATTCCTTCATCCAGTCCTCTGCAATACAGCTAATAATCACATCGAAGAGGACTGGGCCTAGTACTGAGCCTTGTGGCTTCCCACTGGCCACTTTACCATCTCTAGAGTGGGCGCCATTTACCACCCTGTGACTACAATTGCCCAGCCAGCTCACTACCCATCTTACCACTTTAGGGCAACTCAGGTCTATTCCTGAACCTGATTTACTGGCGTGGCAACAGATGAGGCGTCAGACCCTCAGCACTCCATGCCAAAGGGCCAGCACTGCACTTATAAGTTTAAGGGAAATTAGTAAAATCCGATAGGACGACGGTGGGGAATCAGGAATCAGGCTGCACCTGGAAAGGGATGCACTACTGGAAAAGCAAGCTGAGGTGATTTATCATTGTATATTGTAGTATATTGTGAGGGAATTTTATATATCCTAAAGCTGTTTTGCTATTAAATGCCTTGAAGCTATGCTTGCTTTGAAAGCCATGCTGTAACAAAGTCATAATGAATGTAGTAGAAATTTCTGAGTTCATGTTTTTCTTTTTAAGGGTTATAGAATTTGTACTGAGGTTACTTGAGGTACATTTGTAAAAACAGAAAGATAGATAAAACTGAGCAGAACTGGTTGTACCAGCCTGAATAACGGGCTTGGACAAAATATAAAGATAAGAGCATGCCTGGGCAAAATATAAAAATAACAGCACGTAGTGGCATTGAAGGCAAGCTGTGCACGTTGCTATGGTGCGAGTGAAACCATTGTCTCTTCAGGTCAGCTTGACCCAGGCATATGTATCAAGCAGTAATGGGAAAGAAATAAAATAAGCAGTGGAAATACCTCATGCATATCAATGTGTTTTTCTGTTACATTGCTAAAAACTTGTTATGCTGTCTTATGATTGGCTTATACTGAAATGTTGGTATTTTTCAAGATAAGAAGTGCAAAATCTAGCTTATAAAAGCTCTGTAAATTGTAATCAGAGAACTTCTCCATTGTAGAAGTCCCACATGCATGTGTAAGGTTTGATCAATAAAGTTACGCTAAGACAAAACCCAGTGGTGTGGTTTTGCCCGTGACGACGGGAGTGGTTGCTCAGGTAATACTTACAGTGAGAGAATCTTATGCATCACAGTTTTGGCGAGTCGGCAAGATGAGTTCTTCGTCCATGTCACCTCATGATCGGGTTGTTTCCTTGGACAAAAAGGACATTTTGTGGAACCCCATCAGGACGCGGCCTGGGGCCCGACACTCATCATCACTGTAAGTACAAGAATACCTTGGAGCGGTGGCACTATAAAGGACAGGCCTAGATAATATGGGAAACAAGGGGAAAAAATAGCTGGGTCCAGAGTTAGTATTATCTGGACCGCAAAATGTATGTTTGACAAGTTTTGACCAAACAAATTACAAGGGCAACTGCACTGCCCTTTGTACTTGTAATTTGTGCTTGCTGCAAGTATATACTGTTAGAGCCAATGATGGCTTTTATAGTTCAGGCTGCTTTAGGAGAAAAGCAGCAGCTGATTAAGTAATGTTAGATAAGCAACATCTAGAGAAAAAATAAACTACTGTGGATGTAATGCACAGTATGACTCACAGACGGATGATTTGAAAATCCCCCTCATGTTGCCTATCTGTGTAGTTTCAAGTTTTTCTGTATCAATTTCAAGTTCCCTGCTCCTATAGAGGCTAAAACATTTGATCCCAAACCCAAGTACTGGGGACCTCTACCAGATGGATCTCAACCTAGTACTGTTAGAGTTTTTGTTTTGTTTTTAAACTGCAAACCAGAGCTCTGGAAAAGACTTGGTTTGGCAGGTTACTAAAATGGCCAAAAGAAAACCTTTGAAAGGGTTAAAACCTTTGAAAGGGTTAATAGCTGCAGCATTTGGAAATTATCATGAAGGTCCTGCAGTCAGTTTTCTTACTCAGACTAGTGTATCAGAAAAGAAGAAGAAAATACCTTGGCACCGGGTAAGTCTGAATTTTTATTTAAAGTTGTTTTATGTCTGTCTGTTTTATTTCTGTAATTACATATACTAAACAAGGTAATGCTCAGTCTTTCTTGTGCATGTTTTCTAGCTTATATCTGTGTTCTGTAATTATGTTCTGTTGTCAAGGTTGCGAGATAGGATTGACTGCTTTCAGTGCACAACATGTTACAGTTAAAAAAAAAAAAAAAAAGAAAGAAGAAGCTTCTTGCCTCATAGCTGACTGTTTTAATTGGCTTTATTTTTAATGGAACATTTGTGCTGCCTAAATAGGGTCAGTGAAGAACTTTTGTTTGTAGTTGGTTAGAGCAGGTAGTGTTGATGGTGAAGAGTTATGACGCCATATAGATTGCAATGTGCAAAAGATTTGTAGTTTGCAAGCAATGTGCCAAGCCACTGCTAGGTGAAAATGTAATGTGTTAACAGCTATAAATGGCTTTATCATACTTCTAGTTATAACCAGAAACTTTTTGCAAAATGGCAGGTGCCATATTTTGGCTATCGCCAAAAGGTGTAACCATGTTATACAAGATGTGTTCACTTACAGATGATATGTTGTGCGCGTTTTAACGGAGTTAAAATGTGTTTAAAAAGTGTTTGTTCTGGAAAGATTTGTATTGATATGTATAAATTGTTGATTTAAAAATTGTCAGTGTTACAAGGCGGGGAGCAGCACATATATCTAAAACACGACAGTTTCTAATGAAACTATGGGCATTACCTCAGCAAATTGGTGTGAAACAACGCAGTCTTATTTTGTGTTAAGTATCTCTTTTTGTGTATGTGTGTACTGTCTTGGCCAGCAGTTTTATTGTATGCTTTATTATTATTTAAAATATTTAATATCAGTAGTGTTCGAGGACAAAAAAAAAAAAAAAAAAATAACTGGGTTTGAACGACCCTTGCATGCACACTGTGACCTTTTGCACGTTATTTGACCTTCTTGTGTTTCAACATTTTATGTTACTACCAGTTCAAACTTGATGTGTATTCCATACCTAAAGCACAACTTTTCACACAAAATGTATGTTTTCATGAAAGCACACCAAGAGTGAACCATGTAATTTGACTTTTATTGCAAAACTAGTATTCTAAGTGAAGAGGAACAAACTTTTCTTCTCGTCTCTCACTGCTTCTGACTTGCAGCCAACACTCCAGCTGGAAGGGAGAATTATTCATCATCTCCCATATTTTTAATATATATAGAGTACGGTTTTGAAAAAGGATTATTACAGCTGTTTTTGAGAGTTTACCATCTACAGTTAAAAACAATGGCTTTTGTTTTATGTGTGACCATGGTGTAATCATTTTTTGTCATTTTGAAATGCATTCTAAGAGATACGTACGTACGGTATTACCATCAATCTGGATTTTTATAAACTCAGCTGACATTTTGTCATGCTTAGGATAAGGAACCCAGGGACGCTTGGCTTCTTTTATCCTATGGAAATAATCTTTGTTTTATTTTAAACTGGTGTGTGTTTGTTTTTGTTGTTTGTCTGTGTTTCTTCTCTTTCTTCTAGAGAAAAGAAGTTCCCCATCTTTATAGTAAGGTATGAAACTTACTAAACTAATTGTAATATTATCTTGTTATAATTTAAAGTGTAGTAGGTGGGGATCATGTCACCATCCACAGCTAACTTTTTATTGCTACAGTATTGAGCTGTCTCTTTCACTTCGAGTTGTCTCTTCCACCAGTAGGAGCTTGGGGAAGGGGTGAGTTACCCTTCCTCCCTTCCAGTGTAGTACCCACAAAGGTTGCAAGGTACATCACTGTTCCCCAAAGGGTAAATAAAGAAAATGTGTATTTGCCAATAATTGTTTCTTATTTACAGGTTTTAAAAGACCCAAGGTATTTTAACAGCATAACCCAGCCCAAGCCCTTCTGTTTTTCTAGTGCAAACAGTTAAATCTCACACCTATTATTGGTACAAGGGTTTCCACCTCAGCAAGTAATCAGTTACGCTGGAGGGTAAAGTTGTGTATGTATGTCCACACATATTCATTCTTTGATTGTCTTTTCAGCTTTCTTATCCTGTTAAAACAAATGCAAAACAACTTTTGTCATTGCCTTACAGCAATTAATGCATTTTTCAACCAGTAAATTCACAGTACTCTAACATTTCTGGACTCTAAGCTAAGTTTACAGTCTATATGTGTTTAAAGTGTATTTTATGCATTATGCATTATGCTCAATACTGAAATTGTTCTATTACAAACATGCTTATGTTTCATGTTTATGTTATAATGTTTTGATATACATCTTGCTACACTGTATCTATGTGTATTCAGAAAAGTGCTCCACATGTATAACGTTTTTAATGCTCATAACCAAACCTAAATACTGGGACCAGCATTGCTGACCCACCCTACAATATGTTCCAGCAAAACCAAAAGTAAAATTAATGCTCCGTTTGTCTTATTGCTCACAGGTACCCCTGAAGAATGAGTGTACTCTATGCAGGTTTTGTCATTTTAAATTTTAACAATTATAATATGCAAAATTTAAATTGTACTTCAAACCTACGCTCAAGCCTTACCCCACTCAGTACTTTGGAGTATTTCACTATACAGGGTAAAGAAGGTAGACTTTTCACTTGTCACAGGTGCAATAGGCACTGTTATTAAATTGAATAGGCCAACAACATATGTATTTGTCCCACTAATTGCATTGTGTAAAAGGCATATTGTTATGAACAATATGTTTGGAGCGTGTAACTGCATTAAGCAGGTTAGCAAGAGGAAAAGGAAGAGGAGACCATTATGGTTTTCCAAAGAGGTAGCAAAGAAAGTGAAAGCCAAAAGATAGTATTCGGCAATACAAAAAGACACAGGCAGAAGGGATAGGGAGAAGTACCAGGAGAAACAAAGGGAGGCAGGGAAGTCAGTAAGGAAGCCAAAGCTCAGACAGAAGAACACATTGCAAAATCAGTGGTTAAAGGGACAAAACCTTTACAGGTACATAAGTGAAAAAAGAAAGACAAAGGGAGGAATAGTGAGACTGAAGGGAAGGATGGAGTCGCGTGGAGGATGACAACAGTAAAGCTGACATATTGAACAGGTATTTCTGCTCAGTCTTTACTGAGGAAGAGGGGGTAATGGGTCTGAAGGAATACAAGGGTGAGAATGGTGCAAAATGGATTGCATCACAAGTCCTATGAAGACAAGTTGAAGGAACTGAACATTTACTCCCTGGAGGAGAGAGAGGAGAGAGAGGGATATGATAAGAGACATACAAGTATCTTACAGGGAGAAACAGAGTGCAGGAAAACACTATTTTTAGCGAAAAGATGTTCCAGGACTAGAGGCATGGGATGAAGTTGGAGGGATGACGATTCAGAGGAAACATGAGAAAGAATTTCTTCACAGAACGGGTGGTGGACAAGTGGAACACCCTGCCAGAGGAAGTGGTGGGGCTGAAACAATCACGGGATTTAAGAATGCATGGGATAGACATAAAGGAATTCTAGAGGTCAGGGGTAAGGGAAACAGACTTCTAGGAAAACAAACTGAACTTACAAGCTCAAATGGGCAGATGGGTGGGCCATAGGCCCTTATCTGCTGACACTGTCTATGTATTTATGTATTGTAACATTACAAGATTTTATAACTCAGGCCTGCTTGCAACAGACAGGGAAATAATGTTCATCACTGTCATAACTGCTTCTGTGATTTAAAAGCAGGAGGTAACCATAACATTGTCATGATTTACAGATGGTCAAATGGTATAATTGAACTCGGCCTGCACCCCCAGGTGTGCGTTAATGTCCCATTTTTCTTTTTCTTTTCTAATTGCCAGAATTTAGGCTCTGTCACACCACTCTTTACAAAACAAAAAGTAAATGGTTTAAAAGATTGTTATTTATGTGTTTTAACTCAGTGTCTAACACACTTTGCAAGTTTGCAGGTTTCACTGTGTGGCACACATAAGATCTCCAATGTCAACAGCAGTAATACTTTTATCTAAGTTGCCAAGACCTTCATCTTTTCCTTAAAAAGAAAAACAACTGCCACAGTTTTGATGTTATCACCATCTTTGTGCCTGACTGGTTCCTTATAAGGACTATTGCATGAATCCAGTTATTATTACCTCTGCAAGTGTAATGTTTTCAGCAAAATTACACCTATTTGTAGAACTTTAAATCAACTGAAGAAGGTCCAGTCAGTTCAGACTCTGCAATCAAGCTTATTGTTTCTGCTTACTATGAAGTTAAGTCTGGGAAGGGCACTCCTCTAACTCCAGCGAGAAGATTCTGCTTCAATTGACCTTCAAGCAATACATCCATTTTCTTCACTGCCGCTTGTTCCAAACATGGCTGGTACTTTCTACAACCCTATTGCTCTGTTATGGACTGTGTTCTTAATGGTTTATTGTCAATTGTTACCTTTTTATGGACTGTTAATCTTATGCCGGGTGTAATCAACTACGACAAAACAAATGCCATGCCAGTGTGTGTGTGGCTATTCCATTAAAAGGACTCAATCCACCCCTGGCCAGTGCGTCTACCAATCAGCCATCCAGCAGCTAGCCAGCAAAATGAACACTGACTTTTCTACTATGCTGGTGTTTTGTTTTTAAATTACTGTCTGCATTGCCCCATGTGCCTTGTGGGGTTACCACCATTCTGCAAATGACATTTCATCTGTATTGTAACTACATCAACCTGTGGATACTTACATGAACTTATGAACTGTTAATTTCATGGACTGTTATGTTTTATAAGGACTTATCTGTCAAGAGACATTATCAACAGATTCTTCAATCAAGCTCCCAGGGTGAGCCACACCTCAACACAAGGCAGCATCTACCTTATTCACTCTCAAAGTGAATTCCATGAACTCTTTTCATCAACAAAATTGTTATGTATATTGTGTTATATGTGGTGTCAAAGGTTAGCATTTTTTCACATATTTCAATTGTGGTGTCGACATCCCTCAATTCTGTATTATGTTTTACAAACTCACGATGTGTTCTGCCTGTAACCACCCCTGTGCCAACTCCAAAACAGGATGCTTTTTATAAATGCCTTGACTATCTGTATGCTGGCAACCAGTTTTAAATCATATACCTAGTCACCTAGTCTAGCAGTCTAAAAGTAGAAATGTTTAGTTTTTTTTTTTTTTTTTTAACCTTCAGTTATTAATATCTTTACATTTATGTTCAATTTTTAGAATGTTCGAGTCCCTCAGGGCCCCTATCTTCAGGGTGGAAATTATTAACAGTGGTGAGTGGCCAAGGTTTTAGTAATCAGTGACCAAACTTTTATCAACAATGTGTAGTTGGCTAACCATAAAACTGAGGAAATAAAAAGGTGTAAAATGGCTAGTGTAAATTGCTAAAGGGCTAGTAAAAGGTAAAATGGTTAGTAAATGACTAAATGATGCCAACATGTAAAGTAGTATATCTAGTAGCAAAAGGCTGCAAGTGAAAAATACCACTATGTCACTTAATATGTATGTGTAAGACTTTAAAAGGGTTAATTGTAAAATTCTATACAATGAAAAAAGAAAAAAAAATAATAGCTGAAAGCATAAATGAGGCTGCGATGAGATATGCACAAATTCCAGCCTTGCATTTTTTCTCAAGCTTGCTACACATAAATATGGGACCCATGGTCATGGCTTACAAGCGTAGTTGGTGACTGGGGTGCTACTCTTCTCCATTGAGTGACAGTACTTGTAAGTGGTCATATTGGCACTCTGGCTACTGACTGTCCTAATCAAACTTCTCCTACAATGCCTGTGCAACACAATGGCGTCACGACGCCACCCACCTGCCCCTTGCTACAACCCGAACAAAAGGACCCTACTAAACTGGAGGGGTGTTTCCATTACAAAACGAGCCAAATTGTGACCAAAATATAAAGTGAGAAAAGTAAAAGGATCGGTTAGTTGATACATGGTATCAAAAAGGGGAGTGTGAGGAATTTTATATATCCTAAAGCTATATTTGCTATTAAATGCCTTGAAGCTATGCTTGCTTTGAAAGCCATGCTGTAACAAAGTCATAATGAATGTAGTAGAAATTTCTGAGTTCACGCTTTTTTAAGGGTTATAGAATTTGTACTCGGTTACTTGAGGTACATTTGTAAAACAGAAATAGATAAAACTGAGCAGAACTGGTTGTACCAGCCTGAATAACAGGCTTGGACAAAATATAAAGATAAGAGCATGCCTGGGCAAAATATAAAACAGCACGTAGTGGCATTGAAGGCAAGCTGTGCGTTGCTATGGTGTGAGTGAAACTCATTGTCTCTCAGGTCAGCTTGACCCAGGCATATGTATCAAGCAGTAATGGGAAAGAAATAAAATAAGCAGTGGAAAATACCTCATGCATATCAATGTTTTTCTGTTACATTGCTAAAACTTGTTATGCTGTCTTATGATTGGCTTATACTGAAATGTTGGTATTTTTCAAGATAAGTGCAAAATCTAGCTTATAAAAGCTGCTGTAAATTGTAATCAGAGAACTTCTCTATTGTAGAAGTCCCACATGCATGTGTAAGGTTTGATCAAATAAAAGACGCGTTAAGACAAAACCCAGTAGTGTGGTTTTTGCCTGACGACGGGAGTGGTTGCTCAGGTAATACTTACAGTGAGAGAATTTGCGATCACAATATCATGCTGCACGAAAATCACGATATTGTTTTTTTTTTTTACAATGATAAATTATCATTGGTAATTACTGTGATATACTGCCATATCGTGTTATCGTGACATCCCTAGTTTGCTCACTTGTCAACATGCACGCCAACTCTCCATCACCCTGGTTGGCTACCAGCAACCTGGTGAGGTACCCAGTGCAATGAGAGACCTCTTACTAAAGCCTTTGTAAATTTCTTTCTATTGAAGAAATTTTAGAACATATTACGCTCACTAAGGTCAGAAACGTAATGAATCAATACAACAATTTACAATTACAGGCCCAGAAATGGCAATATAATAAGAAGTCAGTTTCCCACTCCACCCCGCCCAGCATTTACCGAGGTGGGTGGAGAGTGGAGCGAGATGGCCTCTGTTTCAACATCACCTACTGTATATCTATGGCCATATTATTTTATGGAGTAGGTGGAAACGGGGCATAGTGGGGATACAAAGCAGGCCACAAACTCTTGCCCCAGTCAGCTGAACCAAACTGTTCTGTCAGAGTCTCCTATTACCTAATGGGGACAGTGTTTGTTAAGGTACAAAGGCAGTCATGGGGCATGATATACATGACCTAAGAATTTCATCTGGATGTAAGCGGTTGGGTTTATTTTATTTTATTTATTTGAAGTGTTTCACCAGGAGAACACACTGAACAACAAGTTGCTTGTCTCACAGTGCGACCTGGGAGGAGGGGTTACACAGGGTTGTGAAGGATGATCAATTACAATACTACGTGGGTAGTACAAACAATACAACATTGTAAGATTGTGCAACAGTTGGAACACAAGGTATTGTACAATAAACCGTAGTGGAACATTGGGTAAATTACAATACATGTCCAAAATCATACAAAAGAACATATAAAACATACAAAACAGTAGTAATGTGATAGAACCATTTATAGTGCATAAGTGTGCCAGGAGCAGGCTCGAGGTAGTACGTAAGTGCTTTTGGAGTAAAAAGGATGAGGTTAGGTTATGAACACTGGTGACCCAGAAGGGCAGGTAGAGAAGAGAGGGGAGAGGCAATAACTGAATATGAGGAGAAGGGGTAGCCATTTCCTGATTTCTCTTTCAGGATGTTGAGAACCCTGCCGTGGGGGTGAGTCATAGCAGGAGGCAGAAACTGGGGATAGGATTAAGAAGCATTAATCCCCAAGACAGGAGGCATTTACCAGGAATTAATGCATGTTTTTTTTGGGGTGCCCAAGGCAGTAGGCAGAGTGCTTCCACCAACTAACCATGCATTAATTCCTGATAAATGCCTCCTGTCGCAGAGATTAATGCACTTTGTAACACGGCAAGTGCAAGGTGACTATTCTTTCACTGGTCTTTCAAAGTTTTATGGTCTTTAATTTATAATGAAACAAATAAGTGCAGAAATAATAATTTCAGTTCCAAAAGATGCTTCACTTGTAAGCTGTATGTCTTTGTTAAACTGCACGTGCACGTTGGACCCGCACATGCATTAATATCGTGCCTACCAATTTATTATATTTCACAAGTTTCTATTTTCTATGGACATACACATTACATACCCATTATACTTTGCTTCAGCAGTTCTACTGTTTCACCCTGCGCTCATACCGTGATTCATCTATGAGGGTACTGCATTGTTGGACATATGTATAAGATTTTCTAATTTGCCAATATATTTACGCCATTTAGACCAATAGGTGGCGCTCAAACAGATACTGTCAAACGCTAGCTTCCCAGTATCCATTATAAGACATTCTTGTGTGTCAAGTACTGCTGTATTTCAAGCGACTGCGCACACATGATTCGACGGTGACAACCAGGTGGCTGGGTGAAACAACATTATTTCACTGCACTTATGTTGCTCTGTGGTACCTAGTTTCAATTAGTGGTCCGCTTCTGCTTTGCACACATTGCGATCTGCCACGATTAAGACGGGTGTGACCACGCTGCCTGGGTGGCACACAACAACATATCAGTGTGTGTTATGTGGACTGCAGTACCTTCTTAATCACACAGTCACCCGACATTATCAGTTACCTGATGCTGCCTGTATTAGCTTGTCGGAGATTGTCACGAGTGCCTGTCATGCCACCTGTTGGTCGGCCTGCTTCACCTATTCCGACAACGACTCCACCACTCCTACACAGCAGTACTTCCCAAGCGCCACCTATAATTAGGTGAGACACACTGAAGAAATATATCAAGGACAATGCTCCTTCTTTCTCTGTCTGTTACATAACGCTGCTCCCGATCTCAACACTATCCACTTAATGGTTTGTTCTCTGACTACACAACGCTGCCATGCATTTCTAAGGAATTAATGAACGGCAATGTTTCGGTCATGTGATGTGTTCACCCAATTAGTTACTATTTCTACAGTACTATTAATGCCATGTTAAAAGGTGGGTTAAAGCAGGAACAGTTGAGGGAGAGGTAAGTGTGTAGGGTAGAGGTAAGGGAGTAGTTTGGGGAAGTGTCGTATTTCAGGAGGGAGGTAATTCCAGATTTTAGGGAAATGATGGGCGAAACCAGTCTGACTGATGAGAGTGGAGCAGCAAGGGACCGCAAGGTGCGGGCGCATTTGATCCGAGAGAGTGGGGTGGGGAGGTGGAGGGAGAGAAAGAGAGGATGAGAGATAGGAGGGAGCCCCAAACCAGAATTTGAGGTTTGGCACAGTGAGACATGAGTCTGTGAGATAGTGGAAGGAAGGTTAGAGCGCAACAGAGTACATAGTGGTGGGAAGGGAGTCGATAGCAAAGCGACAAAAGGAGTTAAAGAGTGTCCAGCTTGGTCAGGGAAGATTTGGGAGCAGCACCATAGACTACGCACAGTAGTCAAAGATGGGGAGTATCATCATCTGGACATTTCACGTTGCAGCCAGTGGGATGCAACTAAAATTCCTATACAGAGCACCAAGAATGGGGCGCCTGCTTTCTTCAGGAAGGTTTCTTATTCTAGCTAAAGGTTATTTTTCCTATCTTGAGACTGGAAGTTATTGTAGCCCTGTAAGTGTTTAGGTAACTTGCTGTAGATAAAACCAATTCCACAGGATACATTTTTGGTGGCAAGTGACATAATTCCCAATAGATACTTAACATGCTTATCCCAGTCTCACAGAATAAAGATAAAACTAATAAATCTGAGGAGTTAATGTCACAGGGTATTGAGAACTTCACTAATGGCCTGCCCTGCTCTAATTCTAGCAGAAAGGGCTGTAGGCCTGGGCAGGTTCACATAATGTGTGTGGTGGCATGCAGTCCTCGGTGGTGTCTCCAACACATTGCAGTCCCTTCCCTGCATACCTAGAGATTACTGCCAGGGTTCTAAAGTATGGTATTTACTGAGGAAGAGGAGGGTAATGGGTCTGAATGGAGTACAAGGGTGAGAATGGTGCAGAAATGGACACAAGTCCCTTTACACGAGAAAGGGTCCTGAAGGAACTGGAAGTAATAAGAGTTGATAAAGCAATGGGGCCAGATGGGGTGCACCCTAGGGTCCTTAAGAACTAAGAGGTGGTGGCTGAACCTCTTGCTATCCTGTTTAGCCGATCACTAGAAACAGGGAGGTACCCAAAGACTGGAGGATAGCAGATGTAGTCCCTTATACAAAGTGGGAACAAAGAGGAAGCGGGAACTACAGACCAGTCAGCCTCACCTCGGTAGTGGGAAGATCATGGAAGCACTACTGAAGGAGAGATTGGTGGAACATCTGGTTGTCAATGGACTACAGGACCCAAGGCAGCATGGTTTCACCAGAGGAAGGTCATGTCAGACCAACCTCATTGAAATTTTTGACTGGGTGGCTAGGAGGTGGATCAGGAGGGCAGTGGACATGGCCTATCTGGACTTCAGCAAGGCCTTTGACACTGTGCCACATAGACTATTGCACAAACTGGGAATATGGGTGTGGGCAGGACAGTAGTGCGGTGGGTAGGTAACTGGCTGGGCAGCAGGACACAGAGGGTGGCGGTAAATGGCTGTCACTCCACAGAGGGAAGAGTGACCAGTGGGGTACCACAGGGATCATGCTGGGACCGGTACTATTCAATATCTTCATCAGTGACATTATGCGAGGACCTAGAAGGCAGAATTTCACTGTTGCTGATGACACAAAGCTCTGTAACAGAGTAGACACACCAGAGGGTGTAGACAGAATGAGAAGGGACCTGCAGAAACTTGAAGAATGGTCAGGGGTTTGGCAGTTGAAATTCAATGCAAGGAAGTGCAAGATAATGCATATGGGGCACAAAACCCTGGCACAATATATCAGTTGGGGGTGAGGATATAGCATGCACCAAGCAGGAAAGGGATCTTGGAGTTATCTCTGATGACCTCAAGGCAGGAAACAGTGTGACAAGGCAGCAGGTAAAGCAAATAGGATGCTGGGATGCATAGGCAGGGCATCACCAGCAGGAAAAGGGTCATAATTCCACTATACAAGACACTAGTGAGGCCGCACCTGGAGTACACTGTGCAGTTCTGAGACCTTACCTACGTAGGGACGTAGACAGGGTAGAGAAGGTTCAGAGGAGGGCAACAAGATGGTGCATGGATTGCATCACAAGTCCTATGAGGACAGGTTGAAGGCACTGAACATGTACTCCCTGGAGGAGAGGAGGAGAGAAGGATATGATAGAGATACAAGTATCTTACAGGGAGGAACAGGGTGCAGGAATGCACTATTTTAAGCGAAAAAGATGTTCCAGGACTAAGGGCATGGGATGAAGTTGGAGGAGGACGATTCAGAGAAGCGGAGAAGAATTTCTTCACAGAACGGGTGGTGGACAAGTGGAACACCCTGCCAGAAGAAGTGGTGGGGGCTGAAACAATCACGAGTTTAAGAATGCATGGGATAGACATAAAGGAATTCTGGAGGTCAGGGTGAGGGCAACAGACTTCCTGGAAAACAAACTGAACTTACAAACTTAAATGGGCAGACTGGGTGGGCCATAGGCCCTTATCTACCGACACTGTCTATGTCTATGTATCTATGGTATAGCACTTCCAAGCGTATTCCCTCCAGATATGCGAGGCAGTTCTCCTGCTGTCATAACAGCCCTCTCCCAATCCTGTTTTCCAAGGCCATGTGACGTTCCCTCCCACTCCCAGGCTACCTCCACATGATGCTTGCTGTGCTTTTATAAAGCTTGTGTATTACTAAGATAAGGTACCCAGTTGTCTGTGTTTGAATGTGATACATAAGATACATAGACAGTGTCGACAGATAAGGGCTTATGGCCCACCCAGTCTGCCCATTTGAACCTGTAAGTTCAGTTTATGTTTTCCTAGAAGTTTGTTGCCCTTACCCCTGACCTCCAGAATTCCTTTTATGCCTATCCCATGCATTCTTAAATCCTGTGATTGTTTCAGCCCCACCACTTCCTCTGGCAGGGTGTTCCACTTGTCCACCGCCTACAATAATAGCCATATCAGGACAAAGACCTGAGCAGGCATCCAGATAATTTAAGGACTGGAAAGTATTTACTGCTAGCTGCTTTCACCTGGTAGTATTTTTCCATCTACATGATAGTATCATCATAATATCTCGGATCCCCTCTCTTTAAAAAAAAAAAGTCACAGTTCCATTGGGTGTCTGCAACCACCGATCTTCCTTCTCAGATACCAGTGAGAAGCCTTGAGACACTTTACCACTGCTACGTAGTGCGTGACCCTATTTTAGCATTTTATGTTGCAACTGCCCTTCTTGCTGTTGACAGTGTTAGCATGTGGACCCATGGTTAGTAGCACTGAATGCTACTGCCAGTTGTGTGCATATGTACCAACATACTGTAAATATACAGGGTGGAAACAAATTCCTACAATCAGAAAGTGGGAGTAAATCATGCAAAACTGACAGTAAAATACTCATTTACTCCTTATCTGTTCCTCTGGACCTGCAAAGTGGTCTCAGATTGCTGGGGATCTAGTGGTGTGAAAATGTTGCAACTGCAGATAACTGTAAAATGTCTCCCTGTCCAGGCCAACTGTTGCAACTCTTCAAAAACAGAAGCAGGGCTCCCTTGCACACATCTTGGTAAGACAGACCAAGTTCGCTGCACTCGAAATGTGGGGAGAAGGCACGTGGTGCAAATAGAGGGCAAACCCAAATTAGCTGCAGGGTTAAGTCCAGGTCAGACACTTCTCTCAGACATGTTTCTGCCCCCCCGACTGAGCCAGCCATGGGTTCTCCTCCAGCTGTGCTCCAAGGCAAGTATCTGTACCAAACAGGTAGCCAGCCATCTCGGAGGCATTAGCTAATCTTCCATGGGTAGCCACTGAAGACCACATTCTGTCATATGCCAGTGGAAATTATTTGGAGTTGAGAAACCATGTAATATAACCAGAAGAACCCTGGACCGACATAGGTCGGTGGACATCCTATACCTAGATTTCAGTAAGGCGTCTGATTTGGTACCTCACAGGAGCTGCTTACAAAGCTGGGGTGGGAGGGCAGTTGCTCAGATAGTAGAAAATTGGCTAGCGGGCAAATACAGAGCGTAGTGGTGGTGGGATAGTCCCTCCCCAGGAAGGTCAATAGTGGGTCCCCATGGTATGGTATTGGCCACTCCTGTTCACCCATGCCCAGGAATGGGGGGAAGGGGTTAGAGTAGGATGAGTCTTGCAGATTACTCAAAAACTGGGAGCACTGGCGGACAGAGATGAAGCGAGAGACAGTCCAGAGGGACCTGGATACCCTAGAGGGTGGTCAAAGAGGTGGGGATTGAGTTTGAATACAGGAAATACAGGGTGATTTATCTGAGGGCCAGAAACCTGGGCCATGTATACACCAGAGGGGAGTCTCACTGCAAGCCACATCAAGCGAGAGGGACCTAGGAGTGGTAGTAGATGTCAAAATGAACAATACTGAAAATTGCGGAAGAATCGTGGCAAAAGCAACAGGATACTGGGCTGCATAACCAGGGGATTACATCCAGGAGGAGGTGGTCCTCCTTCTGTATAACGCCCTGGTTAGATCGCATCTTGAGTACTGTATGCAGTTCTGGAGACCTCATCTCAAAAGGACATGGCACTGCTGGACAGGGTCCAGAGGAGAGCAACCAGGATGATTCAGGGCATGGGAGGTGGAGGGAGGCACTATGAAGAAAGGTTGGATGTACTTGGCTGTACTCGCTGGAGGAAAGGAGAAATAGGGGTGACATGATAGGGGTCTTCAAATATGTAAAAGGAATGAATAAGACGGTGCAAAGAGATGTTCAGACTAAAGAGAGGAACAACCAGGGGCATGACTGGAAGCTAAAGGGAAATTATGGGGGAGGCCTTGAAGACATTACTTCACTGACAGGGTGGTGGGAGCCATGGAATGCACTGTTCAAGAGTCTCAGGAGGAGGGCACAGTGGAGGGCTTCAAGAAGGTGGGAGGTACAAGGGAAAATCTTGAAGCCAAAAATTACCTCTGGGGGGCTGGGGTGGAAAAGTGAGCAACCATTAAGAGGTGTTATCTACCAAGCAGACACAACAGACCATCAGGCCTATTATGCTTGCTTTTAGTATGTTAGCATGTTGTATGCAAGTCTGGCAGGCCCAGTCCTCAACAGCTTTTGGGCAGCATCAATGTTTTAAAACTGATTCAGGGATGTTTCCCATGCCACACATTATCTGGAGATGGCTACCAGCCATTTTTTTTTTTCAGTCCATAAGAGGAATCGGCACCGCACATTCTGAGAGATATAAAGAAAGGAAGCACCACCATTCTAATAGAGTCTACGTGCCATATGAGGCTGGTGGGAGAATGTGCCAAGGTTGCAGATCTGATGCCAACTGCCCAGACAATGGCAAGGCAATTTATAGAGCACCCAAACCCAGAGGCTCTGGGCACTTAATATTTAAAACAAGACAAAAGCTGTCAAGGGGTGCCGATAAAGGAGGGATTCTGTCTCCACCCCCTGGGGAGCTGGAGGATTGCGGAAAGGCCGACTGGTAAAGTGCAGACCAGGGAAAATAGAATCCCATGGGAACATGAGCAGGGAAATGGAAGTATAGGGAAAGGGTGGAAGGTAGTCCCTAAATGCCAGGAGCTTGGGCAATAAATGCCTGAGCTCCAGGCGATGCTAACTGAGGGAGCAGTGGATGTGGCAGCGGTCACTGAGACCTGGGCCACTGCAGGCACGACTGGGACCTGAATCTGGAGGGTTACACTATGTTCAGGAAGGACAGGGGAGGGAAGGGAGGAGGGGTAGCAATGATAGTCAAAACTGTATTGGCATAGGGGAGTAGAGGAGGCAGAGGGAACCGTGGAGGCGATTTGGTCACCTTGATAACAAGGGGGGCAAGAGAGTAAAAATAGGAGTGGTGTATAGACCCTCTGCCCTGGCGGGAGGAGCTGAGGAGAGTCTGGTGGCAGATCTTGGGAGACACTGCAGACTGGGCAGAGGAACGGGTGGTGGTGTTGGGGACTTAAACATGCGAGGAGCAGACTGGGAGATTATGACATCCTCTGTTTCAGGAACAGAGGTTGTTGGATGTCTTTCAAGACGCTTTCCTAACTCAGCAGGTGGGGAACCGACCAGGAGGCGTGGTTCTGGGATGTGGTTCTGGCAGACAGTGACCAGATTGGGGCCTGGAGGTAAGGGACCCATTGACGGGAGTGACCATGCCACGGTCTGGTTCTGCCTGGACCTGAGAGGCTAGAAGGCTGCACAAAGACGGAGGTAACTGACTTCAGGGGACGGATTTAAAGGAAATGGGAAGGATCCTTAAGGAGCATTTGGATGTCACTGGGTCAGACATGGATGCTGATAGTACGTGGAAATCATCAGGAGAGGGTGCAGGATGCTACCAGCACCTGTGCAAGAGTAAGACGAAATGCGGTAGGGCCCGAAACCCTGCTGGTGGACCGGGGAGGTCCAGGAGGTGGTGCGGGAGGAGAAGGCAGCCTATAAGCAATTCAAGTGCTCAAGGAGTGAAAGGATCGAGGGGAGTATGAGCTGATGGCTGAAGGGCCACTAGGGTGGTGAGGGCGCTAAGGCAAGGAAGGAGCAGAACCTGGCCAGGGAAATTAGGAGAGGGAACAAGGGTTCTTTAGAAACATTGGGTTAAAATGAAGGGTGAAGGGGCAGATTAGCAGGATTAAATCAGGGGAGAGATGGGCACAAGACCTGGGGAGCAGGCTGAGGTACTAAATGAGTACTACTTCAGTTTTCACCAAGGAAAATGAGGGTGCTGCATCACATGGGAGGAGACAGAGATACTGATGGGGGACCCTTATCGATCGGGGCGGGTCTGGGGAGAGGGAGGCATCACTGACAGGAGGAAGAGGTACGGAAGTGGAAATCACAGCAGAGAGAGTGAGGAAGCCCTCAGCTCCTTAAGACGGAGAAAGCACCGGGGCGGATAAATTACATCCCAGAGTGCTGAAGGAACTTATGGATGTCCTGGCGAAACCCTGGTGGAGCTTTTCACCAACTCTCTGAGGACAGGGTGGGTGCCCCAGGACTGGAAGGTGGCAGGGAACTACAGGCCTGTCAGCCTGACATCGGTGGTGGGCAAGGTGATGGAGGGCATTGTCAAGGAGAGGCTGGGGGAACCAGGAAAAGCCAGGGCGCCTAGAGGCGATACACAGCATGGATTCGCCCCCGGAAATCGTGTCAGACAAACCTTGTGGAGTTCTATGACTGGGTGACGAGTGCCTTGGACCTGGGTAGACCAGTGACGTCCTCTTTCTAGACTTCAGCAAGGCATCTGACTCTGTTCCTCACGTGGGCCTGTTAGATAAGCTGGGAGAAATGAGGGTGGGGAACCAGATGATCAGATGGAGAGGCAATTGGCTCCAGGACCGGACCCAGAGGGTCGTGGTTGGTGGAACAGTCTCATCCCCAAGGAGGGTCATTAGTGGGGTCCCACAGGGATCAGTCCTTGGGCCCTCCTGTTCAACGCCTATGTCTCTGACATAAGGACAGGAATCAGGAGGCGATGAGTCTCTTTATGGAGGACTCAAAACTGGGCGGTGGTAGATGGGAGGAGGGGAGGGTGGCCCTACAGGGGACCTGGTGGCTCTGGAAAGATGGTCTAGAAAGTGGAAGCCGAGGGTTCAATGCAGGGAAATGCAAGGTACTCCACCTGGGGCCAGAAACTCAGGCCAAGTGTACACCGGGGAGAGAATACAAGTCTCGATGGCTGAGAGGACCTGGGGTGGTGGTGGATGTCAAGATGAACAACTCTGAGACTTGTAGGACGGCAGCAGCCAAGGCCAACAGGATGCATCGCTAGGGATCACCTCCAGAAGGACGGAAGTGATACTCCCTCTGTATAACTGCTTGGTGAGGTCAAGACCTTGAGCATCATGCAGTTTTGGAGGCCACACTTAAAGAGGGACATTGAACTCCTGGAGAGGGTCCAGAGGAGGGCAACCAAAGTGGTCTGGGGCTTGGGGACAGGACCTATGGGTAGAGGCACCAAGAGCTAAATATGTACACATTGGAAGAGAGAAGGACGAGACATGATAGAGGTCTTCAAGTACATGAAGAGGTTAAATAGGGAGAAGCAGTCAAGGTGCTCGGGGAAGGGGGGCAAGTAGAGGCATGGATGGAAGCTGAGGGGATTCAGGAGAAAAGAGGAGGTGCTACTTCACTGAGAGGGTGGTGGAGCCATGGAATGCGCTGCCCAGGGGCTAGTAGAGCCAGAGGACGGTGCAGGGGTTCAAGAGGGGGTGGACAGGTACAGGAAAGGGTTCTGGATGCAAAGTCCTGTGCAGTGGAAATATCCGGGACTGGGAAGGAGAAGCCAGAGAGGACGAGGGTAGCAAGGTCAGCTCCAGGTGGGGCTGACCAACGAGCAAACATTAAAGACCGCTGGGCCTATTCTGCTGGCATTTTAGTATGTTAGTAGTCTCATGTGGGATAATTCAAATATCATTTGACATTATAGGCATAATTGAGATAAGTACACATACCCACATTCTGGTACAAAAGGAGTTAGGGAATAACATAATCAGTATATCTTAGCCTAAAGTCCCAATAGAAAGTCCAGTACTTACCAGCTGCTTCAGTGGCTCAGGTTACTAATTATGAATATAGTTTGAAGGATGATTCTGCACTAACCTGTAGTGCTATTAACCTTAGTAAATTAAAGAGCCCTGACACAATTGTGACAACTTTGAGAAAATATAATGTTTAGCACAAGTGAGCTTATCTTTATTGTTATTTCTGTATTTCTCATTCTTCTTTATCACCATGACATCTGCATGTAAACAGGATCACTACCCTATATGTTCTGGCTGTTTGCCTAAATATGGCATCACAGTTCTGTTTATGACATCAGTCTGTTGCTGTGGGGATAATTATGAAGCCAACAGATTCTTTATTTTATTAATTTCTTTACTTAAAAGTTGGTAACTTGGAAAAGTACCATGACCAGAAGCTTGTTTCCAAGTGCAACCTGGATTATGATGTCATATGCAGGATAGTGGAAAGAGCAGATAAAGTCTAAGGGACAGTAAGCCTGTTTCATACAGCTGTCTTTGGTAATAAAGAAAAATGTAAACAGTTATAGAAAATGCATGAACTACAAACTGAACTGTCGAACTCTCACATTTTTCTAAGTTTTTATAACAGTGTCAGGGCTCTTTAAACTAACAATAAATTTGTTTCCCACCAACTCCCATCCAAACCCCTTACAGCCATATAAGAAAAAATGTGAACAGATACTACAGGCACTCCAACAGTAAGTGCTTCATAGAACAAATAATGCTCCTAAGGACGCTAGGTATTTAAAAAGTGTCAATAAGAAGAAAGGAATACAAACATATGAAAATATTGTAGCAATACAATACAGTATAGAAATTCTCCCTGCTCCCAATCTTACAGTCTTACTAATCCTAGTATATATCACTTAAATCACTTTTGTGTCCTCATAAGTGGAGCATAATAAGGCATTTTAATAGCTAATAGAGGGTTATCAAGGGAAGCTCGGAGGCAACTGGAAAGGCTGGGGCATATGGATGACAAACAGTATGGTTTTGTCCTGGGGAGATCGTGCCAAACCAACCTCGGATTTTACGACTGGGTGACAGGGACCCCGGACTGACAAAGACCAGTGGACGCCCTATATCTAGATTTCAGTAAGTTGTTAGACTTACCCCATTCGGGTTGTTGACAAAGTTGGGAGGATGGGATGGGAAGATAGTTGCTTAGATGGGTAGAAAACTGGCTTACAGATAGAACACAGAGGGTAGTGATTGGTGGGATAGTCTCCCCTAGGAAGGTCCTCAGTGGGGTTCCCCAGGTTCAGTACTGGGTCCACCTGTTCAATACCCATGTCTCCAATTTAGGGAGGGGGTAGAGTAGAATGAGCCTCTTTGGGATGACTCAAAATTGGGAGCACTGCTGACAGGGAGGAAGCGAGGAGACAGTCCAGAGGATCTGGATACCCTGGCGGGTTGGTCAAGGAGGTAGGGGCTGAGGTTTAATCCAGGGAAGTGTGGGGTGTTGCATCAGGGGTCAGAAACCCAGGTCACGTATACACCCTGGGAGGGGTCTCACTGCAAGCCACATCGTAGAAAGGACCTGGGGTGGTGGTAGACACCAGAATGAACAACACTGAAAACTGCAGAAGATCGGCAGCAAAGGCAAATAGGATACTGGGCTGCATAGCCTGGGGAATAACGCCCAGAAGGAGGGAGGGAGATGATCCTGCCTCTGTATAATACCTTGGTCAGGCGCATCCTGAGTATTGTGTGCAGTTCTGGAGACCTCACCTTAGGAACAGCATAGCACTGTTGGAGAGGGTTCAGAGGAGGCAACCAGGATGATCCGGGGCATGAGTGATAGGACCTATGAGGAAAGGCTGAAGTCCTTGGGCTGTACTCGCTGGAGGAGAGGAGAGACGGGGGACATGAATGAGGTATTCAGATATGTGAAAGGATTAACAGGGCAGAGCCAAATAAATGTTCAGGCTAAAGAAAGGGGCACAACCAGGGGCATGAATGGAAGTTTGAGGGGAACCTACAGGGGAGAACATAGAAGGCATTACTTCACTGAGAGGGTGGTGGAGCCATGGAATGCATTGCCCGGGAGTCTAGTCGAGCAGGGCACAGTGGAGGCTTCAAGAGGGGTGGGACAGATGCATGGGTGTACTGAAGCCAAAGTGGACCCTCTGGGGCCAGGGGAGGAGAAGCTTAGCGCCCAATAGGGGTTGGGCTACCAAGCAGACCACGAAGACCGCTACACTAAAAGCCAGCAGAATAGGCCTGTTAGTATATTTTAACAAGTCCCAGAGCACCATACTCAGCCCTTATCTGAGTCAGAAGCTTCCTCTTCATTCCTCTGAGGTTGCTGCGATTTAAACTCACTTGTTTTTTTTTTGATCCAACGACCAGCATCCTCTGATCCATGAACTGCCAGTTCTTTCCTCCGTATGTAATAAGGAGCCACACAAGAAGCAAAAGGAGTCTATAATCCCCAAGAAGCGGAGTGTTGACGAATTGCATCGAATTGCTTTTGCGGCCCGGGTTTGGTAAGAGACCAGGAATAATTTTATATCCTCTCCTGGATGGTCAAAGGTAAACTCTCGCTACTGAAATTAAAATGTCCCACACCTCTGAGCCAACAGCTTTTAGTAGAAATGTCCAGTGTTGACTGGAATCAGTTGGTCACACTCTGAGTTTATTCTGCACGCAAGACCCAGTTCGGTCCAGTCAAAATCTTCCGTAAAGTTAAGTTTGTGGCCATCCACTGCTTCAAAAACCAAGGAGATGCACTCCTCTGCTCCTTCTGGTAAATCCACTATCTGGACATTTCCTGCCCAAAGCTATTTTCAACCACCTCCGAGACCCTAAGCTGTTGATTCTCCTTTGTCAGGCAGCCATCGCAGCCTGAGTGTTAAGGGATCGCTTCATCTGTGTCAGCTACGAATTTTTTAGAGTACCTTACAATATATGCAGTACATTATGATTTTTTTCATTGTAATCCAGCCATGGAAAATCTTTTCTTCCATTCAGGATGTACTAGCGGGCCCAACGGACTACGCTGGTGCAGGCCGCCACGAGGCCCAGGAGGCGGGGAAGTCCCGGGCAGGGTGCGACTGCCCAACCTCAAATGATTGGGCAAAGGAAGAAAGAACCTCAGCCCTGTCCACCGGAACCGTGCTCTGGCTCTAGAGAGTCGAGCTGCTTACCCGATGAATTGTATCACCTGCTTCAGCATGAGTTCCGACTCTGGCCCTCGCTGATGAGGAGGCCAACCTGAGAGCAAACCTGAAGGGCCAGATCTCTGGACCGCCCACCTCCGCCTGGAGGGGCTGCAATCAGCCAATCGTCCAGGTAGGGTACACCCGACCCTTCGGGCGCAGTAGGAATGCTGTCACCACTGCGATGCATTTGGTGAAGACCCTGGGAGCTAGGAAAGGCCGAAAGGCATGGCCCAGAATGCATAAAGGGATCCCTCCGCCTGAAGCAGAGGAATCTCTGGTGGGATGGACGGATTGGGACGCGGAAAGAACGCTGGCCCTGAAGGTCCAGAGAACAGAACCACATGCCCTGCTCCAAGGATGGGATTATCTGAGCCAGAGTGACCATCCTGAAGGTCCGACCTTAGGAACCTGTTCAGGTCATGCAGGTCTGAGAATTTGGCGCCAGCCCCGTCCATTTTGGGACCAGGAAGTACCTGGACACAAACCCCGGGTCTGGAGGAGGATCCACCACTTTCCTGATCACCTTTTTTTTTTGAGGAGCAGGGCAATATCGGCTCGGCGGGCCGACAGAGAGGCTGGGCGGACTCCGTGCCCACCCGAGGGGCAACTGCTCGGGAAGGGTGAGGCCTGCTCGAACTCCAGAGGCAGACCCTTTGCTACCACCTCTACACCCAGCGGTCCGTGGTGATAGCGGACCAGGCGGAAAGGGAAGTGGCGGAGCCTGCTCCCACGGGGAGTGACGAGGCTGGGCGACACCCTCAACCCTAAACTGGGCAGACTTGGAGGAGGTACCAGCAGAGGGACCTCCTGGCCTTTACCTCCCTGCTTCCTGTTGGAGGAAGCCGCAGGCTTGGGTGTGGGATGCCGCTTGAGCCTGCTGGCCCTGGTACTGGTGCTGTTGGGTCGACGCGCCGCAGGCGAGAAGGGCAAAGGACTTGTGCTACTGCTGTCTGCAGCCTTTGTCCTTCTGGGTGGAGGTGACCGAGTCCAGAGTGGCATTGGGCTTCTTGATCCACTGGAGGTGACCTTCCACTCCAGGGCCGAAGAGGTCGGTCCCCAAGAAGGGGACGCCGCCATTGCTTGTGCTGGGTATCCCGGTGAAGGTGGATATCCTAAGCCATGCTCTGTGGCGCATGGCCACCGCAGCCGCAACCCATCTGGCACAGAAGTCTCCTATGTCCAGAGCAGTTTGGAGTTGCTGCTTAGCCACTGCCCTACCCTGGTCCCGAACCTGCCAGACCGTGGTCTGCAGGTCGGCTGTGAGATAAGGGATCACCTCATCCAGGGAGCCCTGAGGGCATGGGAGAAGTGTGCATTCAGCAAGGCCGAGCTTGGCCTGGCGGAGGCTAAGGGAGGGACGATGACACTTTGCGCCCGGGCGAGTCCAGCTTTTTGGACTCCTTGTCGGGGGCTTGTCTGACGCCCCAGCTGCTCCCGGAACGCCAGAAAACGCTTGTCGGTGACCAACCCTCGGCAGAGGGGTGTTCCAAACCCGGGCAAAGAGCCGGGGACCGGGATACTTCCTCGCCATCCTGGCCGAAGGCGCAGGGCAGGAAGCAGGCACGTTGCAAGCTCCAAGCTGGGCCAACAATGGCCTCAGCCACCGGAAAGCCCTCCGTGGGGAATCCTCAGTCCAGTATTTGCAGATGACTCAAACTGGGGGTGTGGTGGATGGGGAGGAGGAGGAGGGTGGCCCTACAGGGGACCTGGAGACTCTGGAAAGATGGTCTAGAAAGTGGAAGCTGAGGTTCAATGCAGGGAAATGCAAGGTACTCCACCTGGGGCCAGAAACCCAGGCCAAGTGTACACCCTGGGGGAGGGATGCTACAAGTCTCGATGGCTGAGAGGGACCTGGGGGTGGTGGTGGATGTCAAGATGAACAACTCTGAGACTTGTAGGAGGCAGCAGCCAAGGCCAACAGGATGCTGGGATGCATCGTTAGGGGATCACCTCCAGAAGGAGGAAGTGATACTCCCTCTGTATAACTGCTTGGTGAGGTCAGACCTTGAGTACTCTGCACAGTTTTGGAGGCCACACTTAAAGAGGGACATTAACCTCCTGGAGAGGGTCCAGAGGAGGCAACCGAAATGATTTGGGGCTTGGGGGATAGGACCTATGAGGAGAGGCTCAAGAGCTAAATATGTACACATTGGAAGAGAGAAGGACCGGGGGGACATAATAGAGGTCTTCAGGTACATGAAGAGGATAAATAGGGGAGGAACAGTCGGGTGCTTGAAGGAAGGAGGAGGAGGGCCACTAAAGGGCATGGGTGGAAGCTTCAGGGAGAAAGGAGGAGGTGCTACTTCACTGAGGGGTGGTGGAGCCATGGAATGCACTGCCTAGGGGGCTGGTGGAGGCAGAGACAGTGGAGGGTTCAAGAGGGGTGGGACAGGTACAGGGAAGGGTTCTGGAAGCAAAATCCAATGCAGCAAGAATATCCGGAACTGGGAAGGAGAAGCCAGAGAAGGTGAGGGGACAGCAGGTCAGCACCCAGGGTGGGGCTGACCAAAGCAGCTGAACGAAAGACCGTTAGGCCTATTCTGCTGGCATTTTAGTATGTCAGTATGTCAGTCAGGGGATACGAGTCTGCCTGGATACGGGCTCGAGCTGCATCCTGGTGTACTCCAAGATGAGTCGAAGCAAACCCATGAACGACGATGGGCTTTCATCCAACGACTGCCCCCGAGGACTCCAGGTCAACTGGCCTGGAGAACAGGAAGAGTTGTTGGACCTGAGGAGTCCGCAAGAGCTGCCTGGGGCCTGAGCCACCTCCACCTGCTGAGGACAGTCGGGAGTGAGGGTAACCGACAACCTTGGGGCAGGCCTTGACCCGACCGAGAGTCCTGAGTCGGTGCCCCGATTTCAGTTGTGGAGGCGGAGGTTCCACCACAAAATCGGTGGGGCAGCAGGTTTCAGCCAAACAACCTACCCAGGCTTGGGCATCTCGACTACGGCAGGGGTTATTTCGGGTTGCTGGGTGACAGCCACTTGATGGCCGGAAGGCAGACTTGCTCCCGGACACAAGTAACTGCTGCCACATCAGGTCCTCGTGGCGTCAACGCCAATTTTGGCAGCCTCTCCTCTTCGAGGAGGAAGGCGAGGGCAGTGGTGGTGCCGCTTACCTCGGTGCCGAGACAGAGATCACCGATGTCGGTGAGGATCGGCTGGACCGAGAGAAGTCGAGACAGAGACTGAGACCCTCTGTTTCCAGGACAGGTCTGGGAAGAGTGGGGACACCGCTCTTCCCTCAGCTTGACGCCTTCATCGGGGACTGCTGCACGGGGCGCAGGCAGATCTCGGTCTCCACCGGGGACGGTGAAGAAGGTTGTCTGCCTCACCAGTCGACAGCCCATCCGACGGGTCGAGAAAAATCTCGACCGAGTTGATGGGTGTCTTGGCTGGCTGGCCCGGCAGGGATGCCGTTAAGCCAGCAGCCTTAGCCGCAGCCTCGACCGAAATAGATGATCGGCTGTCCGGGGAGGAGACCTCTCCGCTCCACGAATGCCGACGATGGGACTTCCCTTAGAGTCCTTCTTTTGGACCAAGAGGAATGTCCCGATGGCCCCTCTCCTTCGTGGAAAGGGACTGGCAAACTCCTGAACGGCTGAACACGAGGTACCCAGAGAGCGGGATAAATGCCGCTGATTAAGGTAGAGGATGATGCGGCCTGGGCCACCTCCTCCTCGAGGGCGATCATCTGCTCGAGCTGCTCAGCCGAGCCAGCCGCCGCGGTAACTGCCCAACGGGCCTCCTTCAACTTAACCGGCGGGTAGCGCTTGGGCGCCCAAGCTGTAACCGGGCAGCACGGTCCTCCAGGACGTTGGCCGAAAACGAACGGCATGACTCGCAGGCCTGCGGGTCGTGTTCTAGGCCGAGGCAGTAGATGCACATGGAGTGCGGGTCCGTCCTGGACATCTTCTGCCCACAAGGGCACCGCCGAAATCCGGGAGTCGATTTGTCCATCGCAGCCGCAAGGAGAAAGATGACCGAAGTCTTGAAAATTTTAAAATAGTTTTGGGCGAACCAAGAACTAGGATCCAGTCCATCATGCAGAGCGTTAAGGAGTGAACCTGAGCTTCCAAGCGGTAAGGAAGATCTGGCGCCATGGGCGGAGCGAGTTTTACCACCCGGTGGGTGAGAGAAGCCAGCCTGAAGACCTTCCGCAAGATTTAAAGTGGCAAGAACCTGCCAGACAGTGTGGATGAACAACATATCCATGTCCCTAGAAATAATATTGGCTTAATAGGTTAGCAAGTCAGGGCAGACAGACAGACAACTGACTGAATGACGGACAATGACGGAGATGACCAAGGGTGACACTTGAAATTGTTTTACTGTTTATCACACAATGGAAAAGTGTATTTCTGCCAACTTCGTGATTTTAGTGACACACTAACAACTTAATGATTGTACTCTCTGTCTGGTGGTCTGTCAAAATAGATCGGCTGTTACACAGATCTGAGGATTTGCTTCAACACAGAAAATACTTGACTGTACTGTCTTCCTCAGCATCTCATCCAACATAGGCTGTGTTTAGTAATGCTAGGTCAATCAACAACAAGATGGCTATTATAGCTGATCGTGTTGAAATGGTGCACCTGGCATGCATCACCGAGATGTGGCTGGATGAAAATGCAGGCCCAGTTTTGGCTTCTGCAGTTCCAGCGGGATCTGGTGATTCACCGCCCGAGGTTGGATCGTAGGGGTGAGGGTGTAGCCATTTATTTATTTATTTATTTATTTATTTATTTTAGAACCTAACTGGGCCTTATGGATGTTCCAGTGGGGACCACCAGATTCTTTGACTGTGTTATGGGTGAGGGTGTAGGTTGCAGGATACTCTCATCTACCGACCACCAGGTGATGGGGGCTTATTCCTGCAGGAGATTGCGACTTAGTAGTCAACATGGTATTGGAGTTTCCCAGATGGATAATTCTGGGGATTTCAATGCCTCTGTCGACAATGAACTCTCACAATTTGTTAAAAATCTCCTCCACTTAATGACAATGCTGGGCCTCACAAAGGTTGCCACCTCCTCTACCCATACAGGAGGCCACTCATTGGATCTGCTGTTCCTCCTGGGGATGGAGAGCACTGATTTGGTGGTGGAACCAGTCAGTTGGTCTGACCATCACACCACAGGGTTCAGTTTTGGGGCTCCACCAATTGGACCTTCCTCTGTGGAGATGGTCCGGTACCACCCTTTGAGGGAGTTACCCCAGATGGTCCATCGGCAGTGCTGAACCTATCAGAATTGCTGGGCAAAAGTACAAGTCCAGGAACCTTGTACTGGTTTATAATAGGGCAGTAGAGGTGCCCTGGACTTGATTGCTCCTGTTCGTGTTAGGCCACTCACTCTTAGCCCAAGGTACCTGTGGTATGATGGGTCCTTGAAGGAGATGAGGGGTGTCGCAGAGCTGGAGGAGAGCTTGGCAGAAATCTGGCCTGGTGCTGACAGGCTTAGATTGATGGAGCATTATAATGTCTATCAATCAGAAATCACCTGTAAGAAGGCAGAGTTCCTGTCCAGGAGATTTCTGCTGTGCAGAACTGACCAGCACAACTCTTTCGTACTGTCGACAGACTGTGCAATCCAGTCTGTCTGCAGTCCAGAAGAGCTTTTCGCAAATTAAGTGTGATGAGCTTGCTCGGTTCTTCACAGATAAGGCTGCCAGCATCAGGTCCGGAATCGCCAAGTTCTCTCCATGAGGTGTTGTGGAGGTCGATGGGAGGTGATGAGCCCCAGTCTGTCTGGATGGAGTTCCGCAACTGGAATTCATGGACATCGTGATGTCTCTAAACTTTGCTCAACCTATTGTAGTTTGGATCCGGTCCTACTTTCCTCTTGGTGGGATGTGTGATGTTATCTGCCCAATCCTAGCTTAAATTGTTCTGAGATCTTTGGAGGGGGAACCTTTCTGACCCTTAAAAGAGGTGGTCATTCAACCACTCCTTAAAAAAAAAAAAAAATCTTCCTTAGATCCCAATGATCCCGCTTAACTACAAACCTGTCTCTAACTCTCCCTTTGTTGGGAAGGTTATTGAGAAGGTGGTTGCAGTGCAACTGGACAATCACTTAGTAACTCACTGTGTCTATGAGGCTCTCAGTCTGGTTTTAGGAAGAGGCATAGTAGGAGACTGCCCTTGTTCAGGGACTAAATTTTCTCTAATGACGAGAGATCGAAAGGCTTGTACCATCTTGGTCCTTCTCGATCTCTCAGCAGCTTTGACACTGTGGACCATGAGGTGCTTTTGAGACCCTGCAGCTTCTTTGTGGACCTTCAGGTACAGCCCTCAAATGGTTTCGATCTTTCCTGACAGGCAGGTCTCAGAGGGTGGTCACAGGAATTCATTCCTGTGATGCCCTCCCCTGCCTTGTGGTGCCCCAGGGCTCCATACAGGCAACCATGTTGTTCACAGTGCATATGCTGCCCTTGGGAGAGATCATTTGCGTTACAGATGGAGTTTTCACGCTATGCAGATGATACTCAGTTGTATATGTCCTTTGTACCCAGACATGTTGATGCAGTCTCTGTTCTAAACAGCTGCCTTTCCGAGATCATAGACTGCATGAGCTCTAGTTGGCGGAGACTGAATCTGGATAAGACTGAGGTGCTGGTTGTGGAACCGGGTGGCCTGGGGAGGTGTTGGTGCTGGGCAAGTGTCTGGCCTTTGGCTTGATGGTGCCCAGCTCGCCACCTCAGATCGGAGTGCGAAACCTGGGCGTTATTTTTGACGATGGCATAACCCTGAAGCCTCAGGTATCGGCTGTGGTCAAATCTCATTTTCCATCTGAGGAATATTGCCAGAGTGAAACACCCGATTCCCCGCAACCTTGCAACATTGGTCCACGCCTTATTACTACCCACCTTAACTGCTACAATGCCTTCTACCTAGGGCTGTCAGGGGTTGATATCCGCCACTTGCAGCTTGTGCAGAATGCTGCAGCTAGGTTGTCGACTGGTACCTCTAGGTCCAGTCATATTACACTTGTCCTGCGCGAACTGCACTGGCAGCCACTTCAGTGGTGGATTACCCCTAAGGTAGGCTTGCTTACCTGTAAAGCCCTATACGAAATGGGACCCGACTACCTTAAAGATCTTCAGACTCCCTACTCCACCACTCATCTGCTCTGATCGCTGGCGAGGGATTGCTGGAGATTCCTAGGGTTTGTCTTAAACATCTGGTGCCCGTGCTTTTTCATTTGCAGCACCGACCGTGTGGCATTCTCTACCTCGTTGGTTAAGAGAATGCATGACCATCAGTAGTTTTAAAACGATGTTGAAAACATATTTTCACTGGCCTTCCGGATTAGAGTTGGATTATAATGATTTGATTTTTAAGTATTTAATAGTTTTTATTGTATTTTAATCATATTTATAATTTGTACAGTGCCTTAGTTTTGAAAGGTGCTATAGAAATAAAGCTTGACGGATCAGACTTCTGTTTCAACAAAATAAGACTGTCAGACTCACTGACATAGGCTTTACTTCAGCCCAGAAAAATACAAGTGACTGTATTTATAATTAATAAAGACTGTCAAGTCACTTTGTCTGGCACAGACACTTAGTGTTGCTCACAGTTACCTATAACTAGTTACTGAGACTTTCACTTAACTAAAATTTCAGACCAGGCACACTGTTTCATCATCCGGAATTATATTTTTATTTAAAATAATCTGACTCACACAGCACTTGCAGGCTTGTATGGAATTCTTAGTCACTCAAGCACTGTTTTGTGTGAGGTTAATTAGCCCCAGCAGCACACAGAGAACATAGATTGTACAGGCTGTGCTAATAATAGCTGCTTAACTAGTGGTCATAAACATCAAGGATTCACTAATTAAATGTTTTTCTGCAGGCCTGTAGTCTATAACCAGCTTAAAACTCTGCTGGAGTGCGACTAGTCTCTGTAATTGCCCCATTTTGTTAAAACAGCACTGTTTTTTTTGTTTTGTTTTGTTTTTTTCTTCTGCAGCCCCTAGTGTTTTTTATTTCAGTCACCTGCAACTGGTGGTTCTCGCTAATAAATTCCCTGGTTTTAGCAGGCAATAAGTCCATTACAGTCAAAATCTGAATCCCTGTTCTTTTGCACCTTTCCAATCAAAGTCCGTAAAAAAAACAAATTCCTGCAAACATTCAAAATGTGGCCCCAAGTGTTGTTTAGCCAGAGGGAGCTAATTTCATTTTAAAGGCTGCCCCAAATTTGAGCAGTGGCAGCACAGCACGTCAGCTCCAATGAAGAGTCAGCTCCAGAGTGACGCACACTACAAATGCTGTCCCACACAGGCGCAGATTAGCCACAGAGACCACCCGATTTACAGACTCGTCATTCATATGACCCCCATGTAGCTGATCTCACTTAGGCACCGTCACTCCTCGAGACTTGTCACTGCTGCTCCCATGCTGCAGACTGTCACCTGATCCGCTCAAGCTGCCTGGAGGACTTAACCCCGCCCACGTTCCTGGATCTCCGGCTGGACTGGCGCAAGTTCCCTGCCCGGGCGCATTCCTGAGGATTTCTGCTAAGGCAAGCGCACTCCGGGGGATGGGGATGCCAAGGAGCCGCGTGGAACTGCGCATCACACTGTGCACTGCAGCAGCAGGAAACAAGGAGTGTCTGTCGGACTTCACAGCATTGTGAAGTTTAAGTCCTGCTGCTGGACAGAAGCGTCCAGGGCGTCAGACTTGGGGATTTTTCATCCCTGTGATGTGCCACTAACTTCTCAACAACGTTGCCCAAAAAGGGAGGCTAGAGATGGGACGGCACCGCCAGGATGTCAGGGTTAAGGGAAGGTTTCTTAAGGAGAGGCCTCACCAGCTTCTCTCAAAGCCGCGGAGGACCCTCCACCATTGAGCACCTGGCAATCCTGGCAGAACACCGGGCCAACAGCCTCGACACATCCCATTAAGAAACGCGCTGGGGCTGGGTCCAGTTCAGAAGAAGTGTGCCTCAGCTCTAAGATCACCCTAGTCACTTCAAACACATCCACTGGTCTAAACTCTTACCAGATGGGGAGTGCCTCCGAGACCCTTAGCCTGACCACTGTGAGGCAAATACCTCCCTAGCGGAATCCTAGACCGGATGGCCAACACTCTGTCAGAGAAAAAACAGAGCAAACTCCTCACATAAGGTGGATGAAGACACTTCTCTGCTGCAGACAGGCGGCAATGGGCCATAACTGACCCCATAAAGGTAATCCAAGTGTGATGGAAGTTTAAATCCCTAAGTATTTAATCTCACTAAGGCTCTGTCTACACAACCCTTGAAAATCCCCTCTGTAATATTACACAGGGTCCAAACCATTATCGTAACGGTTTGCGTTTACACAGGTAACATTACAGAAAGTTTTTTCATAACCATTACAGAAACCTGTTGTAAGGTGGCTTCAACAACAGTTTCTGTAATGGTTTCAAAACTCTGTTTGGCCCTGTCCACACTACAGAAATAAAATCCTGTGGCGTTTTCAAAACGTTTTCAGTGGTAGTGTGGATGCACTGTAATGTTTTCAGTCTGTTTCAAAACGTTACAGATTTTCAGTGCAGTGTATACAGAGCCCAGTGTTCAAGCATAATGAAAACTGCCGCAAGGTGGGGTCAAGGAATAAACACATTCAGTTTTTGATGTGTTCAATTTATATGCTGATATAGCGTTAAACTTGTCTAGAATGTGGAATATTTCTGGGAGGGTCATCTGTGGGTGACTTACATACAAGGACATCATCAGAGTAGAGGGCTACCCGATGTTCCCTGCCCGCTAACTGCTGCCCGTAACGACAGCACACACTAAAGCTTTTGGGTGCATATGCTGGGTGCAATCTCGTGATGGTACTGGTGCATTCAGAGAAGGGCAAAGACCAGAAAGTACAAATCCCCCATGATTACATTTCTCCTGCAACCCTTCCTTCCTTCTCTCCCTCCTTCATCAGGAACTGGAGACCCCATGACACTTCCGTTCAGATATTCAATGGGGAAGGAAGTAGTTACAAAGACTGCAGAACAGTGGCAGTGGTGCCACTCAATAGCGGGGCAGGGACAGGAGAGGAGGATTCAGGAAACTACAGGCCAGTCAGCCTGACCTCAATTACAGGGAATCTCATGGAGACTACAGAAACAAATGGTGGAACACAGTGATATGGGCTACAGGACAAGAAACAGCATGGGTTTATATTGGGAAGATCTTGTCAGGCAAACCTGATCAACTTGCCTGTCCCAAATCACCATCTATACCTTTCTGCACATGTTCTCACTGTTTGACTGACATGGTTATGTATAACTAATACTGGATGCCAAGCTTGCTATTTGATGCTGCTACCATTACCGTATTTTGCTGTGCTTGATGATCATTGTTCTTATCACTATGACATGTCTTTGCTACCTTAATTATTTTCCTGTGAAATTACTCTGTACTGTACTTCTCTTGTTGCTCTTCCAGGTTGTAGCTGAAAAGGGACTGTTATTGTCTCAGTGGACTTACCGGTTACCAAAATTCAAATAAATTTAACTCAGGACTTTTCTTACTGCTTTGGACAAATGTGCTTGCTTTGATCCACCTGATCCCTTGCTCTTAACCTGTTTTCCCCACTTCCTTATTGCCATCACTTGTGTCTTTCCCAATGGTTGTTTTATGTGGTGTTTTACTATAATTGCTGCTTGAATCTGTTTGACTGTATGCCAAATATTAGCTTTTGCCATTTACAAGTTGTTTACTTCCTGCCACCACTTGGCTTCCCTTGATCCCTGTTCTCTTCTCCCTCACCTCTCAGCCTTCCTTCACTCAACTCCCCTGCTCCTCTCTTCCCCCGACCACATCTCCTGCACTCTCCTTTTCCCCTCCCTCTGCCTCCCCTTCCTTTCTCTGCTTTTTCGCCTTTACCTCCTCCCAGTCACCCCTGCCCTTCACTCGTCCATCCTCCCAGCTGAGCATTGTTCCCTATTACCTCCACTTGCCGTAAACTTACCTCTTCCTACCGACCTCTTCTTCCCTGCCCTGCCGTCTCTCGGTTCCACTGGCTCGGCTTGGCGTTGTTACCTTTTCCGCTACTGCCGTAACTCTTTCGTCTCTCCTCCTCTTACGGCATCATCACCCTTGCCCTGCGTCTATCGGTTCCACCAGCCCAGCCGCATTCTGCTACCTTTTGCGTAACCCGTCCACCCTTTCTCCGCTTGCCGTCTTTGACTCCACCCGACTCGGCGCGGGTTGGAACCTTAGTCCTCGCTGCCGTGATTTGCGGCTTTCTTTTAACCCTCACTCCCTCCCTCCCTCTCCCAGCCATCCCTCCTCTACTCCTCCTACTCCCTATTCCTGCCACCGCCTCTGTCCTTACAGTCTTAGCCATTTCTTTAGGCCCCCTGTTTTGGCCCTTGCCCTCTATCCTTCCTCTATCCTTCCTCACCTCCTCACCTTCCCTTTGTCATTTTCCATCTTGTTTCTGGCTTACCCTACACCTATCCTCTCCCTTTCCTAGGTCCTTCAATGCACTTTATGTGTCGCTCAATGGAAAATGTCCTTGAAAATGTATTTTGCCTTGTATTTTCCTTTGTCATGCATTGTATCCTGCCATATGTATCTTCCTGTATTTCTGTGCATCATGTATTTTCGTTATCCTTACTGTATCGTTATGTTCTGTAATTTTACCTCCGGGTCGTGCCTGAAAACAGTCACTTGTGGCTAGTGCACTACCCGGTTAACAAAACTAAATAAAATAAATAAATAAATAAATGGATCACAAAGGCTATAGACAAGGTTCAAGCCACTTAAGCAGTTAATATTTTATGCTTCCACTTCAGCAAGGCTTTAGACTCTGCATCACATAGGAAACTACTGAAAAGATTAAGGATTTGGATTTAGTGAAGGAACCACTACATGGGTAGGTAAATGACTAAAGCAAAGGTGGTGGTGAATAGTAAAGAAACAGAGGTTAGAGGGGTCATAAGTAAAATGAGGGATTGGTCCTGGTATCAGTCCTTTCTAATGCATTTATAAGTGACACAGGGAGGGCGTTAAGAAGAACATGTGTCATTTTGTGAATGCAACAAACTTTGTGAAACAGTGGATAATCCCAGAGGGCTACAGATTCTGAGTTGGGATTACGCAGAGATGCATGTTGGCAGGAATAACCCCAAAGGGAATAATGGATGGGAGGGTGAAATTAGTAGTGACAGGGTGGGAAAAGGGCCTAGAGATAATCATCACTAACAGCCTAAAATTCACTGCATAATGCAACAAGGCCTAAAGCAAGGCAACAGTATGTTAGGGTGCATCAGTAGGGTCTTTAACAGCAGAAAGGGAGGAAGCGATTGTGGCTCTGTATGTCACTAGTGAAAGAAAATCTTGAGTACTTTGCCCAGTTCTGGGAATCACACCTGAAAAGAACCAAGATAAGTTGGAGGCTTGCAGAGAAGAACCACTAAAATGATCAAAGAGAACTGGTAAAAATATCAGGAGACACTCAGGAACTTCAATATGTACTCACTGGAAGACTAAAAGAGAGGAAGACATGCTTGGAACGTATTAAGTTTCTGAGAAAGATAAATTGGCTAGATATATGAGGGAACTGTTCACCAAGAATTAAAAACTATAACTAGGGGACATAAGTGGAAACATTGGTGGAGGTTTAGGAAAGATGCCAGGAGGTTCTTTACGGAGAGAGTGGGGAGCAGTGAAAGGAGATTGTCGAGCTGGTACATTCAATAAATTCAAACTGGGGTAGGGAAAACACAAGGATAAGACTAGAGATACAGTACAAGAAGATGAGTTTAGTCAAGGCAACAGCCACGACAGGGCAGACGGATAGATGTAAAAACACAGACATGCCTTGGACCTGGTTTTCCCTAGGGCTAAAAATTCATAATCTTGAGACTGGTCTGGTCAGTTGGTTGTCACTGCACAGTGAAGTTCTTTCGGCCCCCTTGTAGTCCACCCCAATGGAGATGGTTCGATACTAACCTCAGAGGACTTTGGGCATCGTTCAACATCTTGGATAGGTTAGCAGCTAGTGGGGCGGGATCGGAGGAGGCAGAATGGCCTATAACAGGTTGCCACTGCTGCTATTCTTCACCTACTGTCTGATGTGGAGCTCAGGAAGTTTATGACTAGGTGTCAGAGGTTAGAGCACTACTGGAGAATGTCCAGGGCCCAAGAGGACAAAATAGCCTTTAGTACTGACTACGGCGAATACAAGGGCAATCACCCCTAAGATGGCAGTATTCCTATCCGGGAGATTGCAACTGGTAGGAAAATCGACTCAGTTCTTCCATACTGTTGACCGGTTACTACAGCCTACCTTTCTGCAGTATGTAAGGGCAGGCTCATCTGCTAAGTGTGAGGAGTTCAAGCGATTCTTCACAAACAGTGTCTTGCCAAGCAGGCTGTCACAACCTGGCAGAGTTGAGCCTGCATGTCAGACACACACAGCCTTCTGGGATGAGTTTAGGCCAATCATGATGGAGGAGAGCACGAAAGGTAATCTCTCAGTTGCTGCCCAAGTTGTGTCAGCTACACCCAGACCTGATGAGACTACTGGTGAATTGCGAGGGCAGTTTGGTCTGGCATACACAGAGATTGTTCGGTGCTCCCTTTCAGAGGGATCTTCAGTGTTACATTTCAAAATGCACTAGTTCAGTCCTTATGGGGAAAAAAGAATTCTGGACCTCTATACCTCACGAATGATAGTCCAGTCTTTAACATGTCCTTTTAGGAAAGGTTATTGAAAAGGCTGTGGTGCTACAGCTGGAGGAACACCTGATGACATATCTTATAAGCCCTCTAATCTGGCTTTAGGTGTAGGCACAGTACCAACACTGCAGTGGTCAGGTGCATAACCTCCTCAGGGCAAGAGATTTGGGTGGAGACAACCCCGATCCTCCCCATCTTCTTACAATATGCACCATGGTTATTGTTGAACGCCTGAAACACGTGGGACCCAAAGATACAGTCATCTGCTGGTCTGAGCCTTACCTCAGGGATAAGACTTAGAAGGTAGTGATGGACACTTCTTGTCACTCCCAATGCCCTGCTCTCTGATGCACCATAGAGGCTGGTCCTCTCCCATGTTGTATTCAGCGTAGTAAGAACAGTAGTATTGGGGGCGGGAGAGTTAGATACTCACAAAATGCAAACTTGAGCCAAACCCCTAATTTACTGCACAAGTGAAAGACATGGCACCAAGCCCCAGTTTGCAGTGTACGTGCTGCTCTTGGGAAAGATCATCAGGCAATAGTCTCAGGTTTCACTGCTATGCAGGTGATACCCAGCTGCAGGGCTCCAGATAAGGGAGTACAGACCTGTTTTACTCCCTCATTTTAGTAAATACTCTTCAGAATTTTTTTTTTTTTTTTTTTTTTTTTTTAATGTACCAGTAGTCACCCAACATTTGTAAATACGCCTACACTCCAAAGAATAATGTTTCATAACATAACTGGTAATTCAAAAGAAGCATTTTTCCAATTTACAGCACTCTTATGCATCCTAATTGTGTTTTACGCACTATATATTTTAAAACTGGTGAGTAAATTACTCCTACCTGCCAATGTTACCTGGAATATTGTTGGCACTCGATTTTAATTGAAAAGAAAACAGACTACATCATTTTAAAATTTTATTCCTCACTCCATTCTGTGCATACATTTTGTATGCATCTGAATTTGTTTTCTCACCTCATTTTCAAAATGAGGAGTACAGTACCCATCCCAAAAATCTTATCTGAGCCCTGCCCAGCTGTATGTCATTTGCATGCAGGATGTCCGACACGGCTGAGTTGCTAAATTTGTGCCGACCGAGATTCAGAGCAGGATGGCATCTAGCTGGCGAGACTTAACTCAGGTAAGACTCGGGTTCTGGTGATCAAGTTAGGTCATGGGATTGTGGAGGTGGAAGAGGATGGAATGGGGCTTTGTCTTGGGTCTTCCAGGTTGGTGGACTCATCTCTGCTGAGGTGAAGAATCTGGGAGGTATCCTGACGAGAGACTGACATTTAAGGCTCAAGTGCCAGCCATAGTCCAGAATTGCTTTTACCATCTAAAGAACATCAGCCAGATCAAATCCCTTTATCCTCTCCAAAGATCTACAGACACTGGTACATGTGTCTGTGACATTGAGACTGGACTACTGTAAAGCACTCTATCTCAAGGTCAGTGGAGGTACCCTGTGATGCCTGAAGCTGGTGCAGAACGCAGTGGTCAGGATGCTTACTGCCTTCCTGGGTCCTGTCATGTAACCCCAGTTCTGCATGAACTGCTCTGTCTGCAGGCAAAGTGGCCCTAGACACCTGCCAGACTTCCGGCTGCTCACCAATCTTTACACACTCAGCGCCACCGAGGACAGTCCCTTTCAGTTCCAAGAGCCAGACTTAAGACCTCTAGAAACCATTCATTTGTAGTACCTGGCCCCTCCTCTGGAATTTGCTTCCTAGAATACTAAAGGAGGCCCTGCTCGGTGAAGGCCTGTAAGAGTGGTCTGAAGGCGTACCTGTTTAGAGAGGCATTTGGAGAGTAGTGTTGGCCTCTACTGTAATATACTGACTGATGATGCTACTGGCTGCTGCATTTTATTTATTCATTTTATAATTCTAATAATTTAAGTTGTTTAGGCTGCCCGATTTTCCTATTGCGTTATATTATCTCCGATGTTAGGGGCCCTGAGCCTCCAGGTAAAAGCGCCATAAACAAGTACCACTACTATAACAAAGATAGTGTATGATCAGTACATACAACAAGGATATTTTTTATCGAGGAGGTTTCCAGGGTAAAGGACCACAACAGCGCAGCGAGGGTCTCATTACCATGGAAATCTCAACAGTACAAAAAAAAAAAAAAAAAAAAAAAAACACCCTTGTGTATGATTCATCATACACTGTTTTATAGTAGTTTTTCCTTACTTTAGCCCTTTCTTTCAGTAACACTTTGTCCCGGTCTGCTTTCATCACCATGGCCGTTTGCCAAGCTCAGAGGTGTACTACTGCACATGCACACAAACATCTGAAGTTGTTGTGCTGCAGTACCCTCATAGTGCAGCACAACAGCTATGATGACATAGCTACTACAGCACAACATTATTGCTGGAGGGATGGATTTCCATCCACAACATTCCACCACATGCTATTACTATAATTAATTATTTTCCAATGTAATTTTCTATGTATCTAATAAATAAAATTCTGGTTTATTGCATATAAAACTAGACATATTTGCAATTTGTTTTCGGTCACAGTTACTGTTTAGAGAGCGTGTTACTGCCTGGGAGCAGTACTTTATTATGTCCTGGGAAGTAATCAGTGCTGTGTCCAGGTACCCTCATTCACTGCATTTCTATAAAGGATTGGGTATCAGAAAACTGAATATTTTCCCAGTGGTTCCAGGTAACTGTATATAAATGATACAGTTTCCTGGTAACCAATAGTTTCCAGTGAACAGTGAGGTGCCGCTAGTTGGTGACTTCAATCTGCTAAATGTGAGGTGGACGCATTCCAACTGCAGCTTCTGCAGCGAGTAGGGCCATTCTTGACTCTCTACAAGGGCTTTTCTTAGGCAGCTAGTCAAAGAACCCGCTAGGGACATGGTACCACTGGACCTGGTGCTTACAAAAGGACACCATTGCAGACATCTCAGCAGGCATTCGCCTGGGTACCAGTAATCACCATACAGTGTGGCCTAACATTAAGACAGGAACAGAGGCTAACCCCATGAGGATAGGGGTCCTAGACTTTAGGGGGCATATTTTAATGAAATGGCAGACTGCCCCATAAACTGCCCCTGGGGATTTTCAAGGAGGGAGGATGGAGGACAGCAGGCAAAAATAAGGAAGGGTATAACCAAAGCAGCTAACCCTACAGGAAGGAAGAGTGTACAAGCAGAAGGAAAAAATACAGTTATGGTTCTCTAAGGAAGTGGCAAACGTGGTGAAGAAAAAGGTGGCATTCGGGGTATAATGAGACAAAGGAATAGGAGGACAGGGAGGTATACCTAGTAAAGCAGGAGGAAGCAAACAAGGTGGTGAGGAAAGCAAAGACTCAGACAGAGGGAAGAACTGCCAAAGTGGTCACTACAGGATACGCCTTTCTTCAGATACACAAGTGAGTAAAGGAAAGCATGGAGAAGGATACCTAGGATTAGAAGGGCAGTGGGGGAAAGACATGCGAGAAAAGCACCAAGAAAAGCAAACATGAACAGGTACTTCTGCTCAGTCTTCACAGTGCAGGAGGGAGGAATGGACCACCAGGGAGTGGCAGGAAAGGGAGGTGGACAGCAGTTCATTTTCAGAAGAAAGAGAGTCCGGAAGGACTTGCAGCTCTGAAGTGGACAAAGCTATTGGGGCCACATGGATTATATCCAAAGGCTGCCCCTGACAGCCTTTAACAGCTCACTGGGAACAGATGTGGTTCTGAGGACTGGAGAAGAGCTGACATGGTTCCTCTACATCAGGACCACAGTAGAGAGGAGGCTAGCAGCTATAGGCCAATCAGTCTTACATCAGTGGTGGGGAAAATGGAAACCCTGCTAAAGACTAGATGTGTAACCTGACTGAATCCAATGGGTTGCATGACCACAGATAACATGGATTCACAGTGTGTGGGGAGATCATGACGAACAAATCTGATGGATTTGACTGGGTGACCACGGAAATAGATCAGGGATGGCTGTGGATGTGGCCTCTCTGGAGTTCAACAAGACCACTGACACTGTGTTGCAAGGAGGCTGATAAAGAAACTGGACAGCTTGGGGTGGGAAATAACGTGTGAACTGGTTTAGAAACTGGCTAACAGATAGGAGACAGAGTTTTGTGGAAACGGCATTAACTCAAATGATGGAAGTGCAGCAGGGTGCCAATGGCTCAGCACTGAGACCAGTACTCTTCAATGTCTTTATGTGATGTTGCTGAGAAACTGGAAAGGAAGGTATGCATTTTTGCAGACAATACAGAAATCTGCTATAGGGTGGACACTCAGGAGGGTGGAGAGAATGATCAGGATCTGGGAAACTAGAGGAGTGGTCCAAGAGCACAAGACTGGGGAGAGTACTGACAGTCACTAAGCAGGGAAGGGGCCTTGGGGTTATCAAATCTGATGATCTCAAGGTGGCAGGCAATGTGACAAAGCAGTGGGTAGGGCTAGTGGGGTGCATAGGGAGGGTATATCCAGCAGGAAGAGGAAGTGGTGTAGCCACTGCATCACTTGCTAGTAAGACCCTACTTGAATTACTGTGCCCAGTTTGGAGTCTGTTTGGAGCCACACAATGGACATAGAGAGAAGGCAGTCCATGGGAAGGAAACTAAAATGGTGGGTTGACAAGAAGCCCTATAAGGAGAGACAGAGATCTCAATATGCACACCCTGGAAGAGAGCAGAGCGAGAGGTGAAACAGAGATCTACAAGTACTTTACAGGCTGAAAAGGGTGCAGGAGGGAAGTCTCTTGTAAATGAGAAGGAGCACCCAGACCAGGGGCATGCTATAGGAGCAGGGCAGACTTATTTATTTATTTAGCTTTTATTAACCAGGTAAGTAAACTAGACATTTTCCCATTTTCAGGTATGACCTGGGAGAGTACAAGGAAATACGACCTAGGACAACATGATACACTTTAGGCAGTTACACAGAGTCAGGGAAAACAGAAGCATCACATAGTCAGTAGGTATACACAAATGGTCTGAGCATATACATCAAGTCAACAGGTCTGTGAGCAGCATTATATACAAATTATATATACAGTATAGGACCTCAAAAGTGGGGCACAGTCAGAGCACTACCCAATACATAGGGTGTACACACTGTGTGCAGGTAGACTATACCTTAGGAAGGATGTTCAGTGCAGGTGACAAGGAGAGATTATGGAGGTTTGGGACAACCACACACCAGAAGAGCTTCAAATGACTCCACAGGGAGGTTCAAAGGCATGCATGGAGGGGAGGAGGACCTGGGCAGGAAAGGAGTTCCATACTCTGGGGCACATGAGGCAAAATCTGTCCCCATTTGAGTGCTGTGGCACAAATCCTAAGAACAGCAGGGCCCAGGGATCTGAAGGAGTGCGAGGAGGAAGTAGCTAGCACGAGGAGTTCCGCTAATCCGGCGGGGGCGCCAGTACCAAGAACTTTGCCTGCGGAAACAGCCCAGGACAAAACAAGTAACTGGGAGGACAGCCCATTGCTTACTCATACAGGTCACAGTGGTGGGTGAGGCGAGGGCAGCAAGGGCAAACGGCAAATGTTGTTGTAGGCTACGGTCCACCTAGAGGTAGGCTTTGGAGGTAAGAGCAACAGGAGGAGCCCATAGCAGAGGGAGGGGAGAAACACTCTCAGCCAGCGCAAGACAGAAGTGGAAGTGAGACTGCTCTTTGCTCGACAGGCCAGACCCAGTTTGCAGTTAATGGCTCTGCATACATTCTGGATATGGAGTCCAAGGTCAAGCTGAGGGTCAAGTGTCACCCCAAGGTATTTAATGGAGTCAGTGATGAGGACAGGAGCACCATCAAGACCAGTGATACACAAAGGGTCAGGGAGGCCTTTATCTTAGCCAGAAACCAAAGAGCATGGCCTGGGTTTTTGAGGTTGAGGACCAGCTTGTGGGATGTTATCCAGAACTGGATTCTCAAAGTCCTCACTCAGCTGGTGGTTTATGACCCCAATGTCCCCAGAATGGGTGACGATGACCAGGTCATCAGCAAACAGAATCAACCTACAGTAAGAAGAGGTAGCAGGTAGATTGTTGGCAAAGATGGAAAAGAGCAGGGGCCCCAGGACTGAACCTTGGGTACACCCGAGGACACAGAAGTGGTGTCTGAGAGCACCTTACTGTATCTGATCAGCTGCTGTCTGCCCTGTAGGTAGTTGGTGAACTGAATACAGGGAGTGACAAGCCAAAGGACCTAAGCTGAGAGCAGAGTAGAGCATGGTCAATTAGATCAAAGGCTTTGGATAGATTGATGAAGATGGCACCAGAAAGTTTACCCTGGTCCATGGCAGCTGTGACCCCAGATGTGACAAAGGCAGAGGATGTACTGTGCCCTTTACGAAGCCATGCTGCTCAAGAGACAACAGCTCGTGAGACTGAATATACTCCATGAGTTGTCCAGCCACAATTTTCTCAAGAAGTTTACTGATAGCAGACAATATGGCTATCGGTCAGTAGTTGTCAAGAATCTTAAAGTTACCCTGTTTGAGAATGGGGACAACCCTAGCCACCTTCCATATGTCAGGAATGACCCCAGAGGCTAGGGATAAGGTGAAGAGATGGGCCACCGAGGAGGCAATATATGAGAGGCACCAAAACGGAGGGCTTAGGTTTCATGCCACATCGAGGCCAGGACTGGAAAAAGGGGAAGAGACCAGTCAGCACTCTGCATCTCTTGTCCCGTCACAGCCTGAAACAAAATAACGGGCAGGAGATGGGAGCCAGTTGTGGAGCAGCGTCATGGACACAACTATTACAACCACTGGAGAAGAATAGGGAGATTCAGAGAGATGTGAGGAAATATCTTTTTACTGAGAGGTTGGTAGACACTGAGAACAGAACATCAGTAGAAGTGGTGGAGGCAAAAAAGTGGGTGGCTTCAAACATGTGTGGGACAGAAGTAGGGGTGTATTAAGAAACAGGAAAGGAGGAGGGAGGGTTGCCAGAGACTTGTTAGGGTCTGCGGAGACAAGATTAGGCAGGGAACATATTGGCACACTGGGTGGGCAAGCAGTCCTCTGCTACTGACTAACTCTACATTTCTATTACTATTTCTATTATTTCTATTACTCAGTGCCACATGGAAGGTTGGGAAGGAAGTTAGTAGGCACAGGGCGAGTGCAAAGCTGGTGAGATGGGTAGGAAACTGGCTGCAGGGAAGGCAACAGAGGGTGGTGGTGGGTGGGGCTCTCACACCCAAGGGCAGTGACGGTGGTGTTCCACAGGGCTCGGTGTTGGGACCAGTGTTGTTGGGATATTCATTGCAGACATATCATGGGACATCAAGAGCAAGATCAGTCTGTTTGCTGATGATACCAAGGTAGGTGCGGTGGTGGATGACCTAGGGGGATGGCAGGGGTTGCAGGATGATCTGGCAAAGCATGAAACCTGGTCAGACATCTGGCAACTGGGCTTTAATGCCAAAAATGCAAGGTGCTGCATTTTGGGATGAAGAACCAAGGAGGAGTTACCAGCTGGGGAGTGCAGCTAGCCCAGACAGAGGAGGAGAAGGATCTGGGTGTGATCATTACAGGGTCAATGAACAACTCGGCACAATGTAGGAAGGCAGCTGCAAGGCCAACAAAATGCTGGGTTGTATTGCAAAGGTATATCCTCGAGGAGGGAGGAGGTGATTCTGCCACTGTATAGGTCATTAGTTAGACCACACCTGGAGTACTGCGTGCAGTACTGGTGTCCGATCTGGAAGAGGGACATTGAGTTACTGAAGGGGTGCGCGCGAGCGACAAAGATGATCAAGGGCTGGGGACTTATCATGCGAGAGGAGGTTGAAGAAGTTGAACATGTACTCACTGGAGGAGGAGAGACAGGGTGACATGATTGAAACCTTTAAATACATGAAAGGAATAAACAAGATGGGTACAGAGGGGCTGTTCAAAGTAAGGAGGGAGGGCCACCAGGAGCCATGATGAGACTGGAGGCGAGGAAGGTTCAGGAGGGAGATGAGGAGACACTTTTTACAGAGAGGTGGTGGCTGGGTGGAATGTTACCTGCTGAAGTGGTATGCAGTAGAACAGTGGACTGCTTCAAACGAGGATGGGACAGGACAAGGGAGGTTAATGAAGGGAAGGGTGGAAGGAGGGGCAGCTGCAGAATAAGGGGTCTAGCTGCACATTCGAAGCAGACTTGATAGACCTCTAGGCGTTTATCTGCTGGCAAATTTCGATGTTCGTATGTAAACACATTTAAATAAAGCTTACAAAAAGCTGCCATTGCAAGTTAATTGCATTTTTGAAAACAGTGATTCATACCCTTGTGGAGGCACCACATCATTCTGCAAGTATCTCTAGCTTTCTGCAATCATCAGAACCCAAGTCTACCCCCTAAGAGAGGTAAAGGTAGAGGATGTGGGCCTCCAAGGTCCCAGGCTTACACAATGTACTTTGCACATTTTTACATTTTGTGCTTTCTTTTCTGGAAATTACTTATAAGTTATTTTATCATCCTTTATATACTTGCACCCATAATTGTCATGTTGGTTCCCCATAGAAGTGTTCATACTACTCTGCTGGGGTAGGCATGGCTCCTAGGCCCTCTTCCCACCCTCCTCACCAGCAACCACCTCCCAGGGCTCACACGCCAGCCATGTTCCCACACGGACAGCCCCTCCCCATGGCAGGGCCAGAGGCGCAGGCCAGCATCTCTCCTCAGAGACCCTCATCTAGTTAGTGCCAACAGAGTCCTGGCGGTGGTGTGGGTGGAGGGTCAACATGCGGGAATCAGGTACATCTACCCCCATCATCCATTTTTCTCCTGTTCCATAACAAGGGTGCGACAACAGTGTGTGCATGTGAGGTACACATGTGCCAAGGTCTCCTTCCTTTGTTCTGCTCCGGATCGGCACTACCACCAGGCCTCCTCTGGTGGAAGTCTCAGACAGAGCTAACAAGCCTCCCTCCCTGGGAGAGGAGAGCGTCCATCTGACGCTTGATCGTCCCCTCCTGGTCAACCACAAGCCATCTGAGATCGCTCCCAATCCCAGGTTACCAGTGTGATGGGCAGTAGCTCTATGGCCGAGCCATTTGGTCAGCTTTGTTGTTGCTGTTTCACTCCCTGCTCTATCCCCTCTCCAAGGTTGCACCTGGAAACAAGCTCTGGCTCAGTGCCTATCCCTGTCACCAAATTCTGAAATCAATAAATGAGTGCAGTAGTCTGGCCCAGTGGCGCTGAGGGTTAAGGAGCTGAACGCCACACCACGCCTGCCGCAACCAGAGTTCAGAAACAAGCTTGGGTGCTGGGGCAGTGTCAGCAGCGGAGGTAGAGAAATGAGTGTCAGTAGCACTGCTCTCCTCTCCCTGGGAGGGATCCTGGGTGACTCTAGTGCAGCAGGGACCCCGTGGAGACTGGACATATCGCTTGCGAGGAGCTGTTTAAGGAGCAGCACAGCAGACTTCAGCCTTCCATGCAGATGTCACTGCATGTTGCACTCCTAGAGGAAAAACAGTAGCAGGAAAAACCCTTACACGTCGGTGGCGATGGTGCTGGCCAGTGGTATGGCCCCATGCCCAGTGTCGGGCCCCTGGTGTTCGGGTCTCCCTCCACCTCTCTGAGTCGCCTCCATTAGATTATAGAGCGAGCGCCAGATGAGATGGCGTCCCACCTGGGACCCAGAGCCAGGGATCAAGTGGCTGGAGGAAGTTGAGAGAAGGAGTCCAGGTTAGGCAGAACACCAGTGGTGGGGGCTTCAGATAGACAGCAGAGCCATCCGAACAACACCTGAAAAGTCCGATGGTGAGTGATAAATAAAATCTACAAAAATTAAAATAAATAAATAAGTGCAGTACCACTGACTTAACCAAAAAGAATACATTGGGGCAAAACACAGAAACCATATAGCTAATTCTCACCTGCACATTTTGCCCTGTAAGAAATGTTATTTAGCTGCCCTACTGAAAAATCTCTTAATTTTTGATCTGGAGCCTGTGGTAGCAAACTCCCAGCTGTAGTAGCAAACTGGCCATAAGTAGCACTACTGGTAGCTTTTAGGCATAAAAGTTTAGTGCAGTGCCAACCTAGTGGAGGGGCACAACATTTATTAGCCTAGCAGTGGTTTCATTTAAACAATAGGAAAAACATAGTGAGCTGAGATGGCTTGCTTCCAGATGTGTCCTGGGGGAGGGTGAGAGAAGAAGTTACAATCAAGCTTTAAAAAAAACACACATGCACACAATTAAATAGTAATCCCAGGGGTCAATCTTACATTATATTACTGGTCCGGGGCAAGGTGCAATTGATTCGGGCCACTGCAGTGTCCCCGACTTTCCTGGCTTGGCTAGTGCAATCTAACTCATTTTGTAATCTGGCCCTTTAAAAGATTATACCACCACAAGAAAAAAAAAAAACTGTCCCATAACAAAACATTTTTGTCCGAAATTGCAGTTTGAAGCATGGCAACTGCCACGGAAGCCCTCCGATTGGGGAAAGGTTTGCGTTTGTCTGCCCGCAAAAGAAAACAAACGTGGGTCCATTTTTTGGAAGGGGGTCTAATGCACTTTGCAGCCTAGCAACTGCCCATGGAAATCCTCCGACTGGTGAGCGTTTAGCACCCGTCTGCAGTCCATCCACACCAAGATCACCACAAGTGCCTTTCAGCCTGCAGACTACAGGGACTAAAGGTGCGAAAAGTGGTCGAGCAGGCGAGATGGAGTGACCGCTGCTGAAGAACCAGCAGGACAGAGAGAGAGAGCTGTGCTGCCAGACTGCCCAAATACAACACCATCGGTAAGCAGCCATATCACAGAATGAAGTAAGTGGGCTATTAGCTACTGTGGAGTCAAAACTGAAGGAAGGAGCAGAGAGGGGGTGCGTTTAGGCTCACCACCTGTAAGGTTTTTTACCTGGTGATCAGGTTTCAGGGTCCCTATCAGGTAATCCGGTTTGCTCTGTGCTGGTCAGGTTTTGAGCCATTCTGAGTGCTCACATACTTTTGAAACAAATGTTGCCATATTATTCATTGTTTCAGCTGTATGACCAGCTTACAAACAAGTTATGTTGTCAGTATAACCCTTTGTTTGTGAAAGCAGTCAGCCTGTGAGGTGTAAAGTATGGCCATTAACACCATTAGCACTTACTTAACCTAATCTTTTCCACTGCGCCTAGTGGCATAGCAGCATAGCTGCCCCCACCTTTGTAACAGTAACAGAGCTAATTGTCTTCCACTTTCATTTGCTGGTAAACAGTTTCATCGCCAACAGAATTTAGGCATTTTAAAATGTTTTCAATTATTTATTTTCCCCCTCAAGAAAAATGTATGGTTACTTCTTTGGCTTGAACCAGATCATATCTGTAAATGATATTTCTTTTATCGCTGCATGTTTATTTGGTAAACCAATGTCAATAAAATAAATACATAAATAAATAAACAACTAGGAAAACCTAGCAAAGTAATTTAATAGGTACAGCACAGTATCAACATTTTTGTTGAACTGCTGCTTTAAGTGAGGTCTTTTATTGATATAACAAATGCTCTTCTAGGAGGAACAATGCATGATGAGTCATGAAAAGGGTGGAGCTTAGGATCCGGTTTTGCCCCATCCAAAGGTGGCAACCTTAGGTGCGTTGTTGGAGCTGCTGGTGGCGTGGGGTTTCGTGTGGGGCTGTGGGCCACAGAGTTTGAGCCCTTACTGGTTTCACTTGGTTCCAGGGAGGAGGGTGAGAGGGGTGGTCAGGCCGATGTGGTTCTGACAAGTGCTGCTCTCTTAACTCAGAACTGGTATCCCAGTTCTCATGGTGTTCTAGTCAGAAGTGAATTCCTGTTGTCTTTGACTGTGACTTGAAGTGTGTAATATGCATCGAGTTGCAGTCAAAGACAGAGGGGTATTCATTACTTCTGACTAAACAGCTTAGGAATTGGGATGCCATTTAAAGTAGGAGAGCACATTTTGTCATGACCACAATGGACCAGCGCCATGCCCCCACCCCAAAGTCGAGATTCATTCTTCAAGAAAGTAGGCACAGTGTGTTTGGTGAGACAGCCTGAGCAGCGGACACCTAGCTGGGTAATTTTAAATTCAGGACTAAGGCTTGCTTTGATGTGTGCCATACAAGGTGTATTGTGTAGGAGGGGGTGAAGCTCATGGAACAGCATTCTGTGCCGCTTGCTACAAGCAGGGCATATTGGTGATAGAGACATGTTGTTACCTCATCCGAGTAATATCATCGAACAACAATCCTCAGAAATGATTATTCTTGGGGATCTTAATCTAGACCAGCTTATCTAAAACCGCCACTCCACTGGGCTTTCTGTGACACCCATGGATTATCACAACTCACTGTCGAACCAACGTGGAGAAGAGCTCCTGCTAGATATTATCCTGGTGAATAAACCACACTTCTTCTCCTTTGCCGCACCTTCTTCAGTAATAATCAGTGGTCACTCATTTATTGCTTGCATAAGATCAAGCAACAAACCTACTACTTCCGAAGTTTGCTGCCAAGAGATCTAGACGGAACTTTGATCTCACTGCCTATATAACGAACTGAAACACTTTTGTATTGGCAAGAGCTCTATTTGGCAAAAACACACAATCAGCATTAGACATATTCAGCAAAATTATCCTAGATGCCCTAAATAAATATGCCCCTATAGTTAAGGTGCGAATAGCAAAAAAATGCATGGAGATGGTTCACACCATTATTAAAATCTGCATTGACTGAAAGAGATAACCTATGGAAAAAAGACGAAAACCCAGTCTGCTGCAGACTGTGCAAGTTCAAAAGGGCACAAAACTCATGTACTAGAATGGTTAGAGATACAAAAGCTGCATACTATCATTCTGAATTTCTCTCTACCTCCAAAATCCTCACAAAGTTTGGAAAACCATCAAGGACTTGTCTGGTCACAGGTCCGCTGGCTCACTAGCTGATGAAATCTCCTTAAATAATAACACCATTAGTGACAGACTGGAAGTTCTGGATGCCTTCAATAATCACTTTGCTAGCGAGGCTTAGCCTTTGACAATTCCCAGCGAATTTGATACGCCTCAGGTGGATAATCAAGGTGCAGATCCTAGCATCACTGTTTCAGTCTTCTCCTTGCGTCCTACTACTCTGAAACAAGTTGAAGACCTATTGCTAAAACTGGATGTAAAAAGTGCTGGTGCGGATACCCTCAACCCATATTTTTTGAAAGTGGCCACCATGTGTTAGCTGTGCCCATAATCCATTTATTTAATCTATCATTAACTCAAGGATCCATTCCTTCAATATGGAAAACAGCACACATCATACCCCTGTTCAAGTCCGGAAATCCTGTGATCCAAATAATTACTGTAACCCCTAGATGGCGCTATCCCAGGGGCTACTACCCCTGCCTGATTTGCCACTAACAGGTTGAGGGCCTGGATCCAATGGTGCCTCCACCCAGAAGTCAGGGTTGCAATAGTTAAACTTACTTGGTCACAGCCCTCTGGGACACTGCAACCCCTTTCTTCCCACTAGTGGCCCACAACATATCGAATCATTTCACAGTATACACTTGCCCCCAGGGCTGGTTCAGGCACTGGGACCTCCTGTAAAATAAGATACAGTGCAACAATCACAGTACAATACTTTAACATAGACAAATACCTCAGGCAGTATAACTTTGCTGAAACAAGCAGCTCGGATTTATTTAGGGGAATATAACAAGGACAGGGGAAATCAGGTTAATTAGCTTATCACTTTACTCATCTACCTATGGCTCTGTGCACAGGCCTATCCCTACCAGTTACTGTCCCTGGGTACCCAAGCCCTAGTGGCTAGTCCAAACCGTGGCAGCTGGTAGGGGCCCTTCCCACAGAGAAAAGAAAGAAAAATTAGTTTAAACAGTCAGCAGTACAGTGATTCCATTTGGATTCAATGTGGCAATTCAACAGGAGCGACCCTGAATTAGTACTCACGACCTCCAAACAAGATAGGGTCCTTCAATGTCAGCAGGGCTACTCTTGAGCTCCACGAGACTCTCACATTTATATGGCAAACTGCAACAGGCAAAAGTCCTTTAATGGCAGCAGGATTCACTTGAGGTACACAAGCCTCTTCACACATTTATATGGTAAAACAGAAAGTACTATACCAGGCAGGCTGCTTCTCTATCCCGATCGCAATTACTGCACAATACCCGGAGAACACACAGCAGATTCAGTTCCTGACAGACCGAGTGCAATTCAACAATTTCTCCAGTCTTCTACAGGGTGAGCCTGGTTTCTACTCTTCAGATATCCTTGATTCTCTTCACAGGATGATTCTGTCCCTAACAAGCAGTTACACAAGCTGCAGACCGGAACTCTGGGCCTTACACACGCTTTCCGACTAAAACTGCACACTGAAAAAGCACAGGGCTCCTTCCTTCTTCACTGCCAGAGCCCAACTGAAACTCCAACAGACAAAACTGGCACTTCCTTTGAGTTCCTCCCAGTTCTTGACTGGATTGGCTGTCACTCACAATAGACTGCCCTGTTGGTCCAAAAAGGCGCCAAGTCTAAACTACATCTCCCAGAGTCACTGCCCATACAATCCTCTTGTGGCTGGCTCAGATTATGAGTCCAAGTTCTGATTCGGCTCAAGGCACCATTTTAGAGCTAGCTTACCCCACACTGATTGGTCCAGTTCAGCAGTTCAAAACCAGAATGGGGAACTAGCAGACATAGTTTGACTGCAAAGAAAGCAGGTTAGACAAACTGTAATTTCATTATTACTCTAAATGGTTTCTGGCAAACAGTTACATCTTTCAGATAGGTTCCCTTTGCACTCCTAGTGACTGCAAAATGGAGTGAATTGGCAGCAGCTCGAGTGGTACTCAAAGAAACACACAGTCCCCATACAACTAATTATGTCTGCAAGCAGACAGCTCTTAAAGAGACAGACCAGAGGTTCTAAAAACACTCACTGATAAATGGCTTAAACGCCAAACACCATTCAGGCTTGGAGCATTCAAGCAAGCTCCTGGAAGTCTTTGGGAACCCCCCATTTGCAGGGGTTACATTACACACCAATTTCGATTCTCCCGGTCTTGTCAAAATGACTGGAAAAAGTCGTTAGTAACCAGTTGAGGCAGTATCTAAGCTAATAGCCTGCTTAATTCAGTCCAATCAGGGTTTAGAGCTAAACATAGCACCATCACAGCATTTGTAAAGTGACTAATGACCGCAAAAGAGCTAGACAACAGGAATTACACCTGTGCCGTATTCTTGGACCTGAGCAAGCCCTTCGACATTGTCGACCATTCTCTGCTACTCACTTCCTGACCTCAATAGGTGCTGACCCATTATCTTTACAGTGGTTCAACAACTACCTCTGATAGTTTCCAGCAGGTGAAAGCGGAAGGAGATCTGCAACTCTCAAACCTCTCTCTAAGAGGTGTTCCCCAGGGTTCTATCTTAGGCTGATCTTATTTGCAATACACATCAACAATATTGATGAAGCATAACTAAGGCCAACATTCATCTGTTTGCAGATGGCAGTTCTTCATGCGAAGTCGCCCATCATTACAATCTGCATGTAATGACCTTCAATCTGAGTTCAACTTGCTGCAACACCAACTCCTAAACAAAATACTATTACTTAATGCCAAGAAAACAAAACCAATGCTCTTTTCTCCTCTGCCCAAATGGTAAATTCAGCCCTATCAGATCCTGTGCCATGAATTACTACAATTCTTGGCTAGAAGTTGGAATGTGTCCCAATTCAAATACCTGGGAGTATGGCTGGACCATAGGCTCCCTTTATATAACATGTTGAAGAATTACTCAAAAATTATGACAGAGACTTGGCCTGTTCTTTAGGATAGCCCGCCTTAACTAGAGATGCCAAACTACAGCTGGTACAATCAACCTTTCTATCCTTGATAGATTATGCTCGACATCCTCTACAGTCACTGTCCCATTTCCTACCTCACCAAACCTGACACATTATATATCAGAGCTCTGAGGTTCATCACAGGCCTGCCTTATGCCACCACCACTGCTCCCTATATCAATCAGTGGGGTGGAGTTCTCTTCAATTCAGGCATGATAAAAAAAAATAAAAAATGCAGCCTTATGGACCCTGAGAGCCATCTCCAAAAACTGCCCCAATATATTACAGACTGTCTTCCTATAAAACCAATAGGCAATTACGCCTGAGAAATTGCAAATCTCTCCTACTGATGGTTCCCAAAGTTAACTCTTGTTTGGCAGGGCTGCTAGAAGCTTTACACTGTGCTCCTTGTGGAATAAATTAAGAAAAAAAAAAAACTGAAACTGAGGTCACCCATTGGCATCTCATCTTTCAAGCTCTTATATTCACATCTCAGAAATGATCAGTAATTGTTTCTCTTGACCATGAATTGTCATCATACTAACCTGTACCACTTAACCATGAACAAATTACTTCTAGTGCTGGTCTCCTCCTTGGCCCTGGTCTGTCATCATGCTTTCATGCAACACCTTGATGCCTCTGTCCTCCCTTTGACACTCGTCTATCTTCCCGCTTTCTCCAACCTTCTTTTCACAACTCTATAATGCACTCATCCACAATCTACAAGCAATCATACTATAAAAGTCCTAACTCTACTTTCCTCTCCTCAGGCTCCCCCACCGCCACATCAGTCTCTAACACTGTATCCTTGGGACTCCACTTCTCACAATGTTTATCCTTCGCATATATATTACATACCCCTCCTGGTACCCCATCTGCCACCAGTTGGTTCTACAAGCCATTTTCATGGTTAGTACTAGTGACTGCCCTGGTAAATGAACTAACTGGTACTTCTATACAGAGAACATGGTTTATATACAGTTGCATGGTTCAGTGGTGGACCTGCCCCTTGTATTTGAATCCTCCTCTGTTATGACTTGCCTTGTCTTCCTTTTTCATTCGACTCTATTACTGCACCATTGTGTTTGTACACTTATTTACATGTATTTATATGTTTTATGATGAATGTTACCTGACCCTGTTCTAACCAGGTCCATCTTGTAAAGAGCTCTGCTCAATGATGTTCGCCGGATAAATAACGATTTTGATTGATTGACTGATGAGGGATGGTGCACTGTGGAGGGAATCACTGGACTGCAAGTCTCTACGACATGCTGCCTATGTTGAGGAGTCTGAGTTTGGTACAGGAGAAAGGAAAGTGGAGAATGTGCCGAGAGGCCCAGTTTAAGTGTGTGGTGCAGCCAGGTCACTGAATGATTGGGTGCAGTCATGTGTCATGCTGGCCAACTACCATGTGTTGCTGCACGTGAATTTGGTGATGGTGCTGCAGTTTGCTCTGCTGAGTAATACCGAGGTTTTCTGGCCTGCTAGTGCAGGAAGGTGACTGGGACTGATGCTTGTGGTTGAGAGGGCGGAGCTGCTCACTTACAGTATGGGGTGGTGGTAGGGGCGAGGAGCCAGTCACTGCTAGTGTCCCCACCCCACCCAACACTGGTAGCTCTGTGACATTGAGGATGAGTGCTTTGGGATAGCAAGAAGCCAGCAAAAATCATTCTGGGGCCCAAGTCACTGCAAGCCACTAGACCTTTGCCGCTCACTCTCAGGTTACACATCATGATGATCAGGCTGACCGATGTTCTGGTTGGTGGTGTTTGGCCTAGTGTGTTTTGTTCAGAGGCCCGGATTGCAGTTCTTGTTGCTTGACTTCAAGCCTGCAACCTACACCATGCCTTCCATTCAGACTGCCAATACATGCTGGCTATACTGTGCATCTGATCTGATCATGGATCTTTAAGCTGGGTGACACTAGGGATTTTCTGGTGGTACATGAACTCAGGTGACTGGGCACTATGCTCTCATACTGAACTTGTTCTGATGCAATAAAAACTCAGAAATACATCTAACAGTAAAATAATACTGTTAAAGCATCTAAACTTTGTCACTATATCCCTCTTTTCATAAATCTCAATGTTATGTTGGGGCTAGTGCAGCTGGGGACGGGTACCACTTGCCCGGGTGGACCAGTGTAAAAAAAAAAAAATAAGCGTGACCCCTGTAATCCATATGAGCAATAAAAGTGCAGACGATGGTAAAACCGTAGAGTAAATAAGGTACAAGTAGGTCCAGCAATAAAATGCATAAGGTCAAGGTGGCTGAACTGTAAAGTGACACTTAGTACTGGACACAAAACACTCTGCTCTCTGGCAATCTAATAGAGCAGGATCTTGCTGTTTTCCCATTCTATAGTGGGTCAGGAAAAGAAAGCGCTGTAAATACCTGCTTTAGCGGCCGCTTCCTGACCACTGCCGAGGCCTTCCTCTCCTTCCAGGCAAGGAAGACATTATACTGCCCTTCAGCTACAGTCGGGAGCTGTTGAACCTGTTCTTTCTGCGCCGACCAACTCCCAGTAACTACAGCTGGCGTAACCCTGTTCCTTGCAATTGCAGCCCGCGTGAGCACGAGCACTACACCGGTTAACAAGCAGTCTCGGCAATAAGCTTTGCTAACATCCACGTGGGTACAAGGCGCTTACATCTAACCCCGCGCCGTGCTTAGGTATGGCCCTGCCTTCCGTCCCACCCATCTGCTTCTGACCACGCCTACCCTGTAGCTGACATCGCTGGTTTTATAGCTTTGTGGACAATTCCTTCGTCGACGTAATTAGAGGCTACAGAACTCAAAGGCTGACTAGAATAGCAACGCCCTTGGGGTTGTGGGACGCGAATAGGCGGAACATGGCGCCATATTGTGATGGCAAGAACACTGCCGGAAGTACTGCACTTGACGTGGGGTTCTATGGTGAGCTGACTTTGCATAGGAACAAACACAAAGGTAAACCTGCTTTTGGGAGGTTGTGTATAATCGTTTATGTGCACATCGCGAGGGTATGTTTGTTTAAGAATAAAACCATTATTATGACATTTATAGCAATGGGATGTAAATAATTGAGCTTGGTCATTGGGCTTCATAAGCTGCTTTGTGTTAATGATCAGTGACTGCCGGATAGGTAGGTTACAATAAAACAAATGTTGATTTATTTATAGTCTTATTAAACATCCAGAGTTAAACTGACTTATGCACAGTAATCCGTCCTAGTAAAGAGCAGGGTTGCCACCTTTTAGAAGCCCAAAGTGGGACATTTCTTACTGAAACATGATTTTCGCAGGACAATATGTAACCTCGACCAATACAATAGACTTGTTTTCACTAAATAATCAGAATTAAGATTAAGTGTGTGGTTTTAGTTGTTTCTAGTGTTTCTTATCATTTTAAGGTAATTTAATAAAGGTATTATAGTTTTTGCAACATTTAGAGGAAAATAAGAAAATATTTTTTCTGCTATACTGTCAGGACAAGTAGTATTTTTCATGCCTTTCGCAGGACACAGCTTCCCAAATCAGGACTGTCCTCATAAAATCAGGACAGGTGGTAACCCTAAGAATGGGGAAGGGTCCTTTGGTAATAGTGCAGATTATCGGGTATGAGTAGAAATTTGCCGTAAAAGCTTCATGAATACAGCGCTGTTTTGGTCGTGACTTATTGTCTTATACGACGAGTTCCTGAATAAAGTGAGACACACACAAGTAAGTGGAAAGAAATGGCCACAGCTGTGTATTTATTAACGTACAATTATCAATAACGATCATGTCAGTTAGTAGTATTAACACATTCAGCTGGACGCGCTGCCAGGTGGCCTTGGTTGGTACACTCTCTAATCAACTGGCCTTCCCTACCTTTTGAAGGAAGCCACTACAACTCCGAGGACTCTGGCCTGGGGCATGAGGGGCTCATGACTGGTAACCGTGACATTCCCCTCATCCGGGATGCCCCAGTGACGCAGGCATATGCCCTGAAAGACTGTCCCCCATTGTACTAGGGAGCCCCAGCTGGGATGCCCCAGCTTCTTGTCAGTCTCCGGGTAGTCTGTCTGCATGAGACCATAACCCCCCGCTACTCCTATGCAGTAACCAACCAATACCACTTTACCACCACAGGATGAGCCCTACCACACTCCCCAAGCACGCCAGGCTAAAGTTCTTCCACCACCTGGTGGATATCCTGTAAAACCTCTAACCTCTTTCTAGATAAATATACCCCATCCCTTGCATATAAACTCGGCTCCTTATTTTAATACTGTCATGCCTTACTGCAGATCCCCCATTCCCTATAAATGCCCTCACGGCTGCATTATGTAGCCAGGCGCATTTGCCCAAGGCTCTGGGATCCCGAGCCTGGCACCAATGAAGTCTCTGAATCACATCGACCATATTATGTGAACCTCCAGACATATGCCCTTTAAGTAACTCAGGTTCTCTTTACTAGTCTCAGCAGGTCAATTGATGAGACCATCCCATGTTGTTGCCCCCAAGTGGATCACTAGCATCTGTGGAGGACCCCTCTGTCGAGCTTCTAGCAACATCATTGGAATCAGCCCCTGCCATCTCATGCCTCTGCGCCTAGCCAAACCACTTCAAATGTCTGTTGGTCTAGGAACAGATTTCTTCCACCTTGTGTTCAACCTGCGTGCCTGGCTGCCTGATGTACAAATGAATGCCCACGCACTCCAGATCCTAGACTGCTGCAGCTTGGAACCTGCAGAAATAAAGAGAAGAAAGTTAACGTGTATGGCCTCACATAACTTTCAAAAGCTTGGGAGCGCCACTTGCCTAAGGCCTGTATCTGTTCATTTGTCAGTCCTTCTCCCAGCATGCAGTGCTGCCTCTATCTGAAATGAATGAATGTTGAAATCTTTCACCTGAACTCTAGCTTTTTCAAGCTCTTGCCCAAAATGTGTCTGAATTGGAAAACTTTGGCTGGGGACCCATCCTGGTGCTGAAAAATGCTACCCCCCACCCGCAGATCTGTGGTCTAGGTACTCTGAACTCTGTACCAGACTGCCCACTGGACCCTCAAGGGACTTCAAATTACACCAACACCCTCGTGACCTAGTGTCTGTCTTGCTCTTTTGCAACCAAATGAATACGATCTCTTTTGTCCCCTTTTAATCATTTGAAATCGTGATCCAATATGGCCAGGATTTGCACGGGTTTCCATGTAGGTTATTAAAAGGAAAACTACACCCAAAACTTGAAAAATATATGTTGCAGAGTGTTTTAATTTGTATGAAGTTCTAGTGTTTCCTTCCCTCTGACTGGTATTAGGAGTTTTTCCTAAATTAGGCTGCTAGCTTTAGGGTAGTTTTCGACCCCTGGAGATCTCCATATCAAATAGCTTTATTGTATTTCTTTGTCCTCACAATGCACCTTGTTTCATGTGATGGTGATGTAGCAGAGCCCATAAATCCAGCAGAAAGCATTGCATTACAATCAGTTCACAACAATAGAGATGGCTATATTTTAAAATCTGTAGAATTCAGCTTGGTGACCACCCTCATCCTAAAGGTTTTACTGTCCTGAAAAACTTTGCTGCTGGTAATTTTTGGTAGCTTGTAAAGCATCCAAGATATTTAGTTTGTTTGGCATGTGTGTGTGGAATGCTGGTCTCTCTTACATCACAGTCACATGAGACAAGATGCACTGGGAACAAGAAATACAATTAAGCTATCAGGTATGAAGATCCCTGGGGTCGTAAACTAAGACAAGCTAGCAGGCTAATTTGGGAAAACTCCTAATACCAGTCAGAGGAAGGAAACACTAGAACTTCACATCAAATTAAAACACTCTGCACATCATATATTTTTCAAGTTTTGGCGAGTTTCTTTAAGGTCTTGCTAACAATGCTACCTGTTGACCTTATAACTTAAGTCAGGTTTCCTGTGCCACTGCAGTGCAGCAGCCTCCTAGTAGTGCTGATCCATTATTTGTTCAAACATTATCCCTGTAAGTACTTTTCCACTGTAGTGGTGGGTAGGGATTGGTGATGGAAGTAATGTGAAGACACAAAATGATGTTACAGTTATTTGAACACAAATCATCCACTCTCATAACAAGAGACAAGCAAACTGAGCCCCTTGAGAAGGCCAAGCAATTTAAATATCTTGTTGTCATCCTGGATAGTTCCTCGCATACTGCAGCTGTTGACCAGGTTGCCAAGACTGCTAACAGATGCCTAGGCCAGCTCTACAGACACAGTCACTGCCTTAATGAAACTGCACTCAAGCTAGCCATAACTAGCTCAGTCTTCTCCATCATAGACTGTGGCCTTGTCATTTACAGCATGAGCTCAAACACCACACTCAATAGGATTGCCATCACGATGAATAAAGCCTGTAGATTACTCCTTGGAGCCCCACCCCTAACTCACACCTGCAACCTATACACACATTCAGGCTGGCTTGACCTTAAAAATAGGATTCACTGTCAGACATGTCTCATTGCCAAAAGACCACCTTTGGTCTGGTAGTCAACCATGTTCAGGCAATCTGCCTAGCAGCCACAGTTAGACTAACCAGGGCAGCCAATTCCAGTTCTTATAAGGTCCCATACTGCCGTACCACTCACAAGGTCAGAGATCCTTCACTTACTGGGCCCCTCTCTGGCTAACGCTTTTGCTGACCAAATTGCCGAACCCAAAATTGGTCCTTTTAAAACAAAACTCCATACTTATCTCTAGCCCGTATGGAATGCACATGTTTCAAATAGAGCTCATGCCCTGATCGAACCTACAGTCATAGCTTTTCAACACCACAGAATAGCTGCTACCTGTTTTTACCTCTGCCCCATCACACTTTTTGTACTATTCCCATCCCGCCTCCACTCACGCCACCTCCCTCACTACTCTATGCTTTCTTACTAACTATGTCTTTTCTCCTTCCACCCTCTCCCTTGACAAAGTAAATTGGCCTAGCCAGTTTCCTGCACTGAATATCCTAATCCTTCCTTTCGCTGAGTTTAGTCAGTCCACTAGGAAGCTGTTGCTTTTACTATCCATATTTGTATATTCATTTATGTGTTACTATCTGTACCAAACTTCTGTACTGTATGTACAATAATGTTTTGCCCGGGACATCCATGATCTGTGTATGTTATCACCTGTTATTGTTTTCAGATTATTCTTAATGATGTGGAACCTCTGTAAATTAGCTTTTAACTCAAAGGTTGTAATCCGAGAATGCTTTTTTGTAATTTCTTTCTTTTTCCTTGCACTGGAGCCCCGCCCATTGGGAGATACAGACATGTGACAGCCCCACTTCACCAACCTACCTGACCTCTCGGCGGACCCTCATAGAGCTGTGGTTGTACCCCCAGGCAGGTATGAGGTGGGGCCCGTACACCTGAGACACTTTAATGTTTCGATAAGTCCCCTGATCATCAGGTAGGCATTGAGCCATTAGGGTCTCCACTTTGACGCCCGTCCTCTTGGTGCCACAACACTGATTTTCCTTGTTCTGGGGCATGGCGGCGCCTGACATCAACGTGTTAAACGCTGATGTCCACCATGCCCCAACCTCTCCTCTTGTGCTCTGTGCTTGCTGTGTCTTTGTTTCCACCAGTGGTCAGTCAAGCACTAAGCCTGGACCCCTTCCTTCCCAGCAGAGAAGGCGAGCTGTCCTATGGATGCTTTGCCTTTCCCCAGTCATTCGCCTCCCCAGGCTTGTTCTGAACCTGGGTCAACTGCATCAAGAGTAGTAGCATCTACTGCTGCGCCGCAGGCCAGCATTAGAATTCAATAAATAAATCCACATACTGGGTTCTGAACTTGGTGCTGCCTCTCTGTCAGATTTCCAGGCACATACATTGACGCAATATACCACTCGATAGTGTAGGATGTTAGGATTTACCCACACCCGTGTGGTTGTGGGTAAATCCTGGCATCACCCATACCCCTCAGAGGGATATTGCTATTATGCAACTGGAGAAAAGAGTGAAAACGTTTTTGTTTGAAAGTATTTATTTATTTATTTTCTAATGCTTACGAGGATTGTGCACCTCTGCCGAAATCCTATGAGGAGCAGCATGGGTGTATGCTGGAGGCAGGGCTGCTGTGACTGTCTGCCCAGTGGTTGAGGAAGCAGTCACTGCTTGATTGCTGTTATACAATTGGAAATGCTGATAGTGAGAACGTTTGTTTTTGTTGTTGTTGTTGAAGTATTTTTTGTTTGTTTTAATGTATTTGGGAATTGTATGCTTCCAGATGCAGAACAATGCCCGTGTTGCCTGGGTTTTGGCTTGTGTCCTTTATGGTGACTTGAGGCTAAGGTATAGATATGTTTTGGGGTCATTTGTGATGTCAGGTTGTCTGTTTGTGCAGAATATCTGAAAAAAAATAGGTTCTAGCTCTTCCCGATCTATAATTTCAAAGGAAGAGTTCACTTTGGGGTTTTAACTACCAATTTTACTTAGCGATGGTAACAATATGGTGGTCGGCACATTTGGTGTGAGGGCATCGGAGTGATTCAGGATGGGGTGGGTGATGGTTGGATGGCTGGCACTTTTACAGTGTAGTGTCCGTTGTAAATCGTGCCAGCCAGCCAATCGGCACAGTATTTTTCTGATGTTGTATAATTAAAAATAAACATTACCTATTAGGTGCATGTTTTGGCTCGCCAACTGTGTGCAGATTTTGATGAGTGCTAGCAGTGCTCGAATTTTAGAAGTTACTTTGTTGCTGCTCAGGCAGAAACTGATCAAGTCACTGTCCCATTACAAAACATTGAAATTAGAACCTAGCTGACAGATTCTTAACGGAATGTAGTCTGACTGTAATTTACATAGGTAACACTAAAACAAAAGTCCATGATGATAAGACCAAATAATTAGAGAACCCACTCATCAGGCAGACACTGATTCATTTTTTTTTTTTTTTGGCCACCAGTACCTGGAGATCAGTCACGCTACAAATGTACTGTGATTCAGTGAAAACATGGATGAACTGGAAACTGCAACACATGGCTAATAAGTAGGAGAAATTTGGAGACAATCTCTTTAGAATTAAAGCGTGATTCTTATTTCCTTAGTTGCCGCTCCCCAAACATATTATAGCTCACCTGGCCCAGAGTTGATGGCTGTACATTATTCCCTTTATTTCTGCCCTTTGCAAAGATATATCCTTCATAATTTACTCTCCGACAAAAAACAGAACCACTTCTGAAGCTGCCAACATGCCCCCACACGGGCACACACAGCCCCATTTTGTGATAAAATGAACACCACATGTGCGCGCTCCATTGATTTCAATGGGGCGAGTTTTCCATACATTTTAATAATATTTAGAGTTGAGATTTTAATAAACGCAACCACTTGACTAAAACGTTAATAAACATTATGGAAAACTCGCCTCATTGATATCAACGGAGCGCACACATGCGGTGTTCGCTTTATGACACCACAAAATGGGGCTGTGCGTTCGCATGGGGCTTGCTGGCAGCTTCAGGAAGTGGCTCTGTTCTTGTGGTGGCCAGGGAGTAAATTAATGATGGATATATCTTTGAAACGGCAGAAATAAAGGGACTAATAAATAGCCATCAACTCTGGGCCAGGTGAGCTATACAATATGTTCGGAGCATGCAACTAGTAATCTGCTCTTTAAGTTCAGACTCGCCCAAGCCAGACTTGCCTGGGATGATTACATAGAGGATAATGTATAGTTCTTCTATCTTAACAATGTTTGTAAACTCTTCGAGAGGTTGTTATGGCGACTTTGGAACCTCAAGAGTTAAGCTCGAGAGGTTCCACGCCATTATGACCTCAAGAAGAGTTTTCAAACTTGTTACAGAGAGAGAGAATACTATACATTTTCTTTTATAGTGTGTGGTTTTCTACAATGACAACTGACAAATGCGAGACTTAAACTGTACATCTAGTTACTGTGCCTCACATAGTCTGACAGAAACGCAGAGACAGCGGCTGCTGACATTATGACATTTTACTTATAGATCATGAGGCTTCCATCAGATGGCAGCATCGTGTAGGCAGTTGGGAAAATTCATACACCAAATCAAGAAAAATAAAACTATTAGCTGATTACACTACTGCTACATACAAAGGGCTATCTTACAACTAAACTTTAATCAGGAGTCCATTGCTACATAAAAATGAAGCTCTGTGTAGTCACGTTGACATTTGACCTCCCGGAAGCTACAGCGTGGCCTGTAAAGGAAAACAAAATGGGATTTTGAGTCACAAGTCACAGAAAAGTAGGAAAACATATTTGGAATCATAGGAGCTTCATTTATTTTCTATAGCAAAGATCCGTAGTCAAAATTTCATAATGTCAAAAGTTGATGTCTCGCTTAATGGTAAACGGTAATGTCAGCTGATGGATGAGCATGTGGCTTGCGCTTACAGTACTTCATACAAGGTTCTAAGTTGTTATGCTGCAGTAGCTACATAGTTAGTGCAGCATAACAACAAGCTACTGCAGCATAACAACGCTTTAGCTGGTATGGATTTTTATGCATAACAACATTCTACCATACATTATAACTTTGTTATGCCATCGTTATGATATCACTCTGTAGTTAACCCTTCTTGAGTATGTCATTTTAATGGTATAACAAAAACAGAATGCTCACAACAATCAGTGTTCTAACAAAATGGAATGCTCACAACAATCAATGTTCTGTAAGTAATGCAATCGCGATTACACAATCTTTGTAGCCCATACACTATAAAATATAATGTGGTCTTTGGTTAATAACCACGCTGAAAATGCTTCTTGAGGGTGCTGTGACTCGAGGTTTACAATGATGTCATGGCAACCTCTCAAGTGTTTACAGCATGATTATTAAACAAAGACCATACATTATCCATTATGTTTTCATTAGGCTAACACCACATTCACAAACAGCTGTTCTTGCTGGGAGATCAAAATAAAAGTTACTTAAAGTCATTCCCCATAATCACAACTGCAGGCGGATCTGGTATAACACCACCTCCCATGTGCCTGGCCACTTTCCCAGCTTAGGAAGATTGGGCCATTGGCACTGAAACCGCCAGACCCATCACCCCTTTAATCCAAGAAACTGGCCAGGCAAGGTCTGTTCCTCACAAATGAAATCCTGCTTCACCATAGAAATGGAGGACCAAGTGTCCCTCAGTCCCTGAGTTACCATCCCATTCATCACCACTGGTTGCATATGTGCAGTGGAGTTAGAGGGTACTGCACTCTGTGTACAAGCAACTATCTGTTGAGAGCTCCCCAGCTACCCTCCTGCTGCACTAGCCTCTTATGTTACATGTTTTGGACAACCGATGGCAATGCACCAGTTTCTGACAGACATAGCATCTATGCTCCCATGACTCTTTACCTCTGAAACACTTTACTTCCCTTTGGGTTAGGCAAAAGCTGGCTTCCTTTAGGTTTCCTCCTTGTCTCTTTAAACAACCTGACACTTCTCCTCCATTTTATTTATTTATTTGTTTATTGGAATGTCGGATAACACAGTTGAGCTAAAAGTTCATTTACAAAGGTTCCACGCCATAAGTCAATAGACAAGGTAACATTACAAAACAGCTAGGAGTATATACAGCAGGCAAGTACATTATGCTACATGCAGATAAACCTTGTGATGAGAGGATAGACGGTGGGATATGAACTGATCAGCCCTCTCGGCTGCCTCCCTTGTAGTGTTCAGCATTCTATCTAACAACCATATTTTCAGTTCCTTAAATACAGTTTTTAAGAACTGTTCCAGAAAAATAAAATATTTATTTTCTCTACAGCACAAGCTTTTGCACCCTCTACCCATAACAAATTACTTAGCTGCACACATTTCAGCATAGCTTTCTAGTGCCTTGCTTAACCCTGTAAATGTTTGTCTGTAGGCCTTGGTAGTTAATTCAAAATGTTAGAAGCATTTTCCATGTTATCATAGTCCATGCAGTCCTCTATTCTCCATTCTGGTGAAAGCTTCTAAGCCTTGCCTGTAAGCAGTGACAATAGGTGAATTGCCTAAGAAACCTGCCTAATTCAATTGCTCGTAGAGTTTTCAAAAAGATCTTAAAGTAAATCAAGATCATCCCTCCTGATATCTGGGAAACATTTTAGAATTAATTTTGGTTTCCTGGGTCAAAAGCCTCATGCCATTACTCACAGTTTGTGGTGTTGTCCTGTGGCAGAACCTCCCATCTCTTGCACTCATGCTCACACTTATTCATCTCGAGTTCATGCTGGCACTCTTCCTCTCATTCCTCTGCTTCTAGCTGTATCCGCCACAATCTTCCACTTCTGTTCATCAGACTTTCACTTCTCTTCCTCCACTCACTCTTTCTCTCGCCTCCTCAGCCTTTCACTTTTCTGCCTTCTGTTGTCCTTCCACAGGTCAGCCTCAGCCTTTGCCTGAAAAGGGCAGGTTCCAGCTTCAACCTCTGTACCTGCAAACCTGGCTCAGTTCCTGGCTCTGGCTCTGTTTCATGCTTTCAAGCCTCTGTCTCGCAACCAGCTAGCAATGACTACTTTTACAGCGATTCCTTGCTCTCGCTCCTTGGAGATGTTTTGAGTTCTGCTCTTGATTGGCTTTCTTCATAACTCACCCCTCCTGTAGCACAACTCTTTCAGGTTTGGCAAAGTGCATTTTCATATGGTCCAGACATAATGTCTTCTTTCTAACTACTCATACTGAAAACAAAAATAACAATAGTCCTCTGTGTTCCGTTATGTAGTACCTGCTTTGTGACTAGTGAGGTAATTAGATTATTGACAGTCCTTTTCGGATCCACACTGAAGGCACCAATTTGTCACAACCTGTCCACACTCAGGACACAGTCTTCAACAGGTTGTCATGTTTCTCAGCCTTCAACACCTGTACAGGACTCTCGTAGCAACCACCACTCAGAAGTAGGGACATGAATGTGGTGCTTCCCTTGTATTCATCATTGGTGCAGCCACATTTGGAATACTGTGTCCAGTTTTGGCCCTCATAAAGTTAGTGATATAACTAGCATTTGTCAATGCCAAATGTTCACTTGCAGGTATTTGCAGTGGTGTTTGGTACTGGTACTGGCTTCAGAGGAGCAAGGAGGCAGCAGTGAGAACAGTGGGTGCCGCTCGGCAGAAGCTGCACCGTAGAAATGCAGGAAGGAGGTGACCAGGACTGGTCCTGGGACTGATCCCAAAGGTAGCTCTCTGGTCATGCTTCTCTCCTGGATTTGATCCCATTTATCACCACCATCTGCCTTGCTTGCTTCCGCTACCTCTTATGGCACACTATTCTGTGTGACCACCACCATCTCTGAAGAAAACATTTCTCTTAATCTACCCTTGTCCAATTTCATATCATGCCCTCTCATTCTTATACTCCTTCTACATTGGAAAATGTCTGCCCCTACACCTTGTTTATGCCCTTGAGGTTCTTGAACGTGTCTGTCATGTCCCCCCGCTGTCTCCTTTTCTCCAGTGAGTATATATTGAGATTCTTTCATTTCTCCTGATATGTTCTGTGTTGCAAGCACATATCATCTTGATTGCCCTTCTGTGGACGCCTCCACTTTGTCAATCACCTTATGGAGTGGTGGCCTTCTCCAGAATTGCACACAGTACTATAGGTGAAGTCTCACTAGTGCATTATACAATGACATTCCACCTCACGCTTTCTGCTAGTGATAACTCTGCCTATGCACCCCAGCATGCCACTGAGCCTCATTGCAGCATTTGTGCCCTGTTTTGACACATTTAGGTAATCAGAATTGATAACCTCGAGGTCCCTTTCTTCCTTGCTGATCATCAGCACATCCACCCCCCCACATCCTGTAGCTCTCCCCAGGGTTCCCTTCTCTCAGGTGCATTATTTTGCACTCTTTGCATTAAACCGTGCTTGCTACCTCTGGACCATTTTTCAAGCCTCTCCATGTCCCTGCTCATTTTCTCCACTCCTTCTGGAATAGTCACTCTGTTACAGATGTTGGTGTCCTCTGCAAACAAGCAGACCTTTCCTTTGTTCTTTCCACAATGTCTGTAATGAAGACATTGAACAGGACTGGTCCCAGGACTGATCCCTGAGGTACCCGCTGGTCATTCCCCCGGATTGATCCCATTACTACCTCCTCTGCCTCCTGTCTGTCAGTTTCTAACCTAGTTTATCAGCTTGTGCACGGGCTAGATTACCCATCTTGTTAATCAGCCTTCTGTGTTGGATGGTGTTGAAGGCTTTGCTGAAATCAAGGTAGGTGACATCCGCCACCCTCCCTAATTTACTTCCTTAATGAGACATTAGGGTTTCCAACCCTAACGCCTCACGCCCACCCTGCAGAGACTGACAAGGAATTGGGGTGTGTCTTAGTCATCGACCATAAAAAGCTTATGCTATTCCACCCCACCCAGCACTGCGCCTAATGTTGAAAGGGGCAGAGGAGTGAGGCTGGGGGTCAAAGGAGGAGGACGGGAGAGAGAGAGAGAGAGAGAAAGCTATGACTCCAGCCATGCGACATTGTGAACTGTAATATGCATGGTCGAGTTACATCTACAGAAAGAAATGAAGCACCTTATTGGAGCGGTTCATTTCTTTTAACTAGAGAACTCACCACGCCAGCAAAGCTGAACTTTTGTCATGACCAGAGTGCCTGTTGGTCATCGGTAAACACTACTGCTCCATTGCAGTCAAGCTGAAATTGGCTAGGTAGTAACACATCTCTCAAATGCTGTATTGTCACAAGACGCTCTTGCGCAAGTGAATGCAAATATGATGGAGAGAGTCCAGAGGAGAGCAACAAGGAATAACAGTCAGTTAAATAAGAACATGCAATATGGTGACAGATTGAAACAGCTTGGATTATACAGTCTTGAGTACAGAAGACTAAGAGGAGACTTGTGTCTGTTGTATAGAGCTGTTAAAAATGCTGATCTGTGGGAATCCATAGGCCTCACTATAACTACAGCTAGGAGTAGCATATTCCAACAATACCAACTGAAAGGGAGTTCTTTAAAACAAATATAAGGGGGCAGTGGTTTAACCAGAGAGTGGTTACTGTATGGAACAGATTACCTAATAAGGTGGTGACCAGTACTACGATAAAAGAGCTGGTGACACAGCTGGCCTAGTGGCACTGGGGGTCATGGCACTGGGCGCCACACCCACGCCACGCCGTGACCTGGGTCCGGCATGAGCCTGGGTTGTCAGGGGTCAGCAGGGAGAGAGAAAGGATTGAGCATCCGGAGGACTACTATCCTCTCTCGGGAGGGATCCAGGGACAGCCCGACATCGTAGCTGCCCCCGTGGACATCGGAGGCACTGCAACCGCCATGGGCTACACGCAGGGGAAGATGTCGGGCAGCTATCTTCCGGATGGGTGGGAGCATCCACGCCATTGGCAGAGCTGCATTGCACGCCTTGCATCTGGGGACCAAAGAAGGAAAAACCCCGCGAGCCAAGGAGACGATGAGGGCCTTAAGGATCTCCCTCACATCCCCAATACTGGCAGAGCCACACCGGGATCCACAGACCCTCTAATTTCAGAAAGATGCCACCAGAGGAGGGCAGGCTCCTGGGGGTGATCCACGGTGCTGGGAAGTCCTCAAGGGAAGGGTGATCCGTGTGGTCTGCCACAGTGGGGAGAGCAGGTGGATCTAAGAAGGCACCTCCAGAGATGCCTTGGTGCAGCTGGAGATAAATAGAATTCGAAAAAAAAAAACAGCTGGTGACACGTTCAGGAGAAATTTATCAAAACATAATATTTAGGCACTGTCCAGCATGTATTTCCATTAGTTCTGTATTCCTGCTCCCCATTATTTAGTAGTGAGGTCATTTGCATAAAACAAGATCTTTGTTCCTGAAGAGTTTATTCCTGCTGCTTTCTCCCTACCCGAAGTCATAGAACACTTCTTGGACCTCACAGTTACTCCCATAGCAACAGATTGTGATGTCACAACAGAGGATTATGACTTGATGTAGGGAGTAAACTATAGAGGCGGATTAACTCAAAATGAACTTTGTGATGACAATCATGTATTCATACGCATTTCTTAGTGATACATTATGGGAAGGAGAACTATATTTTATTTATTTATTTATTAGGTCTAGGATTACAATACCTTTTGAGCCAGGACTCTTTTACAAAGGTTCCACGTCAGATTACAATTCAAAACGTAAAACATGTACATCAGATTACAAATTCAATGCATAGGATAAGGTTACAAAAGTAAGCTAAACAGAGTTACAAAGTTCTGAGAAACAAAAAAGTTTTGGAGGCTAGGTTTCAAGGAGATAGCGGATGAGGTGCAGAGAGGATAGAGGACAAGAGGAGGAAGAGTAGAGGGGGCGGAGAGCTATAGAGGAGGAGGCAGCCAGAGGCATTGTCAGAGACATAACATGGGGACGTGAGCTATGGGGTAACCAAGTGCTAATAGGGAGAGAACTGCATAAGGTTAGGGAAATATTCATGGGGTCAGCTTAGTGGAGGCAGTCACAGGAGCTAGAGGCAGTGAGAAAGAGGTGGAGCCTGATTTAAATGCACCAAGGGTAGGAGTGAGGAGATGTAACTGTGTAGACCATTTAGCCAGCTGAGTGCCCTGTAGCAAAAGATCTTTGACCTTGTGAGTGCGACAGCGTGGAACCTGCAGGAGCTGTGATTCAGACTCCTGGTTGGGCGGGGTTATTGCTAGGGTGCGGGTGCACACACTCCAGGTGGCACAAGGCCCATAGTTATTTTCTTCGCCATGGTGCAGGTTCGTACTTTATCCGATTGATGAGTTGCAGCCATCCAGTTTGTGCATAAAGGTCGCTCGCGTGTGTGAGGTGGTGGATCCAGTGAGAAGTCAGCAGGTCTTATTGAGGGAGGGATGTGCATCTAAGAGTGGTAGGGGGTAGAGCTAAGATGATAAGCCCATAGTCAATAACAGAGACAACAGACCTCTGAACAGCGACAGTCAGGCTTTTGGGGTAAGATGTTGCCTGTGCTCGAAGAGAAGGCCAAGGCTTGTATTTGCTGCTTTGGCTACAGCGCCAGCGTGGGTACTGTGTTAGATGAGGGTCTAGAGCGATTCCAAGGTACATAAAGGCTTGAACCTGTTTCAGGGTGACTCCATGACTGGTTTTGATGGATGGGGTGCAGCTTATGCCTGTTATGAGAGCTGCTGAACATCATAGATTTTGCTTTCTTATTATTGAGGACCAGATTGTGATTTGAGAACCAATTTTCAACAGATGTGAAGCCAAGCTGAAGGTTGTCTTGTAGAGGCTTAGGATCCTTGTGGGAGGCAAGAATTACAGCATCATCTGCATAGAAGATGATTGTTTCGAGCAAGAATTTGGAAGGAGTTCAGGAACAAGCTGAATAGCAGAGGGCCCAGAATGGATCCCTGGGGACACCTGACCAACAGGCCTGGTATCAGAGAGAACATCTGCAATTTTTGCTCTTTGAGACCAGTTCTCCAAGTAGCTTTTGTACCAGGCAGTGAAGTCGGAGAGAGCCCAGCTTAGAAGTTGCACAAGCAGTAGGCGGTGATGGACAGTGTTGAACGCTTAGTCAGATCGATAAAGACGGAGCCAATTAACTGACCATTGTCCAGTGAGCTGTGAAGAATGCCAGAGAATTCCAGTAGGGCAGATGAGGGCTGTGTCCTTTCCTGAAGCCATGTTGTTGCGAGCACAGGATATTGTATTTGTCCAGGAAATCTGTGAGCTGATCTGCTGCAATATGTTCAAGGGCCTTGAGAGGGAGTGGCAATATAGAGATTGGACGGTAATTTCCATGAGTGGTCCTGTCACCACTTTTATGGACAGGGGTAGCAGTGGCGGATTTCCATTTATCAGGAACTGGCTGAGCCTAAGTGAGAAGTTGAAAATATATGTCAGTGGCTGTAACATCTCATCAAGGGTGAGGGACAGCAGTTTAAGGTCAAGTTTATCACTGCTGGATCTGGATTTGGTGATGGCTTTGGTAATGTATTTGCAGGCATCAGGCATCTTGACTGCTTTGAAATAAAAAGGTGGGTGGCTAGAGGAGGAGGAGGCATTGGGGAGAGAGGGAGATTCATAGTTCTTGAAAAGTCAGAAGGGAGAACTCTGCTGAGATCGGTGAATGCAGTGTTGAAGGTATTTGCTATGATTTTAGGGTCGGGTTAGTAGACCCATTTATGTTGAGCAAGGTAGGGAAGTTTTGGCTGCTTCCAGTGGCCTCTTTAATATTGTTTCAGAATGCCCTCCTTTACCCCAGGTGTCCGTGAGAGCGTCTTGAAGTAGGTAGATTTCTTTTTGCCGTGATAGATTTGGTACAGTCATTCCATGCACGTTTATAATTTTGGATGTCAGTTTTTACCAGTGGCTCTGGCCAGATCCCAGAGGCAATCTCTAGATTTTAGTTGACGCAAGGCTTGGCCAAGAGCAGGGATTGCAAAGGGCTTTGACTTTGCGCTTTTTAAAAGGAGCGAGAGTCACAGGCTGCATTGAAAGTCTTGATGATATAATCTCATAGTATTTACATTTGTTGCTTTGTAGATAGGGGACCAGTCTTGGAGGTTGAGGCATGTTTTGAGGTGTGACAACTGCCCACTTTGTAGGACTCTACTAGTGATGATATTAGGAAGGGGCTTTATGGAATTTGTTTGACCATTCACAGATGACAGGAATGGTCGCTAAGCAAGTCAGAGAGGACTGAGGTACTTGTGATAAAAGTTGGGTGGCTGTTAAAATAAAATATGAATGAAATGCAAGCAGAAGTGTAGTTTATTATTTTTTTAAGTTTTCTTTGAGGTATCAGTAGCTCTTTAGTGGTTTCAAAGCATCTTTGGATGTATTTATAGGTGATAGGAAATATGTATTTTTAAATTAACATGGTCGAGTTGCTGCCGGCCTGGTGGCACTGAGGGCTGAGGCACTAGACGTCTTACCTCGCGGCACACCGCGGCCTGGGTTCGGAATGAGCCCGGCCGCCTGAGGTCGGCAGTGGAGGGGGAGGGTGGAGCTGGATTGAGCTGCCGACAGGCAAGCTCTCCTCTCTGGGAGGTGATGCGCATCCCTTGGCCAATAGTGAACCCTAGTGGAGGCTAGGAGTTGCACGGCTTAGAGGTGGCTGCATGCCAGGCCATGGGGTGGGGAAGGGGTCAGAACTAGGGCTGTAGGCTCATGCACACCTCCACCTGCATGTGCTCCCTACTCCTGGGGCCCTCTGGGTGAAAAACCAGAGGTAGAAAATGCCGGGCGGCTAGCAGGACAATGGACCGACTCCCCGCAGGCTCCGCCTCCTGAGCTGGGTACATGTTAAGCGCCGTGATTCGGTGATGGGGCTGGGGGGTCGGTTGGATGGGGTGGCCACCAGAGGAGCACAAATAGGGGTGAAAAAGACATGGTCAAGTCGCAATGGCCAATAGGCTCATGACTCGTATTTTCCTATGATCCAAAAAGCAATAAGCAAATAAAATAAATGAGGGCCCCATCAAGGAGTGTATTGTAATATTTTCTGGATTTACGTCAGATATTCTCTACTTTCTATGCATATAGTCTTCTCCTGGCTGGTAATAGCTGCAGTGCAGTAGTGATGATACTCAGCAGCAGCGCTCCCTATCACTTACACACTGTCTTACCTCCGCTGTTGCTGCCTGCTCAACTTCACTTTCCACTTATATGCTACTCCTCACTCCTACTGACAGGTCAACCCCAACATTAACTGCACTGGTCTAGGGCACACATTCACAGCCTGCTGTCCCTCCTCAGGATTCACTGAACGCCTGTCATTCTGCAAATGAATCCTGAAAATGATCCAAACCCTATAATGGGCAACGGCAGACACAGCACTTCACTCACACACAGTAACACAAGATACAACGTGATCCATTGGCACTCTAATACAGCCATCACTACAGGCACTCGACACCTGCATAAACAGACCCTACTAGATGTACACACACCTCACGCACACACACACGCATTTACATATGTAATACACACACAAACACACACACATTCCACACACACAAACACATGCACATTCACTAATACACACGAGATACTCACAACACACCACAATGCATGTACAGATCTTCATACAGTATTGTTGACACCAGTAAATTCACACAATGCAGGAACACACCAGTATGCACATAGCCACATATATCACACAGATACAATCATTTTTCCTTACAGTACCTTATCATTTCACTGCAGGTTGTAGCTGGGGTCTCACCCTGCACGGCTCCTGGATTGACGACTGTGTTTTTTGTTGTTTCCCACCACCAGCAGCAGAAAGGGGGATACTGGTCCTGACAGCTCCATCAACCCTACCCCACAGCCAGTAGGTGCCAGGACAAACATGGTGAGGAGCATCTTTTGGGCCCAGTGGCCCCAAATATGAAAGCTAAAACCAGTAAGGTGTTGTTGATCCCCACTTCTGCTCCAGACTCTCTATTTGTGCCCCTCAAGAGAAGCATACGCCTTAGCTGCACTGGTCTTCCCAGATAACCCTCACGCTGTGGGTCTCTATGCCAAACCAAATATTCCTGCAGGTATCTGTCATGTTTTAGTTCTGCAAAGGAAAGCACATTTTGCAGTGCTGCTGCTCTCTTCAGAGAATTCAGGTTAGGGTAGTGTGGATGGATGGAAACCTGGTTGCTAGAAGGACTGGAAAAGGGATCTTGTGTCTGCCCAGCATAGCGTGTTGTTCTGAGGGTTGTTTTAACATAGCTGCTCAGTGCAACTAACGCCGTGGAGATTAATTTTTACTTTTGTCACCCACAGTAGCAACCCCTGAGGGCTTGCTTACTTTTCTGCACCCAATGCGGCAAACCCAGAGGGCTTACATTTTTATTTTCTCCACCCAGCCTTGTGAGACCTGGAGACTTTTTACTTTTCCTACGAATCCTAGAAAAACGCTACAGTATCTATACCTATGCAAGCAGTGTGCAAGAACTCCACCCCTGTGTTTTCTTGCTGGCAGGCAGGGTGTTAAGGAGTTTCATTTGTTTGTTATTTGTTCTGTATCCTCCACACTGATGCCCTTGAGTAAGCAGGGTTATGGAGAGGCAAACAGAAATAGCCTATCACAAATAAGTAACATTTCTGTCTGCTGCGGTCTGACCCATACTATTGTGAACCCCAGTAAGCTTTACTTAGCTGTGCCAGCAGCCTTAAAAGGGGTTAGAGGGTATTCCCACCAAGATGGTGGCTCCACATACAAGAACAAGGGGACACAATCTGAAGATGGGGGTGGTTCAGGAGCAATGTGAGGAAGTATTTTTCACAGAGAGGGTGGTGGACTATGGAACAGCCTTCCTGAGGGAGGTTTGGGGTCTAAAACTGTGGAGAATTCAAGAATACATGGGACAGACATAAGGCAATTTTGTGGGGTAGGAAGAAATAGGCTGTTGGTTAACTAGATCTGCAGCTTATCCTGTAGGTAGGGAAATGGGCAGACTAGGTGGGCCAAGCGGTCCTTATCTGCCTTTTTTTGTTTTATTAAATATACTTTATTAAAGTTTTCACCACCAAATTTACAGACATCCAACATGCATCATGACTCAAGTTACGCTGTAAATACATACTCAAGAGGAGAAATTACAGCTATCAAAATACAGCTAAATGGATAAAGAATGACAAGTAAACAGATGTCTGTACCCTACCCTCCTCTTCCCACCCCAACTGCCAATAGGAAGTAAATCCAAATGCACGCTGAATATTACATCTCTACATCTTTTGTAAACTAACGGTTACAAAGAGGCACTCGATTGATTTAACTCTAGCCAGGTCTAATCAGCAATAGACTAAGTAGGGGTCCCAAGTTTGCTTAAATTTGTCCAGAGTATTAGTCATCCCTGCTATAACTCGCTCTGCCTGTATAGCAATCATTATTTCAGTACCATTCAGTATATGAAGGGGTAATTGCGTCAATCCAATGCCTGAATATTACTTTTTGCACAGGCTGAGATTAGTGCCATATGGGCTCGCTGGGATCGGCCCTGAAGAGTAGCGTAGTCTCCTAAAATGCAAATCTCAGAGACAATTTATCTGAGAGAGAGATAGTAATGGGTTCAGACGGGCTTGATACTATTCCAGAATGGAGAGATTCTCTCACACCACCACAATATATGCAGTAGGTCTCCTGTAAGCCTTGAACACCTGGTACAGAGATCGGAAGTCCAGGATCCATCTGGTAAAGTTTAACCGGGTATAGAATAGATTATGATTAATTTGAAACTGCATAGACTTATACCTATTCCATTTAGTGTATCTATATAGATGTTTCAGATTCTCAGCCAACATCTGGGGAGTATGTGCCGAAGTGACTGGTCCCACCAATAACATCTATGACTTTCTAACCAGGCTATTGTGGTCTGCAAAAGATATATGCATACGCTTATTAAATGGGAAGTCAGGAGAAATTTAATATATGGGATAAGTATAGATGACAGAGTGTTAGTCCAGAGCCCAGTACCAAAATGTTTTATTAGCATATGGGAAACCTGCAAATATTTAAATGCATATCTCGGGACCAGTTACAGGAGCTAGCGTCCTGGAACCGATCAGCTTATAATTTGCAACCAAGTCCTCAATCTTTTCAATTCCCATGTCAGGCCAAAATGAAACGGATTTAAGGGGTTTACCCAAAATTAAGAAATTGGGATTGTTGAAAGAGGTTGTGCTAAATCCCTATGGCCAACTATCTTAAGGAAAATATTAAGCTGCCGTTGTATCTCAAGCATAGAGCCCAGCGGGAATCTTTTAGATTATCAGGGAAATTCTTTTGTTATGAAAGGGAGAGCCCTGGATTTACATTCTGTGCTAGGCATAGGGAGCGCCTATTTCCAACCAGAGGGGTGGTAGTGTGAATCAGGAGAGGAGCTGGGGAAAGTAACCAGTACCTCATCCTTGTTAGGTGTATTGCTAAATAGTATGTATAAAAGTTTGGGGCTTGTAGGCCACCATCCATCTTTTGACGAGTAAGCTTAATATAGCTCTGTCTAGACTTTTACCTGTCCATAAAAAGAGTTTATTATTTTCTGAAGTTGAGAGAACTAAGAACTTGGCAAGGCCCAATTGTACATTTGCAATGGATACAATATGCAGGTAAAATATTCATTTTCTTGTGCTCATTCGACCCCACAGGGAAAGGGGTAAACGAGACCAACATTTGATATCATCCTTTAAGGTATCAATAAGAATGTCGAGGTTGAGTTTTTCATTGTTTGGCGAGAAGAGTGAAGATTGATACCCAAATATTTAAGTTTATCCGATCACCATTGTAATCCCAATTGATCTACCTCTACCCTCTGTGAATACTTGTTAAGGGAAAACTTCTGTTTTATCAAGATTCAGTTTATAATTGGAAAAGGAGCCGAACTGAGAAATTATTGTAAATGCCACTGAAAGGGATCGAATGGAGATGAAATATGTAATAAGATATCATCTACATATGCAGAAAATTTATATTCTGTGCTACCTATCTTAATTCCAGAAATAGAGGGAAGACTTCAGCTTTTTATAAGAGGCTCTAAGAAGAGATTAAACAAATAAGGTGAAAGGGGCAGCCTTGGTGCATCTCTTGTTTTAGAAAAAGGGAGTAGAAAGTACGCTGTTACATTGAAAACATGCAGAAGGGAAGGAATAGAGTATTTTAACCCAGTTTATAAATTTCTGGGGAATCCAATATTTAGGAAGTAGTGAAAAGAGATAATCCCATGATACCTTGTCAGGCTTTCCACATCCAAGGACACCAACACAGCAGTGTAAGGAGTCCTTGGACACAGAAAAAGATAGGCTACCTTCCTAAGATGGTCTGAGGAAAGATGGCTTTAACGGCTCCCACTTGTTCTGGGCTAATCAATGAGTCCCAAACTCAGCTCAGTCTTGATGCCATAATTTTAGCAAGGATTTTAGATCAGCATTAATGAGAGGGATGGGTCTTAGTTAGGGATGTACCGAGGGTCTTACTAGGTTTGGGAAGGACTACTATAGTGTCCCGTATAAGGGAGATCAGATATACCGCTTATATAAAAGTATTGAAAAGTACTCAAAAGAATGGCTGCTAATATATGTTTAAAGGTTTTGTAGAAGTTGGAGGAGAAACCATCTGTGCCCGCGCTTTGTCCAAAGGAAGTGAGTCAATAGTCTAATACTTCTTGATTTGTTATAGGGCTTTAAGTGAGGATTTGAGGTTCAGAAAGTGTTGGAAGATTAATATCCTCACAAAGTAGTCCAGCATTTGCTGGGAGAAAGAGGAGGTAGTCGGAGTATATAAACCACTATAATAATCCCGAAAAGCTTTACTAATGTCCATGGGTGAAGTAAGGATATTACCAGACGAGGAATAAATAGAGGTAACAATCCTGTCAGAGGACTGGGATCAGCCGGAGGGCCAGGAACTTCCAGCTCTTTCTCCTTGATCAAACTAAGATATTTTGGACCTAAGCATAAGAAATTCGCTTTTTCAGCCAGCAGTAAATTATACTGTGCCTGAAGAGATTTAGCTTTCTCCCAGTCCTCTACAGGAGATAAGGCCAATAGATTGGTCTCCACTTTTGTGATCTGATCAAATAAGGAGGAAAGGGCCTGATTTTTCTGTTTTTACGTTTGATGCCATACATATCAGTTCCCTCTAAAACACATTTTAAGGTAGACCATAAAATATCCAGTTTATGCATAGATGGGGAGTTATAGTCCATGAAGTTTGAAATAAAAAGTTGTAAATGTTGTATGCTGTCTTCAGATTTTGAAGTTGGTTGTTAATCTTCCATGTTTTATGTATGTGGACATTAGGTGTAACATTTAATACACAGAAGCCAGTGGTGGTCCGGAGAAAACCTTAAGAGGAGTAGGAACCGATGCCACCCTCTGAAGGTATTCTGCACTCATCAGGAAGTAATCTAAATGTGAAGATGTGTGATGTGGGAGAGAATGGAATGAGAATTCCTTCCTCTCTAGGTAGGTTATTCTCCATGGGTCTGTAAGGCCTAGTGAGTGCATTAGCTCATGTAGAGCTTCTTGCCCTGGTGACAAGGAGATTCTAGGGTGGCCTGATCTATCTAGTTTGTTTGAAAAATTTGGTTTCAATCCCCCCAGAATTATTGGTACTGTTGACCACGTGGCCAGTATTGTCATTAGGTTTACAAAAGCCAGGGTCGTCTGAGTTGGGACCATATATGGATCCTAAAATCATTTCTGACTGACCTACCACAACCCTTATTAGTATGTAATGACCCTCAGGGTCGGATAATTCTTGTAATAGACGGAATGGTACCCCTCGTGCAATAAGTATGGCAGTCCCCTTTTCGAGAGTTAAACCTGAGCCAAAAACTTGTCCCACCCAATTCCCTACGAAGAAACTGGGTTTGAGGAGGCAGAAGATGCCTCCTGTAGAAAACTATATCTGCTTGAAGACTACAGAGATGCAGTAGGACTTTGATCTCTTAACCGTGTCTATGCTCCTTTGATATTCCATGAGCAGAAATTGTAACCAGTCATTTTAACAGAATAACCGAAAAGATTGCAACTTTGTACACAAAAGTATTAATTATTAACAAGGAAATAAGCAAGGTGACCCAATTACCTAAGGCAGTCCCACCCAACCTAACCCATTTAGGTCCCCAACATCTCATTTCCTTGAAAGGAACCCAAATAACCACTCCTGAGCCCCATGTAACAAGTTTAAAAGAAGAGTAATCCTGATCCCCTGCCCGGAATCAAAGGTGGAGGCTCTTTTTCCCAAATGTAAAGACGTGTCTGCTTCCCCTTGATAATGCAGCACCGCCCATCCCTCCCTAGCCTCCCAAAAGCCCTCTCAACAACATCATTAACACAGTTTAAAACTATAGAATTAATATGAGTAGAAGAACTCCTACCTATATTCTAAGCTATGTTATATTTAGATGCATAATAACAATTCAGGCAGTATAGCGCAGTGGTTTAAGGCTCTGAGCTGCAAATCTGGAGACCTGGGTTTGAATCCCACAGCCCTCTTGCATATACTGTGTGACCCTGAGCAAGTCACTTAACTTCCTGTGCTCCCAGGTTGCACCTGTAAAAGATTTCAGCTCAGTGTGTCTCACCTGGTTAAACAATTTGGAAAAATTTGGAACAGTTCACTCCAACCAATTAGTAATATCCGCGATTAACATTAATATATTACTTCTCTGACCATCAAAGCCTTTACCTTCAAATATATAAAAAAGGGGGTAAATACCCAGCCTATTTTAAACAGTAATAACATAGTTATGTGTCAGGACTTAGCACTTGATTTACTTGGAGGCATAGTAAGAAAAAGATGAAACCCAGAGCTAAAAAAAAAAGAAGAAAGACAAAAGAAAAACTTGCAGGTCCATAAGTCCAAGGCTGTCACTGTCTTTCTGAAGCACATATGTGAGGATTGGATGATTGCTAAGCATCAGATGGATCTGGTTTTCACGGAGCGCCACCATGGTATACGCCTAAATAGAAGTGAACTGCGCCAGACTTGCAACACGATCGAGCAGGTAGATAAACCGCGTATGAGCTGACAAAAATTTTACTCTGCAGATCGCAGACTCCCAAAGCAGAACAGTCTTGTCGATTGTCGATTAGGAAGGCAGAAGTGAAGAACTGTGTGGGCAGGTTTGATTGCAAGGTATTTAGCTGTCATAAAGAGTATTTTGCTAAGAATCAGGGTTAAAGATGCTGTTAATTGGAGCTTTTCTTTATAGAAAGGACAGTTATACTCGTAGTTACGCCGATTAACCACATCGGCAGACTCAAATTATCAGCAGATCAGATAATTTAGCAACAGATCTCCGATGAAAATGCATACTATTGTAAGCAGCTCCAAGATCTTACTTTGAGTTTGCAGGCTCAGCGATGAGCGAATAAGTCAGGGAACATGACGGCTAATTCCTCTGCAGCTTGTTCTATGCTTCAGACGCACCTCCAGTTACCCTGATGCTGGACTGATAATTTAGCAGGGTATATCATTCTGAAATTAATACCAGCTGCAATTAATTTAGTTACTGATGAATGATATTCAGCACGCTTGCCTGGTGGCCACCGGTAGGTATTGAGAAATTTTTAATTGTGCATCCTCCCATCTTATTTCTTGCAGCTCCTTAGCTTTAGTTAGGATATGCTGCAGATCTGTATAACTCAACAGTCGAATAATAAAGGGTCTGAGTTTAGCCTGAGAGGGGTCTGAGCTTAATGATCTGTGAGCCCATTCCACATGGGAAATGGTGGAGTGCGTGGAGGCCAGCTATTTTCATCAAAGCTTCTGTGTAAATAGGACTGTAGTGGAGCCTTCAGCTTCTTCAGGCAGGAGACCGAATATGACTAAATTGTTTCTCCTGTTCCGACCTTCGAGGTCCTCCAATTTTGCTTCGACTTTATTCAACTTTTGTCTGCGTACACCACTTCTGGATTCAATCAAGACTGCCAGCTGTCTAGAGAAGTAGTACATGCTGAAACATCCAAATTTTTTATTAGTTTTTGAGGTCTGTCTTCATATTTTTAAGGTCTGACGCAAACTCCAGCAGGGCTTGCTTAAACGGCTCCATTTCAGCCAGAAATTTGTCTTCTGACAAGGGTACAGGACTACTGGTTGGTGTTGTTTCTTGTTGTTAATCATGGCCTGGTTTTCGCCGCTTAGATGTTTTATCCGTGTATGAGGAGGCGACGAGCCGGAGGCTCTGGCGATTTCAACTTCCATGGAAGATTTGACTGATTTCTCCCAGTGAAATAACACTCCAAGTTCCTCCAAGTTGTTAAATGTTACGATGTTCGATAATAAAGAGATTTGTTAGCAGGAGTATATTAAATTAAGGCTTTTAGGAGGGCCAGAGCAAGAGCAGAGCAGCCAAGCGTCCTGTCAGGGTGAGTGCATCACGTGATCTCCAAAGACTATGTTTCTATGTCACAGAGACTGTTCCCTGACCACTGACCTAGAATCAATTAACTACCAGGACTTGAAGATAAAAAGCGGAAGGATGTCTCCGCTCTGCCAATCATAAATTTCGTGAAGTGGAGGTAGAGCTCCCTATCTTTTAGTCTTTAGGTTATGAAAAGAGACAGCAGAGAGAAATGTCTCAAAGACTAAGGATAAGTATGATCCTATGAAGTTTTGGAATGCCTCCGATACAATAGTCAATGGTTTTAAAAATACTACCAGGATCTTTGTAGGGACATTAAAAACGAAGGGGTGGTGGAAACTCAGACCAAGCAATTTTTGGCTCATATACATCTTCCTGAGTTGGCTGGCCCGTGGTGCTGGAGGTTGAGGTGCTGGTCTACACCTGCTTTCCATGTGACCGGGTTGAGGAAATGAGCCCAGGCCATCGCCAGGTCAGCAGGGGCAAGGGAGGATTGCACATCTGTAGGATTGCTCTCCCTCTCTTTGGGAGGAAGGTTGGTCATCTTGCTTGATCACCCTGTCGTGTGGTCGGCGGGCAGTATGAGTTGGGAAGTCATGCACTGGCGCCATCACGCGGTAGGGAAGGGGATGGGAGAAAAAGGAAAATCAGAGCTGGCAGGCTTCATGATGACTGCACCAGTGCTTGACCAGCCCCCTGATATCTGGATTTCGCCTGGGGTAAAGCCGAGCCTCTCACCCCGCCCTGCCACTGGGGACCATGGGGATTTAGGGTTTTGGGTTGGGAAAACGGTTCAGCCAGATACTGAATCCCATCCAAGGGCGGGCCGAGCTGCCTGCCAGGCTTAGGGAGCCATAAATAACTATATGGAGAAAAAATCTTTCTAAGTTTTTTTTTTTTTTTTTTATTTAGTTTTTGTTGACCGGGTAAGTGCACTAGACAAATTTGCCTATTTTCAGGCACGACCCGGGAGGGGATACAGATGAATGCCAACTGACCTTGAACCAGATTAGGCTGGTAAGTTATCCCCAGAAATTAGTGAGGTCTTGATGCACCAATTTCAGAAGCAGAGGTATAGCTAGCTACAGGATTCTAAGAATGGGAGAACCCCAGGGTCTAATGGATATAGTGCTGAATTATATGAAGTGTTTAAAGAGACCCTGGTCCCTATGTTAAAGAAAGTATTTAATGCCAGCATGGCTGATGAATATATATCAGCTTCATGGCAGGATGTTGTGGTGTTAGGTCTGCCCAGACCAGGAAAGGTGAAGGATATGTGTGTGGCCTATAGGCCAGTTTCCTACTTAATCAGGACATGAAACTTTACTGAAATTCTTGCCAGAAATTTACAAAGGTGTGTAGAATTCTTATTCACTCATATCAAATGGGGTTCATCCTGAGTAGGCATCTCTGACAATATCTGCAGATTGTTAAACATTATAGCTCGCAAATATTCTAACCCTGTTATTCAGTTGGCAATTTTTCTAGATGCAGAAAAGACATTTGATCACCTCAGTTGGACATACTTTAAAACAGTTATGCGACATATATGGGTATCGAACCAGGCTTTCTGACCTGGATATGAACATACTTTGTACCCTGCCTGAGGCAAGGGTTAGGTAAATGGCACCTCTCAAACTACTTTTTCATAGAGAGAGGAACATTACAGGAGTGCCTTTTGTCCTCTCTTTTTTTTTTTAGTTTTTTAACCAGGTCTTCTATTTGCACTGAGTATAGAACCTTTCATGGAGGTGTGTGAATTGAGGAGGGATATAGGATTACGGTTCAAGGTCATGCTAGTAAAATTTCATTGTTTGCCGATGACACTTTAATAAATCTTAGTGATCTGGAAAGTTCCCTTCCGCACCTTTTCATTTGTTACATACTTTCAGAGAGAATTCAGGCTTTAAAGTCAATATTGACAAATCAGAGGTCCTTAGGATTGGTGGGATAGTTACTGTACAGCTGCAGGCTCAGGTCCCATATAAATGAGTGAAGGACAGGGTACGCTACCTTGGCATCTATATTTCAATGACTTTATCTAAATTATATACAATTGTGATGCACTGAAATCTCAAGTCTATGCCACTCTTCACTGATGGTCCTCCTTCTCCTCACCTTTAGCAACAGAATTAACACCATAATAATGAAAATCCTGCCTTGGTATCCATTTTCTCTGTTCTACTTTTCCTTTGCTTGTCCTGTCTAAGGATTGGAAAGAATTGAAATGGAAACTATCTGATTTTATTTGGGCTGGAGGAAGCCCTGCATTAGACAGATCCTAATGATGGAGGTAAAGATAAGGGACAAAGGGGATTTCCAAATTTTCAAAAATATGAGGCAGCCTAGTTACTTATTCTGTTAAAAATGTTGGTGCAAGATGAATTGAAGGCTGGATGGCAGTGGAAAAGGGTCAACACACATATATTCCCCGACAAGTTCTACTTTGGGTTACTCTGGATAAATTATATGGCAAGACAACATTTTAAAATGTTTCATTTTCATGTGTATGTTTTACATATTTTATCTATGTATGTATTTACAAAGATTTGTAGTGGATCAATAAAAATTGTACTTGTATTTTGGGTTATCTCCACTTTGGAGCTTAAAAATATTAATAATCCTTGAACCAGACATATCTTCGAATGTGGCTTCAGGGAGTCAGAGATAGGAAAATCCTGCTCTGGTCTGACCTTATCTACCTTTAGAATATTTGCCAAATTTGTGGCAGCTCACTGGAACATTTGGTTCCGCCCAGGGCAAGGAAAGGGTTTGTAGATTGGTGCAACTGGTTGCTGACGGTATATTGGTGAAAAGTGTTCATACCGCTAAGCATGAATTTTTATTTGCAATCATCAGAATTTCACAGATGTTTACAATGTAGAAGTTACATTTTAACAGGACATGGGCTGTTACAGTAAAGCGCCACCAAGGTCCAGGTGTAGACCAGGTTTTGTCTAAAGTGCATACTGCAGACTGTAGAAAATGTATTTCATAAGTTTACAGGTTGGTATGAGAGGGGCAGTGAAGTAGTCATAGATAAAATCTGATTTACAGTGGAACAGGAACTTGAATATACTTTGTCTCCCCAAACTGATAAAAATCTGGCAAGGAGTACATTAAACCTTTGGCTGCTCATCTTGTTGAGAATTTTGCTGGAAGGTGTGTGTGCTCGTTTTTTTATAACCCCACTTATCTATAAGCACTTTGGTTCCTGTCCTTCTGATAAATGTTGAAGAGCCTGTGGTGGGATAGGGATCATTGTATTTTTGGGCATGCCTGAAAATCCATTATTATTGAAATAATGTTACTGAGGAGATGATGGAGATACCCCCACATTCCCTGGCTCCCACTTTTAATATTTGGTATTGGGCCTACCGCCTGGGGTGTTAACACCTCAGATGCAAAATATTTATTTTTGGATCCTGGTAGCAGCCACAACTAAAGTAATCACCCAAAACTGGCTTACATCCAGCACATCACATTTGATTCATTGGCTTATCAACATATAAAGTATCAAAAGTATGGAAGTCATTATTGTCAAATTGTGTTTACAACTAGAAAAATTTAATTTGAGTTGACTGCCCTATTATCACTTCAGGAAAAATTGGGAAGATATGTCCTTGACCAGCTTTTGTGTCGCGTTGGTGGCTGCTCTGTGGGTTGTGACCTGACCATATGGCTCTAGGGAGATTTAGCTAGCAGGTGGTCTCTTCTGCATCCCCCTGATCTTGGTCTTTTTCTTTTAGACTACCAGGAAAGGAGCAGAAAGCCAAAGGACAGCCGCTTTTTGTTTGTTTTTATCCTGACTTGTTAGTTTTTTTCCTTTAGTATGTTTTTGTTTGAATTGTACTGTTTGTGCACTGTGGCAACAAGATTAGTGCAATTGGAATATGGGTGATGCTGATTTTCACAGAAATGTAATGGGTCAGACCCAGCCCGTGACACTGAGGGTTGAGGCGCTGGACGCCACACCAGTGACCCGGGTTCAGGAATGAGCCGGGCCGCCGGAGTCGGCAGGGAGGACTGAGATTGGCGCCTGTAGACCGCCTCCCAATCCTGGGGTGGGTTAGGGGAATCGCACCACGCTGTAGCGGCTCCTGGGACGCCGGGGACACTCAAGTGCTGGCGATCTGAGGGGAACGTGGCGGAAGTCGGCACACCTGCCCGACGCCATTGCACATCCGCTCCAGGAGACCAATCAGAGGAAAATGGCTGGGCGCGACTGTGCAGTTTGATGGTCGCGGCCCGAGCCGCCTGGAGGACTTTGGGTGGAATCCTGTCGGGAGGGTCCAGGGCTGTCCTAGCTGGCTGAGGCAGAGGGGAGCCTCCAGCAGGATGGCAAGATGGCGTCCCAGATCCTCCTGGGTGCAGTCTGAGCTACCCAGTTCTCCAGGGCGCGGAGCTGGCGGCTGAATGCCCCAAGCAGGTGTGCCGCAGCAGGTGGCAAAAGCATTACATAAAAAAAAAAAAAAAAGAAATGTAATGGGTCAGTATAGACTGTTTGGTACAGGCACCACCATGTCATTGATAATAAGACACCTGCTTGTATTTTTGAGATAATGGACTTTCACCTGTATAAGCAGTATTGGACAGGTCTACTTAGTTTCTTTTGTTATAGTCATAGTTCTGGTTCTGATTCTTTTGAGCTTTTTGTTTCCATGATTTTTGAATGCAGTTTCTATGGTATGTTCCTGTCTGCTATTTTGAACAAAAGTTTTGAGTTCAGAAAAAAAGTCAGTTAACCACCAGTAGCAAACCTGCCACCCCAGGGTTCACTGACCCAGGATCACTTTATTACGGCACTGACCCAGGGTCAGTTTACTGCCAGCAGTGACCCATGGTTACTGTACTGTGAGAATGAATACTCTACTGCAATTCATTCTTTCCTGCACCCAGCTCCCTTTGGTGTAGATTTACTATTCCAGCACCACATCGCCATGGATCACCGCTTTCTTGAAATCTTTGAAAGTAGCTAAAATTAGGGGAATCAATCCCAGAGCTCCTGATTCACAGTCCTGTGCCTGAAGCATTAGGCTCTACTGGCTGCTGATCGTAGTTCTGTAGACAGAAATGTTCGGACACAAGCACTGACCTTGTGTCAGTGCTGGTCAGCAATTAGTGGTCCGTGGAACAAGATACTACAGTGAAGCCTGTCAGGATGAAGCGCGAGTGTCACAGGTTTTCACATGACAAAAGGCATTAACTCCCATTGAAACTGCATTGTTTGCTACAGTAACTCGACTGCAGAATTCTGCAGTGCTGCGCTTCATCCTGGTGGGCTTCATGTATCTGCAACTCATTGCTGGGGAAATAACCTGATGGGTCAATGGGCTTTATTGCTTCCCTTTTATTTTCATTTATTAAGTTTCAGTGTATACATCTCAACACTGTTATTCCATGAAAATGCATCCATTTTATCATACCCTTAAAAATCAATACAGGATTGATGAACCTATGCCTTATCGTTACTTCAACGAAGGGTAAAACACCAGGAAGATCAAACATTTTAGCACATCATACAGGAATCGTTGTTGCCACTCCTGTTTGCAGTTTATATTGAACCTTTAGCTCTAACTTTATGGGCAAACTAGAAGGTAGGAATTCCGCTGGGAGGTGCTGAATATAAGGCTACCCTTTATGGGGACTCCATTCTTATTGCTCTGCTGAACCTGGATATCTCCATTCCAGCAGCGTGGTCTGTTTACAGGTTTCTGGTCATCTCGCTGGGTTTCTGCTGAGTTTTATAAGACAGAAGTCCTTCTCCTTCATTACTATCCAGCCCCTTCCTTTAAGCGTGTACTACCCTGAATTGGCATTGTACCGGATAAAGTACTTGAGATATGTATCCCCAAACACCTTAATAACCTTGAACTTTTAAATTATGAACCACAAATGGTTGCCATGATGGAAAATTTGCTTTCATGGGGCAGTTACCCGTGTCTTTTTTTCCCCAGAATCAGTGCCATTCGGATGAACATTTTACCTCGTTTGTATGTGTCTTCCAAACCTCCTGCTGGTTCCTGCACAATATTACTTTTCCTCTTGGGACAAACTAATATCACAATTCAAATGGGGGACACCAGACCTATACTCATTATTTACTTTTGTAACTGCCACTGTCTATGGGTGGGGTTAATGTACTAAACCTCTTAAATTATGCTACAGCTTCTCACTTGCACATCATTTTGGATCCTTCCTCAGGTCTCCTACCATGGAAGAATATTGAATTCATGATTAATGACCTATATGATATTGGCCCGCTTTCTTTGATAATTGGACGTTCCTCCACTGTTAGCTCACTATACTGTTTTCACAGCCCAAATGCTTACAGTATGGTTTACACTTAAACAACATTCAAGATGGCACAGATATTTGACTTTTGCAGTCTTTGCAGTAGATAACAAAGTCCTCCCTATTCAGATTGATCCAACCTTTCAACGGTGGGAGACAGTTAGTACTCCCATGTATCTACCAATTTTAGATTCTCTGGTGTTCTTCTCATTGAGACGCCTCCAACAAATATATGGCCTGATGGGTCGGGAACACTGCTGATATCTGTAGGTACATACCTATCTCTCACACAAACAGCTAGACCTTCTTACCCCAGAAGTCGTTTAGCATCAGTAACTTTTACACTTAGCTGGCTAGGTGCAGCTGCCCCGGAGGTGTGCCTTTTTAGAGAATTTAAATGAGCTTAGGGACAAGCCAGTCAGAAGACAGGAAAGGGAGTAAGCTGAGTGAGAGCTGTTAATGGCTTCAGAATTTTTCTCTGCTAGACTGAGCAACATTGTCCTGAGGTGTCTCTCAACTTTCCTTGTTGACAGCCTTCTAGTGCTTATCTGGGTAAAGTTTTCCTCATATTTTATTTCTAATAGTGTGCTGAGTGAAAGTTTTACTTTTTCATTAATGCCTCGCTAATTTTTTATTTTAAGCGCCTGCTTATTTTGACTTTATTTGTACCGCGACTATTCATTTTAAACCCTAATTTTATTATGGGTACTTATTTTCAGTGGTTCACTTCATTTTGGGCAAATTCTTGTGGGAACTGTTGACTTGGGAACAGTTGTCTTGTTTTTACCTCAGACCTCATGGGTTTTACTGCAAGGCAACCCATTGGAATTCAAATCTAACAGTGTCTGGGGTGGGGGTTCTCTCAGGATTGGCATATTAAGAGAAACATATGTATACAAAAGAACTGGACCTAAGGTATCGCTCTGTCGAGGGCTATCCGTAAGGGTCCAGAAGCCACCTGAGGCAGTTGACAAGTATTGCTGGGTTTTCTATTAAGACTGGCACTGGTATAGATCCCAGTTTTACAACCACAAAAAAAAAAAAAATGTGGCAACAAACAGAGCTAACTAACTGGAGCAGGACTGGCTGGTGGCGTTTACAGAAACCTGCACTTGTTTCATAAGGTCCAGGACTGGTTTGTTTTGCTTAAATTGGCAAACAATTTTGTCTGTTTGCAGATGACACCAAGATCTGCAACAGAGTAGATGATCCAGATGGGGTGGGCAGAATGAGAAGAGATCTGAATAAGCTAGCAAAATGGTCAGAAGAGTGGCAACTGGGATTTAATGCAAGAAGTGCAAGATCATGCACATAGGGAAGAGAAACCCTGAAGCCACCTATAGGCTGGGAGGAGTTGCTGGCAGTCACAAAGGAAGAAAGAGACTTGGGCATCATCATCACCACCGATGACCTGAAATCATCCACACAGACCACTAAAGCAGCAGGTAAGGCTAGGGGGATATTAGGGTGTATTAGTAGGGTATCACAAGACGTAACAGGAGGTAATAATCCTCTTTACAAGACACTGGTTAGGCTCCCATCTGGAGTACTGCGTGCAGTACTGGAGGCCACACCTTCACAAGGACATTAACCAAATTGAGGCAGTCCAGAGAAGGGCAACCAAAATGGTGCAGGGACTGCATCAGAAGACACATGAGAACAGATTAATGGAGCTCACTATCTATACCCTTGAGCAAAGGAGGGATAGAGGTGATATGATCAAACATTCAAACACCTTAAGGGCATTAACAAGGTGAAAGAGTCTAACATGTTTAAATATAAGAAAAATAGCAGGACAAGAGGACATAGCATGAGATTAGAGGAGACCGATTAAGGAGGAATGTGAGGAACTTCTTTTTCACAGAAAGAGTGGTGGATGCATGGAATGGCCTAACTCAGGAAGTGGTGGCTATGAATACAGTGCAGGGCTTCATACAGGCATGGGATAGGCATAAGGGAGCAATACAGATGAGTATAAATAGATAGGCCACTGACAGAGCAAGGACGATGGCACATTTATAAGGTAGAAAAGAAATGGGCAGACTGGATGGGCCTTGTGGTCCTTATCTGCCGTCGACCTCTATGTTTCTATGTTTCTATAGCAGACAAGCTTTTGATTATTTTGGCTGAGGACATATCAAAGTCTTCCGACTAGGGCCATCCAAAAGTAATAAAAATGTAAGGAGGTACTGAGGAACCCTGCAGATCCTTGGCAAAAATAAAGCTTCCAAATATGACATTCCTCAGAAAAAATAATAGAAGTGATGAAGGAAGGAAGTTATTTCAAGCCACTGATGAAGTGGCTAAAAGAAACTCTGTCTAGGACATAAATGCTCCCATTGCTCCTGGGAAAGCCAATAGCGAGACAACAGGCAGCTTAAAGAATTCTGAAAACAAAGTACTTGCAAAGTCTGCACAGTTTCCATCTCTGCAAAATATGGAAAAAGCTTGGCAACTGTTTCAGACCCTACAAAAGATGGGTAATTTCTTTACTGGGGCTGGCAATCACTCTTCCACAGTTCTCTTCCCATAGACTGTGACAGGATGATAATAATTTTATGATGCCCCTGCCTGCAGAGGCTGCTAACACTCTTCCACAGTTCTTGCCCCAGAGACTTGTAAGGGTGATACAGTGGATGGTAAATAATTTTATTCTGCCCCTGCTGCAGGGGCTGCTTCACTCTTCCACAGTTCTTACCCCAGAGACTGTGAGGGTGATACAGATGATTGAGAATTTTATGATATGGAGGGTCTAGAACCCTATGTATCCAAGGAGGTTCTTCCTCTATGCCTTCGTTTATCCAGAACATATTGGACACCCTGGACCTCCTTCTCAGAAGTCCTTCTAAGGCAAGATAAGGAAAGAAAAGATTATTGGGAGATGAAAGATTCTACCTCCTAAAAGCCCTGTCTATAATGGAGAATATAAATAAAATACCACGAAACTGCTTCAAAGCCCCACTTCTGTGGCAGAGGTTTACAAGCAGTCTGGAAGTGTTAATAAATAAATACATAAATATATAAATTGTTTAACAATACTGAGTGCCTGTCTGTACATCCCAGCCATGTGAGTGTAGTGCATCAGGCAGCTTATGAGAAAGCTGGGATCTCCTTGTCCTCCTTTCCCCAGATAAGGACTCTAGAAAATAGATTCTTAGTTTCCACAGATGCTTGTCAGAATTGTTATATTCTAACCCCAGTAATGCTCAGGATATTCATAACTTTGTGCAGTCAGCCTGGTGGGTTGGACTGCCCGGAAAGATGGAACACATGCAAATGATGGAATTCTTTGCACATGAGCATCCTTCAAATACTGCCTCTACCAACTGTAGTGTTCTAACCCCTTTAGATTTTTCTCTCCGCCTGAAAGTCTGGTCGCCCAGAGTCTCTGTTGCCTCTTTCGGAAGAAAGATAAAAAATCATCAAAAACTTAAGTATATTTAATTTATTTTACTGCCTCTACTGATTGTCAGTTTAGATCTAGTTTATTATTAAAGTAGTTGTTTTTTTGTTCTCACGGTTCCGCATAACCGTGAGGGATCCAGTTAGTTTAGTTTAACTTGTTCTCTGACTAAAGAACCTATATTATTATCACTAAATTTTGGTCCTTACAAACTTTATTTGTAACCATTTTATCGGTTACAGAACCTGAACCAGTTCATATTTCATCTTCCTGCTTGGTTCCTCCGGTTCCTTATCGGTTCCGAACCGACCGCAAAAAAATAAATAAATAAATAAAAGCTGTTTAAGTAACCGCAACAGTATTTATTATTTAGCGGTTGGTGTTTTTCCTCTTTGCTTTTCACCATGGCAGAGAAACCTAAGAAGAGAACTGGGGAGCCCAGGTTTAAAAACTGTTTAAAGTGTGGAGATGTGTTTGCCAAGGCAGACAAGCACACCTTATGTGTAGCTTGTCTGGGTTTCGAACATCTGGACCAGGAATGTGAGATGTGTAAACTTTTCCAGATAAAACTGTGGAAAAGCGCCTGAACGGCTCAATAAAAGTTTCTAGGAGTCCATCAGTCTCTGACCAGCTGACACTCCCAGTCTGTTGTGGCTGAACCCACAAGTGTTACTACCCCTGCCCCTGATACAGGGCGAAAAGGGGCAAAAGAGGAAAGAACCGCTGACTCTCCGTTCCTCAAAGAAAACGAAGAACGTAAACATGCAGAACCCTTTCCTGTTAACCCAGGGACTTCTACAAGAGGTGTCTGCAATGCCTTCAGCTCAAGAGATAGCTCAGGCATTCAGAATTATTCAGGCTCCACAGAGCATCATCCTCAGCCTCCTGCCCTTCACAGGGTCCCCAGGATGCTAGTACTGTGTTGCCCTCTGCACCGAGTAACTATTTTTGAAGAGGATGATGAGCCTTATGAGGAGGACGCAACCTATCCCTCCAGAGGTGTCCCCTGAGCAGGATTTTGGCTCACCTCCCAGGGTGTCTGAGGATTTTTCCTCCCACTTTTCCTTTGTAAGGAAAATGGCAGATGCCTTAGATATCACCACAACAGAGCAAGTGGAGGATGAGGAGGAAATTGAGTACCTTAGTATGATGGGTTTAACACCCACAAAGGCCCTCCTCCTCCAAGTATATACATTTTTTAAGAAGGATGCTATGAAGCTCCTGCAGACCCTAATTCTATTCCTCCCATCGACTGGAGAATAGAAAAAGTACTAGTTGGATAGGGAGGAGCTGACTTCCTCTCTCCCATCCTGACCATCAAGGGTAATACAACAGGCAGCCTGTGATAAAGCTAAGGTCCCTCTGTCCTCACATCCACCGGACAAGGACTCCAGAAAATTGGACAATATGACCAAAAAGGCTATTTGTCAGCCTCACTGGCCATGAGACAGGCTACTTTCCAAGCTTATGCTGCCCAGTATCAGAAATCCCTGTGGCAGTCGGTACTGGCAGTGTCTTGAAAGCCACCTCACCTTGTCAGATGACCGCGCAAAACTGCCAGGTTTGGGTTAGAGGCGGCTAAGTACCAGTTCCAGAAGGCTGTTGATCTGAAAGACACTGCAGCCAGATGGATGGCTAACACAGTGGCTCAGAGGAAGTTTGCTTGGGTTAGGGGCTACAAACCTCACTCAGGATACGCAATTGAAGGCCCTGGATTTTCCATTAGAAGGAAATTCTCTTTTGGGGAATCCACGGTGGCCTGTGGGAAGAAGGTGGATGAATATAAGACTACCTATAGAAGCAAGTCTGCCAGAGACAGAGCTTCTTCATCCACCAGGTCCTATGGAAGGGGGGGGCAGGGGTCGCTTTTTCATGACAAGACCTTTTTCCAGCCAGTAGCCATGCCCCAATAATAGCAGTACCTCTACCAGGGCTACTCTAGGGTAGGGGTAGAAGGGGCTCTAGGCGAGGGTCTTAGGCACAACCTCAGCCCCAGCCTAAACAGAACCCCTGAGATGCAGGCCGCCTCCTCCCTACCTGTCGGAGGCTTACTGTCCCATTTCAGCCACCTATGGTCAACCATCACCACAGACAAGTGGGTGTTGGAGGTAGTGGGCAAGGTTTGTCTATGGACTTCAAATTTCTTCCTCAAAAATTCCAGGGTTTCCATCTCCTCCCTAGCACAAACTTCATTGCTAGAGGCAGAGGTTCAAAGCTGCTACAGTTCAGAGCAGTGGAACCAGTTCCTACAACCCTGAGAGGAAGAGGTTTTTACTCCAGGTACTTCCTAACAACAAAGAAAATGGGGAGTGGCGGCAGTTTTGGATCTCAGAGCTTTAAACAAGCACCTGAAAAACAAAGTTCAAAATGGTAACTTTGGCTCGGATTTTGCTAACAATCCAAAAGGGGACTGGCTGGCATCTCTGGACTTACAAGATGCCTATTTTCACATCCCCATAAAAGAATCTTTCAGGAAATATCTCAGATTCAGACTCCATCAGGTCATTATCAGTTTGCAACCCTGCCCTTCAGCCTTTCCTCGGCACCAAAGATTTTTACAAATGCCAGCAGCTGTGGTGGCATTTCTTCAAAGACAGGGAGTGACTGTTTTCCCATATCTGGACGACTGCTGGTGGTGGGCAAATCACCAGAACGCATCAGAACCTCTCTAAAGCTCACAAAGGATCTTTTAGAGTCCTTGGTTTCATAATAAATGAGTAAAATCTGTCTTTTTTATTTTATTTTATTTTTATTAATTTTACAATGTTTCCATAGTAAATAATGCATACAACTGAATTAGTTTGCATAATCTTAGATATATGCTAGCATCAGTATTGCTTATCAATTGCCATGTGGTACATCATGGGGTACATTCCAGATCTTCTCCATCGGAGATTATATAACAAACATGTTTAGAAAGGCTAGCCACATTAAACTTGTGAGGTTCAGACAAAATTAAGTACTATTTTAAGGATGGTTACTGTAGCCCTAGGCCACTATCCTCACTTAATTATCTGCGAGCTTAAGGAGTGTTATCTCCCCTTCCGCTCTTCATCCCCTCCCTCTATCACTAGTCATCCTAATTATTAACATAGAAAGGATATACATACATCAGACTCCCATTTCTTCAAATATTCTTTTTAGTAGCCATATAGTGCTCAAGGTAACACTCTATACAAAATATTTTCTCAGAAAGGAAGTTTTAAACGAAACATTTAAGGTTATAGAGTCCTGGAGTAAGTCCTTAAACATCCTCCGACCTCATAGTCAAATCGGAAAAATACAATATACAGTACCAGGCTTGATTAGCCCTCATCATCCTCAGAATCGGTAGGCAGTCCTGAGTTCTCCGGAGGTCTCGAATGGAATTCCTGGGCAATCGCTTGAACTTTTCTTGGCTTCATCTGGATCATTGAATTGGTACACCTTCCTCCATATGTCATGTCGCGGGCCGGAGCCAACAGCGAAGAGCGCCACACCTAGGCTCAGGTTGTTTTCTTAGCGGATCGAACAATTTCCTCCTGGTCCCGAGTTGCGAATGACCAGTCGGGAAATATTTTAACTTCCTGGCCTCCATCTCTATTGGGTAAGATGTTCTCACCCACTGAAGAATTTTGTCCCTGGTTACTGGACCATCTGTTATCAGGAGGATTGTGCGGGGGTCGCGATCTAACTGGGCCCTTCTGAAGTTAATCCTGAACGCCTGTTTTAAGGAGTCTGCCCTAAGTTGTAACCTGTAGGAACCGAGGTAATTAGCCGTCCTTTAAATACGCCAGAATATCCTTCCTTCAATGTCTTTCTGACCCCCACCAGACTTAGGTTCATAGCCCATTCTGAGTTTTCAAGCCTCTCCATGCGAACATGCAGATAGCTTATCTCCGAGGTGGTTTTATTGAGAGCTGCCTGAGTCTGTTGCAATCGGGTATCAGCTTCTAGCACCATTTTAGTAGTTAGCTCAATTTTTGCATCTTGCACGCCCAGTCGATCAAGAACCCTTTCCAACGCTTGATCCATCTCGTGACTGCATTTAGCACTGTCTTCCAGGGGTGGGTATCTTTCCCTCCACTCGGGCCCGCTGTCTGTTCCGGCCTTCCCGACTGACTCGATGCTGGAAGGGGAGCCGATTTTTGAGACGAACCCGTAGTTGTTCCTTTCGGTCTACCCATTGCATTTTGACATCTGTTTGTTCAGCAGGTAACAAACTATCGAGTTTTAGAACTTTTCTATGTCCAAAAATGTTTATTCCAACTTTTAAGTGATAATAGGGGATACGAGGTGCAGACCTAGGGAGGAAGCTACCGTTACTAATGTGGCTTTCTAGCCTCCCTAAAAATCTGTCTTAACGTTCACACAGACTTTACAGTTCATGGGGCAGAGATCAGTACTCTGCAGGCCAGGGCCTTTTGTCACTGGACAGGGTGCAAAGCCTTCAGGCCATAGCAAATTCCTTCAAGTTGCACAGGCAAAACAGCCAGGCAATTCCTGCAGCTCTTGGGTAATATGGCTGCATCCACAGGCACAGTACAGGGTTCCAGGTTTCACATGAGAGACATCCAGTTTCATCTCAGGAATCATTGGAGTCAGAAAAAGATCCCTTTTCAAAATTCATTCCAGTGACAAGGCATTGTTACAAGCCCTTTTGTGGTGGAAAAGGAATCCAACCTAAGGCAAGGAGTCCCTTTTCAGAAGGAGGATCCTTCACTAGTCCTCACGACAGATGCATCCTTTTGGGCTGGGGCGCCCATCTGGGGAGCACACAACTCAGGGTACCTGGACAGAAGCAGAGTCCCTTCAGCATATAAACTTGCTGGAACTCAGAGCAGTGTGGCTGTCACTAAAAGTTTTCTCTACACTAGTGATGGGCAAGGTGGTACAGGTCAGAACAGACAATATCACCACTATGTACTACATAAACAAGCAGGAGGCACCAGATCATGTCCCCTGTGCACAGAAGCCATGAAAATTTGGACTCTGGCATATTCCTTAAAGGTGTCCTTGCAAGCAATCCATCTGCCAGGAAAGGACAATACCTTGGCAGACACATTGAGTCGAATCAGTCAGTCCCATCATGAATGGACACTGAACAAGCAGATGGTGCAGGTAATTTTCAGGAGGTGGGGCATTCCAGATATAGACTTGTTCGCGTCCCACCAGAACCACCAGTTGCCTCAGTATTGCTGCAGACCACCAGCCCAGGGCACAATCCTCTGGATGCCCTGGTGCTGGACTAGTCAACAAGTTTCTTTATGCCTCCCTTTTCCTCTGGTTTTCAAAGTATTACTGAAGCTCAAATCCCTCTCAGCTTCTCTGATCTTGATAGCCCCAGATTGTCCCAGGCAGCCATGGTACTCTTCTGCTCTCCATGTCAGTGAGCAAACCAATAAGTTTGCCTCTCAGGCACAATCTCCTGACCTCCAAACAGGGAACATTGTTGTACCCAAATCTAGTCCCTACACCTCAAGGCATGGCTCTTGAGGAATTAGAGTATGCAGAGTTAAACCTTTCTGAAGCTGTATTAACTATCTTGAAAGGTTATAGGAAGCCATCCACTAAGAAAACGTATTCTGCTAAGTGGAAGAGATTTTCTTTTGGTGCTCTGGTAGGAATTTTGCCCCAAATGATGTAGGGGTTTCAGTAGTGTTGGATTATCTGACTCACATTCACAAGGTTTACAACCCAGTTCTCTAAGGGTTCATCTTGCAGCAGTGTCTGCATATCGTTCTGCTAGGACCAAGGTGTTGGTAGCATCAGATCCCAGTTTCAAAAGGTTTTTAAAGGCCTGATACATTTGCATCCTTCTTACAGGGCACCATTGCTTGCTTGGGATCTTAATATGTGTAACGCCCTCACCCTGCCTTTTGCAAATGACAGGTGGTATGCTGTTGAATCTGACAGCAGTACCCGTGGGAACTGGGTTCGGGAGGACTAGGTTACTCGGCACAAGGGCTAGGTTTGGCTACTCTGCAGGGGCACTCAAGTAAATCCGAACACAGGAAGCAATAACTGTAATGTCCAATACCAGGAATGGGATTCTAAAGTGTGGCTTTTATTCACATCCAAACTGAGCAAACAAAGCATAGATGGACTCCCACGGGCTACATTCATGGTAATGCAGATAAGAGAAACAGAACACTTCTTCAGCACTTCAGCCCTCAGGCTGTGGACCCACCAGGCACACAGCCCGGACTTGCACGCTGCTTTGGGTACACAGTCCGACTTGTACACTATTTGGGTTTTTTCTGGCCTGCTCCGTGTCGGCCACTTTGAACCCCTGTCCATATGGCGGTGGACACATTTTCTGGTGGCTCCTAAACCACCTTAGAGCCTTCGACTCCATAAGGAAATTTCTTTCAATCCCACATCTGGGTACTTCCTTCAGCACTGGCCAAGTGCCTGAGGCAAAGTAAAAGGTCCACAGAGAAAATCTGTAGAGATGAACCTGGTTACTAAAGATGGGGGTCTCCACCTCTAGCTTCCACAATCCATACCTGGCCATTTCTCTGACATTAAACAACTCTTTCCGAAAAGCTTGGCAATGTAGATTAAAGGGTAAATGCATAGCACATTTCTTCTACATGTCTTGACTTTCCCCTTGTACTAGACTCAAACATACTTTTCTTTGGCTTAGCCTTTTTACTCTTGGCCTCCCATTGATGAAGCAGTCCAACTCCCACTTTAACAACAGTTCAGGTGAAACATAGGCCCCATGGAAAGAGCAGAACTCACCCTTTGGTTGCAGGTGCCCCACAGGCGATTCTTGACAACTTCTGGTGCCACAACACATCTTAGAAAAATAAGGCAGCTTCTTCCCTAGTTGAACCAGGAGGTTGCCCCTGAATAACAGGCAAACCTTTGGGGCACAGAGACCAGTAACAGTGGTCTCCACCACTTCCTAACAGCTTACTGTGTTCCTCTTTTGGTGGAAACACACCTCTCCCTAAAGTAGCTGTATATCAGAGCTTTAGGCTCCAAGAGCCTGTGCACAGACTGGCTGTGCTCCTCTCTTCAAGACTTCAACATAGAAACTTAGAAATATAGAAACATAGAAGTTGACGGCAGATAAGGACCGCAAGGCCCATCCAGTCTTCTCACACACAACTGCTGCTGCTCACTGTTGAAAAACTCCCAACATTCTAATCCAACTCCCATCTGCAGATTCCAATGTGGCTCATGCAGCTGCGATAGTTCTATGGTGATGTCATCCTCAGTCTCAGCTGAGACTGAGAACAGAGTGAAACAGTGTGAAATCCATTTAACCGGAGTTTCACAAGCTGCCTTCCCTGCCTACCACTAGGTCTTACTGGGATTCTAGTAACCCCGGTAACAGGGGGTCATATGTGTATAGCCAGATTAATGAGGGCTCCTTTTGAGCCCATGGCTACAGCCCATTTAAAGTATGTTACCTGGAAAACAGTTTTCTGATAGCAATTACCTCAGCAAGAAGAATCAGCGAGCTTCAGGTTCTCAGGTTGACCAGGACTACATCTCCTTTCACAGAGATAAGGTAGTCCTCAGAACAAATAGACAGTTCTTTCCCAAGGTCGTTTCAGACTTTCAACTGAACCAATCAATCACTCTACCTGTCTTTTCACAGACCATACAAGCTCTGGTGAAAGAAGACTCCACAGTCTGGATGTCAAAAGAGCTCTCGCTATTACATGACAGCTACTAAGGGCCATAGGCAAGACAAAAACAACTTTTCCTTACATATGGGGATGTCGAATGGGCAAACCAGCCTCAAAAGATCCATTTCTCGATGCATTGTTCAGTGTATTCAATTCTGCTACACTAGAGCAGGTAGGGAGTCCCCATCTGGGCTGAGGCACACTGGACAAGAGGAACAGCTGCCAGTCCTGCAGCTGCTAGGAAGGTTCCATTATTGGATATTTGTAAAGCAGCTACCTGGAAATCAGTACACACCTTTACAAAGCATTACAACTTGGATGTTTGCCCAGAAGTGATGCTAGGTTTGGCACAGCAGTCCTGCAAAGTCTGTTTCAAAATAAGTTCTGTGCCCACCTCAGGGTACTGCTTGGTAATTTGCACAAAGTTATGAATATCCTGAGCATTACTGGGGTTAGAAGAAAAATTACTTACCAAGTAATCTTCTTCTTCCCAGTGATGCTCAGATATTCATAACTCCTCCCATCCTCCCCTTCCAGAACTTCAGCCTCTGCACTCCGCATGCTAGTGCCACATAGCCATACCCTTCTGGGTACACTTCTCTATACCAATAGATTTAAACAGAGTTTTTCTGTTTCTCTTAATAGTTTTTCATGCTGTTTGGTGAACACCATTGTTTATTTGATGTAGTCCTCCTAAGTTTTTTTTGGGTAAGTTCTCTTTATTAGCGTAACCTAAAAAATTTATTAAAAATTAGCTGTTAGATTTTTTATAATGTCTGACTTCCAGGCTTCTTTACAAATCTAAAGGGGTTAGAACACTACAGTTGGTAGAGGCAGTATTTGAAAGATGCTCACGTGCAAAGAATTCCATCATTTGCATGTGTTCCATCTCTCTGCAGTCCAACCCACCAGGCTGACTGCAATAAGTTATTAATATCTGAGCATCACTGGGAAGAAAGATTACTATGGTAAGTAATTGTTTCTTCTTGGCTTTTTGGCCAAATATCAAAAAAAAAAAAAAAGCACTGCAGAACTCTGTCCTGGTTCTTGATGCAGAAGCGGTGGTTCGGCTAACCTGCTCTGGAACCTGTGTAGTACCAATTTTCCACAGGACGATAACAAGGATGCCGCTCCAGAGTCACAGCCTATGCCATCTCTCTGAGGCGCTTTGTCTGGCCTGGAACTACTGGTCTACTCTCAGGCTCCCAGTTTAAAGCCATGTACTTTCCTTGTGATCAAAACGCATTGTTCGATTCCAGAACATCTCGCAGCATCAAGGCCTCCCACACCGGAGAATTTCCTCCCGAGGGCATTAGGGCAGATTTTTTTTATTTTCCAGCCTTTTCTCAGTACAGGGTGTTTCACAGCTCCAAAGCTTGACGTTATGTGGGCAGACCTCATGTGTACCCAGGTGTCTAAGCCTCTATCCCCAACACAGACATTTCTGTTGGAGAGGAGGGAAGAAAATTCAAAAACATTCTAGTTTTGCTGAATGGTGGAGAGGTTCCCTGGCCATGAAAAGAAGAAAGGGCCTCTTTTCCATGTAATTCCTGACACAAAGACAACTGGGGAGTGGCTTTCCATCTTGCTTTTAAAACCCTAATTCAAGATGGTCACTCTGCTACTATTCATACAGTCCTTACACTAGGAGACTGGCTAGCCTCCCTGGTCCAAAAAGGTCCCTTTTTTCGTATACCTTCATGAGGTCTCACAAGGGCGGGCTCACGCCCTTCAGCCTCCCTCAGCCTCAAGAGTCTGTAGTGCTTGGCTGTGGTAGCAGCACGCTCAGGAATCTGGGCATCTCTAGCTAACCTAAGTTGCCGGTTAGCCAGTCTCCATGTCAGGTCATGGAGTCCCTTTTCCTTACAGGGCTCTATTTGTAGTCTCAGGGTTCCCGGATAAATTTAAACAAAGTCTCACTGGGAACTCTCTCAGCATCCAGGAAGGATATGCCTGCCTTCCAGGTAAGAATTCAGAAGGTCCCTCACTGGCAATTTTCTTCATCCAGGAACAGCGAGACCAGCCAGCAAGTGCTTGACTGAGGTTGAATCATTAACCCTCACTGGTTCAGTATAGGATGCGGTCCTGAGCAAATCACGTCAATTTAAAATTTCCTCATGCTATAAAGACACATGGCTTCAGTGCCTGCAGTGGTCCCAGGGTTCAGATACAGGATCGTCACCATAAGTCTCCTTGTAGCTTGCTGGTCTCAGAAAGCAACAATTTTCAAAGCTGAAAACTCTGACAGAGCAGTTCCACAGATGTCTTCCCCAGTGGTGGAAGCGATCTGGACAGTGCCTCAGTAAGTGGCACCTAGACACTCCAGGAGTCACAGTTAATCATATTTCTTTTAGAACTCAGAGAAATTTTTCCTAGCTCGAGGCATTTGCTCCTGTCATAAAGGACAGTCTTGCAGAGTCAAACAGACACTACTGCAATGGCCAGATCAGGAGTACTCTGTTCGCGGGTGCTATAAAATTAGTCATCTTTTCAGCGATTCTCCTCCCAGGCAAACTCAGTACTCTGGCAGATGCTCTGGTGCATCAGTCAAGGCCGGAGTTAATGGACTCTGAACAAACAAGTACTAGCATGGTGTTCAGGCATTCGGGCACCCATAAGTGAAACTGTTTGCCTCTGCCCTCAGCTTCCATTTTCCTCAGTTCTGTTGGAGGCTTCAGCCCGGATCGCTTCCACTGGATTCCTTGATCCTGGTCTGGTCAGGAGGTTCTATACGCATGCCCTCCTTTTCCCCTGATTATCAGGGTATTTCTGAAACTCATACAACAGTCTGCATCTATGATCCTGGTGGCTCCAGACTGGCCCAAGCAAGCCTGATACCCTATCCTTCTCAGTGTCCTGCAGCAGTCCATTCGCCTGCCTCAACTCACTCCCTACTGACCTTTCTTGGACAGGAGTGCAGTATCCAGGCATCCGAGTTTGCATCCTCATAGTACTTTAACAGGTCCTTAGGATACTGAGGGTGGTTAAAAACCAAACACTAAGAAGACTTATGCAGCCAAATGTAAAAGGTTTTCCTCTGGTGCAAGAGCAAAGGGTCAAATCCATTCAGCTTCAGATTCTCAGCTGCTAGATTGCCTGGTACTCTTACAGGCGTCAGGCTTGAAACCATCTTCTTTCATCTACACCTGGCAGTAATTTCGTCCTATCTTTTGTGGGAAAGAAAAAATCAGTTTTTCCCACACCATATTTAAACAGTTTTTCAAGGCCGCTTGCACCTCCAGCCTCCAATCCAGGAGCCTTTTGGAGCACAAACCTTTGCATAGACAGGCTTATGAAGCCACCCTTCAGCCTATGTCCACAGCCCTCATCAGGTTTGTAACTTGGAAGGCAGGCTCCTGGTAGCCATTCCTCTGCCAGGAGGTTTTCAGAGCTACAGGCCCTGTGCACTGAGCCAAAATGACATCATCCCTCACAACAATAAAGTTGAGCTCAGGACAAATAGGACATTTCTGCCAAAGGTGGTTTCAGAGTTCCACTTAAATCAGTCCATTACTCTGCCTGTCTTCTTTACAGAAATCCATGCCTGCAGAGCAAAAGCTCCACAGCTTGGATGTCAGAAGAGCCATCTTCTACTACTTAGAGCATACTAGGCAGTCCAGAGGCTCCTCCATTCAGTTGTTCTTCACCCATGGAGATGTGGCGGGAAGACCAGCTACCAAGAGATCTATTCCGCTGGTTGGTCTCTTGTATTAGTTTCTGCTATAAAAAGCTGGTCACCACTCTCCAGTGGGGCTCAGGGCCCTCTCCACCAGGGCAGTGCAGCCTTGCTTGCAGCAACAAGGGACATTCCCCTACCGTATGTCTGCAAAGCAGCTACTGGAAATCTGTGCACACCTTTGTGAAACACTACAGTTTGGATGTGCAGTCCAGATCTGATGCCAAATTTGGCAGGGCGGTTCTGCAGAGCCTCTTTCCTAAGTAGGTTCTCTGCCCACCTCCCACTTGGTACTGCTCGGTAGTCTGTAAAAGTGACTGATGCTAAAGGACTCCTGGGGTAAGAAGAAAAAATGACTCACCTCCGTAATCTTCTTTCTTCCAAAGGGTCCTTTAGCATCAGTAAACTCCCACCCTTCTTCCCTGGTTCATCTGTCAGAGAAGGGCTCTTTATCTCACCTTTTACTAAATTGGAGTTTCTTATCGATGAGTTTTTAACTTGTGGTGGTGGTGTTTCCATTTTGCGTTTGTGGACATTTGCATGTTGTTTGAATCCTGTTGATTCTTTTGAGACATTTGCCCCTGTTTTTACTTGAAAAAATTCTAAGCCTTCAACAGATGTCACTCAGCTCACTCCCTTTCTGCCTTCTGATTGGCTTGTCCCTAAACTCATTTAAATTCTCTTAAAGGCACACCTCTGGGGCAGTTGCACCTAACCAGCTAAGTGCAAAGGTTACTGATGCTAAAGGACCCCTTGGAAGAAGGAAAATTACTGTGGTGAGTAATTTTTCATACCGTTCTTCCCAAACCTGCCCCACTGTTACTTTGGGAGCATATTATAAACATAGAAACATAGACTTTGACGGCAGATAAGGACCGCTTGACCCACCTAGTCTGCCCATTTCCCTGTCTATTAGATAAACTGCAGAACCTAGTTAACCAGCAGTCTACTCTCCTACCCCGCACTATAATTGCCTTATGTCAGTCCATGCATTATTGAATTCCCCACTGTTTTTGACTACACAATCTCCTCAGGAAGGCTGTTCCATGTATCCACCACCCTCTCCATGAAAAATACTTCTCACGTTGCCACTGAGCCGTACACTTCTATCTTCAAATTGTACCCCTTGTTCTTGCACATCTCTTTTTCTGAAATATGCTACCCTCATGGACTTTATTAATTACTTTAAGGTACTTGAACATTTCTATCATGTCCTCCTCTCCTCCTTTCCTCAAAGGTACACATATTAAGCTGTTTTAGTCTATTTTCAGATGGCTTCTGGTGCAGACCCTACACCATTTTGGTTGCTCTCCTCTGGACAGCCTCCAGCCTGTCTATGTCCCTTATGGAGATGGGGTCTCCAGAACTGCATGGAGTACTTCAGATGGGGTCTCATCAACTGTCTGTACAGAGGATGACAATTTTCTGCTTTCTACTGGTGATGCCTTCCTATGCATCCCAGAATCCCCCAGCCCTCCTTACTGCCTTCTCATATTGCTTGCCTACCTTAAGGTCATCTGATATGAGTACCACAAGTCCCTTTCCATTTTTTTAATATTCTGTTTATTAAGAATTTTCTTTTACAAACAGTACATGTATGACATACAGGAACAGACAACTACAAAACAAGTAGACTAATGATACATAACGCATAACAACACATAGATGCAATCAGTGTGTATTTCAATCCATACCATTAGACATATTCAAGTATTCACAGTTAATCACATATACCCAAGAAATCCATTTCATTCTGTACAAGATAATAGTATCATAACGCCTAATAGACAGTGAGTAGTCAGCTAACAAGAGGAGCCCTTCCCATGGGCTGGCATTTATTCTGGTGTTTATATATTCAGCCCTTGTGAAGCATCAGATTTTCAGATATACTCAGGACGCCTGAAAGGGAGCCCAATCCCTCAAAACGCCTCCTCCTATCCCTTACTAACAATGTAAGCCTTTCCAATCCTAAAGAGCAGATGGCCATTCTCGCCACTCAGTCACCGTAGGGCCCATTCCCAGTAACCAAGTGTTCTGAATACAGTGCCTGGCCAATACTAACAGAACTCTTGTCCATCTAGGGCAGTGGCTGCCACTCCTCCTCATCTTCCACTACCTCCACCCTGAATAAACAACCAGGGGGTCCCGAGACAGCTGCCCTCCTAACACCTTATTCACCTCTTGTACTACCTCCCCCAAAACTTAACCAAGACCGGCATGACCAAAAGCAATGAAAGAAGGTACCCAACCCTCGTTACATCTCCGCTGGCGGGATACTGCTGGGATGTGCCCTATGAACGCCACTGGGGGCCAGTATATTTTAGTGCAGAAATTTATAGAAGGCCTCCTTAAACTTATTACACACCATGATCCCCTCCGGCATCCCCAGGACTAACTTCAGTTCTTTTCAATATTTGTTGTCCTAAATCCCTCTCCCAGAGAGCCTTTGTGGCACCCGTTAGATCCGGCAGATTTTGCTTATTTTGTTTAGCCACTTTCCTATAAACCTTTCAGATCTTTTTAGTCTGATATACCTCTACTCTACCCTATTTGGGTGCAGCCGCCCCTATCTCCCATTCCCACCTTCCCCACAAATGCTTTCACTTGCAGGTATCGGAATAATTGGATGTCCCCAGCCTCATGTCTCGCCTAATCCTGTCAAACTCGCTTAGCTCCCTCTCTCCAACAAAACTCCCACATAGGCTACTCCTCCTTTCCCATTCTAGGAACCCCTATCCTCCATCCCAGGCATGAAAGGGGTTCTTCACTATCGGCAGTAGCACAGTCTCCTTCTGAGCCAAGCCTTTCCACCACCACAGGTGGTCCCAAGCCTCCAATGTTTCCTAACTAATGGGTTACCACTCCCAGATCTCTATGTGTCCAAGTCCTTTACTATGAAGGTAGGCTGTAAGTCTCCCTGGGGTCCCCCTTGTTCCAGCTCTACCCAGCTGGCCACCACCGGTCTATGAACCCAGTCAGCTATTCCCCTAAGCTGCACCGCCCTGTAGTAAGTGCTCAAGTCCAGGAAATTAAGCCCTCCCTTAGTCCTATCTGCCTTGAGCCTTTTCAGGCTAATTCTGGGCTTCTTGCCCTGCCAAATAAAATCTGAAAACCCCTCTAACCTTTTCACATCCCCATTGTTAGCCTCACCTGCAACATTTGCATGGGATATAGGATACGGGAATATTATTCATTTTATTAGATTGATCCTCCCAATCCAAGACACAGGGAGCTGCATCCATCGCTTAAGATCTGCCAGGACCGATTTAATCAGGGATGATAATTTAACTTAAATAACTCTTCCCATCTCCACCCTATCCGGACCCCTAAATATTTAAAATCCATCTGGACCACCTTAAATCCCATTCTCTGCACCTCTTGGCCAGCATCCGAAATCCCATGACTTCAGATTTCCTGACATTAATCTTATAACAGGAGAAACCTGCGAACCTCTCGATAATATTCATCAGATGCCCCATGGAACTATGCAGGTCTCCCAGGAACAGCAGCATGTCGCTCATGTATAGCGCCACCTTATGTTCTCTCCTCCACATCCCCTACTCCCACTACACCCTTATGCTGGCGTATCGCCAACACCAAAGGTTCGATCGCGAGGGCTAACAACAGGGGGATAACGGGCACCCCTGTCTCGCACTCTTCCCAGTCCGAATTTTTCCGGAAAGGCACCCATTTACCATGACACGTGCACTGGCCTAAGATGCATGGCCCTGACCCAACTCTATGAATGAGTCCCCAGACCAAACTGTGCCATTACTTCAGAAAGGTAATCCCATTCCACCCTACCAAAGCTTTTTCAGTGTCCAAGGAGATCACCCTCATCTTTCTCGGGTCTGGCCTGCCCGCCATATGATGTTTAGCAATCTTAGACATTGATAGGACTGACGTCCTCTTAATGAACCCAGTCTGGTCTGGGTGAATCACCTCCAGTAGTACATTCTCCAATCTGGTAGCCAGGACCTTGGCCAAATTTTATATCTACATTGAGCAGGGAAATGGGTTGGTAATCTATGCAATCTGGCTCATCCTGTCCCCCCTTGTGTATTAAGCAGATATTCACCTCATAACATGAGTCCGGTAGCACCATGACCTCCCTCCCTCCCTCCTCAAATACCCAACCCAGTGTATCGGCCAGCTACCCCCAGGATTCTATAATACTCAACAGGAAAACCATCTGGCCCACTGGCCTACTCAACTGCAACTTCTGTATAGCCCTTAGGATTTCCACCTTGAGACGGGCTGACCCAGCAGCTCCCCTGCTCGTCTGTAATCCTCTGCAGAGGCACTCCATCCAAGAACTCCCGTAGATACACTCTTCCTTCCCAGTATGTTCCGCTCTACATAACCTCTCATAAAAGCTCCTGAAACAGTCTCTATTTCCTTTGAGCTAGTAAGGACCTGCCCTCCGCACCCCAACCCTCAATATTCGAGTTGGGCACCCACCCTTTCATCAACCTCACCAGCATGAGCCCTGGCTTATTCCCCCACTTGAACACCCTCTTCTTGACAATAGAACCATGCCTTCCCGGCCTCATCTCTTAGTAAAGTGTTAAGAGATTCCTTATCATTATTAACAATCTGGTGGCATCCCACCCCTTCTTCTTCCCCACCCGCTTCTCCAGCTCCTTCACTTGCCTCTCTAGCTCCTCCCTCTTACACCTACTCTGTTTCTTAATTTTGCTACATAGACTATTATAGCCTCCCTCATGAAGGCTTTTCCTGCCTCCCAGAAAATGGCACTAGAGATCTCACTCATGGAGTTCGCTCCTCGTATAGCTTCCACTGTTCTTCTAAATACCCCTGAATGCCTGGTCTTTGGCTAGATACGGAATTTCCAAGTGGCAGGTCTGCCCTCAGACCCCCCCGACAACTTTAGCACAACCATAGCATGGTCTGAGATAAAAATGGGGCTGTGAACTATCTCCTTTATCCTACCCACCCAGCCTCTGGGTAGATAGATATAATCCAGGCGGACCAGGTCTTGTGAGGGTTGGAATAAAGGTATATTCCCTCGCACTGGGATTAACCGCTCTCAACCATCCATCATATCTAAATCTGCTATCCCAATTCGCCACTGGTTCATAACCTCTGTCACTGTCCCTTTCCTGCAGAATGATCCATGCATGTGTCCATGGTCCAGTTGAAATCCCTCCCATAATAAGCCCAGGGAATTGCTCCCTGACCAGCAGGCCCAGCAAAGAGGTATAGAATCATGGCTCATACACCGCTGGTGCATATACACAGCCAAACGTAAGTGTCTTCTCCCACCACGCTCCAGTGACAAAATATACCTGCCCTCTTGGATCTCTCACAGCTCTTTTCACCGAAAAGCAGGCTCTTATGCAGGAGTATCGCTACCACCCTTTTATGAGAGGAGTAAGAGGAGCCAAGCACTTCCCCACCCAGTTCCGTACCAACTTGGCATGCTGCAATTCTGTCAGGTGGGTCTCTTGCAACAATGCCACCTGTGCCCCCTCCTTCTCAATGCAGTCAAAAGTGCTGTCCTCTTTACTGGGCCTCACTATGCCTTTACGCTCCAAGAGGTAACATTGAGGTTCACTGCATCACCCATCCCACCCTAAGCATCTTTTCACATTCTAAACTGTTTCCACCCGCATTCCCTGCACACTTCCATTTTGTCGGACACTTTGAAATAAGCTTGCACATTGTCTTTGATTTCTACACAGTCGATTGCATCTAAAGAGAAATAACAATGTAACTGCAGTAACAATAATAACAGTAGTAACCCTATTTATGATAACATTTTTAATTTTACAACCCTGATATATTCCCCCACTACCTTTCCGCCTCACCTTCCCTCCTCTCTGCCCTCCCGCCGCTCTTCCCTTCCTCTCCCCCTTATTTACACTAATTGCTAACATAGCACAAGTGTATATTTAGAAAAACGAACAATCAGATGTACTCCTCCACAACTGAGATGCGCGGCCTCACGCCTCCCCAGCAGCCTTGTTCTTCCCTTCCTGGTAACCTCCCTCGTGGCCCTTCAGAAAAGAGCAAGGCCTGAGACACCAGTCCGTCCCACCTTTTCCCCTGGGGTCAACCTCGCCGCCCCTCCCCCTCACTCCCATCTGCTTCCGTCAACCTGTCTCCCCCAGCTTTGAGTACTCAACCATACTTCTCCCCATTCTTCTGGGCCATGTTTTATAATCCTTAGCCATAGGACCCTCCAGCTTCCCTCCATACCACCCCCGATATCACTCAATATGGCATCCTACCTTCCCCTGAAGGTTCCACTACTCCCTCCGCCCCCCACACAGAGGAGCGAGGACAAAACCCGCCATAGTGGCCTATTTTGTCCCTTGTCCTCCATCTTCCCCAAGCCCATCCCTGCCCCCACAATCGCTAACCCGCAATGGAGAACAGATTCTTCATCTACCCTTCCCACACTATGTCCCCATATGAGGTGTAGCCTCAGGATGAGCACTTTCCCCAGCTCAAGCAAGGCAAATTTATAGCCGTTCTCCTGTTTGCCCCACTGCACAACCTCCCTCCCACTCAGGAGAGAGATGGAGCGATGGATGTACACAGTGCCAGATGGCACTAAGGATACAAGGGCTAGGCCGCGCCACCTGCTAGCACGCGCCCAGTCCGCCTCCCTGCCCTTCCTGCAAGTGCCAGGCCTCCAGCTCCAGGCTTCACACTCCGTGGCCTCATCCCCTAAGATGCCCCGGGGCGTGTATAGCAGCAGGGCAAGAGACGAAGAGACAGACGGGGGTCCACAGAGGCACAACAGAGCACCACAGACTTTATTTCCTTATAGCATGTTTCAAGCGGCAGTTGCCCTACTTCCAGTATCCAGCCTAAGCAGGCTCAGCACCCCCCATCCTCGATTCTACCATGCAGTTCGTATCCCCAGACTCTTCCTCTTAATTGTATTACTACCCCACAGCACCCCAGATCACAGATTAACAGAAGCAGATAAAGGAAGGAGGTATAGAGGACACTGAGGACGCGAGGCCAGGCTCGCCATCAAATTGCACGCACTGGGCCCGCCTACCTTACTGGTATCGGGTATTCAGCCTAAAGGCTCCTCTCTCTCTCCACAGTCCCATCCTTCTCATTTACTCCTGGGGTCCATGAGTCAACAAAGATCCAAGGGGAGGCAAGGGAGACACATCAGGGCACCGCCTCCGTCCATCTTGGCCTCCTATTGTCCGATGGATGTCGGTGCCAACCAGGCCAGCAACTGTCCCTTCTCAACCATAGACTCCTCAAATGGATAGAGCGCAACGCACCAACAGTTCACTTTAACAAATTTCAAACTATAACAGGAACCAACATGAATGTAGCACATATACACAGGCTCCTTTCAGCCCAGCCATCTAGCTCTTCCCACTCTCACGCTGGTTTCAGCTCACTGTCCTCCTCAGGGCCTTTACAAATTTCTCTGCTTTCTCAAGCTCCCAGAAGGAGTAAGTCGCCTTCATGTTTAATTTTGAGTGTGGCAGGGTATACAAGAAAATTTTCCACCTTCAGAATCCTCAGCTGAGCCATGAGCCCATTAAATGCCTTTCTCTTCTTTAGCAGGCGCACCAGTAATCCTGCGAGAGGAACAATCTGTGACCTTCAAAACTCAGAGAGCCCTTTGCCCGGTACGCCTTCAGGGTCGCCTCCCGGTCTTGGAAGTTATGGAACCGCATAATAATCTGGCGGGGAGGCTGATCCGCCGGCGGCCGTGGCATGACTGCCCGATGTGCTCGTTCCATTTTCACTCGGCCATTCTTCATACTGAGGCCTGCAGCTCTGTAAGACCTACTACAAAAGTCCAGGCATTGTTACCCTTGCCCTCTGAAAGCCCTCTTAGGCGCAGGTTCAACCGCCTATGGTAATTCTCTTGGTAATCATATGCCTCCTGAATTCTCCAGCTCCTTCTGGAGGGCTCGAACTTTCCCAGGCACCATCAGCACCTCATCTTCCAACCTAGAGGTTCTTTCCTCTGCCTCTGTCAGCCTGGTACCTTGCTGTGTTTGCTGCTCCAGAACCTCCTGCAGCCTGCAGTCTAACTTGTCCTCCAGCTTAATTGGGTGCGGTTCTGAGGCTGCAATTACTTGGCCCGTTAGCTCCTTCCCTAACGCGACCTCGGCAGCCAGAGTGAGCCTAGGCCTGCATTCTCACTTACAAGGGCCGGTGCACTTTTTTCCTGTTTTCCCAGTCGCCTGCTGATTCTTAGATGGCATGGGGTTAGAAACTCGTCCATCGCCCTCCTCCACCCGACAATACAATTTTGCCACTCCGGGTAAATTATTCCCTTTATATTATCATTAATTAGTGATGAAACGCGATCGCTCAGTTAGCTGCTCATTAGCACCCCTATCCCCTTTCCATTTTTGTTGTTGTTAGTACCCCTTCCCATTGTGTACGCTTCCTTTGGGTTTTGTTTCCAAGATGCATTACTTTGCACCTCTTTGCATTGAAACTAAGCTGCCATAATCTTGACCATTGCTCCAACCTTGCCAAGTCCCTTCTCATCCTTTCCACCCCTCCTTGTGTATCAACCTGATACTGGTACTCCAAAACCCGTGACACAAATGGGTGACCGACTTTCGCCATGTACACGCCCAGGGTTTGGAACTCTTCCAACTAGCACTCGCCTCTTCTTCCTGACCAGAGCTTTAAAGCCTCCTCTGGGGTTTCTCAAAATGGCTGCCACCTGTCTCTGCACTAGACAAACCTCTCAGCCTGAGATGCCCTACTAATTGAGATGCTGCCTAAACATTACGACTTGGCAGAGCACAACTGTGCTCATACTCCTCCTGTTCTCACAGCATATAAAAATGGACCATTTAGGCCCACCGGCAAAACAGGTGAGCACTATAACTGTGCCTCCTTTCTCTCACACTGGGCCCTCATCCCAACTATGACTCCTCCTTATTCTAACTGCTAGCCTTACAACTTACTGCCTGGAGCGATGAATTCACACTGCACTTCTTCCTACTGACTGCAATGTTTAATACTGTATTGTAATACCTGTTTTTGGTATTGTTGTCTTACAGTGTCCCTGTGTTCTGGTCACTTTATATTAACTCTTCACTACTATTTGCCTGATGAAATCTGATGCTTGTAAAGTCCCTGTTGTGCTAATTCTATGTAATGTAATCTTCCACTTGTATTTGCCTGATGTTCATGTATGTACCTTGTAATCTCCAGGGTCGCACCTGAAAATAGGCACTTGGCTGTCTAGTGTGCTTACCGGTTAACAAAAAGCAAATAAATAAATAAACTCTGCTGCAGATCTTTGTATCATCTGCAAAGAGGCGTACTTTTCCTTCCAGGCCCTCTGCATTGTCACCTATAAAGACATTAAAGAGTACCGTCCCAGTACTGAACCCTGCGGTACCCCACTAATAACGCCCCTTTCTCCAGAGTATGCTCCGTTTACTATTACCCTCTGCTTCCTGTTGTCCAGCCAGTATTTTACCTAGGCTACCACCCTGGGACCCACTCCCAGGCTGGCTAACTTGTTTATTAATCTTTTGTGTAGTACTGTGTCAAATGCCCTGCTAAAGCCTGGCAGGCCATATCCACAGCCCCTCCCTGGTCTATTACTTTGGTCACCCAGTCAAAGAAATCTATAAAATTCATCTGACATGACCTTCCTGCTGTGAATCCATGCTGCCTGGGGTCCTGTGTTCCATCGGCCTCTAAGTACTCAACAGTTCTTTTCTTTCATAAGTGAGTCCATCATTTTACCTACCACTGAGGTCAAACTAACAGATCTGTAGTTTCCTGCCTCTGCCTTGCTCCACTTTTGTGAAGGGAATCACATCTGCCTTCCTCCAGTCCTCAGGTACCACACTATTCTCCATAATTTGTTAAAAGGGTAGTCAGTGGTGTCACTAGGTCTCCCTTAGTTCTTTCAGAATTCTGGGGTGAATCCGTCAAGCCTCATTGTTTTGTCCACCTTGAGTTTTAAAGCGTTCTTTCAGGACCCTTTCTTCTGTGAATGGACTGGTATCGACCCCCTGCCCAGAGTGCTTCTGTTGTTTGGTTTACTGACTTCTCTTCTTTTGTGAATATAGAGCAAAAGTATTTGTTCAGTATCTCTGCCTTTTCACTGTCGCTTCCTGCCCACCTCCCTCCCCTTTATTAAAGGTGACTTGCAAAGAACAGGTGTTGCTGTAGAGTAACATTACATGTATGAAGACCTTCATATAAGCCATATGTAAGCATAATAAAAGTACCACCACTGCTACTGTAATAAGAGCAGTGGTGGTAGTAACGTCACTAAATGGGTGTATGGCTATGACTCTTGCTACAATATATGATAACCCACGGCGCTTCTGTAGTTCGGCCGAAAGTTTTGTCATTTTATAACAAAAACACGCTGGATTAAAAATTAAGCTCACTGCAGACCCAGACTCCCGCAGCAGCATTTTAAGGTATGTGGGAATGGGAGCAGGCTGCAGTCTTTCTGTGCAGGTCACCTTTAAGCCTCACTATCCCTCCCTTGGTCTTTCTTCACTCCCTAATGTATCTATAAAAGGTTTTATCCCCCTTCTTAACTAAGCTGGCTATCTTTTTCCTCGGTTTGGGCCTTTGCTATCCTGACTGCCTTCCCCGTTTCCCTACGTTAAATGATACAGTTCTCTGTCCTGCTTCTTCTGTGATTCATTATACTTCCTGAATGCTGTCTTTTTCTCTCTAACCTTCCTTGCCACCTCATTTGAGAACCATAGTGTTTTTACTTAGTTTTGTTTTCTTTATTTGCTTCACACAAAGGCTTGTTGCCTCTATGATGGCAGTTTTGATTTTCCCATTGTTCTTCCAGCCCATTTGCTAGTGCATTCCATAGGCACGCCACCAGTTTGCCAAAGTCAGCCCTTCTAAAGTCTAGTACCTTCGCTTTTGTATGGTTTGACTCCATGGTTGTGTTTATCCTGAACCACACTGTGTGGTGGTCGCTTGTTCTCAGATGGCTGCCCACTTCTAAATCCGTGATCTTCTCTCCGTCCCCGCTTGAGAGTACTAGGTCCAAGAGTGCTCCCCGAGTGGGTTCCAGCACTAGCTGTCTGAGGCATGCCCCTGTAGGGCATCGAGAATACCCTACTCTTGGATGTGGCTGCAGTAAATGTGCTCCAGTTAACATAGGTAACTTATATAGAAGACACTCAGCTTAAGTTCATGTTGCCAGCACTGAATAGTACCTGCTCCAGTTTTGAGGGAATTTGCTTGGAAATGCCAGTACCATTATTTCTGTACCACAGGGTGCTAATGAAATTTATGCCATCAAGATATGGGCAGTGAGCGACCCGGTGGAGCTGAGGGTTGAGGCACTGGACGCCACACCATGCCGGTGACCAGGGTTCAGAGACTTACTCGGGGAGCCAGGGGTCGGTGGGGAGGGAGAGGACTGAGCATCCGTGGACTGCTCTCCTCTCCTGGGGAGGGTTCCTGGGGCTGCTCAGTGTCCTTGTGGCCCCAGTGGAGATCGGGGTACTACAGGATCACAACCCAGAACAGTGGGGCATGGGAGTGCAGCAGGCGTCAGCAGGGCAGCCGTGTGCAGACATCATGGCATGTCGCACTCCCAGGGGAATCTTACAATAGAAAATCCCTGACCTGGGAATAGGCGACGGCACCTCCATCCACCCAGCCACACTCCACTGCCGGTTGCTCTCCTCTCCTCTCGGCCGAGCCCAGCTCGGCCTACCAGATTATAGATAGAGAGCCCTGGGCGAATAGGGCGGCCATACCTGGGGCCTCAGGAGCAGGGCATCGCCAGGTTGTTGCCATGTAGAAGGAGGCTTCTCAGGCACCAAGGTATAGCTGGGGGCACTGGAGGCTGCCTGGGAGAGTTCCCAAGGTTGGTGCAAAAATAGAATATACAAAAAAAAAAAAGATTTGGGCAGTGCTGGAGAGGTTGTTGTCAACCCCAAGCTGACTAATTTCCATATTTTCTGCTGTTGCCCAGTTCTCACCCCCTACTGAGAGGCCATAGCGAATCAGTTGGAGGAACTGTCCATCTCTCGCCATTGGTTTTCTCCAGCACTGGTTCTCCTATCTATTCCTCCTTTGAATGTCCACCTCCCCTAAGTCATTGATATATACATGTATTCTGGAAACCAGAAATTATGTTACACACCTCTGGATGACCCTCACTGCTCCTACGGTACTACCTAGCACACAGTTGTCGGTGAGATCTACACTATGGAGAGGATGACGGTGGTACTTCATGATAGATCCGACCAGTTTAGTATCATGTGGCAATGCTGGTTGTTGCATGTTTCAAATAGAGGCCTCAACGTGTCCTACAGAGGGGGTCTTCAAGTAATCTATGGCCTCTAATCCCCAGTGAAATGGTCATGTGGGTGCAGGTGAGCAACATTTGACCAGTATGCTTTTGCAGTGAAGTGGTTGTGGGTAGGGTGGGGTAGGGTAGGCCGTGGCTTGAATCTTCTAACTAACCCTCATTCCCACATACTTTAGGGGAGGTCTTGTACCTGTATTAGTAGACTTGACAAAAGTATTCTCCTACAGATTATCATCGTCATAGACTGCCTGTGTGAACATGTACCTGTAAAACTTGTTAACGCTTGTCTCACTTACGCTTCAATAAAAATGTTATATATAGAAACAAAATTGCAACACATCGTGAGTCATGATGCAGCCAATGCCCTAAATTCTATGACCACTACAAATGGAACCAGCCTGAAAAAGTGCTGTTGTGACCTCCTGATCCCCTAAAGGAACCAGTCCTTGTTATGTAAATGAATTACAGTTCAATATGTTAAAGAGCAGCTTCCTAGCTGCCTGGCCCACCTGTTTGATATCTTACCCTCAAACATCTACCTAGGAAGTGTGGCGAAATCTCCTTTTCTAGTGAAAGTTATGTCCCTCAGAAATTAAAATACTGGAGGTCAGCAAAAAAGACCGGCTTCCTGGTCCGCAAACACACTCTATTATCGGCCCACGCAGCCCTGTTTTGTGATATCAGAAAACTAAGGTCATGAGCGTGTCTATTCAATTCTATGGGGCTGATATTTCCAAAGATTTTTACTCCCTTTATTGGTGGATTTTAGTAAATCAAAGCGATCGATCAACTGTTAGACTGTTTTTTGCCTCCTGTAATACAAACTGAACTTTTGTTTTAAATTCACGCAGGAGACCACGCCCGAGATAGACACCACCAGACCAGACAAGGACCCTTTCTGTGGTGAGCAATCACTGAGCGCTGCTGAAAGGCGCCAAGATTTGAATTTGTTGTTTGACTTCTTAAGTGCTGGGGACACCAGCAGCCTACTCAGTCGCCGCCAGAGCTTTACTTTACCGTTGGAGGTCGGAGGTTTCCATTGACTGTTTTTGCCTCCGCAATGGAAAATGGACTTTGTTTTAAATTCACACATGAGACCAACTCCTGAGTTAGACACCATCAGACCAGACAAGTTTTTGGGCCTTCCTTCCCTCCTCCACCTGCCAATACCTATATGTTCTCTGAATGTGATTGACATTTGCAGCTGGGCAATTACAAATGGGTGCTTAGGACTACATAAGTGTCAGGTGGGATGTGTTTTGTTTTATTTACCAGTTCTGCTAGATTGTGCCTGCAAAACCTCTTAACTGTTCTAAATACGTTAACTTACCCAAGTCTGAGTATCTAATTGTAGTTACTGTTTCTAAGCTTTTCTGCTTAAATTGTTTATCAGTTTTGATATGAAACTGAAAGTGCTGTGCTCATCCTTTGTTCTGTGTGATTTGTTAGCCATAGTGGTGGCCATTTCGGATCACCTTACACCATTACCCGACTGCCTTGACACTCATACTCTTTATGATGACACCTTCTTTGTGTTCTTGAATACATTAGTTGGAGTGGACAAGCCCTGTAACTGTAATTGGTATCTGAGACAACACAGAATAGCTTGTATTATGCATGACCTAACTGAACTCCCTTTTATATGCCACAATAATGTTTCTTGTTAAAATTGTTCATGGAGGTTTGGTAACATCTCCTATTTATCTCCTTATCTGGTGATTTTGAGTCAAACCCTGGTCACCCCTTGCTGCAAAGCCCTCTTGCTCCCTCCAGTGGTTCTCTACTAAATGCCTTAAAATTGCCCACATCAATGTACATTGCCTCACAATCAACTTTGCTGAGTTGGAAGCCTGGGGTCTCACTACTCCTTGGTAATTTTAGGGTTAACTGGGTCCTGGCTAAAGCTTTCTATTCCTGATGCTTTGGGCACTAAAGGATATAAGTTCCACAGGGCTGACCGTCCTACCTTTAATGGGGGGCACTTATTTTAAGGAAGATCTCAACTTCACTGCCCAGCCAGACCCATGGTGCCTGTGAAGCCCTGCATGTGGTACTTGTCCTTGGTAGCACAAAATAATTAAATATCATCTGACTCTATAATCCTCCCAAGAGTGGTCTAAATGGATTAACGGATATTATGCAATATCTAGCATTACTTAAGGGAAAATGAATTTTCTTCCTGGGTGATTTCAATCTAGATTGGCTCGGGAAAACTCTGGGATGTTTGATGCTGGATTAGGAAAGCTCCACCTACTACAGATGGTCTCCTGCCCAACTAGAGTAGCTACAAAAACAACCACCAGTCCTTAACTCGTTAGATCCTTACCAACAGAAAAGAATGGGTCCTAAATGCAGGAACGCTGCCTGACTCTAGTAGCGACCACTTGCCAGTTTTCTGCACCTTTAAGACACGTACCCAGAAGCCGCCACCTAAAGAAATGCAATTCAGAGATTTCTCTAAACTGGACATTGGGGCCCTAAAAGCTGATCTCCACTATATGGATTGGTCCCCACTATATCAGACATCTGACAGACAGAGGGCTTTCCTTCTTTTATCCACTCTCCTGGATATCAAAGACAGGCATGTCCCCTCAAAAGCGCGAGTTCAGTAACCAGATGGATGAATAGTGACCTACTTACATCTGTGAAACTGAGGGACAAACCTGGGCCAGTGCTTAAAGTTTCCAACCGACTGGGTAGAATACAAGCATCTGAGAGAAGAGGTAAAGCAATATGAGCCACAAAAGTGCCCACTGAAGAAAGCTTCTCCAAGCATCTTTTAGCGATTCTCGAAGATTTTGGAATCATATAAAGACTTTCATGGGTCGGTACAAACCGGACAGTATCGGAAATGTCACTGGATGGCATACATTGTAACAATACTGGCACAACTGCGAATGCCCCAAACTCTAATTTTCTTTACCTCTCAAAATACACAAAGCTGACTTGCCTGGGTCCTGATCTCAGCCCTGGGTGGATGGAACCAGTCACCCCGCTTTAACCTGAGGCCTGTCTCTAAAACTGAGGTCCTTCGACTCCTGAGAACTTATCCTAGTTTGCAGCACTTCTGGGTCTGATGGATTATTACCTAGGTTCCTCAGATCTGCCACGCTTCTCTTAGCAGCACTGATCACAAAACTGTTAAACCTGTCACTCCCCCACTGGAGAAGTCCCAGTTCTCCTGGAAGATTGCTGGAGTGGTACCTGTACATAAAAGGGTGACACCAAGTGTATGGACAATTACCGACCCATAACTATCTTATCAGTGCTAGAAGAACTTTGAGAAAACCGTGCCTCCCAGGTTACAGAACACCTTCAGCTGTACAAGTTATTCTCCTGGCCCAACACAGTTTTAGGTATGCACATAGTACATCCACTGCCCTCATTAAATTTACCAGTGATGTAAAGATGGCGATGAATAAGGGCATGCTTACAGGGACAGTATTTCTTGATCTTACCAAGGCATTTGACCTTATGGATCACTCCTTGCTGATGCAAAATCTGAAAGCCTGGGATTTTCATCAGCTGCTACTACCTTGCTCACTAGTTACCCTCACTGGTAGGCAGCAATTTGTAGAAATCAGCAGAATAAAATCTGACCTATCTCCAGTTAACGCTATGCACTCATGAAGCCATACTCAGTCCTTTACTGTTCTCCTCTTCCTCGGTCTCCCAGAGTGGCAGGTTCTTGCTCAACATACTTTATGCCAATGGCATTCTGTATACCAGTGTTGTAGACATATCAGCTATTAACACTAATCTGAATGGGGATTTTGAGTTTACCCAGGCCTGGATAAAGCAAAACAGACTCTATGAATACCAAAAAGTCACTTCCTATGCTTTTTGGTTCAGTGCCTAGAGTTTGGGGGCTTATCCTTCCATGCTAAATGTCTGTGGTCCAGATGGCTCCCCACTAGAGGTTGTCTACTCCTTCAGGTATCTCGGAGTCATTTTATAGCCTGTACTGGATTTTAACCTACATCCGACAGCTACCTGTAAAACAGTAAACTTGAAGCTTGGTCTTGCCTACAGAATTAGGGGATCTACTATGAAAACCCAAATTTAAAATCCCGACCTGAGACTAACATCCCGATGGCACTTACACGGCAGAGTAACATCCAGACAAGGAAAGCCAGACACTGTACTTCTGCTGAGTTTTGTTCTGAAGGGGCTACACCCCCACACTACCAAAATTATTATAACCAACTCCCGAGTCCTGGCAACCCACTGTCAGGCTTACCATCATTGGATGTTACTCTGTTGGATAAGTGCTGCGCTGGATGTCGGTCTCGGGCTGGGTGTCAAGATTTTAAATACCAGGTTTTCATAGTGATACCAAATTAGGCATACTGTTACCGCAGCCACCAGGTTGGCCATAGCAGGGTTGGCCTATGGCCTAGCCTTCCCTATGGAATGGTACCCTACTTGGAAGCCAACAAAGGGCCTTAAGTAAATGGAATATATGTTATAGTAATGTGTTGGTTTGCCTTCCATGCCAAGGCATACCCATCACTGCATCCTATACTCAAACCTCGGCTGGCTCTCTCCATCCTCTTATGGACTGTGCACTGCTGGATGTAACATTGACAACATTATTAGAAGGGTACACCAGTGGCACTGGCTAATATGTTCAAACACATCTCACAGGCCTGTCCCTTGAGGTCAGCTGATCAGTCACTTCTGGATGTACCCAAATGTGCAACAAAGATGGGTGAACATGCATTCTCAGCATTTGCTCCCAAGCTCTGGAACCTGTTTCCAGTGTTATTAAGATGCTCCAAACCTCACCAGGTTTTCAAAGCGGAATGTCTTTAAGTTCCTCCTGGTTAATGATTAGTGCTCATGCAACAGAGCCATTGTATTCTCAATAAATTTGGCATTTTTGTGTGCAAACTCAGGACAATTTTGCACTACTTATGGTTGTTGTGTTCCAATATCTCTTTGTGCTGCTCATTGTGACATGTTTTCTCTTATATTTTGACTGACCGTGTTGTTGCTTTGTAGTTTTGTATCCTAGTAATATGCTGTTCATTTTGTCCAGAATCCTCCCGGTCATGCCTGAAAATAGGCAGTGCTTTTATCTAGCGCACCTACTTGGCCCACAAAAACTAAGTAAATAAATAAAATTGAGATCACGCAACACAGGAGCTCCATGGAAGGCATGCTGCTTGCTCAGCTTCTGGCTCTGCCCTGACTTCTTTTCCTAAATTCATATGGTAGTATGTTCTTATGAGCAGATTACACAGAGGACCAGATTAGAAGTCAGTGGTGAGGCACAAAGTTTATTGCTGTTATGTAATTAGTTTAGTAGCCAATTTAAATCTTTAAATGCACAATGAAAATGGAAATACAGCAGGACACTTATTTGAACATGAGATCTATTCAGTGATCTGTAAGGAACAAAAAGCATATTCCACAGACTCTGCTTACTTTTGTCTTACTGCTTTTTTCCTGAAAAGATTGCATAGTCAACATGCAGTTTCTGAACAATGTTGCATCAGACATTCAGGGATGAATTGTCTTGACAAAGAGAACATACAGAACCCACATGAGGACATTGATAATGATCCAAGCAACATCTACTCTGCCTTATTTGACATTCTGCAATCTGAAGTGGGACCTCTTTAGAGACTTATTTATTTTAGCTTGTATGGGCATAGTAAAGAGTTACAATATTTTGCTGCATGCTACCAAGTGACATAACATAGTAAATTTAACTAGAGCTGCCCTTTTTCCATCTCCTGCTTACATATATTTCCGGAGTCGCAGCTGTAATTAGCACATGAAAATTCATGACCTGCCTCCTCATTCACTTAGCATCTGAGGGCTGGTGCTGAAGTATGATCTCGAGACCTGAAGATCATGACGCACATTTTCATTTTGTTTAATCTCATGCCCCTCACCCTTTTTACCTTATTATTATTTTGTTCTATAGTACTACCCCTATATCCCCATCTCTCTTCCTGTTTCAGGGTCAATGGTACTCTGAGGGAGCCATCTCCTATTTAGAGAATACTCCTCCCTCTGGATGGGTTAGCCCACCCAGTACAGGCTCCCCAAAGTGGATGAGCCTGAACTTGGAAGTCACCACCATGCTCTCCTAACAAGATGACAGACAGACTGTTATTCACTTATCAACCTGTTAGCTCAAGTAGACCCCATTGGTCAGGCTATGGTCTCATTCACGTAGGCAAGTTTAAGGCCTACGCAATCAGTTTAACCAGGTTGGGTTTATGAAGCCCACACTTTCCTTTTTAATCACAGGGTTCGTGTCATATTTCTTTTTTTTTTTTTTACACTTTAGTGTCGGCCAACTTCGCTGGACTCCGAGGTCGCTCGAAACTTATAGCGCTGTGTGCATCCTGACAGACCCCTGGAGCCGACCCTGAGGTGTCATCCTGCCGCAATCCCTGCTTTTCCCATTTTGTCCCTGTTAACCGAGGCCCCAGAAGCAGTGGTGCATGTTCGTGGAGGCGCATGCTACAGCTCAGTCCACAGCCCCTTCCGCCCTCCCCGGTCTAAGGCCAGGGCTCCTTGTGCATGACGCTGCCACCCGCCTCCACCAGGAGACAGCCAAACTCTGAGTAGCCCCTCCGAACCCTGCCGAGGATGACAGCTCGATCAGTTCCTCACCTCCCCGGCTGACCCCCAGCGCCCGAGCCTGAACTGAAACCCAGGTCACCGCATGGAGCGACATGTGACGCCAGTGCCTCAACCTCAGAGCCACCGGCTGGCCTACCATGTCATATTTCTTTGACCAGTTCATATCAACACACACAGATTGTTTCATTATATTTTTGTCTATATTGTGGGATGTATGCAGTGGATGATAAGCTGGGAATGGAAGATGCAATTTGGGTTGATTATGTTATTTTTGCTTTGGGGGCAGTGGCTTAGGGACTATAACTTACTTATCCCTAATGGCTAATCGCTTTGAATTATATCCCATAATGTGAATGGATTGTCCGGCTAGTCAAGAGGTATAGAACCATAATTGCACTTAAGAAACTGCAACCTGATCTATTACTTTTACAAGAAACTCACCTATCCACAACTGAATATGTGAAACTAAAGACGCTGGCTTTTCTCACATTGTGGAATTCTCATATCAAAATGGTAGACATAGGGGTGCGGTGGTGCTGGTTCCCAGATCTTCCCATTTACTCTGACAGACTCCTATGCAGACAAAGATGGCAGACTTGTCATATGCGATAGGCAGAATTGAAAATCGCACATATATGATAGGTAGCATTTATATTCTGCCTGGCAGCAACGTATCATCGATCCAGCAATTAATAGATGCAGTCCTTTTAATACACAAGGCACCTTAATACTAGGCAGTGACCTGAACTGCTTATTAAACCCCACTCTAGACACATCCAACTCCTGTCCATCTTCCACGATATCTGGGCAAAACATCTTTGAAAGCTGCTGAAAGATATTGGTCTTATAGATATATGGTGGCTCTTCATCTAAAAAATTCACATTTTATTCCCACGCTCATAGACGCTACTCTCACTTAGGTTATTTTTGCATAAACAAAGCACATTTAGAACAAATCCACTATTCATACATTAAAAATCTCTATCTTTCAGATCACATGCCCATAACCTTGAGTTAACAACAACATGAGAAACAATACCTTCTGGTGCCTTAATAACTCCTTATAGACGGATCCTATGTTTAAAGCCTTACTTAAAGAAAAGATCCCAGAAATTATATGGGATGGTACTTTCCCCACATACCTTGCCCCAACCTTTATGAGACACAGTAAAAGTGGTTCTTCGGGGCATATTATTGCCGATGCCATTAAAAGAAACAACAAATGGAAGCGAAATTAAAGGAATTAAAAACAAACTATATATATATATATATATATATATATATATATTTATAAATGGTTAAACATAAAGGGCCAGATATTCAGAGCTTTGTGCAGTCCACAGACAGCGGGATTAGCGTGGGACTGCCATATTTAAAAGGACACATAGCGCGGGCAAAGTGCATTAGTGTGGAGCAAACCATAATTATATGCAAGGGGCAAAGTGAACATGAATACAGGCACTATGAGATATTCAGCGACTAGCACCACGCTAAGGTGTTTAGCGCGACATAGTGTGACCCTTAGCACAGAACAAATTACCGCCCAGGAAAAGCTGGTCTTAACCTTGGTCAAACAGCTTTGCACGCCATTGGTGCATAGCGCAGTGTTTGTGAGGGATTAGCGCGGCTTGCGCAACACTAACATAAGAGCATGACACTTAGAAAATGCCTGACATGGAGGACGATGCTGCTCACTGCTGGCACCATCATGATGCCAACAGCTGCCACCGGTCCCAGCCAAGCACAGACGGTAAGGGGGATCCGACCCACAGGGGACAACTAGGTAGCGTGGCCATACAGCACACACCTGCAGACCATAAGTCTGTGGTGACCAACAGATGCCAGCACACACATGCAGCACTGTGGGCATGGTGACCATTGAGGAAGGTGTACGGGTGGCCAGACCTCACCACAGCCCAGGTGTGGCCACATGGCTGGGACACATCATGCAGTGTACATGGGCCAGTAATGGGAATACCCCACTCACCTGAGTGCCTGTCAGAGCATACATGCCCCCCAGCCACATACCGCACAACTTTACAGAAGCCACAGCACACACAGCCGGCCATGCAAATGTCACTGTGAGCATCCCATGCCCAGGTGCAGCATCTGTGGAGCACACAATGGCGAAACATTTCTGTCCACTGTCAGTAATCACCTGCATGCTGGGCCTGTCACCTGTACAGTGCAGTGGTCATCACTGCCCCACGCACTACAGGCATTGCTGTGTTCCTCACATTACCGGCCCCTTGCTACTGTAGCATCTGCTGTGCACTGTAGCATAGCCTACAGTATGATGGTTACATACAGCACCACCACCACCACCTGTGCCTATGCTGTGATCTCCTGGGGTACACAATGCTATGCTGTACTGCATACATGTAGCCTGCAGCAACCAGCAAGCACTGTCAGACTGGCCTACAGGTGGAGCTGCAGCCAGACCTGGCCAGCCCCTGTACTTCCAGACTAACCTACAGGTGGAGCTGTGGGCCCTGCAGTAACACTGGGCAAACTGCATGCAAATCAGGGAATGATGAGATGCTAATCTGGCTGTTTGCCCAGAGACTACCTAAGTAGGCTCATTTGCATGTCACTTTTGAATATGGCAAATCTTAGCACTGGGCTAACAGCTTAGCTCCATGCTAAAGTCATTAACGTGTTAGCGCGGCGCTAACGGTTCGGGATATTTATACAGTTTTGATCACTGTTCTTTCACATCTGCTGCTGCCTGCTGCTGTACTCGGTCCATGCATCTGCTGGCATGCACATTGGCCACATAGTTCATCTCCACCTGCCCTCACGTCACTGTGCACTGTGTTGTTGTTGTGGTTTGCACTTCCTGGTTGCTATATTCAGTGCTGCCTTATTCTAGGGCTTTGTTTGCCCTACACTCCCAGCTCTGTTTGTACAGCCTCATTCCCATGCTATATTCAGAGGCTGTTTGCTTCGGCTTTTCCTTTGAATATAGCTTGCTTTGTGCTCCAGGCTACATTTGCCTGCCGGGCAGTGTTAACTTAACCCAGGGCAAAGCTTTGAATATCTGGCCCTAAGGGTCTAAATCCAATCTTCTGATTGTATAAAACACATCACTTGACTATGCAGATATCGGAGTGCCACCGCACACCTGCATTTTTACCCCCCGTCCAAAAACAATTTTGACCTTTTATAAGATAGATAAACCACTCTGAGGTGCGGTCATGTCTGATATACACAAACCTTGGGTGGTTGACACACTCGGCCATATATCAGGGCACGATCGACACCTCAGAGTGGTTTATCTATTACGTATATATATATCACAAATACCACGTCTTAGAAACTCAGGTCCAACAAACCCAACTGGAATTTCAAAATTATTAAACCAAAAGACAGAACAGGCACTTCTTTGGCTTTAGCAACAGTATTACGAGAGAGGGCATGGGAGCCCAGATACTAGCACACTGCCTAAGGAGCCAAACTCAGCTAACCCATAGCTCTAAAATCAAGGATCTGTGGATGGGTAAAACAACCCTCATGACTCCTCAGAAACAACAAATCTTTCATCAGTACTACTCGGAGTTGTATGCGACCCTAACCCACCTTCGCTTGCTCAAATTGAAGTCTTTTTTCTAAATTGAACCTGCCTCCTGAACCCAGCTCCGATCAACACCCTATCCTGCCCAATTTTGGTCTCTGAAATTCTTTAACAATCTAAAATCTGCTGGACTGGTGGCGCAGAGGGTTGAGGCGCTGGACGCCACACTCGAACCACGCCGGCGACCCGGATTCGGGAGCGGACTTGGGACGCCGGGGCTGGCAGGGGAAGGAGGATTGAGCGTCCGGAGGACTGCACTTTCTGCTGGAGTGGGTTGGTGGGGAGCCTCGCTCTGTAGTAGCCCCAGTGGAGACCTGGAGTACTACAAGCAGTGCAGAAGGGACAAGTAGAAAAGTGGAAAAACAACTTCAGCAGCTGCCGGATGACGGCTTCCATGCTCTATGCTGCCGAAACTCCGGGAGCCTACTCCTTCACAGCAGCACCCTGGATCAGTAAAAATAGAATGCGGCTGGGTTTCCCCTGCCCCAGGTGCCTTTCCCTCAGAGGAGGGACCCGCCGAAGGTATACGCCGACACCCTGGGAGTTGGCTGCAGATCTGTGGTAGGAGAGAGCCTGGAAGAGGATAGCTGGGGCAGTAGCAGCACTAGGAAGCCCAAGGAGAGGAGGACATTGGAGTGTTGGAGGAGGTTAAAACAAACAAAAACCGCAAAAATCTAAAATCTTAAAATGGCAAAACCCCAGGCCCCGACGGATATGGCGCTGAGTATTATAAAGTCACCTGACCCTTCTCAAAGACCCTTTCCTTTCAGCCCTTAAGGAAAGCCACTTCACCGTGAATCGCCATGTCTTGGTCACAGGCCACTATCTCGACCATCCTAAAACCTAATAAACCTCACACCTCTGTGAATCATACCATCCTATTTCTGTTTTAAACCAGAATTATAAGATTTATACAAACATCCTGGCACACTGCCTAGACAATATCATTCCTTCTTTAGTACACCCTGATCAGGCATGCTTTATTAAGACTCGTCAAACCACCATAACATTAAGCGGACCTTATACTTAATCTCCCATTCTACTACCAGTAACTCCCCCAATGATTCTAAGTCTTGACGCACAAAAACATTTGACAGAGTTTCATGGCCCTTCCTATACTATACCCTTCAGAAATTTGGCTTCCTGAAGGACTTTCTACAGAATATTAAAGGAATGTACTCTAGCCGAGCTACAGTTAAAATCAATGGATCTCATTCCTCCAGATTCCCCTTTATAGGGGAAAAGGCAAGGATGCCTATCCTCATATCTCTTCACCATTTATACGGAGCCAATCACTCAAAACCTCCAACAGAAGACTCTGATCAAGGGCCTTACTATAGGGGATGAAAACTACAAGGTCATATATATACACAGACGACCTGCTCAGATATCTCACGGAACTGGATTCCTCACTTCAAGCCCTAGCACAAAGCTTTATTGAGATTGGGAGGTGTCCAGTTACAAATTAAATTGAACAAAATGGAGGTTCTCTTTCTGCAGAGTGCTCCCTCACAGGACCTACAACATAAAATATCCCTTCAAGTGGGGTAAATCTTCCCTATATTATCTAGGGATCCATCTCGTGGGACCCTCCAAGGTATTTTCCTAAACTTTGACCCCTTCTCCTCCGGTGAAGGAGAACCTTAGGTTGGTCACATTTCCCGCTTATCTGTAAATCGCATCCAAACTATTCAGATGAACGTCTAACCAGGATTTTATATATCGTGCAAAATGTCCCTGTACACTGCCCAAGACGGAAACAAATAGGTGGAACAAAATGATTTCTTCTTTTCCATGGCAAGGAAAGCCACCTGGAGTGGCCTTTTCAAACTGACACTGGCTAAGGAGAAAGGAGGCTTGGCCCTCCTAACATACAGAATTATGCCTTGGCGACTATATTAACACACCTAACTTACTGGTTCCGTCCCTCCAGACACACGACTCCATGGGTTAGGGTGGAGAGATTTTCTCTCTCTTCCCCTTGATCAGACAGTGATTTACCAACTCTTTCGCCAACCCCCAAATAAAATTTCTTCTACACTTCTAATAGCCTACAATCTTGGAGGACATACCTCAAAACCCTGCTAATATGCAAGGGGCTAGATGGTTGAGTATACCCTCTCTGGAGTGACTTTGCTCACACAGGTTCAGGAAGAGATTCAACGTGGCACTTAATTTCTCAATTTTATAAATCACTGAGAGATATTTTGGGAGGCAGATTTAATGACAGTTATACCACATGAAGATGGGGCGGGATCTGGCGCCACCAACACTACATCACCAGCTATTATGCTTGGAGGGACTTTGGATGGAAAAGAGTCTTCAGAACCCCCAGATTATGGCTAAATTTCCTCCACAAGGACTCCACCTGCTGGAGGAGCTGTGGCAGTGGGACTGCCGCCACGCACATGTTTTTGGTTTGTCCCGTGCTGACCGGTTTTGGGAGGAGTCACAGCAGTTATCCGGGACCTGTTTCCAAGCTTGGGTGACCTTACCCCAGAGATAACTCTCCTACTGTATTACCCGAAACTATTCAGCCCAAAAGAAAACACTTATTTAATTAACATCTTCTTAACTGCAGCCAAAAGAGCCATAACCCGAAAATGGTCACAACCTCGACTCCTACTCTCACCCAATTGAAAGATATAATTTATGACATCTATAAAATGGAGAGCATGACTTTTAAATTAAAGGGTAAGACACACTCCCTTTGAACAGGTGTACAACCTGGTTACTGTATATAATGGAGCACAGACCAGAATTTTCCCCACAGGTGAAATAGAAGGGAAATAAAGGATTCCTCTAATTTGGTCCCGGACAAGCTGATACTTCAAATTATCCAGTTGCAACCTACTGCAGACATCAAATAGTGAGACGCCTTCCTGGGCCGCCGCTCTCCCTAGCCTTAGTTATATCATAAGATTTTATTCACCTTACATTTTATGTCTAATTTATTCTCTTAACATAGAAACATAGAATTTGACGGCAGATAAGGACCGCTTGGCCCACCCAGTCTGCCCATTTCCCTACCTACTGGATAAGCTGCAGATCCTAGTTAACCAGCAGCCTACTTCTTCCTACCCCCACCCCCAGAACTGCCTTATGACTATTCCATGCATGCTTGAATTCCACCACTGATTTTGACTCCACAACCTTCCTCCGGAAGGCCGCTCCATGCATCCACAACCCTCTCTGAGAAAAAATACTTCCTTAAATTACCTCTGAGCTGCCCCCATCTTCAAATTGTGCCCTCTTGTTCTTGCACACCTCACCAGACCATACCAGCTCTACAATTGATATTTAACATTTATGATAAGGGATTTTACTTTAATTAACGTATTTACTATATTGTACTCTATTTCCATGACTGATTTTCATCTTTATGTAATTATCTGAGTGCTACATTACCGGTGTCTATTTCTGAACATGCACTTTGTGTCAAAAATCCTTGGTTTAATAAAAGTTAAGTTTAACAAAAACATGCAGTTTCTAGCTTTATTTTACACTTTAATAACACTTTCTTCTTTTTGCAGCTCCCATACTGACACAACGCCCTTTTTACGTTGGTTGCGCTTTGTGCAAACTAATATATTGTGGCAATACGGGATTTCAGGGATGTGTCACTACCGAGCCCATTGCAGTTCACAGAACCAGGGCTTGGCGTCTACCCAGTGACCACTGATGTGGTCCTGACGCAACTTTCTGCTCAGTGGGCTGAACGGTCATGACTTCAAGGACCGAAGCTGTTTCTAATCTGAGAGGGGCTCCAGCCCTTTGATTTGCATGACCTGCTCAGCCCACCAAGACATGCGGCACATTTGTGTGCCGCTTGCTCCTGGTCCTGGGTGGCCACTGAGTGCTCCTGCCAGCCTCATATCTGTTGGCCTTGATTGGGGTCCGTGGAGTGTAAGGTAAAGTCAGCATGCTGCGGCAGGGTTGCCGATCACCATGCAGCTCAATGTGCGAGCTGCTGCAGTCAGCTCCTCATGTCCTCCCTCTCCTCTTGCATTGCTGAAAACTGCCCTTGTTTTTTTTTTTTACTTGCTGTTTATGCTTCCTTCACCACCCAGCAGCTGCCTTCCCTCGAGGACTCCCAAGGCACCTTGCCTACCAGGTCTCCGGAACTGTCAGTCCTCTCCTTTCTTCAGCCCTTCGGATTACCCCCAACCCGAGTGGGGTGGGAGGCACCCCTAGCCTCCCATCCATCATCCAAGTTGGGTGGATTCATGTGGCTCCTTCCCAGTCCTGGTCTCATGATGCCGGGACCCATCTCCAAGCATAGTTTTTCCAGCTTTCTAGTCCTGCCCTTGCAGTCATCGGCACACTAGAAGGGACCAAGGAGACGAGGGCATGCAGAGATGTGCTTTGCTCCGACTCGGCCGACAACCGCCCTCCCTGTTGTTCCTGCCTCCTCAAATGCATCTCCACCTGTGGTCACCCAGCTGGTGGTATTGCAGCGAGGAGTGCAGTCCACCCTCCCAGAGAGGGAGAGTAGTCCTCGGGTTCTCGATCCTCTCCCCTGCCAGCCCTCCAGTGACCTGAGTTCGCTACTGAACCTGGGTCACTGGTGTCGCCAGCGAAATCCAGGCGCTGCAATCAAGGGCTGGCAAGCCCTTGTTTTTTCATGTTATTCCTCCACACAAACCTCCTCTAAGCACCCACCACCCTACACCTTCCCCAAACATAAGATACAGACACTGGGGTGCCCAATCCCCAGTGTCCTCAATTAATACAACAGACTCTCCCTGAAAGAAAGAAAACTGTCCCTTTGTTTTTTTAATCCTGAAAAAAAAGAAAACCATCCATCGTTGTGTGTTGCGCCACTACCCCGCCATGACTCCTGGCAAGGTGGCCACTGAGTGCTCCTGCCAGCCCTTTATCTGTTAGCCTTGATTGGGGGTCCGCAGAGCATAACAGTAAAGCTCGAAACATCCCTGTCCCAAACAGAAAACCATCCTCGATGGTATTTATTTATTTTAACCCTGTAAAACAAAATGGTCCCTCGTCATCTCCCCGTCCTCCTCCCCATCCAGACCCTCCTCTGTGAACCCACCTCCTGAACCCCTCCTTACTCTGTGACTTACCACCAAGGTCAAGCGCTGTCATCTTCTCTGACCAGGACATGTCTGCATTCTTCAAAGGCAAACTGCAAACTAAAAAATCAATGTAAGCGCTGTATAATGGCTGTCAATGGCGGTTTCAACTTATGTTGATATCTCAGCCATTTTGGTGATTTTACAACAAATTTTCAACATGGGGTTCTTGGGACCCCACCTCATGAACGCTGTCACTGTCATTATTGCACTCGGTCCCGGAAGGTGATTTTACAGTCGCTGCACGGAATCACCTTTTGGGACCAATTAACAAAATGATAGTGCCACTGTTCATGAGGTGGGTCCCAGAGCTCATGTTGAAAATTTGGTTTAAAATACTAAAAATGGTTGAGATACGGTGCTCATTGAAAGTTTTATACGCACACATAACTTAGGTTTTTAAATATTTTGACTTTAGATTTTAACATAGCCATTGTTTCACACCACCTCATGAACAGTAAAGCTGTCATTTTCACATCTACTTAAATGTATTTTTTGCACCTGTGTAGTGGAATGGCACAAAACCACCTTTTGGGATTGAGTAACAAGATGATTGTACCACTGTTCATGAGGCGGGTCCCAAAAGCCCAGATTGAGAATTTGGAGCAAAATACTAACAAAGAGAATTATGCACATTGAAATTTTCCTACGCATGTGCATAACTTCAATTTTTATATTTTGACTCAGATTTTCAGCCGTGCCATTTCTTCATAAAACCTCATGAACAGTACAGCTGACATTTCACACATCCTGCCCCAAACGAGTTTCCACATCTGCGGAATGGCTGCTTGCCACTGATTAAGAAATTTTCATTTATGGGTTTATGAGGTACGGTGATAAAAAAGACTATATTGAAAATTTGGGGACAAAATGTGAAAACATTACATAAGTGCATAGGCAGGTGTGTCACCAGCAGATGGAGGGAGGTAGGATGCCGTTATATAAAACCCTGGTCAGGCCAAACAGTGGATAGGTCGTGTCAGATGAATCTGATAGATTTCTTTGACTGGGTGATGAAGGAAGTTAATGAGGAGAGCCGTGGATGTCGACTACCTCAGTTTCAGCAAGGTCATCGACACTGTCTCACATAAGAGGCTCTTTAACAGGATTGGTAGTCTGGGCATGGTAGACAAGGAGGTGAACGGGGTTAGGAACCACCTAACAGACAGAAGACAGAGGGTGGTGATAAATAGGGTACAATCTGGGGGGAAGTGACCAGCAGGTACCACAGGAATCAGTCCTTGGGACAGTCCTGTTCAATGTCTTGATTAGTGACATTGCAGAGGGCAGGAAAAAGGTCTGCCTGTTTGCAGATGACACCAAGATATGCAACAGGGTGGATGTTCCAGGAGGGCGAAGAAAATGAGAAATGACCTAGGCAGGCTTGAGAAATGGTCTGAGGAGTGGCAACTGAGGTTTAAATCAAAGAAGTGCAAAATTATGCACCTGGGGTATAGAAACCCTGGGAGAGCTACAGGATTGGGGGGTAATTGCTGACATTCACCAAGGAACAAAGGGACCTGGGGGTTATAATTTCACATGACTTGAAAATATCAAAGCAGACTACTAAGGCACCGGGGAGGCCAGTGGCATGCTAGGGTGCATAAGCAGAGTATCACCAGCAGAAGGAGGAGGTAGTGATGATGTTATATAAAACCCTGGTCAGGCCTCACATGGAGTACTGTGTGCAGTTCTGGAGGCTGCACCTTTGAAAGGGCATAAACAGGCTGGAGACGGTCCAAAGAAGGGCAACTAAAATGGTACAGGGCTTGCACCACAAAACAAATGGGCAGAGATTTAGGAACCACAACATGTACTTGCTGGAGGGAGGAGGTAAACAGGAGACATGATAAAGAGAGTCCAGTACCTCAAGGGTATAAACAAGGTACAGGGAAAGACATCTTCCAATGCAGTAGGAGTACAAGAATGAGGCGAGGACATGAAACTGGAAGGTGGCAGGTTAAGAGAGAATATGAGGACGCTTTTCTTCTCAGAGAGGGTGGTGGACACATGGAATGGTCTACCACGGAGGTGGTGGGTGCAGTACTGTGGTGGGAGTTAAACATGCATGGGACAGGCATGGGAGAGCCATAGAGGTACAGCTGACGGAAGGTCAGAAGCAATTACACAGTTTATGGTCAGACTGGATTAGCCTAGTGGTTCTTATCTGCTGACAATTTCTATGTTTCAGCCTCTGGCAAAGCAGTGTGATAAGGCAGTAGGAAAGGCTAGTAGGATGCTGGGATGCACAGGAGGGGTATCACCTGCAGAAAAAGGAGGTAGTGTTACCCTTCTATAAATCAATGGTGAGGCCACACCTAGGATGTTGCTGCAACATGGAGGTCTTGTGGATATGCAGACAGACTCCTTGGGCTTTTGTGGAAAACATCAAATTGTTTAACAAGCAACCAACGTCGCCATTGACAAATGCTTGTTTGTTGTTCTTACAATTAAGAATTGTTGCTTTGGTAACAGTAAGCAAAACATTGTTTAGTAAATGCCGCTAAAACCTGCAGCCTTAAATAATCCAACTGAAGGTGAATGCTAAATAACATACAATACATGGGTCAAATGACAAGCCACAGTTGTGTTAAGCCTGTTAGCAGGCAACCCTGTTTCCAAAAAGAGACCATAAGAATTACAGGCTGGAGGAAGGCCAAATGAGTCAGCCTGGAGATATTTGGAGGAGGTTGAATCATATCACTGGTAAAGGTTGGTGGTAGATTTGTATATAAGTTCACTCATGCACCAAGCTGCTGCTTTAAAACAGTCTGGCTTGAATTGGTTACAGCAACTGAAGCAAGAGTGTACTAGGGTAGGTTGTGAGGAAACTGCTTTGAATTATTGCCTGTAGGGTAACTAGAACTGGAGGAAGTTAGTCTGTGGTGGTATAAATAGGAAGTCACCTCGTAATTTTTTTCCTTTGAAGTCAAATACTCTTTTCCTTAATGTTGGAAATTTGTACCTTATTTTGGAAGTGAAATCTTAGGGTAGCTGGTTCATTCCACTGGGGTGTCAGACAGACAAGGCATACTGACGAGTCCTGGTAGGACGAAACACGTGTCTGTGTCTTCTGTTGGCACCCTCTGCAAACTGTGTGAGAGGCCTTTAAGCACCATGCATTTCTGCTTAAAGCTGAACCAGCATAATATTCTGTGGTGATTTGCATATGTAACCCATGATGCTTTGCATTGTGGGGGCATGTGTGATTTTGCATTTCTTTGAAACTTGGCTTCCGGCCAAATGCCCTTTGGGGTAACCATTTCCTCAGTGCTGAATATCGGAAGGTGCTGACATGTATGGGCATGCCCCCGCACTTGGCAACACATACATTACTGATGCGCCTGGTGCATCAGGAGTTGCGCAACCAACTTGCCCCTTTGAAGGTGACCTGGTGACGTTGAGGCTGAGGAGCTGGATGCCACACCTCCGCGCCACGCCAACCCGAGCTTGGGAGCGAGCTCGGGAGTCACGGGTTGGCAGGAAAGGGAGATGGATCAGGCGCCTGTGAGGGCTGATCTCCTCTCCAGGTGGGTGAGCATGGTTATTCGGTGTCACATCCCGGTGGAGACTGGAGGACACTACGAGCTGCTGGACCACATGTAAGGAGGTAGCTGACGTGAGGCATGCTACGCTATAGCGCCAGACGCACCACGGGGGTCTCGGCTTACACCACAAGAAATACCCTCTAGCCCTGGATAGGTGATGGCCCCTGCCACTCCCAATACTGTTTCCCTGCCACTGCCCCTGCAGTTCTCGGGTTGACCTGCCCGACCGGGAATCAGAACGAATCCTGAAGATGGTCGGGATTAGAGTTGTTCCAGGACCCTCTCAGACTGCAGTGCAAGCCGCCCCAGTTAGTTTAGTAACTCTCACACAGAATACTGTGAGAAGTAGAGACTGCAAGTTGCCTGCAGCACAAGCTGCTTTCCAGCAGTGTTACAGTACACCTGCTAAATTATGTGTTTTAGTAGAAATGAATCCAGCATAGGTCTAAATAAATGCATTTGATCACTACATGTGCTACTACAGTGTGCTACTGCTGGTTAAACAACTAAATAAAACAAATAAATAAAACTACATATAATTAAAAGAGGATGTGCACTAGCCTGATGTATAAACAAGACTGGAGCACAGTAAAAATGCCAGCAGACTCAAAGCATTAACTGATGATTAAGTACACAGTATACTAGCTAAGAGCACAAGTGAATGTTTTTTTCCATACATACTTTATGCTCCTCTGGGCAACCAGGGCAGTATCTGCTATATCTCTCGGCCCGAGCCCAACCGCCCACTCCCCCAAGACCCTCCTTGGATTATCCCCTGTGGTGGGGCCGAGAAAGGAGCCCTCCTCCCGGAGCACAACCTAAATCCGGGCGAGTGGCATGGAGGACCGCGGCACAGAGTTGAGTTCATGGAGCCCTGGCTGCCATCATTTTCCATTTTTCTTGTGATTCCTTCTGGTATCAGCGTGAGCGTGCATGTGTGAGGGCACCTGCACGCCATGCCTGCCAGCTATTTGCCTCCCAACCTGCATCACCCCCAGCTCCCAACAGAGGGCTGCTCAGCAGGCAGAACGACAAACCCTCCCTGAGGGAGGAGAGCAGTCCTCCAAATGCTCGATCCTCTCTCCTGCCAAACCCCCGCGGCCCAGGCTCATTCCTGAACCCAGGTCGCTGCGTGATGCGACGTGTGCCCAGCACCTCAACTTCCAGCACCACTGGGCCAGGCCAAGCACAAGTGAAATTCAGTACAAGAGTACACCATTTGAATACAGTAGCTTCAACCTTAACCTGTAGCTCCCTACAATCTTTTCAGTGCTAGGCAAAACTATGGTGATATTTTATAATGCTCCCATTTTACTACACGATGTCTACAGCAGGTAATAGCAGTGATAATCTTTAAGCAATCACAGTACCAATGTGCTCTCTCCTGCCCTCAGGCTTCACCGCACAATGTCTAAAACAGGTAATATCAGTAATATTCTTTAAGCAGTTGCAGTACTGATAGCTCCTGCTCCCTTGCCTGCCCTACGGCCAGGACAGCCCTAGGTGGTGCTTATGATAATCAGGAATCAAGCTTTAAAAGATAATGAGGGCAGGGGACAGAGGGTGGGCAAAAGTGTCCCAGTGCCTTCTGCTTTCAGGAGCGTGGAAGAAGGCTCCCAGTGCTGACCTGAATATCACTTTGAAATAGTCCAGCTGCAAAACAGAAGCAAGAGTCCTGAATTCTTCCTATAAAACCCCAAAGTCCAGGGAATTTGTTGCAGGGGATGGCTTCCACACAAGCAGGATTCACCCTCTGACTCCTGTTGCTGCTCCAACTGTGATCAACAGATGGATTTGCTGCTTCTAGCCCTTTTGTCTGTTGGAGCCGTTGAGCTAAATATTTACATTATCTACAATAGATGCCTCCTAATACAGACACTGGGCAGGCCACATAAATACAGACAAAAGGTTGTGACATATAGTACATTTCCTCCTTAAAAGATTTTTAGACATTGTTTGACAATTAAAACGTTTGTCAAACTCCTGCCTAATTCCACCCCTCCTATGACATCACACTCTGTGCTGCCAGAATACAAATGGGAGAGAGGAGAGGCTGGCCACACCCTATAGCAAACACCAGCATCAGCCCGACTCCTCCAAGAAGCACAAGGGTCTTCTGCACAGAACTTGAGTTTCCAGATGTCTGTACTAATTCCAGCCTGGTCTTTCAAAGCAGGTATGTTTGTAACTTTTCTGGCTTCTGACAGTGACAGCAGTTAATAGCAGAAATATGTATGCATTTTAAGTCCCTCACGAGCTCAGAAATAAATACATTTTTCAGGAAGTAGAGTTTTATTTATTTGTATACAGGAGGGTTGTCCGCTTATAAAGAACTGCAGGGATTAGAATAATGCAGGAGACTCACTTGGTATAGCAAGTGAAAAAGACACCAAACTGAGGGGCCTAAATGGTGTAGAGGAGTCTTAGTTCTCCTTGCTAATGTCCTGGAGTTTTTGTTACACTGCTATACCCGAGGATTATAGATTGAAAACAACAGTGTAGGTTTTTATTAAATTGCATGCAATTCCAGCAGGGTAATAGAGGGGAGAGAGAGAGAGAGAGAGAGAGAGAGAGGCAGAGAGAGAGAGAGAGAGAGAGAGAGAGAGACAGAGATGTTTGTTTTACAGTACAGCTTGTCTTTCTGGCAATACCAAGGAGGTGTAGCAAGGTTATTAGGGAATGCCTGTATTCTGAAACGAAGAGTTTTAAAACAAAACATAGCAAGGTAATGGGGAAGTGTTAAACACTTAAATCGTATAAACAAGCTGGCCTGTACTTTTTGTTCTTGTTGTTTTACACAAATGGGCTAGTACTAGCACTTTGTCATTGTGATTGGTTGGCATCCATGGCACTCCAGACATTACCTCATGGGTTTTAGCCCACCTGATAGGCTACTGATGCACATGACCCAGGTCAAATTCGGTACATCCAGGTCCCAGAAACCCCTGCTCCAGTTTCGAATTGTGCATCTGATCAGGCAAGAAGCACATCAGGAATCCCTGTTGCTCCTAGAAGGTAAGAAAAAAAAAAAAAAAAAAAAACAGTATATATATATCAAGTGTTGTTTTCTGATGTTAAAAAAAAAAAAAAGTTTCTCAGTCCTGATTGTATTGGCCCTGGATTCTCCTTTTTCTCCAGGTGCAAATCTTAGTCTAGTCTCTGCCTTATCTCTAGAGACTCACAGCATGCGCTTTGGCTAGCAGGGGAATTATCTGAGAAGTCTGGAACCCCTGATACGGAACGATTATTATTTGTGCTTGTTTTTGATTGTATGCCAGTGACTGTTCTGCTACCTGAAGTTGTGAAATGGTCAAGGCCGAGGTAGCCTAGGCCTAGAACCCTTAGTAGGCCTCTCCCTTCTATCCCGCATGCACAGCGCTCCGTGGCTGGCGACCTGCGCTACCCTCCCTCTTTTCCCCCTGCGTTCGGCTCTCCGATCTGCTCGGAGGCAGCAGGAACAGTATCTGGCGTAGCGCCCGACCTCGTGGAGCCCACCCCAGTCTCATCGCTCCCATCTCGGAGCACGGAAGGCAGCTCCGGGTGGCCATCGCCTCCGATTCAGGAGGCCCTTCTCTGTTCCACCAACTGCACGTTACTCCCGCGGCCGCCTCCGCCGGTAGGCAGACCGAGCAGCCGCGTGGGGCGTGCAGGGCGTCTCCTCGCGTCCTAGGCCCTGCTCTTCCCTCTACAAGTGAATCCTCTGCGGTCGCTAGCCTCCCCGGGGCCAAAGAGCGATGGGAAGCAGACCGAGCGACCGCGAGGGCGTTGATGTTAAGGCCTGTAGGGCCTACTGCCTTCTCGAGTACCCCCACCTCCTCTGGCTCCAGGACTCAGGCTACCTTCCGCCTCCTCGCGGTCGTGCCTGGACAAGGGGGTTGAGCCTCGTCATGTGTGGGTGCTTGTGGAGAACAAGCATAGCTTGATTCCTGGGCCTGGGTTGAGACCTACCGCCCATTAAGGAAGGCCCTCCCGTAGAAGGGAGTGAGGACTCTCCCGGCCCTCCACACAGCAACCTGAGCTGCATCTGGGACCCTAGACCAGCACCTCAGCCACTCTCTTGTGGTATAGAGTGCAAAGCACTTGAATTAGGGATCTGTGGGTCCTGGGTTTGAGACGTTCCTCCTACTTCCTCACAGTCCAGGGTGCGCTTCTCCATCAGCAAGGTCCCCGCACACAACATATCCGCTCCCTCCCAACCCTTCTCACGATGGGAGCAGGAGGCTCTCGGATGCAGAGGACATGGAACTACAAACGACCCCTTCACTGACTTCCAAGTTATGCTCATTTGACACGATCCCGGCTCATGAAGGTCATCAAGGCCACCATGGGCTTTGACACCGAGGACACCGAGAAGAGCAAGCCCAAGTCAAGCTTCTAATTCATGATTTAGCTTAGACCTGCAACCACAGAGACCTTTCCCATATGTCCGGCGATCGAGGACATCTTCCATACTGGAATGGCAATCATCCGAACCTGGTAGGATGCCAAATCGCAGAAATTTGGACAGAATGTACCGTACAAGGGCAAAATCGGACGCCTGGTGCAAGGCTCCCACCATCGACCCCAAGTGGCGGCTCTCAGCAAAAGACGACTTACTTCCATGCGGCACGATAGCCCTCAAGGACCCTACAGATAAGAAGATCGAAGACATGCTCAAGAAGGCGTTTGAGATTGAGGGCACCGCTGCTAAGGCGACCACTACAGTCATCTACACCACCTGGGCTCAGATCCGCTGGCTCGAGAACTCCAGGAACAAGCCACCCCTAAGTCTAAGGAGGCAGAACTGTTGGAGTGCACCTTGGCCGGGCAAAATACCTGGCCGATATGGTGGTAGACACCCTGCGACTCCAGGCAAGGGCCACTGCCATTACCAACCGCACTGTGAGGGCACTGTGGCTGAAACTGTGGGACGAGACCATACGCCAAAGACATTGTTACAAACTTACCCTTTTGGGGAAGCATGTTTTCGGGAGGGGTTGCAGGAGTATTTGAAGCAAAAGGAGGAGGGCAGAGACCTTCTCAAGAGCAAGACCAAGTTCCCCACCTGCCTTCCTTGAGGCGGAGGTTTCGGGGAACAGGCCACACCAACCCGAAGGATACACCAACAGGGCCACTCCTTTCGAGGCAGCAGCCCTCCACCGGCTTCCGTGGCCCTACCTCCAGAACTATCAGCCCTCAACGCTCAGATCCCGGGCCAAAGAACCGAGGTCGAGGCAGAGGCTTTAGGGGAAGCGGCAGTGACTGCCTCCAACAAACACAAAGTCTGGACCAATACCCGGCTGTGGGGCAAAGGCTGACCTCCTTCGCCCAATTTACATAATACTACTGGACAGATGGGTACAAGACGGTAGCCAGGGTACTCCATCGAGCTGTCACACGCCCATGTTCCACACAGATTCATCTCCTCCCGTATCCAGGAGAAGAGCGCCCCGCATCAGATCCAACAGATCTTGTCAGAGTTATTTCAGAACAGGGCCATTCAGCCCGCTCCTTACCAGAGCAGGGGCTGGGGTTTACTCCATATTCTTCCTAGTACCCAAGAAATGGGGAACTCAGGCCCATACTAGACCTGAAACATCTAAACGGTATGTGGTCCCCACCATTTCAAGATGGAGACCATCCGGTCCACCCTGCAATGCATCCGGTAGGCGATTTCCTCACGCTCTATAGACTTGAAGGACGCCTACCTACATATCCCATCATCCGGAAACACAGGCAATTCCTCCGTTTCCACATGCTCGCCACCATTTCCAATACCAGGCGCTGCCCTCGCCTGTCATCAGCCCCGAGAGTCTTCTCCAAGGTCTCCATAACCCTGGTGGCCAGGCTCAGGGAACGGACTGACATCGCCCGTATCTGGACAACTGGCTCATCCGCACGGTCAGAAAATCAAGCACGGATACACAAGATGCGCCATGCAGGCACTGAGGACCATGGCTGGGTGGTAAATCGAGAAAAGAGCCATCTCAGCCCCACTCAACAAATCGAGCATCTGGGAGCGCCATCAGCTCGGCCGAGGGTGGCAAACCGCCCCAGCGCGAGTCCTAAGAACTTGATGGAGCTGGCACGCCAGATGAGGACATGCCACCACACCACAATGGGCAAGATAACTCAGTTACTGGGCTGTATGACCTCTTGTATAGACCTCGTACTGGGCCAGGTGGCACCTGCGCCTCTACAGAATTACGCCTCTGTCGTGGGGGGGCACCGAGCTAACACAACCTTCAGTGTGTGGTGCCTCTACCCTGCACAGTGAGGTCCTCCTTGACCTGGCGGACAATGGAGGAGAACCTGACCATTGAGTCCCTCTGAGCCCCCGCGCCCAGTCTCCATAGAGACGGACGCGAGTCTCTCAGGTTGGGGAGCTTGTCTAGGAGACAGTACGGCACAGGGCCTATGGTCACCAGCGGAGGAGAAGCTCTCCATCAACACTCTGGAAATGAGAGCTGTGTCCCATGCCCTGAAGGCCTTCAGGCCCCAGATCCGCGGGCAATTGGTCCTGATCCGCTCCGACAATCGTGTGACGGTGGCCTCACATAGCAAAATAAGGTGGGACCAGGAGCAGAGCCATGATGAAGGAATCAACGACGGTCCTCAACTGGGCCCAGACTCACCTCACCCATCTGGGCGGGGTCCACCTGGCGGGAAGCTGAACGTCCGCAGAGACTGGCTCAGCAGACAGCAGGTACACCCGGGAATGGCACTACACCCGCCCTATTCCGATCATACAGGCGACTCTAGGGCCCCGGTCCATGGATCTCATGGCTTCACGGGACAATGCCCAGGTCGGGGAGTACTACTGCGATTCAGGGACAGCCTCTCACAAGGAATGGAGCGCCCTGTGCAGAAACCTGGACATGAGAAGCCTTCGTTTTCCGCCTCTTCCTAATTCCCCAGGTCCCTAGCCAAAATTCGGGAGTCAGGTCACACGGTCATACTGGTGGCACCTTACTGGCTCGGCAGGGCTTGCCGCTGCAGTTCGGGAGATGTCACTAGCCAGCTTCAGGATACCCACCGCCGGACATGCCTCACAGGTGCCAGTGCTCCATCCGACCCCACGGACCCTGAAACTCATGGCCTGGCTCCTGAGGGAGGAGACTGAGGGCAACGGGTACCACGAGTCGGTCATCAGCACCCTGCTTCAGTCCAGGCGGGCTTCAACCACCTCCACATACGGGAGGCAATGGGCCATCTTCACCAAGTGGTGCCGGAACAGGGAAGTCCCTGAACAGACCGACATGGCCACCATCCTGCTATTTCTCCAGCGGGGCTGGATAAAGGTCTAGCACATTCTTCCCTCAGGGTGCAACTGTCCGCCATAGAGCGCCATAGGCCTCGTTGAGGGATACCCCAGGAGCCCATCCCGACGCCATCCGCTTCCTGAGGGCGGTAGAGATCCTCAGACTGAGGACTCGCTGACCATCGTACCTTGGGACCTCCCTATGGTCCTTGACTCCTCAAATTGCCACCCTTCGAACCCTCCGAGAATCAGACCTGTTCTGGGTTGGCCTCAAGGCATGCTTCTTGGTGGCCATCTGCTCGGCTAGGAGGATCGGGAGCTGGGGGCCCTATCCTGCGCAGAACCCACACAGTGTTCACCCCACTAGGGGTTACTCTGAGGACAGTCCCGCCTTTCAACCAAAGGTCTCCACCACCTTTCACCAAGAGCAGCCTATTGAGCTGCCCACCTTCCCAAGCGGTTCCACACAGGGCTCCAGCACGCCCCTCACCACCTCAATGTGGGATCTACACTCTCGGTGTACTTAGACAGAACCTGTTCCATTCGCAAGATGAGAGGCTGTTCGTCATTGCGAAGGACAGAGGCAGGGTAATGCCGCTCCAAGACCACCATTGCCGGGTGGCTACAGCGGTCATCCAGAACGCCTATACGGTAAACCGCTGATCCCACCCCAGGGATCAGGGCTCATTCTACAAGGGCGGTTGCCACGCCTTGGGCAGAGAGAGCCAGCGTGTCCTCAGAGGACATTTGTAAGGCAGCCACGTGGAGCTCCATACACACATTCGCGAGACACTACAGGTTGGAACAACTACAGGCCATACTGCCAGCCTCGCCACCCAGGTCCTGGTGGCAGCATCCTCAACCGGTCACTCTTAGCTCTCGTCACCGAGTTCTCACTGCTTATCTACCCATGAGGTAATGTCTGGAGTGCCATGGATGCCAACCAATCACAATGGGTGTTTACTCACCTGGTAAAGGTGATTGTGTTGGTTGGCATCCATGGCACTCCAAGGCCCTCCCTCTAGAGTACTCAGAGCGACCGTTCGGATGGGGGAGTCATCACCGGTAGACCCATCGGGAAACAGATAGCGGGTCTATGTCAAATGTTAACGACCAATAGACCTCGGTCCGAACTAGACTGTAAATAATAGAGGAATAAAGAACAGGCCCCAGGGCCATTGTTTCTACTACGTCCGTAGTCCGCTTCCTTTGTGGCTCTAGTCACTCCCCTTAATACTTCTCTCTCTCTCTCTTGTTTACTAATTAACTTGATTTCAGCTGTGAAGATTCGAACTGGAGAGCAGGGGTTTCTGGGACCTGGATGTACTGAAATTTGATCTGGGTCATGTGCATCAGTAGCCTATCAGGTGGGCTAAAACCCATGAGGTAATGTCTGAGTGCCATGGATGCCAACCAACACAATCACCTTTACCAGGTGAGTAAACACCCATTTGCGACAGGGAAGAGTAGTAGCAGCAGAGGAAATAACACAGGAATACCGAAAGGAAAGAATAGGTAGGAACTCTCAGGCACAATGCTGGGCAATACTGGGACCACTGGCATCACCTAACCAGGTGAACAGCAAGACAGGACTCACACATTCTGTTACTAAATGGGGCCCAGCCCCAAGTCAGTTTAAACTAAAACTTCAAGTCTGTCCTCCACACACAGACCAGATGCACATTCTTACATTGGTATCGCTTTGTGTTTAATTATTTTAGGTTTTAAATCAAGAAGGGGTTTGCAAACTGCTTATCTTGTGAGTAATTTCAGAAACATAGACTTTGACGGAAGATAAGACCACTTGGCCGATCCAGTCTGCCCATTTCCTACCTATTGCATAAGCTGCAGATTCTAGTTAACCAACAGCCTACTTCCTCCTACCCCCACTATAATTGCCTTATGTCTGTCCCATGCATGTTTGAATTCCTCCACTGTTTTAGACCCCACAACCTCCCAGGAAGGCAGTTCCATGCGCCCACCACTCTCTCCATGAAAACAAATGTCCTCACATTGCTCCTGAGCCGTCCCCTCTATCTTTCAGTTGCCTCCTTGTTCTTGCACATCTCTTTTCTGAAAGATGCTACCTCCTGGACTTTGTTGATTCCTTGAGGTACTTGAAAGTTTCTGTCTTGTCCCCCGTCCCTCCTTTTCATCAAGGGTATACATATTAAGCTCTCTCAGTCTCTTCATATGGTTTCTGATGCAGATCTTGCACCATTTTAGTTGCCCTCCTCTGGACTGCCTCCATCCTGTCTATGTCCTTGTGGAGATGGGGTCTCTAAAACTGCATGCAGTACTCAGATGGGATTTCACCAACTGTCTGTACAGAGGGATAACCACTTCAATTTTTCTACTTGTGATGCCTCTTCCTGTGCATCCCTGTATGCCCCTAGCTCTCCTTACTGACCTCTCACATTACGTGACCCACCTTTAGGTCATCTGATATAACTACCCCAGGTCCCTTTCCATTATTGTTGTTTTTGGTACCTACGCATTCATTGTTTAATCTTATCCTAGGTTTTTGTTCCCCAGGTGCATTACTTTGCACTTCTTTGCATTGAATCTAAGTTGGCATACGCCTAACCATTCCTCCAACCTTGCCAAGTCCCTTCTCATCCTTTCCACCCCCTTGTGTATCAACTCTGTTACTGATCTTTGTGTCATCTACAAAGAGGCATACCTTTCCTTCCAGACCCTCTGCAGTGTCACCTATAAAGACATTAAAGAGGACTGGACCCAGTACTGAACCCTGAGGTACTCCACTAGTAACCCCTTTTCTTCAGAGTGAGTTCCGCTTACTATTACCTTCTCTGTCCTGTTGTGCAGCCAGTTTGTTATCCAGGCTACCACCCTGGGACCCATTCCCAGGCTGGCCAGCTTGATTATTAATCTTTTGTGCGGGACTCAGTCAGATGCCTTGCTAAGGGTTGAAATACTGCATATTTGATTTTCCTTGCGGGTAACTGAACTGTCTACTAGTATTCTGTGACAGTTTGCATCATACTATTTTTAAGTAATTTACTGGTGGTGGTGGTGATTAGTTCTCATAGCAAAGGCTGCAGTTTGTGTATTTGAATCCAGACAGAGCCTCAGGTGGGAGAGATTGTCTTCCTGATTGCTTTCGGAGCACAGAACACAAGGTTGTATAGGGTCAGGGAGGCTTACTTGTGTGTGCTGAACTGCTTGATTTTTCTGTTTTTCCTTTGCTGGGTATTTTCTGTTAACTCATTGTTCCGGTTGTCTTGCTGAAAGGAAGGTCAACACTTATCATAGTGGTCGGTCAGAGCCTGTAGTTGATTGTATCTGGAGGGACGCTTAAGCTCCTCACCCTCCTCTTGGTGTCACTTCCTTTATACCAGGGTTCTGACATCATTTCCTCTGAGGGCATACAACTTTCATATCCTTACCAGCACAGCACACTGCATTGACAGTAAAAGTGCACCTATAGCTGGCACGATGGTCTGCATCTGTCCGGGAAAGGATCCAGTTTCCTCAGTGATTTGTTTAAATGCTCTATTAGCAAGCTTTTAAACCAGCCAAGGGGGGGTACTGATACAGCAGGGAATTCCCAGCTTCGCCTCCAAAACAGGGTACTAAATGAGGTAAAGCCAAGGCAGAAAGGTCAGTAGGGAGCAGGACTGGGGTAAATGGAGAAAGCAAAGTCAGTAAGGGCAGGGATGGGGCTACAAGAGGAAAAGCCATATAAAAACAGAGAGTAATGAGTACCAATGCACGAGTCTGGTAACAAGCTTCCTGAACTAGTGGCCTTGATGGAAGAGGAACATCTGGATATCGTGGCAGTCACAGAAACATGGTACACAAGAACCATGACTGGGATGTAAACATACCAGGGTACACTATCTACAGGAGGGACAGGGAGGGTAAAGAGGAGGCGGAGTAGCTCTCTACATAAGGGAAGGAATCAAAGCAACAGAAGAAAAGGGTAAACAGGGAGGATAGGAAGCACTGTGGGTCAACTTGAGACAGGCAATGGCACCACAATCCGCAGCAGGGGTTGTATACGGACCCCATCTCAGGGAGAGGAAATGGACAAGGAAATGATAGAAGATATCCTTAGAATGGCAGAAAAGGGGATATTGTTGATGGAGGATCTGATATGCCAGATGTTAACTGAAGTGCATTTGCTGCAGCCACATCAAAGAGCTAGGTCATTCAAGATGCCCTGCAGGGGCATGCCTTAGACAACTAGTATTGGAACCCACTCGGGAGGAGCAATCTTAGACCTGGTACTCTCAAATGGAGATAGAGAGAGGATCACAGATGTAGTAGTGGGTAACTATTTGGGAACTAGCGAACCATCGAACAGTATGGTTCACGATAAACACAGTAGTAGAGTCAAGCCACAAAGGCAAAGGTCCTGGACTTTAGGAGGGCTGACTTTTTAAATGGGTGAGTGCCTAAGGAATGCACTAGCAAATGGGCAGGAAGGAGGGTAGAAGAACAATGGGGAATAATCAAAACTGCCATCATTAAGGCAACAAGTCTTTGTGTGAAGCAAATAAGACAAAACAATGTAAAAAACACTATGGTTCTCAAAGGAAGTGGCAGGAAGGTTAGGGAGAAAAGAGAGCATTCAGGAAGTACAAGGAATCACAGAAGGAGCAGGGCACAGAACTGTATCAGTTAAGCAGAAGGAAGCAGAGAAGGCAGTCAGAACAGCAAAGACCCAAACCAAGGAAAAGATAGCCAACCAGTTAAGAAGGGGGATAAACCCTTTCATAGGTACATCAGGAGCTAAGGAAGATCAAGGAGGGATAGTGAGGCTTAATAAAGGGATCGGGTGGGCAGAGGGTGACTGTGAAATGGCAGAGATACTAAACAAATATTTTTGCTGAGTATTCACAAGTGAAGAAGGGAGGTACCTAAACCAAACAACAAAACACTCTGGATAGGGGGGTCGATACCAGCCCATTCACAGAAGAAAGAGTTCTGCAAGAACTCCTTAAAACTGAAGGTGGACAAAGCAATGGGCCTGATGGAATTCATCCCATAATTCTAAAAGAACTAAGGGTAGAACTAGTGACAGCACTGACTGCCCTCTTTAACAAATCATGGGAGGATGGGGTGGTACCTGAGGACTGGAGGAGGGCAGATGTGATTTCACTTCACAAAAGTGGAAGCAGGCAGAGGCAGGAAACTACAGACCTGTTAGTTTGACCTCAGTGATAGGAAAATGATGAAATCAGTTCTGAAGGAAAGAATTGCTGAGTACCTAGAGGCCAGTGGGGCACAGGACCCAAGGTAGCATGGATTCACAGCAGGAAGGTCATGTCAGCAAGATCTAATAGATTTCTTTTACTTGGTGAAAAGTAGTACATCAGGGAGGGCTGTGGACATGGCCTACCTAGACTTTAGCAAGGCATTTGACACAGTCCCACACACAAGATTAATATACAAGTTAGCCAGCCTGGGGTAGGTCCCAGATGGTACCCTGGATAATGAAGCATTTGTCAATGCCAGAATGTTGATTATGTTGGTCTGTTGAGCTAGTGCAGTGGGCCTCTGGCAGTGGCTCAGTCTGTTTGTCCCAGTGCTGCAGGCTGCTCTTTGTACTGGGCTGGTGCGGTGCATTGGCACCTTGTTCTGCCGAGGAAGGAATACGCAGCTTTCCCGAGAGAGCTCCATTGAGGTGGCTCACTCCCCGTGTCACTCACTCATTCTGTGTCCTCCTGGCACTGCAGGCTGCCTTTTGTACTGGGCTCCTGCCTGTGTTGGTTTTTTCACCCATGAAGAAATCCACAGCTGTCCCGGCAGAAGTCCATTGAGGTCACTCAGTCCGCCTGTCTCACTCACTCATTCGTTCTCCTGGCGCTGCAGGCTGCCCTTTGTACTGGGCTCCTGCCTCTGTTGGGCCTTTTTCTGCCCACAAAAGAAATCTGCAGCAGTCCCGACAAAGCTCTGTTGAGCTCGCTCTCTCCCTTCTCTCACCTCGCTCTTTCTGTTCTGCCGGTGCTGCAGGACGCCTCTTTCTACTGGGCTCCTGCCTGTGTTGCTGCCTTCTTATGCCCATAAAGAAATTTGTAGCAGTTACAATACAACTCTGTTGAGCTCACTCACTCGCTCATTCTGGTTTTTGTGCCACTGCAGGCTGCCCTTTGTACTGGGCCCTGCATGCATTGCTGCCTTTTTCTGCCCACAAACAAATCTGCAGCAGTCCCAACAAAGCCCCACTGAGCTCACTGACCCCCTCCTCACTTGCTTATTCTGTGTCTCCTGGCGCTGCAGGCTGCCCTTTGTACTGGGCCTGCCTGCACAGTGGCGGCTTTTTCTGGCCAGAAAGAAATTTGAAGCAGTCCTGACACAGCTCCACTGAGCTCGCTCACTGCTCGCCTGTCACTCTTGCATCGTTTCTGCCGGGCGCTGCAAGCTGGCCTATTGTACTGGGCTCCTGTCTGCATTGCCACATTTTCTGCCCACAAAGAAATTTGCAGCAGTCACGCTACAGCTCCGCTGAGCTCGCTCAGTACCGCTCTGTCACTTGCTCGTTCTGTTTGTCTTGGCGCCGCAGACTGCACTTTTGTATGGGGCTCCTGGCTGGTTGGCACCTTTGTCTGTCCACAAAGAAATCTGCAGCTGTCCTGACAGAGCTGGTTGAGGTCGCTCAGTCCCCTCTCTCATCGCTCATTCTGTTTGTCCTGGCGCTGCAAGCTGCCCTTTTGTACGGGGTTCCTGCCTGCATGGCCCTTTTTCTGCCCACAAAGCAATCCCAGCAGTCCTGACAAAGTCTGCTGAGCTCACTAAGTCCCTTGTCTCACTCGCCGCACTGTTTGTTCCACCGCTGCAGACTGCCCTTGTACGGGCCCCTGCCTGTACTGACACCTTTTCTGCCCATTAAGAAATCTGCAGCAGTCCTGACAGCGCTTTGGTGAGTTCGCCACTCCCTCCCTCACTCGCCTCTCGTTCTGTTTCTTCCAGTGCTGCAGGCTGCCCTTTGTACTGGGCTCTTGTGTTGGGGCCTTTGTCTGCCCACAATCAAATCCACAGCAGTCCCGACAGAGCTCAGTTGAGCTCACTCCCCTCTCACTCGGTCAATCTTAATCTGTCCCAAACACTGACTTCCCAGAGTGACCATGCTATTGTGCGGCAGGAGTGCAAATACATGTTTTAGCTAGGATGTGAAAAATGACAGCTGTAGTGTTCATAGGAGTTGTGAAAAATGCCACTGTTGAAAATGTGGCGACAGTATTACAATGTGCATGGAAAGTGCACAACGCACACTTGTAACACAGTCAGTTGATGGGCTATCATCACCAAATTTTCAACATAGCCATTTTAGGACCTCTGCTCATGAACAATACCATTGTAATTTTCTTAATCTGTTACGAACAGTGATTTCTCACAGCGACCGCTCTATTCTGCGCCGGAAGTGCGAAAACACATTTTGGCCAGGATGGGAAAAATGGCAGCTGTACTGTTCATAAGAAGGTCTGGGAAAATGGCAATGTTGCAAATCTGGAGTGAAAACATTAGAAATTGCAGATTCTGAAGTGCAGCACAACTGCGCAATGCATGCTCGTGAACACAGTCATTTTATGGAGTATTGTTACCAAATTTTCAACATAGACATTTTAGGACCTCTACTCATGAACAGTGTCACTGTCATTTTCTTAATCTGTCCTGAACACTGATTTCCCACAGCGATCAGGTGGTTCTGCGCCAGAAGTGTGAAAACACATTTCGCCAGGATGTGAACAATGACAGCTGTACTGCTCACAAGGAGGTGTGACAAAATACCAATGTTGAAAATCTGGCATGTAAATATTGTAAATTTGCGAAGTTACGGATGCACGTAGAACTGCTAAGCAACGCTCATAAAACAGTCATTTTGATTTTTCCACTAAATTTGCAACATAGGCTTTTGAGAGCCCACCTCATGAACACTGGCACTGTCGCTTTCGTTAATCGGCCCAGAAGGGTGATTCCGCACAGTGATTGCGAAACCACCTTCCGGGGGCTGATTAACGCAATGACAGTTCAAGAATTCATGAGGAGGGGTCCCAAAACCCATGTTGAAAATTTGGTGAAAAATTCCCAAAATGCCCGAGATATGCACTAAAGTTGAAAAACCCTATTCATTACATTATACAGCTTACCATCATTTCCTCAGTTCGTGAGTCGGCTTTGAAGAGTGCAGACATGTTCCCGGTCCAGCGAAGATCATCGCGCCATGCTCGGAGGTAAGTGGTGGGGGTGTGTGGGGAGGCTGGTGTGCAGTGGGTGGGTGCGGGTTGTGGGAGGGGTGCGGGGAGACTACGAGGACCATTTCCTTTCTTTCAGGTATAAGAAAACATTGTGGACGCTTTCTACATTTCAGGGCATGGGCACGCTAGGTTGGCCCCAGCGTGCAACGAGTCTGGGGAGAGACAGCTGTAGTCGATGGGGATTGGGCACCCCGTCAGCAAACAACAAAGGTGGGGATTATTTCTGCCAACGGGATTGGGCACCCCGCCGGCAAACAACAAAAGGGGGATTTATTTCGCCGATGGGGATTGGGCACCCCGTTGGCAAACAAATAAGAGGTCTTTTCTGCCAACGAGGATTAGGCACTCTCGGCAAACAACAAAGGGGGGATTTATTTCGCCAACGGGGACTGGGTGCTCCCCATCGGCAGAAAGGAATCCCCTTTGTTGTTTGCCGACGGGAGGGCCTCTGCTGGCAAATTAACATTGGGTATATATTGTTTGTGAATACGGCGGCAAGTCACCGCCATGTTCACAAACAATACCACAGATCTCATATCCCGCCTGCAATGACGGGACGCTCCCTCATTGCAGCGGATGGCTGACGCTGCAATGACCTAAGGGCCCCTGATTGCAGCAGCTAATTTATTTGAAAGTTGCGGCACGCTGGCTGAACTAGTGTTAGCAGCAGCGCCGTGGCATTGGGGACGGGATAAGCCTTCGCAGGCTGGGGCATTGGGCACAACAGTGCCACGCCTCCACAACCTGCTTCTGCAGAAACTTGCCGCAACATGTTTCGCGCATGCCGCAATCAACATAAAATTAGCTGGAGAACAGGACAGAGAGTAATAGTAACCGGAGTCCACTCTGAAGAAAGGGGTATTACTAGTGGGTAACGTAGGGTTCAGTTCTAGGACTGGTCCTCTTCAGTGTCTTTATAAGTGACATTTCAAAGGGCCTGAAGGAAAAGTATGTCTCTTTGCAGACGACACGAAGATCTGCAACAGGGTTGATACACAAGGTGGGGTGGAAAGGATGAGAAGGGACTTGTCAAGGTTGGAGGAATGGTCAAATGTATGGCAGCTTAGGTTCAGTGCTAAGAAGTGCAGAGTAATGCACCTGGGAAACAAATACCCAGGGAAGAGTACATAATGGGGAGTGAGATACTAACAACAAAAATGGAAAGGGACCTGGGGTAGTCATATCAGATGACCTAAGGAGAGCAAGCAATGTGAAAGGGCAGTAAGGAGAGCTGGAGGATACTGGGATGTATAGAAAGAGGCATCACCAATAGAAAACAGGAAGTTATTATCCCTCTGTACAGACAGCTGGTGAGACCCCATCTGGAGTACTGTGTGCAGTTCAGGAGACCCAATCTCTGTAAGGACGTAGACAGGATGGATGCAGTCCAGAGGAGGGCAACTAAAATGGTGCAGGGTCTGCACCAGTAGACATATGAAGAGAGACTTGAGGAGCTTAATATGTATACTCTCGAGGAAAGGAGGGACGGGGGACCTGATAGAAACATTCAAGTACCTCAAAGGAATCAACAAAGTCCAGGAGGGTAGCATCTTTCAGAAAAGAGATGTGCAAGAACAAGGGACACAATTTGAAGATAGAAGGGGATGTCTCAGAGGTAATGTGAGAAAGTATTTTTCATGGAGAAGGTTGTGGATGCCAGGATCAGCCTTCCTGTGGAGGTTGTGGAGTCAAAACAGTGGGGAATTCAAGAATGCATGGGACAAACATAAAGCAATTCTAGGGGTTGGGGTAGGAGGAAGTAGGTTGTTGGTTCACTAGGATCTGCAGCTTATCCATTAGGAAATGGGCAGACTGCGTATTTTATTTATTTTATTTATGTAGTATATTGGAAAGACCTTTGAGTGTGAGGTCTTTACAAAGGTTCCATGTCAGGGTGGACAATAAGACAATACACAGATTCAGTGGCTACAGAGGCCTGATCATTAGGCATTAAAGAGTGATTACATGAGAATTAGACCAATAGGAAAAAATGAGCAGTCATAATAGAATACTAAGTGTTTTTAATTGACTGCCCTAGGTAGCACACCGCTGCAAACCTCCAAGTCCGTTGATAGACTATGGCAGAGTAATTGCATAGGGTTTGACTCTATTCCAGAGGGCGAGAGGCTGGGTGCCAGTGAACCAAGGGGAGCATTGGGTTTGAACCTAATGCAGAAAGTGAGAAGTGGGGATAGTAAAACAAAGGGTAGGCTGTGATGGGGGGAGCTCCAGACGACTTTGTCGAGTAGGTGTGGGTGTGGGGTGGGGGTTAGGGAGGGCAGTACCAAGAGTGTTTAAGAGGACTGATAGGTTACTTAAGCCCTTGGCTTGGCTGGAATGGAGGCAGGGTAGGCCAAGTGGTCATTATCTGCCGTCAAATTCTCTGTTTCTATATGACAATAGCCTTTCTATGGCTTAGACTCTATTTCTGGATACAAATGGCAGTTCCTCTATACGTGCCTCTCAGCTAAAGAAGCCAGTATGGTGCACACTCTGCACAGCATCAGACTTCTGTGAGGACCTCATACACACCACCTGGCAATTAGTGTGCTCCAGTCCTTACCAGGCACTGGAGAAGACAAGAAATAGAAAAAGAAACATAAATACCAGAAGAGCTCAAACTCCAGAATGGCCACTCCTGTTGCGTCATTTGCTAGATGGCTGCTTTACTAATGATCCTTCCACCATCTGACCTCCCTCCTGATCAAGGGACCTCTTCGACCTGCCCTCTGTGGAATGTTGCTGCCTGCACATTTATAGTTCCATTACTTCCCCACATAAAATACTTTTCCATACCCTCACTGGCTCCTGCCTTCGTATCCTGACTCTGATATACATAGGTATGTCCTCGGCTGGCTGCCTCGCTGGCACTCTTTTCACACTTCTTCGGTTTAAATACAAACATCTCCTCCCACCTACCTCAGGGAAAGCAATCAAAATGCAGCATTAAGCAATTAAGAGAGTACCTCTGTAGGCTTACACTGATGGTCTTGCTGCTTTCTGGGAATATCCATCCAACTCTGCAGCCTCCTCCATAAACTCACATCCTGAATGCATGGACCCAGCATCATAATCCAGACATACTCTCTGTGGTTGAGACTTGGCTGTCCCCCCATAGCAGATGTTTCTGTTTGGCTCCCAGGCTATATGGTCTTCAGAAAAGACTGATTATCAAAGCGTGGAGGAGGGTGTGCTATCTACCTCAGAGACAACTTACAGGGCTTAGTCTTGCCATTGCCTTGGACAACCACATATACGACCACATATAAGCACTTGCATTAAAGTACTCCTTTGCGCTCATAATAAAACCCTCACAGTCCTGTCAGTCTGTATTCCTCCAAAGCATAAGTCTATTGGCTTTGATGGACTAATGGAGTGCTTAGATTCAATGAGCCTCAACACTGAAATTAGACTTTTGGGGATTTTATTATCAACTGGGTCTCCCCAGAGGCCAAGGTCTTCAAAGATGCAGTCACAGCTACTCACCTCGCAAACTGGTAGACACTCCTACTAGGGTTAATTACTCCATTGGCACCAGCACCTACTCGACTGAGTACTGTCTAACTGCCCCAGTCATTTATCGGAGATCATTGTCCTCCCTGATGCACTCAGTGACCACTCACCTATTCTATTCAAGTGGTGCAATAACTACACCAAGCCCCTGTGAGAATATTTGCTAACAGGGTACTCACATGGGGACACCTAGAATCATTAGGCGGATCTACGTCACCACAATTGGTCCCTAGTCTGTAATTCACACAATGCTGACTCTGCCCTAACAAACCAAAGCAAAACAGCTCCACTGCCATAGGACACTGCAATAAGCAGCATCAGGAATCGCAACACAGAACCCTGACCGGTTTCATACTAGCGTACGTCATCACGAGGTGGTCCATTAATTCAAAAACACTCCATAAATAGGGTGAAATTTAAAGCAGCAAAGCATCAATTTACACATCACAATAATGCATATAAGCATATGAAGTTTATAATGTACTAATCAATCTATTGGTAGTAACCATAATATAATATTATTAGTGCAAACAACACCCTATTAACAATAAGTGTTAAAAACATTAGAAACTGATACGCTGCAAAGATAGTAAATGCAGCATTCTGATTGGCTGACAGACGCTGGCACTGGGGTTGTTATTTCTTAGCAGCGCCGGTGTAAAACAAAGTCCCAATTCAGGGTGCCCTATTACTAAGACTATCCTTGGGCACCCTGAATTTTGAAACTCGCTAGCCGACAGTTTTTCTCCGCTAGCTACCTTTACTTCGGAGAAAGTGAAACCAGGAAGTAATAGCAGCCGCCGCTGCCCAGATTTACTCTCTTTTTTTTTTTTCTCCAAACAGTGATTTGAAACATTTGTCGCTACTCAGTTACCTGAATGCTGAACAGTACTTCATATTCATTCCTTGTTTCGCTGGTCATGTTCTCGCTAGCCTGACAGTCAGTAGCTCATATACTAGTACCACCCTAGTAACGCAAACCATGCGATCTTTTCAGCCGTCATGTACATTTTTAAAATAATCTGTCTTTCATCGAGCAGCATTCCCGCTCTAATACACTGCTAGTCCAAAGAGCTAAAATAACGAGCTCTCGCTTCTGTGAGTGGGGTGAAATAGTAAGCAACAGAACAGGATCATTAGAGCTTTAAAAAAATGCAGCGCCCTCCAGTGGTAAATCCTGCAGAACAGGGATTACTTTGCTATAAAAGTGACCTTTTTGGTTCATTTGTTTAAATATATAAATATTTATTATCATATATATTTAAAAAAAAAAAAAAGACCACTACAGCCCATTTTCTAAGTGTAATAATACCCTCCAGGGTAGAGGATATAACGGACCTTCCAGGGTTAGAGGCCTCTCTCGCTGTCGGCCTCATTACGCCTCTGGGCGTGTCCGTTATATCCTAATAATGCCCACCCTGTCGGGTAATTATTACTTACGCAAAACACGGTAAGATGGTATTGGATGTAAAATATTATACTAGAGAGCTGCTCCCAGAGTCCAAGATGCTCATTGCAGTGCTCCTTGTCACAGTGGGTGAATTTATATCAATTGTACCTATGGAAAATATACATATATATACAAAAAAAACAGTGCATGAAAAACAGATACATATAAATAGAACCATCATATATGTAATGCATACTGATGTATATCCATATTACATCAATTCATTTGATAATGCTTTTACCTTTTTATTAGTAATCTCTTACTATCTTACTATATTATATAGTATAAACCAACAATTTAGGAACATTGCAATAACCAAAAGAAGGGTGAAGGGGAGAGAGGAGGGTGTGTGGGAGGGAAGAGAGGAAGTAAGAGGGGGGGAGGTGTTGAGGGAAGAGAGAAAGAAAGAGAGGGAAAATAAAAGAAATAAAAACAGTAGAAAGATGGAAGAAGGAGGGCAGGAGAGGGGAGGGGTGAAAAGAAGGAAAAGAGAAAAGAGGAAAGGGAAAAAGGTAAGCAGAATAAAAGAGGGGAAGAAAAGGGAAGAAAAGGAAAAAGAAAAGAAAGAAACAGAAGTAGGAAATAAAAGAAAGGAGAAATCACATTAGATATCAAATAACAGTGCTTTTATTTGTTCCTTTTCAGGCAAGGTGGTAGATCTAGCTTGTCATTCAATCTTGGGACAGTTAAAGCTCCCAAAGTATAAATCTAGTATGATTCTCTATATTTCAATTTGTCGTCCAGGTCACCTCCTCTTGGACCTGGTTTGACAACTTCAGACCACAAAACTTGAAAATATGTTCTTGATTTTTAGTCCTGATTCTACTACAGTGAACAGCAAGTGCACTTCTGATATCATATTGGTTATAGATTGAAAGTGTTCACCCATACGTACTGTAAGTGTTCTAGTCATCTTACCAACGTAAAATGCCCTGCATTAACATGTGGCTAAATAAACCCACATTCTCTGTGCAGCATGTAATAAAGTCCCTAATTTCATAGGACTTACTACTGTTGCAGCTAGCAAAGGTACTACACTTTAGTACCGAACTGCAGTATTTACAGTTCCCACAACTATGCATGCCTTTAGTGGGAGGGGGACGCTATGTGTTTTAACACTTGCACAGGTGATTTCTTTGTGTGTATGTTGGTATGAAATTAATTCTAGAATCTGCCTATTTAGTTGTTTTTGGTCTCAGGAGATCTAATCTCTCAATATTCCCTACCTCCCTAAATGCTTCTTGTATTGTATGGTATACATAGCCCCTCACAAGAAACTTGTCACAAAGATCCATACCAGAGGTAAGGTAATCACATCACTACTACAATTCGTCTCACTCTCAGCATTTGGGCCTTGGGTATATTCGTTATCATATGGTGTGGGTGGCAGTTGAGGCTAGCAGTAGTGAATTCCTGTCAGTCCTTTCTAAAAAGTTTGGTTCCCAAGTAACCATCTTGTTCTTTGAAAATACTAACATCAAGGAAAGAGACTGAATGGAGATCACACTGCACTGAAAAATGTTAAATTCTCATTACTTTCTTCCAGATATCCAATGAATGTTTGTATTCCTTGAGTGTGCCACGCCACACCATAAAAATATCAATATAACAACGCCAATTATCAGTCCTGTTGTAAAAGGATTGGTTTGACTGTCATAGAAAATTAACTTTTCCCACTTGCCCAAATAGAGATTGGCATAATTGGATGCAAATGTTGACACCATTGCCGCCCTTTAATCTGTAGATAGAATGAATCTTGAAATAGGAAATAATTTTAGTGAGAACCTGTTCTGCACATTCCAAAAGAAAGTTCTTTTACCATGGTCCATATTTGCATCTTGCCCCACCAATAATCCAATGCCTGCAGGCCCCTCATGGGGTATATTGGTGTATAATGAGGTAATGTCCATTGAAACCAGGTACCAATCTGCTTCAGTCTGCATATTCTCAAGGATCTCCAAAATTGGCATGTATCCCTCACATATGATGGCAATGCAGTGACATAATCCTTAATGGGATAATCCACATATTTGGACAATGGTTCAACCAAGGAACCTATACCCACCACAGTAGGATGCCCAGGAGGATCCTGCAGATTTTATATACCTTTGGCAGTGTATTGGCTCTTATTGATTCGCTACAATAAGGTACAACATTTCCATAATCAATCAAACCCTCATTTTCTGATTCAAACAAAATGCATCAATTTCCTGCTTATAGCATTCTGTGGGATCTAAAATCAGTGGTTGGTAAAATGCTGCATCACTTAACTATCTCTGTCCTAGACCACTTCATTTGCCACTTTAACAAAATTTGTGATTGGCATACCCCTTTGAAAACACGGAAAGTTAGGGCCATTGCAACCCCTGGTTCTCCCCTGGCCTACCTCGACTTGCTGAAATCAAGAGACTGCCAGTGGCTGAGGGCACACACCTCTGCAAGCAGGCAGATTTGCAAAGCTATAAGAAAGCACGTAATGATTGCACTCGGGTAATACGCTGCCAAAAATCAGTACTATAAGCAAGCCCTCACCAAAACCTGGAGTGATGGCAGAAAATTTGGGAACAACTTAACTGGTAAAGACTGCAGATCTCTCCCACTATGCTCAATATCGAAAGCGCCCCGCCTTGACCCATGAACAGTTGCTAGTTTGTTCAAAACGCCTTCACGGACTTGAGTGGGGTACCTCGACTTCTTCAGCCCACCCAACTCTTCTGGCGCAAGAGTGAAAAGTAGCCCAACACCCTGCCACCCACCTTTTACTTCAAACCATCACAACCAAGGTAGCTCGAAAATACCTTCTAAAGGTTCTGGGCTAAACTAGATACAGTAGTGATACCCTGGACCTGAAATTGGAGAACTGACCTTGGATGAAATTCTGACTCTACTTACATATATTCTCAACACTTCTCCCAGGTACTCACAATTCCCCAACAAATGGAAGTCCGCGATAGTCACACCAGTCTTCAAGAGTGGTGACTGGACTTACTGGGAACTATCGCCCAATTTCTATCTTACTGCTACTCGAAAGCCCTTGAGAGAATAGTTCCGGATCAGCTTGGTGAATACCTTGAAAAGTATCACATGCAATGTCCTGAGCAACATGGCTTTAGAAGGCACCATAGCACCACAACAGCGCTGCTTGAATTTACAGGCTATGTAAACTACTCCTTGACCGAGGTCTCGTGAGTAGGTGCAGCCTTCATCAACTTATCGAAAGTGTTTGACACTGTCAACTTGACTCATGTGCATGTTCCTAACTCCACCCACTCTGCTTTCCTGCCTTCCCTTCCCAGCTCCTCTGGGTCTCCACAACTGAATCTGAATTGTCTGTCTGTATCAAATGTACTATTTTTCCATCCTCGTGGATGGTTACTACTTGTTGTTACTAGGTAACTCTCTCTGAGGCGGTCAACATGGTATTCTTTTCTGAACATTGTGCATCTGATCAATTTCTCATATGTACTTTTCATCTGGCTATTTGCAGGCCTGTAACCTACAACTGTTTGTGTCTGTTCTTGTTAATTTGTCACTGATTGTTCTGTACCCTCCTGGGTTGTGCTTGAAAATAGGCAGGACTAATGCATAATGCATTTACCGGTTACCAAAAGCTAATAAATAAATAAATAAACCATGCACTACTAATCAAACAGCTAGATAGCATTGGTCTCTTCCCTGACACTGTGGCATGGTTCTCCAGCTACCTGCTGGATAGGTCTCAACAGGTTAAGATTGCCAATACCCTATCCAATAGTCGACAAGTCTGCTCAGGTGTACCACAGGAGTCCATTCTGGGCCCGCTTTATTCAGCATTTTTCTTAACCAACCTCATCTGCCTGCCATTGTCGCCTGCTCTTATATGCAGATGATGCTGTTCTGTTCTCCAGTGACTCAAACCCCTCGCCCTTGAATGCAAACTCCAGACCAACTTTTCTGCTGTTGAAAGATGGTTTAAAGATCAGAAACTGTGTTGTTTCCATTGCCCAGAACCGAACAGAGCACACCTCTTCTTATCACCAGTGTGGTGGGTTCCATTGAGCTTGTACAAAATTTCAAATACCTGGGGATCACACTGGATAGCGCAATGACTTTCGACCACCACATCAACAAAGTCACTAAGGCTGTTAATACATGCATTGGACTGCTGCACAGGCGCAAGCACAGTGTCACCCCTAAGGCCCTTAAACTAGCGTGCAAAGTTCCTGGTGACCCTCATTGACTATGGGCTGGTAATATATGGTTCAGCTACAGAAACTGCCCACGCCGCATTAAAGTTGCATTAAATCAAGCCTGTCGACTTGCTACAGGAGCCGCATGACTGCACATATGTGACCTGTATGCTCCAACTAACTGGCTTCAGTTCTCTAACAGACTTCTCTACCAGTCCCATTTACTAGCGAAAAAGTTAGTCTTGGCCTGGTACCCACTGGGGTTCAGAATCTTCTCTCCCCAATACTAACCATTGCTTTACCGCAAGTTCAGACTGCCGCTTATTTAAATTGCCACTGTCGCACCTCCCTGGGACAAGGTCCTTCGCTTCCGTGCCCCTGGATGGCATACACTCTACACTCTGATATTTCTTCCACAAACTTCGATTGGTCCCTTTAAAAGAATGCTGAAACAACAGCTAATAGTGAATGCCAGCTGTGACTGCTTCCCAATAACTTCTTATATGTGTTCTCCGGCCTCCTCCTGACCTTCGCCAGCCCACTTCTACACTGCCTTGTATTGAACCTTTCCTGCCTCCAGTTGGGTGCCTCCTGCCTGATATTTACTCACTCCTGCTCATATTTTCCTCAGCACTCTATCCTCACCTACCATCCTCCTACCCATCCTTTTCCATTCCCACCCCACATCTAATTTCTCTGCTCACCCTCCTCCTTCCCTCCCGTAGGCCTTATAACCTGTACTCCGCCTCAGCTATCACCCCTGATTCTGTTTCTGCTCTCTCCTCATTCCTACCCTCTGACTATCTCCTATACTCTTTCCTCCCAAGATACTGTCTCTTCTCTTCTCTTCTCTTCTTCTCTTCTCTTCTCTCTCTTCTTCTCTCTCTCTCCTTTCTTCCTATAACCTTGAAACAGTACCTGTTATTGTATTAGACTCCGTCCAGCTTTACAACATAGCCTTCATATGATTGCCTAGTCTAATATAACTGAACTGACTCTGGCTACTTTGCATAGCTTATGACCTTGTACATATACTGCAACTGTACTATTCATTGCCATTCCTGTACAGTTGTGTTGCAATTTACTTATTTGTTTAATGTTTCTTACACTAGTTTGCCTTGATGTGGAACCTATTTAATGAGCTTGTCCTCAAGGGTATTAATCCAAGATCTCAGTAAATAAAATATGGGGAATGGGGGAGCACACAACACCATAACTCTCTCCTGCACTGTACAATTCCATGAGGGCTATACTCCATGGCGTTACAGAGAGCATGGGGAAGCATAGAGTCAGCTTCCAAATCAGAATAGAAACATAGAATTTGATGGCAGATAAGAACCGCTTGTCCCACCTAGTTTGCCCATTTTCTACCTGCTTCATACATCATAGATCCTAAATAATCTGTGGCCTACCCTCTCTTTCCTATCGCTAGGGTTCCTTTGTCTGTCCCATGCATGCTTGAATTCAGAAAAAGATGTTCAAGTACAAGGGACCATGATATAAAAATAGGGGGATAGACTTAGGGGAAAGTGAGAAAGTATTTTTCATGGAAAGTCTACCCCCTCTATTTTTATATCATGGTCCTTGTACTTGAACATCTTTTTTTCTGAAAGATGCTACCTCTTGCAACTTATTTACACCCTTGAGGTATTTGAAAGTCTCTGTTATATCTCCCACCCCTTCCATGGAATACATATTGAGATCCTGTAGTCTCCCCTCATATGACTTTTGGTGCAGCCCCTGCACCATTTTTGTTGCCCTTCTCTGAACCGCTTCTACTCTTATCTATGTCCTTCCGGAGAAGTGGCTTCAGAACTGAACACAGAACTCTAGATAAGGCCTCGCCAATGTTCTGTACAGTGACATCACCACCCCTGTGCACCCCAGCATTCCACTGGCTCTCATCACAGCCTTCTCACATTATTTGTAACCTTTAGATCATCAGATATGGTTACTCCCAGGTCCCTTCCTGTTTGGTGACCATCAATACCTCCCCAACATCATGTAACCTTCCCTGCATTTCTGTGTCCCAAGTGCTTGATCTTGCACTTCTTTGCATTGAATTTAGCTGTCACACCTTTGACCATTCTCAAGCTTGCTTAGATCCTTCTCATTTTCTCTACCCTCCTGGAGGGTCAACCCTGTTGCAGATGTGTTGTGCAAAGATGCACACCTTCCCTTCCTTCCAGCCTCTGCAGTGTTGCTTATGAAGATATTAAAGTGGACTGGTCCAGTACTGATGCCTCGGAACCTGCTGGTCACCCCTCTCTTCGAATTGAACTCTGTTTACCATGGTATCACATCACAACAGTGACAGGAAAACAGCAAAAGACCATCACGGTGGCACTATGGGCAGTTCGCTGTGGTGGTCTGCTGGAAGTTCAACGCTGCTTGCCTCCAGGTGTTCGCCTCTCTCTCAAAACCAACTCCGACTCGAGTTGGTTATCTAAATGCGGTGGGCAGCCTCCCACAAAACACACTTTTCCCTAGGGACGGCACAACACCAGTTGGCGTTGTGTTGTTGCTGTACTGACAGTCTCACAATTTGTGTTACTGCGGCATTGTGGAACAGTTTATCACCACCTTCTGTGTCCTATCACTCAGCTAATTTTTGACCTAGTTTACCACCCTGGGACACACTCCCAGGCTGCCCAGCGTGTTTGCTAGTCTCCAAAGTAGGACAGTGTTGAAGACCTTGCTGAAGTCCAGAGAAGGTCACTTCCACCATCCCTCCCTAGTCACTCAATCAAAGAAATCTAACAGATTTGTTGACAAGATCTTCCCACTGTGAATCGATGCTGTCTTGGATCCTGTGCTCTGCTGGATCTGAGATCACAAACCATTCTATTAGTAGTGATTCCATTAGTTTCCCACCACTGAGGTCAGGCTGACTGGCCTGTAATTGCCATCCTCCTCCTGCTCCACTTCCGTGGAGAGGGACTACATTTGCCCTCTTCCAGTCCTCTGGTACCACACCTGTTTCCAGTGAACTGTTTAACAGGGCTGTCAATGGTGCTGTCAGCACCTCTCTTAATACTCTGGGATGTATCCCATCCGCCCCATTGTCTTGTCCACTTTTAGACTAGAGAGTTCCTTTAAGACTCTCTCTTCCTTAAATGGACTTGTGTCCACCTCCTTCCAGTAGTGCTTCCATCCCTTCCCTGTCTTTGTGAATACTGAACAAAAATACTTGTTCAGGATTTCTGCTTTTTCTTGGTCACCTCTGCACACTTTGCTTGTTCCCTTTGTAGTCTCACAATCCCCACCCTTAGTCTTTTTTCTTCACTAATGTACCTGAAAAGTTCTTGTCCCTTGTTGTTATTGTCTCAGGCTATTTTTCTTCTGTTTGCACCTTTGTGCTCCTGGCTACTTTCTCCACCTCCCACTGTTTTTCCAGATACAGTTCCCCATCTTCTTCCTCTCTGTTTCCTTGTACTTCCTGAATGCCACCCTTTTCGCCTTACCTTCTCTGCCACTTCTTTTGAGAATCATAGTGTTTTTTTCTTTCTCTTTGTTTTGCTTACTTGCCTGATGCACCGGTTTGTTGCCTCAGCTATGGATCCTTAAGATTCTCCCATTGTTCCTCCACCCCTTCTCATTCTCTGCCAGTTATTTCCTGAGACATTCCCCATCTTTGCAAAGTCGGCCTGCCTGTAATTAAGAACCCTTGCTTTCCAAAATTGCTCCTCATCAGGTGAGCTCTGTCATTAGCTCTCATAGGCACGCCCTCTGCTGGGCTTCCAGGATGTCTCTTTTTCTGGCTGAGGCTGCAGCCTGGTTGCTCAATTCGCATCCGGCAGACTGAAATCTGAGCAGCATCTCCCTTTAGCTGTCATTCTGTGGATGGTTTCTATAAGTACCATGTTCAGCTCTTCCTTGTTCAGGAGATCTGTAGATCACACCAGTGCGAATGACAGTGCCATTTCCTCTCCAGGGTGATCCACAGTGCCCGCGCCTCTCCCTGCATTCCCTGTACTTCAGTTGCCTTTATTCCTTCCCTGACGTAGCCACTCTCCTCCCTTTTACCTACCCTGTCCCTCCTGAAAAGAGTGTAACTTGGTATTGTCATATCCCAGTCATGGTTCCCCGCAAACCATGTTTCAGTAACAGTGACAATGTCCAGGTCTTCCTCTGCCATCGGTGCCACTAGGGTCAGGATTTTTTCCAGACTGTGGGCATTTGTGCACGTGGTCTTCCAATTTTACTGCCTCCTATCCTAATAACAACCCTTCTGTCTCCATGTCTTCCTCTCTACCTCTCTTATCCTTACTCCTATTCTACCTTTTCTGTATTTTTACCTATTTTGGTTTTAGTTATCTTTTGTGATTTCTCAGCCTTAGTGTTCTCTCTCTGTCTCGTCCATCATTTTGGGGGCTGTTTGCTTTGCCCAGTTTATTTCCACCACCTCTTGGCTAGTTTAAATGCTTGCTGATGAAACATTTTAACTTTTCACTGAGGAGAGCAACTCTGTGGACTCTGGAGAGAACTCTCCAGTTCTGCCTGTCCCTGGGCATTGCCAACCTGCTCCAAGTTAGTCCTGCACTCATCCCAAAGCCTGCAATATATAGGGTGGTTCTCGACTTGGTGCAGGCTTTCCTGCCCGGAGCAGGGTGGAGTGCCTTATGGCTTAGGCTCAGAAGGTGGCCTGGAGCTGTTTATTCCTGCTGGGGTGTGCCTGAGACTGTTGGGTCTAATGGTGGCTGCCATTCCCATTGTTTCACTGGCCATATTCACATGCGAATCCTCCTGTGGACTGTCTGAATGCAGTGGAACCAATGCACAGATGAGCTAGATCAGTTGGTGCTGGTCTCCTCCCAGTCCGCAGAGTGCTGCAGTGGTGGATGGACCCCTTAAACCTGCTGCAAGGAGTCCCATTCCAGATCTCTTAACAGCAGATCCTCACCATGGATGCTTCTGGTTCAGGCTGGGGAGCTCACTTGGTCCCTTTCAAACCCAGAGCTCCTGATCACAGGTTGAGACCTCCCTGCATATCAGTGTCCTGGAGATGTGGGCGGTGCTGTATGCCATGCAGGCTTTTCAGAACCAACTTGCTGCGGGTCAGCTGCTGGTGCAGTCAGTCAGTCTCAGTGTAGTTAGTGTACTAGAACAAGTGGGGGGCTCACTCGTATTCCCTATGCAGGGAGGCCATGAAAGTGTGGTATTGGGCTTTAGACCACGGTGCACTCTCAGCGGTCCACGTTTTCAGGCAAAGAAACACTCTGATGGACAAATTCAGGCAGACTCAGTCCAGCATGCACGAGTGGGAGCCTCTCATCTGTCGTAGAAGAGTTATTTGACAGATGGGGTCATCCAGAGATGAACCTTTTGCGCCCCACTCAATGTCAAACAGTCCAGTTTTTGCTCGCCGATCCAGGGCCTGGAGTTTTCTGAGGGACATGTCCCTCTCCTGGAGCAGGAGATTTATTTATACATTTTCTCCATTCCCTCTAGTTCAGAGGGTCCTCATCAAATTGTAGATGGAGGGGTCAGCATGATTCTGGTAGCTTATTCTGCCCCCGCCAGATATGGTTTCCCGTACAGCAGCTGGCGGAGGAACATCTGGTCCCTGTTCCCTTTGCAAGAACCTGCTGACCCAGACTCAGGGGACCCTGGTCCATCCCAACCTCAGGTCCCTCCATCTGCATGCTTGCCTCCTGAGGAGATTGTCATCGCCAGATTTGGGGTCTCCAACAGAATGGCAGATGTCCTGGTGACCACTCGAAGCCTTCCACTCGAGCCACGTATGTCATGAAGTGGAAGCGGTTTACCATCTGGGCTGCTAGACATAATCTGGACCCTTTCAGCTGTCCAGTGAGCCAGATCCTGGACTACCTGATCTCTGTATTTGACTCTGGTGTCCAGTTTTCCTCCTCAAGGTGTACCTTTTTGCTGTTTCGCCTTTCATGAGCCCGTGGGTGAATGCACAGTAGCTCTGCTGGATGTCTCCTGTACCTTTTCAGGGCATCCTGCATCTGAAACTCCCAATCCATTCTCCTGTCCCGCTTTGGATCCGAATTTTGTTTTGGAGAAGTTGACCCTGTCTCCTTTTGAGCCAGTCGCAACTTGTAGCTCGATTTCTGTCTTGGAAGCGTTATTTTTAGTTACTATTACTTCTTTGAAGAATTTCAGAGCTTCAGGCCCTCTGATGCAGGAGCTCTTATTTGATTTTTCACAGAGACCGGTATCTTTGGCGCACAAATCCTAACTTTCTCCCTAAGGTGGTATCTGAGTTCACACCAGCCAATCTGTCCACCTTCCTGTTTATTTTCCTGCTGCATAATCTATGGAAAGCACTGCTCTATTACTTTGATGTACCAGAACCTTAGAGTACTACTGCTTCAGCACCAGGGAAACTAGAAAGTCAAAGCATTTGTTTGTTTCTTCACCCCAGGTACTGTGAGAACGGCACTTCAGTTTCTAAGCAGTGTTTATCCAAATGGTTGTTAAATTGCATTGTGTTCTGCTACAATAAGTACGGCAAAAGCTAAATAAATAAAATAAATAAAATAAAGAATTGCCTGGAGCAGTTGAAGCACATTTCACCAGAGGCATGGCTACCTCTGTGGCTTGTTTCAGGGTCTTTGCGCTGACATCTTTATGGATGTCACATGGAGTACGGTCCGATTTCACCAAGCACTGCAATCTGGACATTGCCTCTAGAGCAAATACAGGTTTCTGGGCAGTGCTGCAGGGCCTCCTGTCTTAGGTTCATGGTTGGCCTTCCTCCCAGACTGTGTGTTTGTACCTGTAACTGCTTGGGACTCATTCCTACATTGTGACCTGATGACTGGATACCCCAAAGAAGATAGAACAGTTACATAAGAACTTATCATAACAGTAGATCTTCAAGGGATCTCAGTCATCAGGTCTGCATTCCTTCCACCATTCCCCTTTTGGGGTCTTGTACTGGAACTGGCTGTCTGGTGTATCCAGCCTTTCATATAGGCCTGTGCACCTCTCTCTCCGTGCCCCAATGGCTAGAGCTATGCTCCCTTTGTCTCCAGGAGAAAGAATTGAGGAGAGAGCAGGCCACCATGCCTTTATAGGGTTGGGATGACGCTTATCAGCGCATGTGCCCTAGTTGTACTGCTGAAAATCTTCCACGTGATCCTGCTTCGCCAATGGTGAAGTTTCTGCAGTGTGAACTGATTGCTGAGATCCCCTCAAAGATCTACTGTTCCGTAAATTTACATAACTGTTCTTTCCACAGCAACTTGTTTCAAGTCATGTGTCATTGGAGCTATGAATAATGGTAAATCATCATGAAACTTTGTTGGGAGAGAGACTTAGCCTGGGGGGTAGAGTCACTGAGTTGGATACTGTTCTCCCTGTGTAGTCACCTGTAGGATTAACCATTTCTCAAGCTAATAGTGCCATAGTCAGTAGTCCAAATGACATATGAGAAATCTGCATCCATGTGGGGATGAAGGGGTAGTGGTTGGGTCCTGACCAGGTCTCATTGGAGGCATCTGGTTGAGGGAGGTGGTGTTTCTTGAGGGATGATATAGAACACATGCAGTTTGAGAGAGGGACCGCTTGAGCAGCTTAAATGACTCTTGCTGTTCTCAACTGTATTTTTGCAACCAATGTCACTTTACAACATCCAGTGGCACGCAGTCTCATACAGTTGCACCCAATCTTGAACTATAACACCGATATCATATGATATCTTTGACATTTTCTTTCTTTCTTTTTAGTTGTGTCTTTGGTAACCGTGTAAGTGAGCTGATCCAAGGACCGTTTAGTCACGACCGGGCCACATAGTGGCATTAGTTGGACAATACAGTACATACAGATACAGAGTAGTAAGAACGTGAGGTGAGTACAATGATATCAAGTTGGTTATATAGCATAATAACAATAGAGATCAGCAAATTGGACAAACCAATACAAATAGATACAGAGTAGTAAAATCACACCACAGACATGAGGTAAGTACAATGGTATCAAATTGGTTATACAACATAAAGACAATAGAGATCAGCAAGTACATGAAGTTATAGGGAGCCTTTGAGGGTAATTCACAGGTAGAGACAGTGTGAAGTCAAACAGTCAGGAGCGAGGACACTGGGTCAGTCCAAGAATTTAGCCAGGAGATCAGGCAGGACTGTAGCTGCTAGATACATAAAGTGCGTAAGTATGATATGTTGCATTTGAGAGCACAGGACATGAAGTCAGGAAGGAGAAAGGCATGGGTGGGGGCAGGTCAGCAGCCATGTGTCCTGTTGAGGGAGAGGGCTAGATGTCTGGAGGTGGACATCTAGTGGAGGGACAGATGAAATTCAGAGGCTCCTAGGAGCCACTTTGCATGTCAGGAGGGATGAGTATGGAGACTGGTGGCGCCTGATAGTACATTGTCTACTAGGCAGCCCAGGGCATAATTGAAATGGCCTTGTAGTGGGAGCCACCTTGAGCATGCTAGAGTGTACAGTGGTGAGTGGAGTATGGAGCTAAAAGAACAAAGTGACATATGTTGTTGTATAGTGTGGTAAGTCATGGTGTGAGTATAGACACTCTGCATGAAGTAGTCATGGGAGCAGTAGTCAAGTAGAGGGAGTAGGTTTCCTGGCAAGTTAAGCCGCGCCTTTCGGCCGGACAGTTAGTTTGAGTCAGTAAGCAGCACCAAGCTTCTGGTTGATCTGGGCTGCTCTGTGTTATTTATATGTTCAGAGAAAGTGAGAGGGGGTCCAGGGTAACACCTAGGTATTTAAGAGGGGAATCTTTTTTTGGGGGCGGCTGGGGTTAGTACCAGAAGGGAGGAGTTTGATTTGGCGACCTTGGCAAGGAATGGTTTTGATCCGAAAAGCATGGCCTTAGTCTTTCTTTCGTGACCAGGAGTTTTCTGGAGAGAAACCATGGGTGCACTTCTCCATAGTTTAGTGTAAGGGTGGAGGAGATGGCTTCAAGTGATTTATCACTATGTTAGAGGACCAAGTCATCTGCATGAGAGTGCCTCACATGTAAGGCTTTCAGCGGAAGAGCATTTATAAATGAAGAAAAATGGGCCAGCCCGATGGTGCTGAGGTTGGGCGCTGACTTCACACTCAAGGCCACACTGGCGACCACCCGGCCGCTCTGGTAAGAGCCCGACCTCACCGGGGTTGGTAGGAGAGAGAAGATCGAGCATCTGGAGGACTGCCTCCTCTCTCGGGGATCCAGGCTCCTGCCCGGCACTGCAGCCGGCCCCGGCAACTGGAGCACTGCAACGCGGGGCTTAGCTAGAGGGAGGCAGAGCTGCGACGGGCGTGCCTGGTGCCATTGCACGACCGAGCCCACCAGGGAGGGAAGCAACACAGCCAAGAAAATCCCCACCCCGGAGATAGGTGACAGCACTGCACCCTCGACCACACTCCACTAGCCGGACCCATCCAGCTCCTGGGACTCAGCCTGCCCGGCCTGAATTGCAAGGTAGAGCGCCCTGGTGGATAGGCGCCCCACCGGGAGGGCTCAGGAGACGAGGGATAGCCGGCTGGTGCCAGGAAGGCTTGAGGGTTTCAGGCTGGAGGTAGAGATGAGAAGTGCAGATGCCCAGAGAGAGTTCTCCGGGCAAGAACGTGACAGAAAAGTTAAAATAAATAAATGAATGAAGAAAGGAGCGGGTCATGATGGATCCTTGGGGACTCAGTGGATATCGGTAGGGCAGTAGAGGAGGTTTTACCTATTCTACAGATTGTGATTTGCCAGAAAGATAGCATTTGAACCAGGTAGTGGTTTCAGGGGAGCAGCCAAAATAACATAGGGTGTGGTCAGAAAGGTCAAAGCTTTTGACAGGTTCATGAATACCGCACCTGTGGCTTTGCCCACGCCCATGTTTCTTAGAATGTGGTTGGAGAAGAGGACAAGGCTGAGGTTACTATGGTGTTTATGGAATCCATGCTGGATTGAGCATAGGAGGTTAAATTTGTCCAGGTGTTCAGTGAACTGGTGGTTTACTATTTTTCCACTAGTTTGCTTAGGTGAGGGAGGAGGGAGATGGGTCTGTAATTATCAGGAGGAGGGATCTCCTGCTTTGTGAATTGGTACAACATTTGCATGTTTCCAGGAGCTGGGCACAGTCGATGTTGTGAGGGCAAGGTTGAAGATGAAAGTGAGAAGTTCAGCAGCTGCTGGGGAGATGAGTTTTAGGAACGAGGGAAGAGCCCACACTTCCAGTACTACCTTTGGCAAGGAGGATTTTAGGAGATTGACGGTGACACACTGACTAATGGGTCTGAAGTAGAAAGGGTGGTAGGGCTGTCTTTGGAGGGTGGTAGCTTTGGTTAGGCTGGCTGTTGGAGCCTGGGAAAGGCAGAAAAGGGATTTTACTGAGTTAAGGGAGATCACTGAATTTCATGTTTAAATAAGTGCAACCTCAGTAAGCTCGGAGAGGGGGCAGAGGGGATGTGAGTGTTATTTGACAGTGAGTTTTAGGGTTTAGGAGTGACCCAGTGAGGCCCAGAAACTTTGATGATTTCTAAGGTTGTTTTTGTTGGTTTTGATAATACTGGCGCTTAAGGATTTGGCAGTCTGTTTGCAAGTATTATGCAGCATCTATAGTCATTCCAGAATTTTGTGGAAGGGGACGCTTGTAAGTTTTCCATTTTCTGCCCTGTCTTCATCAGGAATAGTAGTTCCCAGACATCCAGCGCTTATGCCCCCTTACTCTTCTGGTAGTGATAGGAAATGTAGGTCTTGTAGTTAATGGAGGCAGTTGTAAAGTAACTAACTGCAGATGTTGTATTGTTGTGGAGGTGGAGGGCAGACCAGTTGGTTGCCTGGACATTATTGAGGACATTTGTGGGGTCAGGACAGCTGAAATTTCTGAACGAAGGAATGTGTGTGGGAGGGCACTGGCTTTCATGGCCAGTATAATATAGGTTGGGGAGTGGTCGCCATAGAGTCAGACATTATTGTACCCACCTGAAGGATCAAGTCAATATGGTTTGTGGCAGCCCAGTCAAGTAGTGAGTGGTTTAGCGCAAGGGCCTGCCTGGTAGGGAGGAGATGACTTGTCTGAGGTGGTGAGTTTTCAGGAGGTTTACATATTCGGCTCAAGAGGTCCTAACCAGTTTAGGTTGAAGTCCCTAGTACAATGGTGTCCCTGGATGGAGATTTGCCCAAGGCCATCCAGGAAATTGATAGGCCTGAGGTACCTCCGGGGGCGGGTTGTAACAGCAACCCAGGTAGAGTTTTTTGAGGCATGCAGGTTATTTCCATGAGCCATTCGCTCAGGGAGGGTGGGGTTGAACAGCTGATGGGGAGGTAGTGATGTGGTCTTGCATGTATAGTGCAGCTCCCATCCTTCTTTTTCCTGGCCTGTCTAGATGTAGTAGTGATTAGCTGAGGAGCTGAAAAGAGGAGTCAGAGTGGTGGGATTTTAGCCAGGTTTCAGAGAGCCCAGCACATGTGGCTTGTAAAGGACATCCAAGCCTCAAGTGCCGGTAATTTGATGGAAGGCCACAGATGTTAAGGTGGGCAATTTTGAGACCCGATGATATAGCCCAGGTGGTATTTGTGTGATCAGTGTTGGTGTTCATGGGACATGGGTTGCTTTCAGTGTCCCTAGCAAGGAGCAGAAGTGAGAGGAGAGACAGGAGGGAGCCAAGGGGGTGTCTTGAGTGTAAGGGAGTGCAGGGACAAGCAAAGCAGACAACACTTGTAGTTTGATAGAAAGGCAAGGAGAGTTGGGCCCATGGGAGTTAGTTCATACCTGACCACAATTGGTGGGGTTTAGAGGGCATAATTAAGGTGGTAAAAGAGACTATATGCTGTTGATCTACCATGTATACCAAGGCACAGAAATCTGATGTCCATTGGGGCAGGCCAGCCAAGGAGGCAGCCAAGGGAGATCAGGGATGCCTTCATTTTCAGGTGTTAAAATTTCAAGTTGACTGAAAAACAAATAGCGTAGTATTAGATGTCCAAAACAGATAGGGTTACTCCCATTAGTAGTTGCTATAGGTTGTAAGGCAGATTTCTGAGGAAAGGCCCACTGAGTGAAGGTGGTTCAGTTTTGAGAAGGTACATAGTGTTAAGCAGCAGAGGCAGGGGAGAGGGAGGCTGGTATGGGTAATGTTATGAGAGAAAGCCAACAGAGAAAAGCTGGGTGTATGGTTAGCTGTAATGATGTATGTTAAAGAACACTGAATAGGAGAAGCAGTGGAATAAAGGAGGCTTAGTCCCTCTAGTGGACAAGTTGTATAAAAGACTAATGGCAAATTGGACACATTAGTTTTTCAAGCCAATCACTAAGAAGCAGTCATGTGACCACCCAAGCTGTAAATCAAATACACTGGATAGGGCAGGATGGGGGAGCCAGCCAGCATAGCTCCAGTGGGAAGTCCTGAGAAACGCAGAGCAGAGGAGAAGTACTTTGCGCCAGCTTTGGGGGCAGGATGGTTCATCTGGTGGAGCCGCTAGGGAGCAGCTTCCTGCTGTGAGGGGAAGAAAGAGAGGTGGATTTGCCCGATCAGGGCCTTTGTGCCTGTGAAAGGAGACAGGAGAGCAGGTTAAATTTATGCAGCTCACAGGATAAAAGACAGCAGATTAGCATAAGGAGATGAAATTGCAGTAGGTAAAGAGGGCGGTATCAGAGAGAGAGGCGGAAATGAGCAGAGTTTAACATTCGAAGGTAGTGAGGGGTAGAAAAAGGATCAGAGCTCTATTTTCTACAATTAATTTAATAATTAGTATATGCTACAATCTGATCGCAGCTCAATTCAGATCATAGCTTTTTTTTTTTTAAACTTTGTATTTATTAGTTTCTTTATAAACACTCAGTTTTTCTTCTGGAGCAGTACATTAGATAGATACAAAGCCACATGAGGGCGCCACCCTCTTAATACATGCTCAGAATAAAATCGACTGACATCTGTAAGATGCAGCATTGAGGATAATTCACAATTTAGTCAGTAGCTGTGAAATAAAATCCATTATATACTGTATGTGTAGTTGCTCCATGAGCTACACTTAAAACCACTTAATTAAATTAAATTATTCCCAGTTTCCTCTTCCTATTCAGGAAGAATTTTAAAGTTGCATGCTTAACCATTAGAAGGGGTACCAAAATGGTACTTGTATAGTGGGATTAGGTCTACAACCTGTACATGAGATCCATTTAACAAACATTGGTCCTTCACTTCATTACAAGAGTAGGCATTACCACTGCTTGTGGTAGATTTGTACTGTCATTTAAACCAAACTGTACAAAAGCTCCAAACTTAGCCTCCTCTGTTTTGCAGTTACCCCTTAGAAATGCCCCAAACCGCCTGCTTCCCTAAAAAGATATAAGCAAAGACAGCTTTTAAACAGTATATGGAAATAGTTTAGACGTTACTTATAAATTTTAAAAGTCTGAACTGAGAGTCTCTCACTTTGTCTCTAAACCCTTGTCATCCTCTGATGTGGATTGCGATGGTTCATGTCTTCTTCTTGATGGTTGGGTGTTTTAGGCTCATTTCAAGGCCTTGCCGCCCGAAATATATGAAAACCTTTGTTCGAACACCAGACAGATTTGGCTGGAATAACATATAGTGGACGATTCCATCTTCACATGGAGCATCTCACAGATACCGTCAGAGCGCTTTTTCTTTGCGAAGTCGCGTAGTTTAAATCTGGGAAGAGGGAGACCCTCTGACCATCCTGCAGTAGTGTTTGCTTCTGCCTGGCAAGCATTAAAATCAAGTCTATAGTCCCCACATTATCTAGTACAGCAACTGTCACCCGCAATGTTTCAGTATTGTTAAGTATGCTACTAAAGGCCACCCTGTTGGCCTTTTAGAATAGCCTAGTTCTTATCTGTGAGGGATTGTCCGAGGTTGTACTCTAGCTATTCCCAAAGGAAAAGAATAAGGTAGTCCTCTTCAGCTTGTTCCGCATCCCAATGATCCTCAAATTGGTAGCTCTGGCTTGGTTTTCAGATTCTTGAGACGAGACCGCAAGTGTGCATTTACTTTAACCGGCATCGCTGCTGTACCCAATGCTGCCTCTGACTGCTTCTTGGCCTTGCATGCTTCAGTTTTTAGTGCCAGCCTCCGATTCCAAAATAGTGACCCTGTTGGTCAGGGCATCGAAGCGTTGGACAAGCCTGCCATTGATGCCAGCATATGGTTTATTTTATGCCCTAACGCCTTTAGAGAGTCCTGTCCTTCAGTGCTCGCCTCCGGGATAGGTGGCCTGTACTCACCGCATGGCAAGTGGAGCAGATGAACCTTACTTTTTGTACCTTCTCCGTCATATTTATTCTTTTTAGGATTCCCATTTCAATTCTGGAGGTATTCCAATATCCAGTTAAGTAGTTTTTTAAGTATTTTCTGGCTCCTATAACTAATGTAACTCAACTTTGTTTTGTACCGCTCTGGAGAGATTCACATCCCCGCGGCCATATTGCTCAGCCCCCGATCATAGCTTAGTAAATGTAAATAACCAAAAGTAAAAGAGTAGGACTTACTAACATTAAATAAAAGTACAGGACAAGAACATCTTAGGGTAGCCTGTCCATTCCACTGGGGTGTCAAACAGACGAGGGCATACTGGCGAGTCCTGGTAGGGAGCAAAACACGTGTCTATGTCTTCTGTTGGCACCCTTTGCAAACTGTGTGAGAGGCCTTTCGGCACCATGCATTTCTGCTTAAAGTTGAACCAGCATAATATTCTGTGGTGATTTGCATATGCAGCCCATGATGCTTTGCATTGTGGGACATGTGATTTTGTATTTCTTTGAAACTTGACTTCCCACAAATGCCCTTTAGGGATAACCATTGCCCCAGTGCTTGCACACAGAGGTTCTTTGTCTTAAATTGTTTTTTGTTTTAATTGGTTCACCACAACATAACCCAGATAGAACATCTTAGGGTAGCAGGTTCATTCCACTGGGGTGTCAGACAGACTAGGCATACTGACGAGTCCTGGTAGACGAAACACGTGTCTATGTTTCTGTTGGCACCCTTTGCAAACTGTATGATACCTTCGCACCATGAATTTCTGCTTAAAGTTGAACCAGCATAATATTCTGTGGTGATCTGCATATGTAGCCCATGATGCTTTGCATTGTGGGCTATGTGAATAGTACATCTGTTTAAAGCAGTGCAGACCTAATGAACTGTTGAGAAAGATTTTCTTGAATTACTTTTAGAAGCTGAACTTAATAAATCTCATCTAGGCAGTACATCAGCTAAATAAAAAAAATAATAATTCCTCGGCTTGTGCAGCAGCAGAGAGGTGCAGCGACTAAAAGAGCAGGAGCCAGTTGGACAAGAGGTGCCAGATTTTAATTTTGGAAAGTCCTGAGAAGTGCAGAGCAGCAGAGGAGTACTTTGCAACCAGATGAGCGACTCCCTGCTTAGAGAGGAAGAAAGAGAGGTGGATTCCCCAGATCAGGGATTTAGTTTTGCGGCAGCTTCTGGGGCAGGTGTGGTTTGTTTTGGTGGAGCTGCTAGAGGAGCGGCTCCCTGCTGAGAGGGGAAGAAAGAGAGGTGGGTTCTCCTGATCAGGGGCTTTGTGCCTTGTGGCAGCTTTGGGGTGGGCAGGTTCATCTTGTGGAACTGCAGGAGGAGCGCTCTCTGCAGAGAGGGAAGAAAGAGGCAGATTTGCCCGATCAGGGCTTTGTGCCTTGCAGCAGCTTCTGGGACAGGCAGGTTCATCTAGTGGAGCCACATGGAGGAGTGGCTCCCTGTTGAGAGGGGAAGAAAGAGAGGCAGATTCTGCCCAATCAGGGCTTTGTGCCTTGTTTTCAGCTTCAGGGTGGGCAGGTTCATCTGGTGGAGCCGTCAGAGGAGTGGCTCCCTGCTGACAGGGGAAGAAAGAGAGGCTGATTAGCCAATCATGGGCTTTGTGCTTGCGGCAGCTTTGGAGCTGGCAGGTTTCCTCTGGTGTAGCGGTTGGAGGAGTGGCTCCCTGCTGAGAGGGAAGAAAGAGAGGCAGCTTTACCCAATCAGGGACTTTGTACCATACGATAGCTCATGATCAGACACAAAGGTCGGGACTCAAGGTGCAGTGACAGCTCCCTGACTGTGTGAGGGGCCAGGGGTGAGCTGGGGAAGGGCCATATGGATCATCAGATGTACTAATATTGGGTGAGCTCGCATGTTGGGGAGTGAGAAGGTTGTGATATCATACCATATCCTACAATCAGCCACTGAGCAAGTTCGTGAATGAGAGAGGTCAGGGTGGGGGAATGGCATCAGAGTCTCTAGCAGTTCTTGAAAGCTATGACATCCAATATTGGGAAGTGCCCATACAGGAGGGGTTGGGGGATGCAACCTTCATTTGGGGGTGGAAAAAGTTGGGAGGGTTGACATCAAATAGACAAAACAGTACCTATACTCTGCCCCAGGCTTACATCTAATGGTGCCATAGGATGTTATGAACTTGTTCCAACTATCAGAGTCCTTGTGTTCATGAAGTTGGAACGCTGATTGATCTTGTCTCTGCTGAATCTGAGGGTGTACCTTCCTTAAAGCCATCCCAGGTTGAGATACAGCTACCAGACAGAACATGAAAGAACAGCCATTGTACACCTTCCTGATTCAAACTAAGGTCTAGAGAATATAGTTCATACAGTTAGTTGACACGCTGAACTTAGCCTGAGTGATATCTCAGCTGAGTGCTGTCCTTGGCACTTCAGCCAACCTGCTTGTCCTCCTTCACAAGTCTGGGCCTGCCTGGTATACTGCAGCCATCATCCCAGCTGCTCTGTCCACCCACTATCTTCTGTCCGTCTCCTGGAACACTGGCTGAGTCCCTTTCTGAGGCTTGATTTGAGATTCAGGAGCAGGGTGTCTGCGGACAGGTGGTCAGTTTCCTGCTCATATTTGTGCTGTCTTCCTAGTGGAGTTGGTGCTCACTGCTCAGTGACCAGAATCTCTGCTCTGTTCTCTCATTAGGGGTCCCGGTTAGTCAGTCAGATCTCATTTTATCTAAGTCTCTCTATTAGACCACTTGGCTTTTATTGTTTGCCATTCTACATTATCCAGTACCTGTCTGTTCACATTCTGAGGGGCTTATGCATGTTCCTTACCAAGACAGGAGCTACCTCTGTGAAGATGAGTGTCCCCACTGCCTGCTGAAGGAATGAAAGGCTGTCAGGCCAATTTTTGGAGATGTAATGGGCTGCATTCCTGGGTGTTAAATGTGTGAGACCCTTTCTATTTATGTTGTTTTGCTGGATATTGACGCCGGTAGACTCATCCTGTGGGCTTGAAATACCTTCTTGACTGCTGTATACACCTTGCAACACTGCACCAGTTTTGTGGAGTAATCTGGGAAAATATAAATTCTCTGCCGTTGCCATTGCAGTGGTCCTCTGTCTCTTGCCAATGGCAGGATCTGTTCTTTATCTGAAAACATCAAGCGGGCTATAATCAGCCTCATTCTATCTGTGGACTTGGGGGCCAGGCCCAGAGTGCAGTGTACTCGCTCAGTCTCAAGAGCGAGCTTCCAGTTGTGTCAGAGGAGAAGGAGTTCCCATTGTAAGAAGCCTGCCACATCAAAATTTTCTGCACCCTCTGGAAACCCTACGAATCTCAGTTTGTTGCAGCAACTTCTGTTCTCAGGTCCCACAGCAGTGCCACCATTCTCTTGAATTCTTGAACATATGCCTCGTGATTGGTATATTTGGCATGTATATACAACAGATATGTTTCAGTGTCCTGTGACTTCTGTTGCAGTTCTTGCAGTTTCTTCTCATCTAGGGATAACACCAAGGTCTTGAAGCTAGTGATCTCTTTTAAGACTTGCTGCAGCAGTCCTGTGATTTCTTGGGCATTGCTAAATGAAGACAGAGACCTCGCTCTGTCAGCCATTTTCCAACCCATCAGACTACCATCTGCCACAGTTCTGAGGTGATATCTCAATTAGTTTGACAGTTTTAACCTGAAACCTGGTATTTTGTTGGAGTGAGTGTTTTATCATCAAATAAGCCTAAGGTTTTGTTTGATTGAAAGGCTAGGTGGCACAGAGCTGCTGATTAAGCTGCCATCCTGGTCCACAGATCATGCATGTGCCCCTGGTTTCCATCAAACTTGATATTTCTTTGTCGCTAGCCATGTGACACTTGATTCCTGAAGCCTACTGAAGTGCTACTGGGCCTCCTCCCTAGTCATCGCATGCCTTTGGGGTAATTCAGCAAACCTGACCAGTCCCTGTTAAAAATCTCCTTAAGCCAACCTGACAAGAAGAGAATTGTATTGCTGCCTGACAAAAGGGAATTGTATCTCCCTTGGTACCTTCAGGTACAGTAGTTATAATAGTCTGAAGACCTTTGAGTCCAGCAGTACACACTCCATGACACACAAGTGAAGGTTTCAGTAGTGTCCAAAATAAGTTCTTTAGCTAAATACATAAAAACATTCCCATTTCTATGCAGCAGCAGACACGTGGAAAGCCATGTGCATGAACATTTTGCAGCCTGGCAAATAAAATCTCAGACCTAATGCCTGGACATTGTTGCTGTGACTGAGACATGGTGCTCAAGGAACCATGACTGGGATATAGCTGTGCAGGGTACTCTCTGTTCTGAAAAGATAGGTTAGGAAAAAAGGGGAGTGGCTATCTCGTTAGGGAGGAAATAAGAGCTACAAAGTACAGGGCATAAGGGAGGTAGGGGAGGCACTGTGGGTCATGCTGGAAATGTGAAATTGTACTGCCATTTGAGTAGTTGTGTTCCACAGACTTCTGGCACGGGGGAGGAGGAGTTGAACAATGCGCTAGTGAAAATAATCCACAAAATGGTAACGTAGTGGAGATATTGCTGATGGGAGACTTCAGTTTGCTAGATGTCAAGTGGAGCACCGATACTGCAGCCACAGCAAGGAGCAGAAACATCCTGGAAACTCTTTAGGGGAGGGACTCAGATGGTTAGTGGTAGAACCCACCTGTGAGGGCAGTATTGGTCATGGTGCTCTCTGACGAGAAAGGGTAATGGATGTAGAAGTGGGGAGTCCTGGGGTCCAGCAATCATAGTACAATATGGTTTAACGTGAGGATAGTAGAGAAATCCAGCCACACAAAGGCAAGGGTCATGGATTTCAGAAGGGTCGGTTTTGCAAAGATGGAGTTATGTCTGAAGAAAGCCCTAGGGATAGAGTAGGAAAAGAAAAAATTACTCACCTTAGTAATTGTGTTTCTTCTAATGGAGTCTTGCTGTATTCTGACATTATGCAGTTAGCCCCAGCACTTGAACTGCTCCGGAGGAAAGAGTTAACTCGATGCCAGAGCATAGAACTTTGAGCTCGAGCTCGGTTCAGACCTCTGTCTGCTGCACTTTAAGTGTAACCATCAGATTCTTACGAGCTAACACTAACTACCCACTATGTGGAAATTGTAAAATCACCAGCCAAAAGGCAACCAAATATTTTGTATCCCCAAAAGACTCAGGTCGAGAAATCCAAACAAAAACTAGGTAGTAAACCAAAGTAATTAACAAAACATTAAATAACCCACCCCTGACTAAGAGGGGGAAGTACACCCTGAGGTGCAACACTGTGCCTACCAGACCACTTCCCAAAAACAGGTTCTGAGAGGGAGGTAGGAGGTCAGAATACAGCAAGACTCAATTAGAAGAAACACAGTTACTAAGGTGAGTAATTTTTCTTCAAACAACATGAAGTTTTGCTGTATTCTGACATTATGCAACCACAAGCAGTACCTCCATGGAGGAGGAGTCAAACCTATTTTTGGGAATAGGCTCTGCAGTACTGTTGTACTAAACCTTGCATCACTCCTAGCTTTGATATCCAGAGAGTAATGCTTGGTGAATGTATGGACTGTTTTCCAGGTGGCTGCTTTGTTTATCTCTAATAAGTGTATCTCTAGCAGCAGCCAGAGAAGCAGCTGTACCTCTAGTCCGAATGCACCCTCAGGCCTGAAGGGGTATTTTGCCAAACTTCTCGTGCAGGAGATTGTATACAAGAGACAATCCACCTGGCAATAGTTCTCTTAGTAGCAGGTTTACTTTTCCCACTTCACCATAAGTGAAGAACAATTGGTGGGAGTCAAACCTGAGTGCCTTAGTACGTCAGCGTAGTAGCGAAGAGCCCTTTTACATCCAAACTGTGTAATCTTCTCTCTCCTGAAGAAGAATGATCAGTGAAGAATACAGGAGGAGACATGGATTGGTTCAGATGAAAATCTGAAACCACTTTGAGTGAGAACCTCCTGTTGGTTCTAAGGACCACCTTATCTCTATGGAATGAGATAAAATCAGGCTCCACTGACAGAGCTTGCAATTCACTGATATACCTGGCAGAGGTAATAGCTACCAGGAACACAGTTTTCCAAGTCAAGTCTTAAGCTCTGCTGAGGACAAAGACTCAGGGGTTGCATAAGCTGGGCAATGCAAACATTAAGATCCCAAGCAGGAGCAGGATCCTAAAGGGGATTGATATGAAGCAATCCTTTGAAGAATTTACAGAAAACAGGGTGAGATGCTAGTGAGGATGGCTTTCCACTGGCAGAAAAGCAGAAACAGCTGACAAGTGAACTTTGAGGGTAGCTGATCTGAGGCCTAGGCCATTAAGATGAACCATGTAATCCAGAACTGTAGTCAAGTCAGCAGTATCTGGGGTTATGTGTTCTTGGAACACCAAATGCTGAATCTTTTCCATTTGGATTTATAGGTCTTTCTGGTTGCAGGTTTTCAAGAGGCTTTGAGAATATCTAGAACCCCTGAGACAGATGCAAATCTGCATATTCTAGCTCTTCAAGAGCCATGCCTTGAGATTGAGATTGAGAGACCGAAGGTTGGGGTACCAGATCCTCCCTGAGAGGAGGCTAACAGGTTGTGATTCCTGGGAAGAGATAGGGAAGATGGACTGCTAGGGACAGCAACAGGGATACCAAGGCTGTCTGGCCCAGTCTGGAGCAATCAGGATCACTTTGCAAGATTGTGACCTTATCTTGACCAGGACTTTGAACAGAGGAAAGGCATACAGAAATTTCCTTCCCAGTTCAGAATTAGAGCATCCAGAGGGACTGAACCCAAGACTGGGGGTCTGCAGCAGAAGGGGAAGTTGGTGATTGGGGCTGAGAAGAGATCTATCTCTGGGGTGCCCACCTTGAAAAGATCGCTTTCAACACTTGGGGGTCCAGGGACCATTCGTGATGGCCCTGGAAACCTGCTCATGCATTTGCTAGCACATTGTCCTTTCCTGGAAGGTGGACTGCTACCAGAGAGGTCTGTAAAGAATAAGCCAGGACCACAATTTCATGGCTTCCATGCACTAGGCAGTAGACCGGTGCCTCCTGCTTGTTGATGTACCACATGGTGGTGGTGTTGTCTGTCCTGACCTGAACCACCTTGTTCTGTACTGATTCCAAGAAGGCTTGAAGAGCCAGGTACACTGCCCTGAGCTCTAGAAGATTGATGTGGAGAAGAGATTCTGAGGGGACCACACTCCTGAGCTGTGAGAGCTCCAGGTGAGCTCCCACCCCAGGAAAGAAGTATGCATGGTTAGAACCACAGAATGAGACTGAGTGATGAATGGGACTCCTTGCCTGAGGTTGTCCTGATCCAACCACCATTGGAGAGCCTGGATCAGGGTCTGAGTCACTGGAATAAGCTTGGTTAGAGGATCTTTTCTGAGACTAAAAAGCCTCAAATGGAACTGGATGTCCCTCATCTGAAATCTGGTCCCTTGGACCACTGCAGTGGAAGCTGCCTTGTGGCCCAGGAGTTGAAGGAAATGCCTTGCTGGTCGAGACACCAGAAGGTGGAAAGAGGAAGCCAGTTCTATAATGGCCTTTACCCTTGCCAGAGGGAGAAAGGCTGTTGCTTTGACAGTATCCAACTGTACCCCTAATGAAGGTTAAGAGTTGCACTTGCTCAAGAACTGATTTGGGAAGACTGAGGAGGAATCCTAGAGAAGTGAGCACTTGTTGGGTCACTTGTAAATCTGACTTGACTTGGTCTGGAGACTGACCCACAATGAGCCAGTTGTCCAGGTATGGGAATATATCTAGGCATTTGTAAGCACCCTTGGGCTGATGTTAGGCCAAGGGCATTGCTTTGAACTGGTAATGGCCTGAAAGCAGTTCAAACCTGAGGTACTTTCTGTGGGAGCACCTGATGGGAATGTGTAAGTAGGCATCCTTTGATCCAGGGAGGCTAGCCAGTCCCTGGCTTTAGAGAGGGAAGAATTATTCCGGAGTTACCATTTTGAATTTTGGCTTTAGTAGGTGCTTGTTTGGGTATCTTAAGTCTAGGATGGGCCACCACTCCCTGTTTTTTAGGGGTTAGGAAGTATCTGGAATACAGACATTTGCCCTGGTGGAAGTGTAGGAACTCTCTCTATGGCTCTGAGAGCCAGCAGAGATGAAACCTCTGCCTCTAGCGCAGTGGTTTCGGAGATGTTTGCAGGTGGAAAGGACCTGACCCTCAGCTTTGGAAATTATTTGAAGCTGAGGTCCAGTCCCTGAGCTTATTACCTCCAGGACCCATTTGTCTGAGGTAACAGACTTCTAGTCCTGGAGGTAGTAAGCCAGCCTGCCTCCTACAGGCATTGGGGAGTTGACCTGGGCTGACACATCAGGGTGTCTGCTTGGCAGGAGCCTTAGGCTGAGAGGAGGATGTAGCCCTGCTCATCCCCTTCTGCTTCTTCCTCTGAAGAACCTCCTCTGAAAAAAGGAGAGGAGGCCTGTGCCTGGTAGAAGAGTGTGTGAAAGGCCTGCCCTGCCCCAAGCCTGCTGCTTCTGAGGAGTTGCCTGCCTTTCCTTGGCCTGTGCACTCGTGTAGGTGGTCCTGTACTCATCCATCTTTTTCATATAATTCTCTGTCTGCCCCCAAACATTGAGAATTCTCGATGACATGGAAATCCATGGCCTTAGCCTGGGTGTTCTGTGATAGGCTAGTACATCTGAGCCAAGCCAGTCTCCAAGAGCACAGATGTAGCCATGACTCTTTATGACACATCATTGGAGTCCACAGCAGCATGAAACTGGATTTTGATGCCTCAATCCCATCAGCAGCCACCTCCTCCAGCTCCTTGGCAAGCTGGGGAAACCTGTTTAGCCAGCTCCAGAACAGAATCCCATCTGGACTTGCTCCTCTCTGTCCTCATGATTAATGGTTCACCATTGTCTGGCTGTGCCACTGTTGCTGCTCATTACAGTGAGTTTTCCACCACATGTGCCTTCCTTCTCTCCCTACTACACACTCTCCCCACTCCCAACTCATATCCTCCCGATCTACCCCACTCTTTCACTTTCCCTGCATCACCATTCGGAAATCTGTATGCCCTCTTGTCCCTCAACCTGTCAAAGTCAAGCCCGGACAGGCTTGATCCTAAACTCCTCTACTTCTCAGTACCTGCAGTTTTCATCTCCACTTACTCACCTGCTTAACCTCTCATTCTCCTCTGCTCTTTTCCTTAATCCCAGAGATTGCTAAAGCCTTCCATTTCACAAAGGGTGCCCCTCCTCCACTGGCCCAATCTCCTCCACCCTCCTCTTGCTAAATTGCAAGAGAAGTTAGTCTACTTAGACTTTTAGACTATCTCCCTCCTCCAGTTTCCTCTCACCATTCCTGTCCGGCTTCCAGATGCACCACTCTACTGTTTCCTCTCTCTGCATGTCACTGACTCCATCTTCCTGTGATGGATTGGGGCACATCTCGGATGTCATTTTCATACATCTGGCCAAAGCCACTGATTCCATGTCTCACCCACTCCTCCTGGATAAGCTGAGCTCACCTGGCCTCTCATCATCTGCTGTTGATTGGTTCCCATTTCTACCTAAATGGCGGTCTACAGTCTGATCAGGTTGGTGACATGCTTTCACCTCCCGTCTGATTCAGGCTAGGGTCCCGAGGCCTCAATCCTTTCCCACCATCTTGTTCTCGTTTCAAGGACCTCCTCCACTCCTGTACCAGCATATACACATATACAGATGACACAGTCATCTTCACCTCCGGACCCTCCTCCATTCTGAGACCTGCTCCAGCAGGATTTCCACAAAGTCCTGCACTGGTTCCACGCCAACCATCTCAAGATCAGTACCAAAAACTGGCCAGGCTCTCAAGGCTCCCAGTCTTCTCCACATTGGATGGCTCCACTCTAGTAGTGATACACTCCTTCTAGTATTTCAGCATCTGGCTTGATAGCAAGCTTGAATTTTCAGCCCACTTCAGTACTATCCATGCAAAATTCCATTTTATGTTGGGTGCCCTGTGTCACAGACCCACTCAGCAGGTCAGGCCCTCTGCTCCCACAGTGCCAACCTCCAAGCGCATTAATCTGAACAGGTAACAGAGAGGTAACCCTCCTGTCTGCTTGTGAGTCCGAATCACATTTAGTCTCAAGTTCTGGGGATTCAAACTCGTGAACCTTATGCTAGCTGCATCTAAATGTACAGGCTCAGATAATCTGCTCTTCGAGGGGGTGCAGATATCCTTTGCCTAAGGGCACCTAACCAGGTATCCAAATGAACCCTTAAACTCTATACAGGACTTTAGGTATATTCTTACCTTTTCCCACCAGTTTGGTAACACCATCAAGCTTATGAACAGCTGTCAACTTAACCACGTATACATCACGTGCAGAAAGAAAGAACTTAGAAGACTCACCCAGCCAGTCTCTTTAAAATAAGAGGTTTACTTAAAAAATGGATAAAAATAGGTAAAATGTAAACACAGAACAATATATCACAAAGCATACTATCACATAAAGAAAAAGGTTAAAGTACAAAATATAAACTCCTACCACAATACAATTAGACTTTTCTATCTAATGTATTACCTCTGTACAGTGCTTAAGTTAGTTCTTGTTTCTTAGAGCCCACAAAAGAAAATGTCTTGGTGATCAGACACAGTATTCAGTTTAAACTGTGTGTTTCCACACCCTTTCTAAGATGTCATCTAGCTCCTCTTTGTTGAATATAAAAATATACAAAACAGGATGTCCTATCATGAGTATATTAAATACTGTGACTTCAGCAAAATGAATTTCTCGTAAGATGTCATAAAAGTTTATGATCTCCATCCTCTGGCAGACTCATAAAGTCCCATTACATTTCCACTTCAGAGAGCCTAGGCATATCATAAAAAGGTAACAAAATGCCACTCTGAAGTCAGTCAGTTAATTAAATGGTTCCTGCTTCACTGAAACCGGGGTGCAATCATGGAAGCACTGTGACAATCACACACTATATTTTATATTACAAATATCATAGATAGTCATAACCAGCTGGCCAAGCATCACACCCTGTACCGTAATAAAGATTGCCTACCCTGCTGGTCCGCTGTGAGCTTGTCAGCAAAATGTTGCTGCTGGTCTTTGATTATGTTGCTGTGGTCTGTGATAAACTGCCCACCACTTTCCTAGCCTATACATTCTCTTCAATGCCTTTTGTTGCTTTGCCCGAAATTCCACTCCCGCACACACCACTGCTCCCCTACTCCTGTGGTCGCAGATTCTCTTTACTGTCTATACTTTACCTTAATTTCTATGTACTCAATAACCACACCCAGTGGTTATTCCAATAAAGCTCAGTTTATTGTCTGCACACATATATGTGGGAGCCTCAGCTAAAGGAGAGAGCTCCTCGATTATTATTCACAGAAGCTTATATACCTTTTTAGTTTTACAGTCTAACAGTGATCTCATGCTTACAACAGCTTCTCCTTATCTCTAGCAAAACCTCAGATTCAGCACTTTCCGTATAAGGAGTTGTTTTCTATACTTACTATGTGTCTCCCTTTATGTTAGTTACAACCAGCTGTATTTAGCTTCATTTAATTTTCAAGGTTTTTATCTCTGTCAAACAACCTCCTTTGTTTTAGTCAGCACAGAACTGTACATTCATTATGGCTGTTTTACAAAGCAGATAGTTTTAAAGCATATGAAGGCAACATGGCTATATGGCTATAACAAAGCAGATGGTTTTAGAGCATATGAGAAGCAACATATCTATATGGCTATAATTACATATAACAGTTATAAGCTCTGGTACATAAGCTTTAGGACATAAAGTTATTATACTTTAGGATACATAAAAATTCCACCCACTCCTCCTTTTAATACTCTGTATCAACTAACCAACCTCTTTTATTTATATGATTTAAAACTGGTTGCCAGCATACAGATAGTTAAGGCATTTATAAAAAAAAAAACATTTTGTTTTGGAGTTGATACAGAGGGAGTTACAAATGGAACACAATGGTGAGTTTGTAAAACATAATACAGAATTGAGGGATGTCAACACCACAATTGAAATATGTGGAAAAAATGCTAACATGTGACACCACATATAACACAATATAACATAACAATTTTGTTGCTGAAAAGAGTTCATGGAATTCACTTTGAGAGTGAATAAGGTAGATGCTACCTTGTGTTGAGGTGTGGCACACCCTTGGAGCTTGATTGAAGAATCTGTTGATAATGTCTCTTGACTGATAAGTCCTTATAAAACATAATAGTCCATGAAATTAACAGTTTGTAAGTTCATATAAGTATCCACAGGTTGATGTAGTTACAGTACAGATGAAATGTCATTTGCAGAATGGTGGTAACCCCACAAGGCATATGGGGCAATGCAGACAGTAATTTAAAACAAAACACCAGCATGGTAGAAAAGTCAGTGTTCATTTTGCTGGCTGCTGCTGGATGGCTGATTAGTAGACACACTGGCCAGGGGTGCATTGAGTCTCTTTAATGGAATAGCCACACACACATGGCATGGCATTTGTTTTGTCGTAGTTGATTATACCCCGCATAAAGATTAACAGTCCATAAAAGGTAACAATTGACAATAAACCATTAAGAACACAGTCCATAACAGAGCAATAGGGTTGTAGAAAGTACCAGCCATGTTTGGAACAAGTGGCAGTGAAGAAATGGATGTATTGCTTGAAGGTCAATTGAAGCAGAATCTTCTCGCTGAGTTGGGAGTGCCCCTTCCCCAGACTTAACTTCATAGTAAGCAGAAACAATAAGCTTGATTGCAGAGTCTGAACTGACTGGACCTTTTCAGTTGATTTAAAGTTCTACAAATAGGTGTAATTTTGCTGAAAACATTACACTTGCAGAGGTAATAATAACTGGATTCATGCAATAGTCCTTATAAGGAACCAGTCAGGCACAAAGATGGTGATAACATCAAAACTGTGGCAGTTGTTTTCTTTTTAAGAAAAAGATGAAGGTCTTGGCAACTTAGATGAAAGTATTACTGCTGTTGAACGTGGAGATCTTATGTGTGCCACACCGTGAAAACCTGCAAACTTGTGAAGTGTGTTAGACACTGAATTAAAACACATAAATAACAATCTTTTAAACCATTAACTTTTTGTTTTGTAAAGAGTGGTGTGACAGAGCCTAAATTCTGGCAATTAGAAAGAGAAAAATAAAAATGGGACATTAACCGCACACCTGGGGGTGCAGGCCAAGGTTCAATTATACCATTTGACCATCTGTAAATCATGACAATGTTATGGTTACCTCCTGCTTTTAAATCACAGAAGCAGTTATGACAGTGATGAACATTATTTCCCTGTCTGTTGTAAGCAGGCCTGACTGAGACCTGAGTTATAAAATCTTGTAATGTTACAATAACACGCTTTAAACATATAGTTCATGGCAATATGCCTGTTACACAATGCAGTTAGTGGGACAAATACATATGTTGTTGGCCTATGCCAATTTAATAACAGTGCCTATTGCACCTGTGACAAGTGAAAAGGTCTACCTTTTTTTTTACCCTGTATAGTGAAATACTCCAAAGTACTGAGTGAGGTAAGGCTTGAAGCATAGGTTTGGAGTACAATCTAAATTGTGCATATTATAATTGTTAAAATTGAAAATGACAAAACCCATAGAGTGCACTTATTTTTCAGGGGTACTGTGAGTAATAAGACAAGCAGACATTAATTTTACTTTTGGTTTGCTTTGGAACATATTGTGAGGGTGGGTCAGCAATGCTGGCCCCAGTATTAGAATTTGGTTATGAGCATTAAAAGCGTTATACATGTGGAGCACTTTTCTGAATACACATGATACAGTGTAGCAAGATGTATATCAAAACATTATAACATAAACGTGAAACATAAGCATGTTTGTAATAGAACAATTTCAGTATTGAGCATAATGCATAAAATACATTTTAAACAACACATATAGACTGTAAACTTAGCTTAGAGTCCAGAAATGTTAGAGTACTGTGAATTTACTGGTTGAAAAAATGCATTCATTGCTGTAAGGCAATGACAAAAGTTGTTTTGCATTTGTTTTAACAGGATAAGAAAGCTGAAAAGACAATCAAAAGAATGAATATGTGTGGACATACATACACAACTTCACCCTCCAGCGTAACTGATTACTTGCTGAGGCAGAAACCCTGTACCAATAATAGGTGTGAGATCTAACTGTTTGCACTAGAGAAAACAGAAGGGCTTGGGCTAGGTTATGCTGTTAAAATACCTTGGGTCTTTTCTAAAACCTGTAAATAAGAAACAATTATTGGCAAATACACATTTTTTTCATACCCCTTTGGGAACAGTGATGTACCTTGCAACCTTTGTGGGTATTACTGGAAGGGAGGAAGGTAGCTTACCCCTCCCTCCAAGCTCCTACTGGTGGAAGACACAGCTCGAGGTGGAAGAGACAGCTCGGATACTGTAGCAATAAAAGGTTAACTGTGAATGGTGACATGATCCCCACCTACTACACTTTAAATTATAACAAGATAATATTACAATTAGTTTAGTAAGTTTCATACCTTACTATAAAGATGAAACTTTTTTCTCTAGAAGAAAGAGAAGAAACACAGACAAACAACAAAATACTAAACCTAATGAGTTTAAAAATAAAACAAGATTATTTTCATAGGATAAAAGAAGCCAAGCGTCCCTGGGTTCCTTATCCTAAGCATGACAAAATGTCAGCTGAGTTTATAAAAAATCCGGATTGATGGTAATACCTGATGTGATTATCTCTTAGAATGCATTTTAAAAGACAAAAAAAATGATTACACCATGGTCACATAAAAACAAAAGCCATTGCTTTTAACTGTAGATGGTAAACCCTTAAAACAGCTGTAAGTCAGAAGAAATGAGAAGGAAAAAAAATGTGTTTCTCTTTACTTAGAATAGTAGTTTTGCAATAAAAGTAAAATTACATGGTTCACTCTTGGTATGCTTTCATGAAACATACATTTTGTGTGAAAAGTTGTGCTTTAGGTATGGAATACACATCAAGTTTGAACTGGTAGTAACATAAAATGTTGAAACACAAGAAGGTCAAATAACGTGAAAAGGTCACAGTGTGCATGCAAGGGTCGTTCAAACCAGTTATTTTTTTTAGTGTCCTTGAACACTACTGATATTAAATATCTTTAAATAATAATAAAGCATACAATAAAACTGCTGGCCAAGACAGTACACACATACACATACACAAAAGAGATACTTAACACAAAATAAGACTGACATTGTTTCACACCAATTTGCTGAGGTAATGCCATAGTTTCATTAGAAAACTGAATGTGTTTTAGATATATGTGCTGCCTCCTGCCTGTCTTGTAACACTGACAATTTTAAACCAACACATTTATACATATTGCCATGCCAAATCTTTCCAGAACAAAACACTTTTTAAACACATTTTAATTTCTTTAAAATGCAGTACAACACACCATTTGTAAGTGAACACATCTAGTATAGAAGTATGATAAAGCCATTTATAGCTGTTAACACATTACATTTCACCTAGCAGTGGCTTGGCACATTGCTTGCAAACTACAAATCTTTCTGCACATTGAATCTATATGACGTCATATCTCTTTACCTTTAACACTACCTGCTCCGACCAACAACTACATACAAAAGTTCTTCACTGACCCTATCTAGGCAGCACAAATGTTTTATTAAAATAAAACCAATTAAAACAGTCAGCTATGAGGCAAAGAAGCTTCTTCTCCTTTTTTTTTTACTGTAATATGTGCACGAAGGCAGTTAATCCTATCTTGCAACCTTGACAACAGAACATAATTACAGAACACAGATATAAGCTAGAAAATATGCACGAGAAAGACGGAGCATTACCTTGTTTAGTATATGTATTACAGAAATAAAACAGACAGACATAAAACAACTTTAAATAAAAATTCAGACTTACCGGTGCCATGGTATTTTTCTTCTTCTTTTCTGATACACTAGTCTGAGTAAGAAAACTGACTGCAGGACCTTCATGATAATTTCCAAACACTGCAGCTATTAACCCTTTCAAAGGTTTTAACCCTTTCAAGGTTTTCTTTTGGCCATTTTAGTAACCTGCCAAACTAAGTCTTTTTCCAGAGCTCTGGTTTGCAGTTTAAAAACAAAACAAAACAAAACAAAACTCTTAACAGTACTAGGTTGAGATCCATCTGGTAGAGGTCCCCAGTATTTCCCATTGTAGTCCTAAAGGCGCTAACGGTCTTGGGTGCCACCAGCCTCCCTACTTTTTCAGGCGTCCCCGGCGCCAGTGCCCTGACTCTAACTCTCTGCAGGCGTCCCTGGCGTGAGTACCACCAGCACTCTAACTCTTTACAGTGCCCTGGCGCTAGTCCTAGCACTCTTGGTGCCACCCAGCACCTAAGACAGTAAATGATGGCTGTCACCGCTCCAAAGGCGCCACACATATGGTGGGACTTGAACCTCAGGCCACCTCCTGAGGCAGACTGGCAGTCGATCACAGTGCGACAGATGAAGCCAATCCTGCGACTCACAAAGCTGTGGTCGCAGATTCTCTTTACTGTCTATACTTTACCTTAATTTCTATGTACTCAAACCACACCCAATGGTTATTCCAATAAAGCTCAGTTTATTGTCTGCACACATATGTAGGGAGCCTCAGCTAAAGGAGAGCTCCTCAATTATTATTCACAGAAGCTTATATACCTTTTAGTTTTACAGTCTAACAGTGATCTCATGCTTACAACAGCTTCTCCTTATCTCTAGCAAAACCTCAGATTCAGCACTTTCCGTATAAGGAGTTGTTTTCTATACTTACTATGTGTCTCCTTTATGTTAGTTACAACCAGCTGTATTTAGCTTCATTTAATTTTCAAGGTTTCCTTCTCTCTGTCAAACAACCTCCTTTGTTTTAGTCAGCACAAAACTGTACATTCATTATGGCTGTTTTACAAAGCAGATAGTTTTAAAGCATATGAAAAGCAACATGGCTATATAGCTATAACAAAGCAGATGGTTTTAGAGCATATGAGAAGCAACATATCTATATGGCTATAATTACATATAACAGTTATAAGCTCTGGTACAATAAGCTTTAGGACATAAAGTTATTATACTTTAGGATATATAAAAATTCACCACACTCCTCCTTTCCATCCTCCTCTACCTTCTTGTCCCCAGTCACATTGCTTCTCCTTCATTTCCAAATACTGGTTTGGTTCCCTCCTTACCAGCTCTCCTCACTCCTCTCTCAGTCCCCTGCTCCATGCTTCCTCTGATCCAGGGACCAGAGAACTTTCTGCACTCCTCACCCCATTCCTCTGCTGGGAGTCTCCTTCTGCTATCACCTTCTAACACTCTAGAACCAGCTCCTTACCCTCTGCCAGTCCACCTCCCTGACTCCTGTAGGTGCCCGCAGAACTCCTTTCCATCTCCTACTGCACCTCTTCCTCCTAGGAGCCCCCACCCCCACCCCAGTGATTTTTGTTGCTCAAGGTTTTGTTTACCAACCATGAATAGACTGTTACCAAATGCGCTACATGGTTTGCCAGTGTCCTGTTTAGATAACTTTTTCCAGTTTTCTCCAGAATGTAAACTTGCATTTTAATCTGAGCCAGTGCTTTTGCCTGTAAAGTATTAATACTGTGCTGTATTTGTGTTTTCTGAATACACCATTGATGTGTACTGTTATTTGTTTTGCTGTTTCTTTCTGTTGCCTTCCCTGGGTTGCACCTGGAAACAAGCCTTGGCTTAGTGTGTTTAAAATAAACTACTGAAAATCATCACCTATCGTCGTCATGTGTGTGCTGCGGACTCAAACTAAGTCTGCTGTTTACATCATGTCCTGGCACCACTGCATTTGAGAGTCTTTGTTTTTGTTTGTTTTGCACCTGTAGATGCCCTTCTGTTTTCCTTTCAGTGTATATCCAAACTTATGATGTTTTGATCTTTTGTTAAATTAATATTTACGTTTTTGCCTTTGTAACTAACCACTCTGAATCCTTATTCTCATCGGTTGCTGTTCTTACTTTTTATACTGCCTAAACATTCTGTAATATCAGTAACACCATTCCAGGCCACTCAGGTGATTAGCATTCAATTATGTCATGGAATGCCTTAGAAATATCAAAAGAAAGAGCAGTAGCTGGTGAGGAAAGTGGAGCTCTATGTTGATCCTGAGGGCACCGCAAAGCTAGATTATTTATCAAAAATTGATTAGAGCATATTAAAATACATAACTGGGACAGGAGGGACAATGGGATGGCAGTTAGCAATGTAAAAATAATTTCCTATCACCTTTTAAACTTGATGTACTCTTTAATGGATGTGGCCACTGCTTTCCTGGACATGTTCCTGCTTGCTAGCGGCACCCAAAACACTCTGTACTCCATAGTAGCCATCCTCATAGCAAGCGTATCAATTATTATCAATCATCAGTTTGCTATACTGCCTGATTAAGTACCCTTACTGCTAATTACAAGGAGTCCAGGGATGATGGGGTTCTGTTTACTGCCCTGGTTTACGCCAGCAGCCTGCTGCTTTACCAACCTTTAGAATCCCTGTCTTATGGAGCAAAGAAGTCATTTTGCTTATCATTGTTTCATTTTTCACTCACAGCAATGCAAAAGCTAGACTAGGTCGTACAGAAGGAAAATACTATAAAATGCAGCTGACACAGAAAACAGGAATTTTTTTAATCTGATTTTCTGCCTTTGGAGCCAGCCCATCTCCTGATCTCCCAGCTGTATCACCCTTGCGTCCTCGGGACTCACCTGTCCTGCTCTCTCCCCAGGGTTTGCCCCCTGGGGATCATTGAGGTCCCCTGTAGCCCCACCATAACAGGATCTGGATGGTCAGACATGCCCAGATAGTCGGCTATGAGCCTGTGAGAGATCTGGCGCATCCTGCCAGTTGGTCCTGATCTTGAGGATATATCTCTCATCAGGCCACAATTATGGAACTATAGCTGCCAGGCAGTAGGACCACATGGAAACTTTTTGCTAGTAGTCTGCTAGGGGCTGCCCATGATGACATCAGCTGATGACATCCTTCACGTAAAGCATGGCCAGCCCTGCGCCTCCTCAGTTCTTTTCCTGCCATTGACCATTGCACTTTGGACTCCACGGAGACACGCCACTTCAGTTGACCACTAGATCTTCGATTTTTAACTATATTTTCTTTTTCTCACCCTAGTTAGCGAACTGTTTTATTTTTTAAAGTGATTTTGGTCATTTGCTGACTGACTCCAAGAAACTGTTCAAATACTGTGGCTGTGGTAAGAAGATCTGTGATAAAGATGACCATAGTGCCTGTGTCCACTCTGATGCTGACCATGACGCTAAGGCTCAGGAGGTCTGACACTGCTTCAACCAGGCTACCCAGCAATGCCATCAGAAAGCCCTAGAGTCATTCCTCCTGGAACAGAAGACAGCCAGAATAAAGAGCCCCAGGAGAGAAGCTCCTCCACATTGCGGTTCCTTCCACAGGCTCCCCTCCTCCAAGGCCCCTTGGCCTGGAACAAATCTGCTAGTAAGCACAGCGCCAGGAGAAGAAAAGGAGTAAGAATAAATCGTCCCTATCTCGCCCTCGATCACCACTCCAGAAGGCTGGCTGCTGCTGGGTTGTCACCCACCTCAGTGGTGGCCCCACTGCTACCACACCGCCTCTTCCACAGGGTCAGCTCTGGCAGTTTTCCTGCCGGTCCTTCCTTGGCCAGTGATGGCTCATCAACATCAGGCCTTCTGACACCCCACCAATGTTCCAACCCCTGCCGCTCAGGCCTCTTCTTGCTCAGGGGCGACAAACAGGAGTTCCGCCTGACCTGCTTCGACCGATGGCCCATCAGTGTTGATATTCCTACTCTCTTGTCAATACCTCTGGCCATTTCATCAATGCCAGGGATGCAGCATCCCCACCAACACCAGCCCATTCCGTTGACACGGGGCTGCAACCTCTCTACGTCGACGCTTCCAGGCTGTACCGCCTGTGGGGACCCACCTCCCATGTCAACATTGCAAGGTGCTCCAGCAACACAAATCACTATCAACATCCACGCCATGTTCTCCCTCTTTTTGAATTCATGCAGCGCCTTGCTTCTCCTTCAGGCCCACCAATGCTGGGGCCTTACTAGACCAGCCCCCAACGCTGACACATTGCACTATGACATGCCTGACTCACGCTCGGTCATTGATGTCCTCTTTGCCTTCTATGCGCTTATTCAGAGCCTGCTGATGGGGCTAGTATAATCCTGGACACCTCCTGCAAGAGGAGGAGGAGGAGGAGGAAGAGGGGTAGGAGCCCCTCAAGGTCTACCTCCAGGAATGCGTGGCCAACAGCTGCGCTTGTAAACAGTAATGCAGAGCTTGCTCCACATCATACAGTAGAATACTGAATTTAACTAATATATTTGTTTGGAAACTCAGTGGGAAAAACACTACACCTACTAGATCTCAAAGAAGGCTATTCAAAAATCTAAAATAATTGGGGATTGGAGTGAAAGAAAACTAAGAATGGTGAGACGAAACAAGGTGGGAGCTAGTGCTGAGGGGCCTGACCGAAGAACTCAAACCGTCACAAGCAAGACTCGAGGTAGGGGCTGGAGACGCTGACTTATCTCATCCCACAAATGTGGCACTGCTGAAGGCAATTCAAGGATTAAGATCAGAAAATGGAAGATTTTAACACTCTGCTAAAATCGCTTGACACAAAGCTGGGATCACTGACAGAGGAACAAAAGGAACAAAAGTCTGCAGATAAAACCCTTGCCATTTCAGCTACTCTAACTAAGGAAAATGGCCAATTAAAGAGACGGCTTGAAACTCTTAAAGTACCTCAAGGGAATCGCCAAAGTCCAAGAGGGTAGCATATTTTAGAAAAAGAGATGCAAGAACAAGGGGCACAATTTGAAGATAATGGGGATGGCTCAGGGGCAACGTGAAGAAGTATTTTTTCAAGGAGAGGGTGGTGAACGCATGGAACAACCTAACTGAGAAGGTTGTGGGGTCAAAACAGTGAGGGAATTAAAGAATTCATGGGACAGACATAAGGCAGTTCTGGTGGGGGGTAGGGGAGTAGGCTGTTGGTTAAATAGGATCTGCAGCTTATCCAGTAGGTAGGGGAAATGGGCAGACTGGGTGGTCCAGGCAGTCCTTATCTGCCATCAAAGTCCATGTTTCTTGAAAATACAGCCAGAGCAAATAACATCCGTCTGCTGGTTTTACCGGAAGGGACAGAAGGAGAAACCCCACTAATATTTCTGCAGCAGTGGATAAAAGAGCTTATGGATTTATAGGAGGACTTTTCAATATTCAGAGGTTATAGAATTACACAACACCGTGTGGTGATAGACCTTGAGCTGCCACAGGTGAATCCTTACCAAGAACTTTCTTGCTTCAGCTCCGACCTCGACAGAAAGAGAGATGATCTTACAGTATGCTAAAACTTAAGCCCCTGCAATGGAACGATGCCAGGATTCACTTTTTCTAGACTTGTGCTGTTCCATATGAACCCAAAGGAAATATTTTGATGAAGTTAGATCTCGCCTCTGTCTCCTGGAGTACACCATGTGCTGCATATGCCTGCTAGTCTGCAGGTAGTTTATGGAGGTAAGATGTTTAGTACTCTAATGCAGTGGAGGCCAAAACTCCTAATAAAATTGAGAAGCAGTTTTCGCAAGAGATGAGGATCCACTTTCAAATGAGAAAGAAGAGGGCTAAAGAATACAAGTAGCTTCACCATCAGTAAAGGAGATGGGAGGGATCAACATAGAGGCAGTCGGTAGTTTTAAATTACATTATAGTCCTTACAATGTCTTGTATTGTTTCTAAATGAAAAAGTGCCATATCGGGGCTTTAACCTCACAATACGACTCCTTAAAGGGACACTGTCAACCCCTTAGGTCTCAAAATGTCCTTAGTTTAAAAACATATTTTATGATTGCCAGCATCGTGTAAAGATTGTTGATATAGCTGGTAGTTTGATTTTAACTCATATTTTCTTTACAAAATAAAAAACAGACTCCCTAATGTAGTGGTGTTATCACACCAAAATAGGTTTGTTTACATTTCTTGATCAGCCCTAAATACATCTTTCCTGGACTTGGGAACACCCACAACACAGTCTAGCTGCTCATGATGCTGTGGGAGTTTAGGAGGCTACTTCCTTACGAGTGACTGAACTATTTGGGTGTGTTCTAAAGCTCAAGAAGCATGCAGTAAGAACAGAACCAGGACTGTAAACAAAAACAAGGTTGTTTATAAATATACACTGCCATGCATTTCAGTTCTACTAAACAAGGAGACAGACAAATCAAACAGCAACATCAGTGAATTTTAGACAGGGTAAGCAATCATAAAATGTGAGGTTTCAACTAGAAATAATATGATGAAAACAGGTTGACAGTGTCTCTTTAAAATGGCATTGTTTAACAAGTAGATAATGCCTCCGTCTAATTTCCATCCCCTTCCCCACTTCTTTCATGGAAAACTTTAGGTTTAGCTAAAAGCGCCATCTTATAAGGTGGTAGGCAGCAACGTTAGGGTTCAGCACTGGCTGGACTGTCTTGAACCACTAGCATACATGAACTCCCTGTGGTAAATAACATGTTGATGGACTTGATAAAGTTTGTTTTTCTTTATTGGTATAGAGGTTTGTGTGCCAGGATGGTTTATCTGCTGCCATATATCTTTTTGAATGTCAGTGCTTCAGTTTTTGGGTGGTAAAGCAGAATGCCATGTATTAATAAAACAAGTTGTTTAATTAATAGGGATAATTAACCTGATGTTCAAGGTAAAAGATGTTTGTTATCGCATTTAAGAGGACCCTGCTCATGGCTGTGTGGTCTTTGTCACTTATAAACAATAGTTTAAGCTTAATTAGCCTACAAGCATTTAATATTATCTTGTTAGTTATTAATTGTTGGGACAACTCATTTATTCCCCAAATGATGTACCATAACACAGGGGTGCTTTGAAATATTATCCACTACTGTACAAATGCTGTATACGGCTTAGTTTAAGCTATGAATTATAAGTTGGCCTGCATGTAGGCAAATTCATGTAATATGAGCTTTACATAAATGCAATAAAATACAATTACAAAAAGGTCTACCTCTACCGCTTTTTTCAGGAGGAGAGGGCTCCACCAAATATACGCTGAGGTCCCCCATGACCCCTCCTTCAGCTCAGTAATGAAGCAGCTCCAAACCACTATGGGGTTTGATGCTGAGTAGCAGAATATTACCAGGAGAAACTTAGTCAACTTTCTGGAATGTCCAGATTCTCCCCTGAGTATTCATCCTCTGCAGGCTGCATTAGAGGATGCCACCATGGCTGCTTGGTACAGGCCAAATATGATCCTGCTATGTGCAAAAAGGCAGGCAAATTTTACCAGGTTCTTCAGGGAAGCCTTTTTTCACAGAGCAACCACAGGCAGATTCAGTGGTGATAAATGCTGCCCATGATTGGTCTACAAGATCTCAAAACCTCAGCTCTCTTCCACCGGATAAGGAGCCAAGGAAGTTGGATCTTATGGGCAAGAGGGCCTTTGACTCTGCCATTCTGGCACTCAGAAACATAGAATCTGATGGCAGATAAGGACCGCTTAGCCCACCTAGTCTGCCCATTTCCTACCTAACGGATAAGCTCCAGATCCTAGTTAACCAATAGTCTACTTCCTCCTACCCCCACTAGAATTGTCTTATGTCTGTCCCATGCATTCTTGAATTCCCCACTGTTTTTGACTCCACAACCTCCTCAGGAAGGCTGTTCCATGCATCCACAACCCTCTCTGTGAAGAAATACTTCCTCACATTACCTCTGAGCCGTACCCCCTCTATCTTCAAATTGTTCCCTTGTTCTTGCACATCTCTTTTTCTGAAAGATGCTACCCTCTTGGACTTTGTTGACTCCCTTGAGGTATTTGTAAGTTTCTCCTTGTCCCCCTCTCCCTTCCTCGAGGCTATACATCTTAAGCTCCTTTAGTCTATCTTCATATGTCTTCTGGTGCAGACCCTGCACCATTTTGGTCCCTCCTCTGGACAGCCTCCACCCTGTCTATGTCTTTGCAGAGATGAGGTCTCAGAACTGTACACAGTACTCCAGATGTGGTCTTACCAACTGTCTGTACAGAGGGACAACAACTTCCTGTTTTCTACTGGTGATGCCTTTCCTATCTACAGTATCTCCCCAGCCCTCAAATTGTCAGTTACCAGGCCCATATGGTCAAATTCAGAACACTTTCTCAATAAAAGCCAAAGTTGTAGCTTGGCTCTTCCAGAGGCCCCCAGAAGCAGGAGATGCTTAAAGCTGTCCAGATTGAGGCAGATGTGGGTAAGCACCTTGGAGGTCTACCTATGATGTTTCAGATGCCTCAGCTAGAGCTGCTGCAATTGGCATCTGCTTTAGAAGGCATTCTTAGCTCAGAGTGTCCGGATTTGCTACTGACATTCAACAGTTAAACCTGAATGCCCACTTTAGAGGCTATAAGCTCTTTGGGGCAGATGTGCAGGACATCCTTTCTTTCCTACAAGTCTCGGTGTGGACCCTGCAGTTGGTCCATTCACTCTACCAAACCCAGCCAAAAAGTGGGCAGAGGGTACTTTTTCGTTCGCCTTCCCACAGAACCAAGTCGAGCATCTGACCCTCAGTCAGGTGCTGAGCATGGACAGCCCTGCTTGCCCCTACCTCCATCATTGGGAAGGCCTCAAAGGTAGAGGTGTGGCCCTGGCTGCTGGTCCTACCTCAGCCTGACTCCTTACTAGACCCCCACCCTCCAGTACTATAAAGAGGCAGTGGTAGGGGTCACTTCTCTCTCCACCTGGACCGGTGGAAGGAGATACAATTGATTCTTGGGTCCTGCAGCTAAGTGCAGGCCGCACTCTACAACTTCTGGAGTGGCCCTCCACTTAATTCAAGCTGCCCTCCAGACCACATTCCAGTGCTGCTGGAGGAAGTTTGTACACTGCTACAGAAAAGTGCTATAGAGTGAATTCCTGAGAAACACCGGGTTCTAGTCCCCTTCTTTCTAATCCCCAGATCCACAGGAGATTTGTGGCCCATCCTGGAACTGAGAAACCTGAATTCCTACATCCAGTACAGAAGTTCAGGATGGTAACCTACAAGGCCTGCTGCCTCTTCTGCAGAGGAGACTGGATATGCACCCCAGATATGCAGGAGGCATACGTGCGCATAAGGTTTGTGCCCCTCACGCACAGGAAGTACCTCAGGTTCCTGTTCCGGGGAGCACTGTCAGTTAGGGTATTGTCCATTGGCTTATCATCTGCGCCTACAGGTCTTTACCAAATGCTTAGGTGGTGGCAGCAGCCTTCTGGAGGGAGAGACTTCGTCTTCCTTACCTGGATGACTGGTTGCGCAAAGCTGAGTTCAAGGACAACTGTCCACACCATAGCGCATACCAGACAGTTGTTCCATGCACTAGGGAGTACAGTCAAACTAAGTCAATCTTGACCTTGTGTCAGCGTCTTCAGTAATAGGAGCTATACTGACACTGCTCAAGGTGCGGTCTTCTACCCCAAGATAAGGCAGAATGCCTGATATCTCAAGTCCAGCTGCTTTACACACCCGGTATGTCACAACCAGGACATTTCTACCACTGCTGGTCCTGATGGCTGCATCCATTGTCACAGATCCCTGATGAGGCTGCATACGGATCCCCAGCCGGACTTTTTTTTTTAACACTTTCTTTTTATCCGCTTACCCTGCCCTTGACTATCCCTCTCCTTGGACCGATCAGCCTCTCTCAGACCACCGTGGAGTCTGCCCATAGAGTGTCAGGCTTCTCCATTTCCCCACTGCAATGTCCAGAGAAGAGCCTGCACAATGGGGTCTGCCCATGACTTGGTGGCTGAGAGGCAAGGATTGGTCATCATCTAGGACCAACGAGGGTTTTTCCATTTTCTTGTGTTCCCTTTCTGGCCCTGAGGGATGCCAGCTCGGGCAGGCTTGACGTGCTCACTGCGTGGTTGCCAAATGCCTGCCACAGTGCCCTCCTCTCTGACTCCACCCCATGGGAGCTGCCAGTGCCCCTCAAAGTCGGGCTTCTACCGACCCTCACAGAGTCAGTTGCCAGAAGCACCCTGAAACCCACCCTGAAGGAAGAGAGCATCCGTCGGGATGCTCAGTCCTGCATCCCCCTGCAGACCTCCAGGCCCAAGCTCATTCCCGACCTGGGTCACCAGCAAGGCCACAGGTGTGGCGTCCAGTGCCTCAACCCTCAGCGCCACTGGGCTGGCTCCCCAGTGGACTTTGAGTGTCTGGTGGGATCAATGCACTGGCAATCTAGAACAGAAGGTTCTAGCAACTTCACCTTTAAAGAAGGTGCTCCAGTGGTGGATGGAACCCAGCATTATACTCATAGGGCTTCCTTTCCCGATCACCTCTCTTCATCAGATCCTCACCATGGACGCTTTGGAGATGGGCTGGGGAACACATTTGGAACCTCATCAGACCCCAGGGTACATGGACTGCAGTGGAGGGTTCTCTTGTGCTATGCAAGTCTTCCAGAACTACCTGTCCCTGGGGCCTCTGCTGGTGCAGACAGATAACATCAGTGTAATGCATTAAATAAACAAGCAATGGGGCACTCATTTTTACCCTGTGCAGGGAAACAATGAAGGTTTGGTACTGGGCTCTAGAACACAGTCTAGAACTATCAGCAGTCCATGTTCCAGGCACCCAAAATGTCTTGGTAGACAGACTAAACAGGTCGCAGTCCAGGATGCATGAGTGGGAACTGCTAACCTCGGTAGCAGAAGACCTGTTCAGCTGGTAGGGTTGTCCAGAGTTGAACCTTTTGCATCCCCACCAATGCAAAACTGCCACTTTTCTGCTCGCTTGCTCCAGGGCCTGGAGTTTTCTGGTGTGACACGCTCTCCATCTTATGGAAAGGGAGGTTCTCTATGCCTTTCATCCCTTCCCGCTAATTCAGAAGGTGCTGATCAAGCTACAGATAGAAGGAGCGACTCTTATGCTCATTGCTCCTTCTGGCCTCATCATATTTGATTTCCCTTACTGCAGCAGTGGAACCTCCAGTACCCCTGCCCTGTGCAAAGGCTTGCTATCATAGGAGCAGGGCACCTGGTCCATCCAGCCCTCAGATCACACAATCTCCATGCCTGGCTTCCGAAACATAGCCATGGCTAGATTTTGTTATCCTGAAAGGTGGCTGATGTCTTGGTGGCTGCTAGGAAGCCCTCCACCAGGACCATTTATTCCATGAAGTGGAAGCGCTTTGTTCTATGGGTGGCTTCCTATCATTTGGATCCTTTTACTTGTCCAGTGAATCAGATTCTGGAGTACTTGCTGTCCCTCTCAGACAATGGCCTGCAATACTACTCCATTAAAGTGCACCTGGCTGCCATTTTCGGCTTTCTGTGTGCTCGTTGATGGCCATATGTTGGCACAACTGGAGGTGGCCCATGCATTTTTGAGAGGCATTCTTCACCTGAAGCCTACCATCTGCAATACAGTCCCTCCTTGGGATTGAAGTTTTGTGCTAGAAAATTATACTTTGGCATCTTTTAAAGGACAGTAGACATTGCAGGGGTCACTCAAATGGTGAAAGCCCGTAAAAAGATCTTTCAAATGAGGTGTTGGGCTTACCTGTAGGTGTCAGGAGTCCTGAGTTATGAATATCTAAATCATCTGTAAATCAAAACAAGGCAGCAGCCATTTCATTGAATCATGAGATTAACAATGATGTCACTGAGGGGCAAGTTGTAATTAACAACATGCAGCTTGCCCCACTGTGACATCACTTCCTGTTTTAAAATGGCTGCTGCCTTGTTTTGATTTACATATTCATTAGATAGACATATCTCAGGACTCCTGACACCTATAAGGAAGTCCAGTGCCTCGTCTGAAATATTGTTTCATGGGCTTTCACTTTGAGTGATCCTGCACCATGTTTACTGTCCCTTAGCTGGCCACGATTGTATGAGCTATGCTTTCTGTCATGGAAAGCATTATTTTAGTTGCCATTACTTCTGCTCGAAGGATTTCAGAGCTTCAGGCTCTGATGTGTGTGCCTCCTTATTTGGTTTTCCACAAAGACAAGGGTGTCTTTGCATACCAACTACGCTTTTGCCAAAGGTTGTGTCTTGAGTTTACCCTGAACCAAACCATCCACCTGCCTGTTTATTTTTCAGAGCATGTCAGTCCAGAGGAAATATTGCTCCATACTTAGATGTACATAGAATACTCCAATATTATGTTCATTGCACGAGGGACTACAGGAAGTCCTGAAAGCTGTTTGCTTCTTTCGACCCTTGAAAAGAAGGCTTACCAGGTTTCTAAACAGTGCCTGTCCAGATGATTGACCTCACTGTATTACTTTTTGTTATAGGACATGGCAAGTAACTTCCTGGGGTTGTACATGGCCACTCTACTCAGAGGTACGGCCACATCTGTTGCCTGTTTCAAGAATGTGTCAGCCACAGAAATCTGTGCTGCTGCCACTTGAGTGCTGTTGTCCATACCTTCACTAAACACTACAGTCTGGACATTGGTCTCTAGGAGAAGGTCAGGGTTCAGCCTGGCTCTACTGTAAGGCCTCCTGTCTTAGGCCTATAGCCTCCAGCCACCCAGACTGTCTGTCTGTCAGTACTACTTGGGACTCGTTTCATAGGTGTGACCTCATGAAAGAGATATCTTTGAAGCAACAGTACAGTTACGTAAGAACTTGCCATAGAAGTAGACCTTAGAGAATCTCTTTCATCAGGCCATGTCATCCCTCCCTCCATCCCCTTAGGCTCCGGGCATCTCAGTGCCTGTTCTCTTCTCTTTCTTTTCTCTCTCTCTCTCTCTTCTGGATGGTCTACCTTCTGTTTCACATTACTTAGTGGTGTGAACCCTGGCTCTCTGCATGTGGTATGCGGGTTGGGGAACTGAGGACTGCAAGCTAAAGGTTTCCATGCGGTCCTAGTGCCTGGCGCCTGTAATTCCATACATAAGGCCTGTTGAAAGAGTTTCTCAAATATCTATTGTTACGATAAGTTCTTATGTAACTAATTTTTCCCTCTTGTTCCCTAGCATGAAAGAGGTGGTGTGGAGGATGCCAGATACCAGGCCATGCATGCTTCTGTGCACAGCAGGCTAAGTATCTGCCCTGCCTCCTCTCCCCTGTCTGTACAGTCCCTGTTGTGCTGACCCCAGCCACCACTAGGGGCCAGGCTAACATGAGGCACAAAGCCACCCATCCCTGGAAGAGGAGAGCAGTCCCTGGGATGCTCGATCCTCCTCCGCCTCCCTCCTTTCCTCCCTAGCCGACCTCTGACTCCCAGGCTTGCTTCCAAACCTGGGGCATTGGCATCAAAAGCAGTAGCGCTACCACTGCTCCAGCAGGCCAGCTTGAAAACAGCTAAATTTAACTTTCTAGCAGGCCAAACTGCAGGAGCTGATAAGGATTGCAACTGCTTAGCTGGACTGCAAGCACCCTCCCCACAAGTTTGTTTCTGATCTTCAAGTCCACTTTTTCAATGAGTTTCTCCTACTCCATTGATGTTTTTTTGCCATGGATGTCCACACCATAATCAAAGTGTACCATCCATTAATTGTTCATATTCAATAGAGAAATATTAATTTGCTGTAAAATGTCATTGTGTGTGTGCTGCTGACTCAAACTATTGATTGTAATGTGAAGTTATAGAACTTAATGCTCCTGTCAGACGCTCAGTCTGACTGGGTGACACAAAATTTCATTGATCAATTCTTCCAATCGCTTTTCCAGTCTAATTCTCAAACAAAGATTTACTACTTTTCTGAAGTTTCAGGTGCAGTAACAGGTTTACTGAAAGTTGAAAGGATTTGTTCATCTACTGAAATCTATAGGCTGATTAACATGGCGAAAGTTGGATCGCTGCTGTGTTTATCGTTGCAGCCAAGCTTATCCGAATGCTGCGGAGCAATGTTCAGATCACATAGCTCTGGGAGCTGCAGGTGCCGCAAGAGAAGTTCTGCCGTCTGGGAGGGTTCTGTGGGGTGTGTGGTTAATGATGCTGAAGCACCAGAAGGCTGGGGGTCGGTCTTAAGACCCGAGTTCAGCTAAAAGTGCAATTCTATGTAATGTAATCCTCCACTTGTATCTGCCTGATGTTCATGTATGTACCTTGTAATGTACCTTTGTAATCTCCTTGGGTCGCACTTGAAAATAGGCACTTGGCTGTCTAGTGCTTACCCGGTTAACAAAAGCAAATAAATAAATAAATAAAAGGTTGTTTTTGTACATTAAACACAGCTGAACTTGGGCAAGTTGTTCTTTTACAGACCAAGGGCTGTAAGTTGGAAAACACGGTCCCAGAGTGGATCCCTGACACTAGGCAACATTGTGGATGATACTGGCTGTTAACACAGTCGAGCAAACGCGTGCAATACTCATGCGAACTACGGATCCCAAGAAAACAGGAACCCTGGGCACAACAGAAAGCAAGTGAAAACAGCAGAATGGTGGCGCTCATGTGTGCATAGCGGCACCGATCTGGGCGCTAGCACCACCACCACTGACTCAGAACTGGCAGTGTGAATGAGTCTCATGTAACCAGTGACAGCAGAGCCCTCTTGAAGATCCCTACAGCAAACATCTCAAGGTTTGCTTTTCAGGCTAGGTATCAGGTGACAATATCTATGCAGCAATCCAAAACTGTCTTTCAGTGAGTTAAACCTTTGTTTTGCATTTTTCTTAAACACGTTAAATAGCAGTAGTACCTCCACTTTACTTCTCAGACCTAAACTAAACTTGTTCTCTCTCAGTTGGCCATCTTTTTTAGACAACCCCCAAAAACATCCTACTACCCTCTTGGGAGCGCCCAGTGTCTGATCTTGCAAAGGCATTGCTTCTTTCAATAAATATTCCACCCTCTTTGACCTCTTATTACTTTCTAACACTTCCTGTCCCACTATCTCCTTATCTGCCTTTACCCACTACTCCCCTTTCACCAGCCACCCTCCCCCTCTTCCATGCTGCCTGTTCTCTTTTCCCCACATGTTCCTTGTTTCTATCCTAATGCACTGCGGTCAACTCCTTTGACGGTCTTGCACACTTCACATTTTATTTTTTATTTATTTATTTTAGTGTTTGTTGACTGGGTAAGTGCACTAGACAAATCCTGCCTATTTTCAGGCACGACCCAGAGGAAGGGATACAGATGAATGCCAACTGATTTTGAACCACATTAAGCTGTTGGTGGTATTTTTAGTGAATGAGGGAAATTTAGCCAGGACACGGGAAATTCCCTACTCTGAGTAGGTGGAGCCTTGCTGCTGGTCGCGCTGGCCAGTCCGCACAATCCCTCGGAGGAGATGGACGTCGGTAGTCCTGGGAGTGGGCCTCCTCCCAGCGCATATCTCACTAGGGGCCATTGAAGAGCGTCTTGTTGTAGCTTCTGACAGTGTGGATACCGTGCATGTATCGGATTTGGAGAATATTCCTAAACCGTCCTCGAGAATAGCTAATGATCTTACTGGTATGGATGGTGGCTTTTCTATTTCGGAGCTAATTGAGCAGCGTTCTGCATTATCTTCTCATCTGAAGCGACTTGATGCTACTTTTCAGGCACTTACTCAGACAACCTCAGATAGTCATGTTTAGGAGGCGCTGCGGTTTCAAAGCCCCCTAGCGTCTTACTCACGAACAGCATAGCGTTTACTTCCCACATCTAGGCTCTCCTGAACTCGGCTGGCAGTTTCTCGGGGACCGCCTCGTTGTGCCCACAGCCAGAACTTTCTCCCTCGAAAGTAGGAAGTTTGGGGACCGTCACACGACCACTGCTACTAAAGAGTTTGTAAGTGTTGGATCCGTTCAGTCTTCCTCTGAACCTGAGGTTTTTTTTCTCTGCTGATAAATCTTCCGGATGGTCAAAAAAGGGGATCTTTTCCACCTGTATCTAAAAACTGTTTCTTGTGCTTCTAAAAGAATTGGTCACCTGAGTCCGCACTTTTGAATGCAGGTTGGGAAAGAGGGGAGGGGTGTCTGGTCCCTGATTCCCAGGACCCATCATATATTAATATGTTGAAAAAGGCATCCATTCTACAGTCTTCATTCAATGAAATGAGCTCTAACGCGCCCGGGTGAAAAATCTTCACCTTATTCTTCTGGACTAGATATGAACAATATTGTTAATCAAAGTTCTGATACCATTGTTTCCATAGATTCTGCTTCCAAAGTTCCTACTACTTCTTCCTCAGTACTGCTTGATTCTTCTATACCTTCTGTTTCTGATTCTACTTCTTCTCCACATGCTCCCACTGTGAATTTGAGTCGCCCTGCACACTTTAAATTGTCTGATTTGTTTAATTCCAAAGGGAACCTGCCCCTAGAAGGAACGTAGTACGATTACTTTATAAAAGTGGGTTAGAAGAACCTCCTGATAGGTTATATATTGCTAGAACCTTGCTAAAAGGTTCTGTGAAGTTTTCCTCTTCTGAGATATTTGCCTTGATAAATATAGGAAATTCTAATTTTGACATAAGTTTTAAGCAGATTGCAGGGTTAGACAAATTTTGGGCTCAGTATACATCTCTTCAGTCTTCTCTATCTGGTCTCCTTTTCAGGCTGTACCACTCACCAGGCCGCCATACGGAATATCACTATCGCTTTTAAAATGAGGGTGTTAATGTGGAGGACATTCTTTTTGGTTAAACAAACGATGTGAGGTTTTAAACCGTCCAATACCAACACTAGATAGTGAGCAGATATGGGATGGCAGCTGGAAAGTTCGAGTTAAACTCTTTTCCTCTAACACTGGGCCTAAGCATTTATCGAATACCCTTTATTTAGGTAAAGATAAGGGGTATATTTTCTATGCTGGACAGCCCAAGTCTTGTTTCAAATGTGGTTCACTTAAACATTTTAGCTCAGCATGTGACAAGTTAAGATGTAGTCATTGTTTTGAGTATGGTCACACTTCAGCTACTTGTTCAAACTCCTTTAATGTAATTTGTGTGAAGGTATCGGTCATGCCTATGGCCGATGCCCTTGGGCTTCCACAATAGAGACAATTGCCCTTCTCATGAAGGTTTAATTACTTATGCCCAGCATTTGCAAGCAGATAAAGTAGTTTCTCAGGATTTGGTATCTAGCTCTCCCTGTCCTTCTACTGTTGCTAATATTAAAGAACCCACTAATGCCCTTGAGAAGCATTCTGTCTCCCCTTAATTGAAGTTTCTCCTCTTGAATCCATACCACCTTCTCAGGATGGTAGTCTTTCTACCTCTGAGGCTATAATGCCTCCTCCTCCTCCCTCTTCAGTTTCTGAAGACAATGCCTCTGTCTTTACTATTGTGACTCATAAACGGACCAGGAAAGGGCTTGCAGTAAACCGACTTCAGGAACTTACTTACAGGCAATTGGCAATCTCATAACAAATTTGCTGTTTTATCTACTGAATTGTCAGACAAAGATTCTGGTGAGGAGGAAACAGATACTTCCTCAGTTCGCTCCACTCAGGATATAGAAGGAGGTACAGATGCAGACCCTATTGCTAAACGCACTAGACAAAGTCAAAAAGGTAAATCTCCTAGAGGTTCTTATTGGCTTCCTTATCAATATGTTCATTAAATGCGAACAGTATTAAAAGTAATAAAAAGTTGGGAGGTCTTTTTCTGACTCTTAAAGACCTCAGGAATGATATTGTTTGTCTCATGGACACTAGATTGAAAACTCATAGCGAGCTTTGTCAGGCTTCCAGAGCCTGAACTAATGGTCCTTCCTTTCGGTCGATAGGGCGAGATACCTGTGATGGTATTGGTATTCTATTTTCTTCTACAGAATTTCAGGTTTCCAGATTAATCGAGATTTTCCCAGGTAGAGCTTTATTATTAGACTTTACTTACAAAAGGGAAAGATTTTGTCTTATAGGATTTATGCACCTCAAACCAAGGCGCAACAAGTTTCTCTTTTAAGTTGATTAGACCTTTTTATATACTTCAAGATTACTAATGTGGGTAGGTGACTTTAATTGTGGCCTTCACCTAGTTTGATAGAGGTTTAAAACCTCTAAACTTTTTGTGACTCTATAGCTTTAAAAGATATTATGTCTACAGCACAACTTGTGGACTCTTATAGGCATTTCCATAAATCAGGTGGCTTTATGTTTTTAAAGGTCCTTTAAGGACTAGAATTGATTTCATTTTTTGTCTAAAGTATTGGTACTTCGTTTATGTCGCACTGGGATAGAATTTTCAGACCACGTTGCTCTTTGCGCTTCATTTACATGAGTTCTGCCCTCGTTGTAAAAAGAATAGTTGGGCCTTAACGATACTTTATTAAATGACCCTTCCTTTTAAAATCTTGGCAAAAGGAATTTAAATCTCGGTTGTTGGTTACTGAATTTTATGATACTGGAATAGATTGGTGGGAAGAGTCTAAAATATGCTGGAAAAACTTCAAAAAAGGCTGCTGATGTACAGAATCATAAATATTTAAATTATTTACAGCTACGTCATCAGTTGAGCATTTAATTTCCTAGCCAATACCACTTGTAATGATTATAGCAATCAGATAGATTTGATTTGTGCTAAGATGAGACAACTTCAATATGATCGGGCCTGTTCTCTAAATCAAGAAGTCTGTTTTGGTACCAAGCTTTCTAAAGGAAATCTTGACCCTTTTAAGTTTTGCAAAGATAGAGTGAATTCTAAATTTATTTGGTCTTTAAAAATTCATCCGGAGAAATAGTTTCTTCTCCTGAGGCTCTTGTTGCCACAGTAGAGCAACATGTTTTTAACACATTAGGCATTTTGCCTGACTGCAACAAAGCCGAAAGTTTTTAAGCTCTTTACATTTGCCTCAGCTCTCTAAGGTGGAGCAAGATATGTTAACTGCTGAAATAATGGAACACGAAGTAAAACAAGCCATTTTACCTTTTAATTTACATTCTGCCCCTGGCTCAGATGGGCTTACAGCAAAATTTTATAAAACCTTTTCATCAGATCTGATACCTGTTTTGACTTCATTATATAATGAAATGTTGATTTCTGATAAAATGACTAAATCCATGAAGGAAGCTATTCTACCTTAATTTTTAAAAAGGTGATGCTACAGATCTTGATAATTGGAGGCCCATTAGTTTATTAAATGTCGATTATAAGATTCTGGCAAAAGTCTTGTTAGCTAGGGTTCTGAAAGTGTCTGCTTATATTAGTCCTGTCCAAGCATGTAGTGTCCCTGGACGGTATCAACATGATAATCTAGTATTACTGCGTGAACTGTTTTTCTTGGGAATAGGAAAGTTGTCTCAGGATGGGTGTTAGGCTTAGATCAGGAGAAAGCATTTGACAGGGTCTCTCATGATTACCTATTTCAAGTCCTGAAAGCATTTGGCTTCCCTGTTTTATTTCTTTCCTGGCTACATACATTGTACAAAGGTGCAGTAATTGTTCCTAATGTTAATGGATGGTTAGGGAATCTTGTTCCACTTGCACGGGGTAAGGCAAGGATGTCCCTTGAGCCCACTGCTTTATGTTTTATATCGATACTTTAATAAGAGCAATTTTTGCTTTGTCCCCAGATAAAAGGTTTAGGAGTGGACCTCTTTTTCGCCTCCAATTAAATTATTGGCATATCCGGACGATTTAGTTCTATTGATAGATTTAACCACTAGGCATAATGATTTGGTTCATGTTTTAAAAACTTCTCTGATGTTTCTGGATCTAAGATTAATTTTAACAAAAGTAAAGGTGTTCCAATTGGACACGCCTCCTTCCTGAAAATGAATGTTATGCTGGGATTTCTATCAAAATGAGGAGTTTAAGTATTTGAGGATTTTTTTGGGGCCAGGGACATGTCCTCCCATAATTGGAAAATAGCTTTGGATAAAGCAGAAGCCTTATTGGCAGGCTGGAAACATGCCTTGATCGGAAAAAAAAGAGGATTGTCTTAATTAAATCTTTACTTGTTCCTTTTTTTTGTACCTTAGTTATGTTTTTCCTCCTCCTAAACTTTTTTCAAGACTATTTGGAGTATTCTTTAAAGCGCTATGGGGTCTAGATTAAATCCCATAAAAGCGTAATATTACTTATAGACCAATAAAGGAAGGTGGTGTGAATATGATCCATCCTGTCGGTTTTTTATAGTTTATTTTTACCTTCAATTTTGGCAAAGCCCTTAAACCAGGTTACGTTATATGGAAACCTTTTTTATGTCTTGGTTTTCTTTTGTCTTGATAAATGGGATTCCAGACACAGAACTATTGTTTGTCGGTCTCCAGACATTCCTTCTTATGGGAAAGAAAGTTTCAAAATGTCCCTGTCTTGGAATCTTTTCCTCAGGATTTCTGTCTCTTCTAGACACACGCTTTATGATAAAATTTGGAGGCAGGAGGCCCAGGAAGAGTTTTTCCCTTCTCTCCTTCAGTTCATCTTCCCTGGGTTCTTCTACAACTCGTAGTCCCCGATTACCTCCATATGTTTGGGATATGGTGTGGCTCAGTAATTACAACAGGCTAGAGTCAAACATAACCATAAACATAAAGCTTTAGATTCTACTATTGTCCTAGAGACTCTTGCTCACTAACCTTTGAAACTCAGCAACATCTGTTCCTTGACTGTCCGTTTCTCAGAATATTTGGGATAGCCTTGCTGTAGAATGGAAAGAACCCTGTTCCTTCACATTAATTATGAACAAATTATGTTTTGTACCTCTGAAACTGTTAATGACAAATATCATGCTGAAACTTTATACATAATTTTCGCTTTAGTCAGATATTATTTATGGCAAGCAAGATGCATCCTAGTTTTGCACCAAAAATTGATTTGTACACAAGAACTTATTGGTAATATTCATAAAGCCTATGTGTTCTTAGAAATCAAGATTATCATGTCTATAATTAGCATCAAGCTAGTTTAATGTGGCGTAATTGTGATGCTTGGTTTCAAATTTAATCCTGTTTAAGATTTTCTGATGTATTGTTTGATGATGGATTTATTGTAATGAAGCCCACTTTCTCTAATAAAATTACCCTACTCTTTTCGATAAGTGCCATGGGATCTTTAACATCCACCTGAACTACCACCAATCCAGGCGGATGGGACCTCGATTTAACGTCTCATCCGAAGATGGCACCTCAGAAGTGCAGCACCCTCTCATGCTGCACTACAGTATCAGTATTGGGATATTAACCCAAGTGCCAGGTGGGAACTGAACCCACAGCCCTCTGATCTCCGGCCTCAGAGGCAGTGTGCTACCTACTGAGCCACTGATACTGACATCTCCAGCTGCTATCCTTATTGCTTCCTTTTCAACCTTTCCTTACAGCTTAGTATGGTTACCTGTGCCTGAAAGCAAACTAGAGTTCTCCTGCACAAGTGGAAGACTCCTTCACCTCAGGAATTATCACTCCACCTCTCTTGTCCCAGCATTGGTTAAAGAGCAAGACAAACTTTTCCTCTCTAGTTGTACCGTCTTCTTTGTTTGCTCCTCTTTCCTTTTCAGTCTGGCTTTTGCAAGTCATTCCATAGTCGTCTTCCCCTTCTATGGTTCACTGTTAATGTCCTGAAGGGGGATGGATTTAGGTCTTTCCATTGCATTGATTGAATTTGCCAAAGCGTTTGACATTGTGGTCTACCCAACCTCCTTGACAATATGAGTGCTGGCTACTCTAACCTTTCAGTCACTTGGTTCCACTTCTGCAGTACCTTTCGGAGCATCACCAATTGGTTCCTCCACCCCCATCGATTCAGGAGTCCCCAGGCTTTTGTTTCCTCAGTGGCCTCCGCTCTGATTGTGTCTCCTCACTAATTCACCCGTCCGTGGGCCAGCCAATGGGAGTAGGATCGAGCGTCCCAGTGGATGCTCTCCTTCTCCAGGGAGGGGCTCACTGTTCGCTGCCGTACCACCACCTGGGTAGCCACAGATGGCGCTGCAGGGAATGCATCAGTGAGGAAACTTGAGCGAGCATTGATTCATCTTTATGCATCAGCTGCTGGTTCCCAATGACAAGACACACACTGCGAGGGAGAGTGGGAGTAAAGGGACAAAGAAACTTGGGACTGACAAAGGGCAGATGAAGCCCTGCCCACCTCCCACCACTAACCATGGGGATCCTCCGGGCCATCACCTCCTGTGTGAGTGGACAGTGGGCAGTAATGCTGAAGTGGTTGAAGACATACCCAGGCCTGGGAGACAAGCCAGAATGGCAGTACAGCAGTGTGTCGGTGGTCCTTGCAGGCCTGGCCAGGTGACTGGTTGGGTCTCGGTAGGCAGGATTAGGATTGGAAGGAAGTGGAAGGAGGACTGTACCAGTTTCCTGGGGAAAGATGTTAACAAAAAAAAAGAAAACTGGAGGCAGTATAGTGCAGTGCTTTAAAGCTCTGAGCTGCAAATCTGGGGACCTGGGTTTAAATCCCATAGCCCCCACTTGCATACTGTGTGACCTGAGCAAGTGGCTTAACCATGTGCTCTCAGGTTGCACCTGTAAACAAACTTTCAGCTTAGTGTGTCTTACCTGGTTAAACAATTGGGAAAAAAGAAAACCTCCTTGGAGACACTTCTGTCATTTTATTCCCAAACTTAGCCTCTTCTCCCAGGATACTTACATACAGAATTTTCTTCCTCACTTTCTCTGCCCATTGCCTCTGTTGCCTTGTTCTGCTGTTTTCCCCTTTCTATTTTCCCTCCCTTGTACTGTAGAGCTTGTCTATTAAGGATGCCTTGGTACCAAGGATCTGTATAATAGCAATTTATCATAATATACAGGTTGCACAGTACCTCACACATTGCATTTATTTATTATATTTATTTTTATTTATTTAGCTTTTGTTAACCGGGTAAGTGCACTAGCCATAAATGACTTTTTCAGGCGCGACCCGGGAGAGTACAGACATGCAGAAACTTAACAGGATAACAATTTATAAGTGCTTTACATACAAGGAGTTAAAGAGGATACAATATATCGGAACATACAAAGTAAAGTGCTTTACATACAGTGAGTTAAAGTGGATACAATATATCAGAGACATACAGAGTAGACCATTCATAAGTTCATAGGTGCCTACCTATGCAATGAATAGAGAGGACGTTGGACAATAAATTATCAGGTGACATATCATATAAACAGAACAAGGTACACAAAAACAAAACAGGTAATTCAAAGGAAGAAATAACCATTGAGAGCAGGGTGTCATTAAGGAAAAGGTCGGTGAAAGTGAGGAAAAGGGGCAAGCCATGAAATTAGATTATATAGTATATGTAAGTATAAGGGAGATGCCTGCAGTGCAAGATTGTGTATGGGCAGGGAAGGAGCTGGGACAGGCTGAGGCAGTAAGAGGGTTATATACTGTAGAGGTGAGGAAATATTATTGTATGGCAAGAGACATCAGTCATTAGGTAGGGTGAAAGCAGGAACAGGTTATCAGCAATCAGCATATTTAGCGCAGTTTCTTTTTAAAGCATGTGTGGGAGCTAGAAAGTCTAATGTCGGGGAAGGAATTCCACAGCTGTGGGGCCGTGTGCTCAAATGCAACAGTTCCTTTCCTAGTGCGGCACCTCGGCAAATTCAGAAAGGATGTATCAGCTGATCATAGAGTATCATGAGTGTGTCCTGAGGAACAAGCACAGCTGCAAGACACCTAGGGTTTGATTTGAATTATCGAATCAATAAGAGAGCCAAAATAGTATTTCCTACTAGCTAACAGAGAGAGCCTACCAAGATCATTATAAAGTTGACAGTGGTGTTTAAGCCGAGGAGCAGAAGAGAGTAGCGACATATGTTGTTATCGTGATCCCATCTGAGTAGGTCAGTTTATAGAGCAGCTCCAAATAAAGGGAGCCCCATAGGTTAGGTGGGGAGCAGAACCCTCGCAATGGCCATTTTAGCCGATGGCATGAGCATATAACTAGTCTTATATGCAACACCCAGTTTGAATTGACAGCTCTGCAAACAGACTGTCGTGAAGATTAAGATCAAGAGATTGATCTAGCAGGATGCTCAAGTACTTGAAGAGGTCACACATTCTAGTAGTTGACCTTCTAAGTCCTGCACCGTCAGTGCTGTTGTGCAAACCCGAGCTTTGGGGCCGATCAAGCAGCATGGCTTTAGTTTGCTAATGTTGACAGCCAGTTTGTGGTCGTATAGCCAGTTTTGGATATTGTTAAAGTCAGAGAAAGGGTTGTATTGATAGTGTCTGTATTAGTAGAACTTGTATAGATGACAAGATCATCAGCATATAGAGTAGCAGAGCAGGATTTAGAGCAGCTCCAATGTTATTTATGTAAAGAGAGAATAGGAGGGGCCCTAGGATGGAGCCCTGAGGTACACCAATGTTAATGGTGGTACTGTTCGATAGAGAGGAATTAAATTTCACCACTTGAGTTCTATTTGTCAGGTAGCTTTCATGCCAGTCAACAAAAGAGGAGGAGAAATACAGGTGTCGAAGTGAGGAGAGAAGCAAAGTGTGATCAACAAGGTCGAAAGCCTTTGTGAGGTCAATAAAAACAGCCCCAGTCAGATTGCCAGTATCCATTTTTGAAAGTGTCTGTGGTGAATTTAAGGAGTGCAGTCATTGTGCTGTGTCCTTTCCTGAAGCTATGTTGGGTATCTGAGAGCAGACTGTGCTTAAGTAGATAGTCAGTTGTCTGAGTCTCGATAATTTTCTCAGGACTTTGCTCAGTACCGAGAGTATAGCAATTGGTCTGTAGTTCATGACAGCCTTAGGATCCCCTTTTTAAGTACAGGTGTGATACGAGGCAGCTTTCCAGAGGTCAGGGACCATTCCACCTGAAAGTGATAACGTATAAATTTTGGCCAGCGGTAGTGCAATTAGGGAGCTGCAAGTTTCAAGAGGCGGGGTTCCAGGGAGTCTGAGCCAGAGCTAGTATGATCAGAGATGGACCTCAGGAGCTTCAGGACTTCCTTTCTAGACACAGCCTTAAAATAGAATGGAGGAGTATAAGGAGGCAAGAGGGACAACACTTCCAGCTTATCCAGACAGGTTCCTGTTGAGGAGTGGGAGGACACTACAGTAGGATTGAAGAAAGAAGTATTTTGAGAGAGATCAAGAAATGCAGGTTGAAAGAATTAGCTATGGTTTGTGAGTCATTGCAATGCACATCATTTTCAGCATATCACCAGGGGTAGTTGACTGTGAGGATCCTAGGAAGGATTTGATGTGTGACCAGAATTTTCTGGGATCATTGGCCAAGTTAATCAGTAGGTCTTTACAATACTTGCTCTTAGCAGCTTTGACTTGTTTTTACATGAATTCCGTAGCGTACAGTAAGTGTAAAATCAGTTTGCTGGCCTGATGTTTTGTAGCACTTCCAGAGTTTATCTCTAAAGGCGCAAACTTTTGAGCAAGTCTTTGTTTAGCTATCTTGTTTGTTTACCCTCACTCTCTGGTTGATCTTTGGGGCATGTTTACATTGAACCGTAGGAATTTAGTGATGAAGAGGTTAGAGCGTACTGAGAACAGTGTGATAGATAGATCTCCGACCAATGAATTCTGGAGCGTCATACAGAAACACCTCTTGGTCTAGGTGAGCAAAGTTTGTGAGAGTGGTGAGACATGGTGGAGGTGGAGAGTGGACCCAGGACAGGATGCAGAAAGTAGGAGAGTGGTCAGTTAAGGCATCAGCAAGAGCACCAGCGGCTCAGAATATATTCGATCAGTTTACAAACACCCAATCCAATAGTGTGCCTAGTGGTGATGAAGACAGACTTCTATTCGGCACTGTTACCATCTGATACAGGCTGTAGCTATGAGTCAGAGACTGAAGAGAACTGAGAGCTGCCCCAAGCCAGTTTAAGTTTAGGGTCCCCTAAGATGACAACCTCATTATGATTCAAATTCTGAGAGGTATTTTCCAACAGGTACTCTAGACCTGCAATCCCTCCGCTGGGGGTTATATGCACAGATAGCATGCAGTTTCTTGGCTCCCAGCGCAAGGGTAGCATGCAAGTATTCACATACCAATTGAGCATCCGGGATAGCAAGAAGAGAGACAGATTATTTTTGTAGTACAGAGCAACTCCACCACCATGTTTGTTTGATTTCCTGTCCCTTGAATAATAGAGTAATTTGGGGGAGCAGAGGAGTCAGTAACCGATGGTTTTAGCCAGGTCTCAGTGAGACAGAGCATATCAGGATTGTACAGTTTGACCCATGACTCCAGTTCCGAAGTGAGCACATCAAACTTCTTATATTTAAGAGCAGCTCCTAGTAGCTGGTCCCTCCAACGTCAGCGATAACTAACCCAGCCAGGGGTGTACAGACAAAATCTGCATCTTAATTCTTTTCTTTCAAAAGTTACAGCCCTCGTAATTTTGTTTTTCACCATAGCGAAAAAAACAAGCCGACTTCCCAATTTCCAAACCATGCCCCACACTGGCCCATGCAGCCCTGTTTGTGATGTCACAAAGCGAAGGCTACATGAGCGTCACCATTCACTTCTATGGAGACAATATTGCCATACATTTACAGATCACTTATAATTTACGATTTTCATAAATCAAAGTGATTGATTGACTATAAAGGTCCCTAATAGTCAATCATTAACCTGATTTATGAAATCACAACATAAGTAATCTATAAATATGTATGTACCCATAAGTAAAATGCCACTCACAGCCATAGTTTTGTGACATCACAAAACAGAGACTAAGTGGAGACAGCGTAGTGGCTAAAACGGGCAAACTTGACTTCAGCTATGACAGAAAGACACAACGAGGGCTGTAACTTTAAAAGAAAAGAATTAAGATAAGGATTTAGTCTGCACACCTGGCTTAGTTATATTTCCGTTGACGTTGGGGTAGCCACTGTCCCACTAGTAGGAAGCTGCTCTTTAAGTGTGCAATTAACAGCCCATGTTTGGACATACAATGTATGTCATCTGCTGAGAAGTAAGCATCTAGTGGCCCAGGATTTGTCTCTATATCCCCAGATAGCAGAATGGCAATGATGACAAGGAACCACAGCCCCACATTTAAAAAAGCTGGGATAATGCAGACTTGTTCAGTAGTTTCCTAAACATATAGAGAGAACGGTAGGGTAGCCCTTTGGTAGAGAAGATTAGTTTGTAGTATCCTTGCATTATAAACAATAAGGTTGGAGAAAGTAAAATCATAGTGCTCAGTCCTAGATTTATTTGAGCCATCCTCATACCATAAGGATAGTGTAATTCTGGCAAGGCAAAGTAGGACAAGAAAAGTTACGAGGGCAACCCCTAGACAGCTGTTGGACATGGTGTGACTGTTGGTACAACATTGGTTCAACTCATGCCAGAGGTCACCCAGGGTCACAGCTAGGCAGGGATTGACAAGAGGCTTTGGCTATGCAAGACCTTGCAGGCATGCACTCCCAGCCCCATTACATTGATAGCCAGGGCACACTTACTGAAGGACAAGTGCAGGATATGAAATTCTTTTGTCCTTGTGCTTCCTTTGTTATTTAAAGGGTTGTTTAAAAGCCCACAAATAGATCCCTTAGGAGCAAGCCAGATGAAAATGTGGATTCGAGCAGGACCCAGAGTCACTGGAGTTTGTCAGACCTAGTTGTTGATTTCTATTTTAGCAGGACCCAGAGTCACTGGAGTTTGTCAGACCTAGTTGCTTGATTTCTATTTTGCTTGGGATAGCTTCCACAACGTCCTTAATACACAGTGTTCCTAAAGAGCAGCTGACGCCTTTAAAAAATATTTGGAAATCATAATAGCTGGGCACCATTCAACATGTATTTCAGATATCTTCTGTAGATTTCTCCTCTGCATTATTTGTTACTTAAGAAATTCCCACAAAAATAGGATCTTTATTTCTTACAGCTCCTTTATTCCTTGCAGCTCATCTGCCTCAATAACTTACTCCCTACTTGACATCATAATGGGCTTGCAGTATAGCCTAGAGGTTAGAGGAGACGAGGTGTGAACAAGCTTGGTACATCCAACAGGCCAGACCTGAGTTTGATTCTCACAGCCTCCACTTACATACTGTGTGACTCTGAGCAAATCACTTAACCGCAGTGCTCCCAGGTCACCCTAAAACAGGCACTTGTGCCTAGGGGCCTTACCCAATTACCAAAGACTAAAATAAATAAGAAATAATACTCTTTTGTGACATCACAGTCTGTTGCTGTGGGAATAACTGATGTCGCAAGCAAAGTATTATGATATCAGGTTGGAAAAAGCAATAGAAGATGATGAACCTTCAGGGAATAGCTCTTCTGTTTTCATGCATCTAACCTCAGTAATAAATAACGGAGGTAAGAAATACAGAGCTAATGAGAAATATAAGCTGCTCTGTGTCCAAATATCACGTTCTGCAAAGTTCTTCTTGAGGCATCAGTGGCTTTTAATAAGCAAGGTCCACTGTATATATTCCCCTTTCCACATCCCCTCGTGTGTACATGGTGGGTGGGATATTCAAAGGGTTGTGCACTGATGCGCCCAGTGCGATATTCAGAGGGTTTGTTCGCTGCACAATTCCCGATGTCTGAAGACGCACCAGTAATCTATGCAAGCGCAGTGCAGGGGCGTGCCCATGCATATATGGCACATCCGATATTCAGCCCGGGATGTGGCGATATGCAGGCACAAACTCACCCTGTGCCGCATAGGGGGTGGCAAAGATGTGCCTGTTAAAGCAGGAGGATGTCAGGGGACATTCAGATGCGACCGCCGTATTGCCGCAACACGGCAGCCGCCATGGGTGGCTCCTGACCTCCCAGACACAGGCCGGTGTCGTGCCCCTCTTGCCCAATGCGGGCATATAAATGTAATATCCCTGTGGTCCAGTGGACCTAACACATCGCCTGATCACGGGCATAGGTAACACAATCCTGGTGGTCCAGTGGACCCGTACCCACCTGCCCGATCGCAGGCATAGATTGTAATTAAATCCTGCTGGTCCATTGGACCCAATCCCTGCCCTATCACGGGCATAAAATAGAATTAAATTCCCTGGTGGTACAGTGGAGGCTAGCACAGAGTGTTAAAATAAATTTGAGCTACTAAGCAACCTACAGGGGAGGAAGGGTGGTGGAATTGAGGAAACTGATACAGAGGCTGGGAGGGAGTCAGATACCCATAGGGCATCTCAGACCAGCAATGGAAAGGATAGTAATAGTCCCAGAGGGTGAAGGGAAACATAAATGTTAAGCAGATGGGGAGATGCCACATATTGCAAACACGAGGAGGAGAGCACGACTGGAGAGAAACTGGGAGACAAGGAGGCGGAGGGGCCCCTTCAGCAGGGGTCTGTACCAAGGATGGGGCCCTAGATAAAGGGACCCACAGAGGGCCTGGAGGTAGGGGTACTATTACAAGGGGAGGATGGTGGTGTGGGAAGGAAACCATCAGGGCCAGGATAAATGGTTTGGATAAGAGAGGATTAAAGGGACACCTATTCGGGGGTTCTGAGTTAAGTGGGCGAAATAACAAGGGAGGCAGAAAGGGAGGGTGACAAGGGGTCTCTAATAAGGCAGGAAGATTCCCATTAATTGAGATCACGAATAAAGGGGGATGGGGGTTGAGGACACATAGTGGAGGTAACCACAAGGATGATGGACGGTGTTAAGGTTCTGTTATTGGGAGACTCGATGATTAGGGGTGTCCAGTGGGAGGGACAGGGAGGTGGATGCCATAGCCAGGTGAGGAGTAGTGAGTATCTCTGGGCTGACAAGTGCACACAGCAAAGTTCATGGTGTACAAACTGGTTAGGATTGTGAGGGAAACCAAATTTCCTGGTGCATTTGGGAAATAACGATCTAGAGGGAAATAGTGTTTGGAAATCCAAGCAAGGTTCCAAGAACTTGCCAGAGTCTGTCGATAATGGATGCAACATTTCTTTTCAGAGATATTGCCAGTACCAAAGGCTTCAGTGGAGAAAAAATGAAGATCACAGAGGTTGACTGGCTCAGGAAGTGGAGTGAAGAGAAGTGGGTTGGGGTGTTAGGGAACTGAAAGGAGTTTGGGAGGATAAGGGACTGTATGCCTAGGACAGGCTTCATCTTGCCCTTTAGAAGGAGGTCCTAAACAGGGAGTGGTTGACTACATTCAAGAAAGGTGGGGTTTAAACTTGTGGGGGGGATAAGGAGAGGCTGACCAGAAGCCCTGTCCTCCAGATGAGGAGTAGCCTTCAAACCCAAGGGGTAGGGGGAACAGACTGGGGAGGAGGTTTCAGGAGGAGCAGAGGAAGGATGGAAGTATAAGGAAGCTGGGTGGGGTTTGACAAAGGGATCAGGGATAAGGGGTGGGGCGGTGTTAGTTAATGCCAGGAGCTTGGGAAACAAGTTGCCAGAGTTCCAGGCCATGCTGTTCGGGGGTGGGGGTGGATGTGGCGTGTCACGAAACGTAACAATAAAAACCAGACTGTGACCTCCAAACGTATGGGAAACACCATGCTTAGGAAGGATAGAAAGGAGGGCAGAGGGTGGAGTGGCTATGTTCATTAGAGATGACATAGAAATTGCTAAGGTAGAAGAGGCAGAGGGAAACATGGAGGCCTTATGGGTCACTCCACGAACCCCAGCAGGAGGAAAGGTCAAGCTGGTGTAGTATATAGCCCCCGGATGGGTGATGTTCTGAGGTTGGTTTGCTGGACAATATCATTGCCCAGTGTGGACCAAAAGGGAGGGAGTGATGTTGATGGGGACCTATACCAGGTACAAACTGAGGAACCATGTCCTCTAAGGTGGCCAAGTAGCAGAGGTTGCTGGACGGCTTCCAGGATGTGTTCTAACACAGCATGTGATGGAGCCCACAAGGAGAGGCATGTCCTGGACGTGGTTCTGGCAGATGAGAATCTGGTAAGGGACCTGGTTGTAGAGGATCCCTGCCTGGGAGCCGACCACAATACTGTCTGGTTTCAAATAAACATGGGGAGAGATCTAGGACACTGGCAGTGGACTTGGGGGCAGACTTTGTGGGCATGGGAAATATTCTCAAGGATCACTTGAAGGGATTACATCAATGGCAAATGTGGAAAAGAGATGGGAGGTCATGAAACCGGGACTTCATGAGACAGTCAGGACCTGCGCTAAGGTAAAGCGTAAGGAGCAAGGTCACATAAACCATGCTGGTGGTCCAGTGAGGTTCAGGTGGCGGTCAGAGGAAAGAAGGCGGCCTACAAAAATATAAAACAACAAGGGATAGGAAAAGGAAATATACCATCTTGCATCTAGAAAAGTCACCCAGATGGTGAGGGGCAAAGTCCAGTAAAGAGCAGCAGCAGCTGGCACAGGGATACATGGAGGAAAAGGGTTCTTCTGGTACATTGGGGGCGGAGAAAACTAAGGCCATCTCGGCAGATTGAGATCAGAAAGAAGGTGGGTGGAAGAGAGCGGGGACCAGGCAGAGGTATTAAACGAGTACTTTGCCTCTGTGTTCACTAGGGAGGGATGGGATCTCTACAAAGCAAGGCACAATGGGGATAGAAGCGGTAGTGAGTGGGATCAGGGAGCAACAGAAATTGAGCAAGAGGGAGGGAGAGGTACCCCAGGAGTCACATTAGGATAAGGATAAAAGGCCAGTAAGATGGAGGGGATGATGCTATCTCCACAGAAGGGTGTGGTTAGCCCTCAAGGCCCTAAAGAAAGATAAATCTCCTGGGCCGGATGACATTCATCCGAGAGTACTATGGAAATTGGCGGACATACTAGCTGCACCCCTGGTGGAGCTCTTCAACAGGTCGCTTGAGACAGGGAGGGTACCTAGGGATTGGCGAGACACATGTGGTGCCAATCCATAAGGGGGTCGAGGAAGTACCAGGTAACTATAGACCCATCAGTTTGACCTCGGTGGTGGGAAAATTAATGGAGAGTATACTAAAGGAACGATTGGGGTTGTACTTGGAGGAGGTGGGAGGTCTGGATAGTCGGCAACATGGGTTTGTGCCAGGTAGATCATGTCAAACCAATCTTGTGGAGTTCTATGAATGGGTAACATCAGAACTGGACAGGGAAAGCCTGTGGATGTATTATTCTTGGACTTCAGCAAGGCATTTGACTCTGTCCCCACAATGGTCTGGTGGAGAAAAGCTGAAGGGGTTGGGAGTAGGCCCTTTGATGGTCAGATGGATTGAAAACTAGCTAGCTGGACGTACCTAGAGAGTAGTGGTCAGTGGGGAGCTCTCAAACCCTAGAGAGTCAGTAGTGGGGCACCGCAGGGCTCGGTCCTTGGTCTGATCCTGTTTAATGCCTACATATCGGACATCAGGGAGGCTATAGGTGTGAAATGAGTCTCTTAGCTGATGACCCAAGATGAAAGCAGTAGTTGAGGGAGAAGAGGGAGGTTGGCCCTGCAAGGGACCTGACACCTGGAAAGCTGGGCTCACACATGGAAATTAAATTTCAATATCACCAAGTGCAAGATGTTACATCTTGGAGGGAAACCCTAAACACAGGTACACCCTGGGAGGGGCGCTGGAGGCCTCAATAGGGAAAAAGACCTAGGGTCGTCGGTGGATGCATGTATGAATAACTCTGAGCAGTGCAGAAAGCGGCTAGCAAGGCAAACAGGATGTTTGGCTGCATCGTGGGGGATCACCTCTAGGAGCAAGGAAGTGATTCTGCCACTGTACAATGGACTGGTTAGACCACACCTTGAGTACTGTGTACAGTACTGGAGACCACTCTTAAGAGGGACATACAGCTCCTGGAGAGGTGCAGAGGAGGGCAACTAAGATGATACGAGGACTAGGGATTTGACGTATGAGGACAGACTTGAGGAGCTCTGCCTGTTTTCATTGGAGGAGAGGAGAGCAGGGGACATGATTGAGGTCTCAAGTACCTCAAGGGAATAAATAGGGTAAACATGGAGGGATCTTTAGACTAAAGCAGGGAGGTATCGCCAGAGGGCATGGTTTGAAGTTGGAAGGTGGAAGGGTGAGGGGAAAGAGGAGGAGGTTTTTCACTGAGAGGGTGATGGACCCTTGGAATGCGCTGCCTGGCGAGCTGGTTCAGATATCCACAGTGGAGGGCTTCAAGAGAGGATGGGACAGACACAGAAAGTGGATGTATCAGATGATGGCCTGGCCCAGGGGGTGGGGATGGATGATAGGAGTTTCTGGAACACAAGGGGGGCCATGGCACCCAACTAGGGATCTGAGTTCGAGCAGACTCGATAGACCATAAGGCTTAATCAGCTGGCAATTAGTATGTAGTATCCCCTGCCCAATCGGGAATATGGCTAGAAATCCCTGGTAGTCCAGCAGTACCCCCCTTCCCACCCGCCCACTGAGATCCGCCTCTGCCCCGGTCCAGGCGGCGACAGCAGCTCCCCACCAGCAAGCCACCCGGTTTGCCGCCCAACTGATAGTGAACAATGCGGCAATAAGCCTGTTGGTCCACTCGTGGGGCCAATGGGCATACAGACCATACTGTACTACAGTCCGAAATAATGATTCATTCAATTTCAGGACTGTGTAGTACAATGCATCTCCATGCCCATTGGCCCACGCAGTGGACCAGTAGCGACAGCCATATTGTACACTGTCAGTCGGGCGGGCGACTTGCAGGTGGGGAGCTGCTGCCTGCTGCTGACCAGGGGAGTGCAGGGTGGCAGGACTCAGTGGGGGGTACCGCTGGACCACCAGGGATTTCTAGCCATATGCCCGTGATCGGCAGGGGATCGGGTCCGCTGGCCCACCAGGGAATTTAATTTCATGTTATGCCTGTGATCAGGCAGGGATTAGGTCCACTGAACCACCAGGGATTGTTCTAACTATGCCCGCGATCTGGCGATGCATTAGGTCAACTGGACCACCAGGGATAGTGTATATTATGCCCGTGATCGGGCGATGAGGTAGGTCCACTGGACCACCAGGGATGTTTACTACTATGCCCATGATCGGGCATTGGGGCAGCCAGCCGAGGGGCAGGGGCGCCGGTCCCCGACGGCTGCCTGCCTGGCAGGGCGGCAGGTGCAAGTCACCAGGGATCGCGCACCGCATGCAAATGGAGGTGATAATGACATGCAAATGGACCCATTTGTGCCTTGCATACATAATGGCCTCATTTGCATGCTCATGTCTGAATATCGCTCTTGCTACACCCAGTGCAGCTGCACTTGCACTGGCGCAGCCCCTTGCTCCTCACCTGCCACTTGCGCTGGAGCAGTGCCACTGCACTGTGCCCAGTGCGGGCACCAGTGCCATATTCAGTGGTGTTGGGCCATGGCGTAGTGCCTTTGAATATCGCCCGGCGCATGCCCAGTCGAATCCCAGTTGCACTGTGCCCAGGCTTGCGCCTGCTCTGATGCAGTCTGAATATCCCACCAGTATGTTTATTTTGAATTATTATGGATTTAATTAATAAGCATTAAACCACGACAGAACATGGTTCTACTGTGGAATTATTCCATGGTTGGGGGCACAGGTCGTGTTCGTTTTACTGACTATAGCTGTCTGTCCAGCTTGCCTGTACTGTTAATGTTACCAAAATTATTCTTGCAGTTTCATGAAATTGGCCATTGCTCTTTGTCTGCTTCATAATCCTTCTATAATTCCTTCCCCAATTCATGCCTGAAACAAGTTTCAGCTCAGTGTGAATTTCCAAGACAAATTTAAATAAATAAATTTTATGGGAGATGGAGAGTGAATCTCAGCAGTGGCTGTAGTGCACTGCCAGCCTGGCTCATCACCAGGTTATTCAGAGGTGAGTAAGCAAGAGCTGTGCAATCCTGCAAGTAGAATCATGCTGCACTGCTCTGAACTACTGTTAGTTTCACTTTTGCTCTGTCATTGCTGTGAGTAAGCCAGAGAGGAGGACAAGATCATCTGACAGGGAGCTTGTTCAGACTTGCCTCTTCCTCTGTGAAAGCAGTTGCTAGCAGTTAGCTCTGACACAACTGGCTGGAAGTAGCGCTGATTCCTTGACAGACTGCAGGCCTGGGGCCCAGAAGGAATCCTAAAACCTAGACAGCACTGTGAGTATTGCTTCAGAAACCATAGTGTCTTTCTAGTAATGTTTTTTATGGAGGCTGAGAATATAAGGAACAATCGCGTGTATGTGGTAAAGCACACCACACTCTACCCACAGACTATTTGTAGTAAATGCAAAGCAGCAAATCAGTGGACTGTAGTTTCAATCACAGCCTTACCAATTTGATATGCATAGCACCGGCATGAGAGCAGAGATGTCACATACTTCCATCCTAGGCCTTCTGTTCTTCACATTCACTTTATTAATAATCTTCCTCAAGTCGCTTCTCACTGCTCATTCATAATGTATGCCAGCAACCTGGTACTGTATTAGTCCTTGCATGGCCTGATGGAGCTATAGTAATAATGACTTAAAGCAGCAGTGCATGTTACAGTGAAAATTTTGACTAATACTTTTTCTGTTCTATTTCCAATTGACTTCATTGCCTGTCATGTATAGATACCCTTTTCGCATTTTGAGTCTACTTTACCACTTTGTTTACATTTAAAATAATAAAAGGAGTATTTCTTTTAATATGGCTTGGACCAGATTTGCATCAGTATTTCCCAGCTGTTTTACTACACCTATTGTCCTCTATGGTCAGGCAGCACTGTCTTCTTCTTGCTAGTTAATTACAGCCACTGAAAAGTGGTGTCAAACAATGGATACTCAAAACAATAGAGAATAATGGAAAAACCTGGACCAAACCATATTAAAAGGAGTGCTTATTTTATTTTCTACACATAAGTGCTAACCAGTCCCAAAATGAGGGAAACAAATGTATCATACAGTATAAGACTGGAGATAAAGTGTAGTCAAAATTTGCATTAAAAATATAGGTAGAAAGCGTTACCACTAATATGCACTGCTGCTTTAAATACTGATTTCTGCCTGGTCCAGGGCTGTCTTCTGAACAGCAAAATGGTTTTGAGCACTAATTAAAGGAGTAGTTCACCCGAATGTGAAAAAACATATGTTATGTAGAGTGTTTGATATGTATGTTAAATCCCAGTGTCATCCCTCTGTCTGCTATTTGAAGTTTTTCCTAAATTGCCTGCTAGCTGTATGGTAGTTTCGACCCAGGAACTCCATAACAAATAGTTTATTAGCTTTCTTTCTCCAGGATGCCCCTGTCTCATGTAACAGTGATGTAGCCATGCCCTTAGATTTAGCATGTATATTGCTTTAGAATTAGTTTAGCAACAGCAGAGCCTTGTAACTTCTTATCCAGGGTGCACAAATGGCAACAGTTAGTTTAGCAGATACTGAGAATAGCTAACTGGAGTTTCTGTAAGACAACAGCTACTAAATAGCTCCGATTCACTATTTTGTTTTCTCTGTGCATCAGGTCTAGCTAGCAGGAGTGTTTTAACATCAAAAACACAAATAATGAATTAGAGCTATTTTAGTAGCTGTTGTCTTACAGAAACTCAGTTAGCTTACTCTCAGGTATCTGCTAAACCAACTGTTGCCATTTGTGCTCCCTGGATAAGAAGTTACAAGGCTCTGCTGTTACAAACTAATTCTAAAGCAACACATGCTAAATCTAAGGGCATGGCTACATCACTGTTACATGAGACGGGGCATCCTGGGAGAAAGAAAGCCAATAAAACTATTTGTTATGGAGATCCCCAGGGTCATAAAACTACCATACAGCTAGCAGGCAATTTAGGAAAACTCCAAATAGCAGACAGAGGGAAGGACACACTAGGAGTTAACATACATATCAAAACACTCTACATAACATATGTTTTTGCACATGCTGGGTGGACTACTCCTTTAAGACCCAATCTGTGTTATTTGCTTGTAGTACAGTACTAAACTTTGTGCCAGTCCTAATCACTTTGCCATCTCCTGCACCAATGGATCCCAGCTGGGCAGTATCACTCACTTAAATACTTGGGAATCATCAGACCCCTCACTGGGTTTCTCTCTCCACACATCTACAATTTGTAAATTTGATAACCACAGACTGGATCTTTTATTTTTTTTTTTTTACTCCGAAGGTCCAGGGCATCCTTCTAGAGTACCCACTCAACTGCTGCCTCTACTCCGGCCTGAAAGCCCCTCTCTTTGTCTCCTCTCAACCCATGGTCTGCCCAGTCCCTGGATCACCCCTGGGGACAGGGCCTTTCTGAAATTGAGTGGCGGCCATGAGATCAAGCCCCAGCACGGGAGATCGGAGGGTAGGTCCAGCAGCAGGATGTGGGCAGGTCCCCAGGTCTCCTTCATCTTTGCTAGACCTCCAGGGTATTTCCATTGAGGTCCCCTGGAGCACAGACATGCAATTACATCTGCACAAGTGCGCTGCTGGCGTCTGCCGCCGCTCACCCTTGATTGCGTTAGCTCCTGTAGCTCTCCCAATTTTCATCAGGGTCACCAAGGCCGACCAAAGCCGCGACTCACCCGGAGAGGAGAGCTGTCCTGTGGATGCTCAATCCCCCCACCGACCCAAGTCCGTTCCCGAACCGGGTTGCCAGCATGGCGTAAGATGTGGCATCCAGCGCCTCAGCGCCACGGGCTGGCTCACAGACTGAACTTTGATTATGTACTACTAAAGCAGATGTGGCAGTTGCAGAAGGTGGTGTACTACCTAGACTTACTTATGGTCTGCTGTCCTTTTGGTATCACTAAGTGTAACCTAGGTAAGCAGGATTTCACCCATGGCAATATCTGCTGCTTCGTATTGCAACTAATCATCTCACTCATCAGGGATTCGCATTTGTGAGGATTCTGGGATAGAATAGATTTGTGGGAGACTGGGAGGATTCTGGGATAAAAGGCTTTTTAAAGGGGTGGCCTTCATTTCATAGGGGAGGGAGCTAGTGCACTGGGGCAGAAATTAGGTACATGGACTGCGTTTTGTACTGCAGAGGGGTCACTGATGCTAGAAACCCCTTTGTTGGGGGTAGGTATAGGGTGAACCCAGAAGGAGCTCCTCTGGACATGAAAATGGGGCCAGGAGAAGTCAGCAATGATGAGAGTAAGGGAAAAGTGAAGGTAGCTAGTGAGGGACGGGTAGCAATTATACACTTATCAGAGTGACTGTAGGAAGGGATATGGAGGAAATAGATGACATGAGGATGGGATCAAGTAGGAAATGAGGGAGTAAGATATGGGTTGGTTTGCCTAAACCCCAGAAGTTTAAACAGATAGGGTCAGTGAACTGAAGGTAATGGGAACATAGGCTAAGTTAGACCTTGCGGTCATCACGGAGACTTGGGCCAGTGGCAACAATAACTGGGATTTAGTGCTTTCAAGGTATAACTTACTTAGAGACAGGGCAAGGAGAGGAGGGGAGTAGCCCTATACATCTGGGAAGGAATCACGGTGACACAAGATAGGATTAGAAAAAGTAGGGAAAGTGGAATCTGAGTGCAGCTGACAACAGCTGTTGGTAGGAGGGTTAGATTAGCGGTTGTCTGCAGATCAGCAGGGCAGAAAGAGGAAGGGAAAGGGAACTGAGGGAGCAAATCAGAAAGGAGCAGCAAAAGGGATCTGGTGTTGGCAAGAGACCTGAACCTGCCAGATAAAGACTGCAACATCCTGACAGCCTGGAGCACCAGGCATCGGGCACTGTGAGATACCCTGCAGGATTGTCTACTGGCGCAACTGATCAAAGATTCCACATGGCAGGATGCCATACTCTAGTTGGTACTCACTGTCACAAACCCACTCAGCAGGTCAGCCCTCTACTCCCAAAGTGCCAGCCTCAAGCGCAGTCTTATGAACAGTTAACAGAAACAGGGTAACCCTCTTGTCTGTTATTGTGGGTTCGAATCAACCTTTTGTCTCAAGTTCTGGAGGATTCAAACTGTGAACCTCTTGCTAGCGTGCCCAATGCACAGGCTCAGATAATTCAGTCTTAGGGCAGATATCTTTGCCTATGTGCACCTAACCAGGTGTACAGAAATGAACCCATAAAAACTCTAATAAAAGATATCAGATTAAAACTCTTACCTTTTCCAGTTTGGTATCACCATTCAAGCTTATGTACAGTGTCTGCTTTAACCATAAATATTTTACTTGTAAAGGAAAAAAATTCAAAGACAGACCAAGTAGGCTCTAAAATAGAGTTTTACTAAAATAGATAAAAAAATCGTAAAACATAAAATACAGAACTAATCTCACAAGAACTATACAACCTTTTAAAAGAACAAAGGTTTAACAGTGCAATTCCTACTACAGTGCTTAGATTTGTCTCTCTCTCTCTCTCTCTCTCTCTCTCAATACCTGCTAAAAGTGCTCACAGATGTTTCTTTGTCAGGCGTAGATAAAAGCGTCTCTGAAGAAAAAAAAGAATACTGTTTAAAAGCTGGTTTTCCACCTCTTTGCATGAGGTCACCTAGCTCCCTCTGTCAGAATATAAAAATATATATATATCTATATAAAAACAGGATGCTTTTTCCAAGTATTAAATTCTGTAACCTCAGCATAACTCATTTTCTTCAAATGACTCTCTTTGATCTTATGATCAACTTCCCCTTTTCAGGACATCAAAGCATATTTTATGACTGCCTAAAACATCACAACCTGCTCTTCTTCCTCTAAGCATTATAAAAGTTTATGATCTGTCTTGGCAGTTAGGTAGCTTCTAGCCTGTAATTAGCTTCTGGCCTTCCAGGTAACACCTTGTATCTAAAACCTATGTGTGTGTGTGTGTGTGTGTGTGTGATCTCACATGCTGTCTCAGCATTTCTCAGGAGAGACAGTCCTAACACATTTTTATATTACAAAAATGATACAGTGATCAGAACCAGCTGTCCAAGTGTCACAATTCCTCCCTCACCTAGACTGAATTTGGGGACTCTATCCCCAGCATGGGATGAGCTTCCCAAATCAGTTCCTCTTATAGACCCTGGACAGCCCATCTGAGTTCTGATTTTGGCTCCAGCCCTGTGTAATATTGTCATATCATACCCTTGCAAGGCAAGACTCCATCTTAGCGATCTACCATTGTTCTTTCCCATCTGTGTCAGCCAAACCAGGGGTTGTGGTCAGTCTGCACCACAAAATGCTGCCCATATAAGTATGGCTCTAATTTCTTTGGGCCCACACTATGGGAACACTCCTTTTCCACCGTGGAGTATGCCTGCTGCCTGGGAAGTAACTTTTTACTCAGGTAGGCTATTGGGTGATCCCTCCCTTGGCTGGATGTCTGACTCAGTACTGCCCAATACCCACATCTAAGGCATCAGTCTGAACTATCAAGGTTTTGCTATAGTCAGGACTTGTCAAAACAGGAGCACTGCACAATGCCCCTTTAGTTTGGAAAGGCTTCCTCACAGGCTGAGCCCCAGGTAATTTATTTGGGCATCCTTTTTTGTCGGTCAGATAGAGGAGCAGCCAGGACACTGTAATTAGGTACAAATTTTCTGTAGTACCCTGCTGTCCCTAGAAACTCCTGACCTGCTTCTGTGTTTCTGGTCTGGGTCACACCTGGATTACCTCTATCTTTATTTGGTTAGGACACAGCTGTCCCCGGCCTACCACATGCCCGAGTATGCCACTTCTCCCATAGCCACCTGGCACTTCTCGGCTTTGACAGTGAGCCCGGCCCTCTGTATCCTGCCCAGCACTTCCCTAAGGTGGGATAGGTGTTCCTCCCAGCTGGCACTAAAGATGGCAATGTCATCCAGGCAGCTACGGTGCACTCCTCAGCACCATTTAACACCTGGTTCACCAGCCTTTGGAAAGTGGCGGGCGTTCTTCATTCCAAAAGGCATTACTTTAAACTCAAATAAGCCTATTGGAGTGATGAAGGCCGAACTCTCCGTAGCTCTGTCTGTCAGCTCTACCTGCCAATACCCCTTGGTCAGGTCAGTAGATGTAGGTAGTCGCCCTCCCAACTTGACCAGGAGTTCATCCGTCCAGGGCATCAGGTCAGCGTCTGACTTCGTGACTGCATTCAGTCCATGATAGTCCACACAAAATGAGTAGAGCCATCTGGCTTAGGCACAAGGACTCTGGTGAGGCCCAGGGGCTGTGGGATCTCTGGATTATCCTAAATCCAGCGTCTGCTCCACTTCCTCCTAATGTCCTTTTGGACAGCCTCTGACATCCGATATGTTGTCCGCTCTGTGGGTGTCTGTGTCCCTGTCTCCACATCGTGAGTTGCTAAGAGGGCTAGTCAGGCTTGGAGCTAAACAACGGGCAGGTCTGCTAAAACCTCCCTCACTTCCTGGATCTTGTCCGGGGTCAGCTGGGGGAACAGTTTACTGCCTCCTGGGACCCCAGCTTACTATTTCCAGCAGGTCAGAGAGGTAACCCGTCCAGCCCCCTTGCCAGGACTACACACTGCAAACACCATGTCAGCCCTATTTGCTTATGGCTTTATCATGTTGAGATGGTACATCCTTTCCATCTGTCTTCGGTCAGGTAACTCCACAATGAGTTCACGTCATTTACCTTCCTAACCACTTCTGTACTGTCCTGCACTCAGCCTGCAGCTTGTCTTCCCGGACTGCAATAAAGATCTCATGACTTCCTGACCCACCATATGCGAGCGAGCTTTGGCTCTGCGATCGTACCACACTTTTTGTTTCTGTTGGGCAGCTGCAGGTTGCTCTGGGCTGTCCCCATAAGCTCCTTCAGCCTTTCCCTAAACCTAAGGACATAATCCACAATGGGAGTTCCCTGGGTGGCGTGCTTGCCTTCCCAGTTCTCCCGGATCAAGTCTAGGGCCCATTACCTGGCGTCCATATAAGAGTTTTTAAGGGGAAAATCCTGTTGATTCTTGGGGCATCTCCTGTATGCAAACAACAGGTGGGAAGGTATTTCTCCAGTCCTCCCATGCTGTTCAGCAAACACCTGAGCATTGACTTCAGGGTACCATTGAATTGTTCCACAAGCCCATTGGCTTGTGCATGATATAGTGTCATGCATCTCTGCACCACACTTCTCCCATAAACATTTCATCAGGTCCAACATGAAGGAACCCTCGATCGGTGATAACCTCCTGCGGAAACCAACATGGGAGAAAATCCCAAGTAAGGCATCTGCCTCTTTGTTTGTCCTCAGTGAGGATGGGCGACTGCCTCTGGATGCGGGTGGCATAATCCACCACAGTCAGGTTGAACCTCTTCCCTGAGGAGCTGGGGGTATTTAAAGGCCCCACAATAACCATTCCACCCTCTGGAATGGCTCCTCTACTATAGGCAATGTAATCAGGGCGGCGGTTTCTTGGCGCCTTCCTATTTCTTGGCACTGGTGATAAGACCTGCAATACTCCTTCACCTGCTGGGTGAAGTTAGGCCAGTAAATTCTGGGCCAGCACTGCGCCATGTCTTGGATTCCCAGATGACCAGACAAGGGAATATCATGTGCAATCTGAGCAATTGCTCACGATACCCTAGAGAATGATAAGCTGCCTGCCTAGCATCCCTCCCTCTGTCTGTACTGCCTGGTATACATAAGTCCATTTCCCAATAAACCTTATGTCTGCCGTCACTCTCTGTGTGCCGTCCGGGTCTGCCAAGCCCTCAGCTTCTCTAAAACTAAGTCACTTCTCTGAAGCGCTGCAGAGCCCCTCACACATTCCCAAGCGTGGGACAGGTTCCTTCAGTCGCTAAACTAGGGTCCCTAGCACTAGCATCAGGGCAGTCAGGATCACTGTCATTCTCAACCCTCTGACAGTGGGTCACCCCTCCCTCTTCGCAGTAACCCTCTGTAGCTGTGTAGTTACTTGATACTGAAATTTCACCCCCTTTCATTAGTCTCCCCATCTGGAGACACAGGCTGGGAACCAGCCTCTCAGCAATTTCCACAATGGTTTCTGTGGGGTTCAGGAACTACAGTTTTCACACTTGCCCTTGGCTCTGAGGGCACGCACGCCATCTCCTGTTTTTGAGTTGTTGCCCGGGATCACATCCACTGCTAAGGTTTGGCTACAGCCACCTGTTTACAATTCCCCTGTTTCTCCTAGTCTAAGAGAACACTAGTGAGTGGCAGTGTTTTCTCCCCACCTGCAAAGTCCTGTACAGTGAGCGTATTTATTAGTGTAAGCTGACCAGGCTGTACCAGATCCCCTTACCAGGTCAGGGATGCCCCTGTGTCCCTTAACCCTGCATCTGTCACACCATTCACCATGACTGGGTGCATGTGTTCCCTCATGTTCACTGACATGCTCCCAGGACACAAACAACCCTTCTTTTCTAGAACCATTCTGTGTATTCTTGCTCTTTCTTTTGGGACACTGTCCTGGCAACATGTACAGTTTCTTTACATAACCAACATTCACTTCTCTTTTCAGAAATCTTTCTCTGAAACCTGGGGCTAACTGGTTTTGGCGGAAGCAGTGAGGATTTTAGCTGCCCTGAAAGGCGCGCTTTCCTTTCCTGCACTGCCGCCCGCCCCATAAGCTCTGAGGCGGGTCTGCTCTTGGCATAGCGGTCCGAGAGTTCAGCAGCCTCTTGCATTGTTTTGGGATCTCGGTCCTCCAGCCAGGTTTTCAGCTCTGCTGAACATGCCTAATAAAACTGTTCTAACAAAATCACATTTCAATTTTATCAACAAAGTTTGCCTCAATTCCTTCCTGCCAACGTTTTAAAACTGACGTTGTTTCGTGGCTAGCTCCTCGTAGCTCATGTCAGGGCTTCTCATGAGCTTCTGAATTTAGCTCTGTATGATTCAGCAGTTAATTCAATTTTTTAACAGTGCAACTTTAAGTTTGCTGTAATCATCACTGTCCTCATTGTCCATTGGACCCGATGCATCCGAGCTTTCCCGGTAAGTAGCGGGGATAGCTAGAAGCTCAGGACTCTCTAGAAATTTTAGCCTGAATACAAACTTTTCAAAAGAATTTAAAAGGTACCCATATCCTCCCTCTTTAAATTCAGCTATTAATTTGGAATTCAGTTTGTAACCTAGTCCTGTAGTCCCAGTTAAATCCAAGCCACTTACTTGCTCTGGTGCCACTGGTTGGAGTCGTAGCTTCTCAATTCATGTTGCCTCTGGTGCTCCTGCTCCTCACGGTCTACATCTCAGCATTCTCGCTCTCTGCAGCTCGCGCACTCCACGCTCCTCACGGTATGCCTCCTGTTGTTCACGGTCCCTGTCTCTGGAACTCCAGTTCCATCCTCGCAACTCAGTTTGCAGCCTGAGTACTTCTGGATCCAGGATACTGGTGACCTTCCCTACTGCTGTGGCCCTTCACTGTTCCCCTTCTCATCGGATCTGGACACTGCACTGGCTGCTAGCCCTGCCACACTTGAGGTCTGGTCCTTTTCAGTCACGGTCCGTGACTGCTGCTCTGGTATCTGCTACCATCAGGGCATCTATGAGGTTCTGCTTGCTGGCTTTCACCTCGAGCGGGACTCCTCTGTCCCTGCACAACTGCCTTAAGTAGTCTACAGCATGCCTGCTGTAGTTGGAGGTCATCTTCCTAACTACTGCTACTCTGACTTGCACTTTAGAAAAAAAAAATAAAGCAGGTAGGAACTTGACTGTACGCTAAATGATATAGTTCTGTTTCCTTTCTAAAATATAAATCACTGCCTTTTCTTCCTTTGCAAGTGAGCTGACGGTCACAAGCTAACACGCTGAACAACAAAAGCTTATGATACCAAATTTTATCCACACGCTGCCAGTCAGTCTGTCACAAACCCACTCATCAGGTCAGCCCTCTACTCCCAAAGTGCCAACCTCCGAGCGCAGTCTTGTGAACAATTAACAGAAACAGAGTAACACTCCTGTCTGTTATTGTGGGTTTGAATCAACCTGTGGTCTCAAGTCTTGGAGGATTCAAACTGTGAACCTTGCTAGTGTACCCAATGCACAGGCTCAGATAATTCTGTCATGGGGGCCAGATATCTTTTCCTAAGGGCACCTAACCAGGCATACAGAAATGAACTCTTAAAAGCCTAATAAAGACCACAGATTAAAACTCTTACCTTTTTCTAGTTTGGTATCACCATTCAGGCTTATGTACAGTGTCTGCTTTAACCATATATACTTTACTTGTAAAGAAAAAATTCAAAGACAGACCAAGTAGGCTATAAAATAGAGTTTTACTAAAATAGATAAAAATATGTAAAACATAAGATACAGAACTATATATCACAAGAACCATACAACCTTTTAAAAAGAACAAGGGTTTAATAGTGCAATTCCTACTACAGTACTTAGATTTGTCTCTCTCTCTCTCTCTCTCTAAATACCTGCTTAAAGTGCTCACAGATGTTTCTTTGTCAGAATGTAGATGAAAGTGTCTCTGAAGGAAAAAAAGAATACTGTTTAAAAGCTGGTTTTCCCACCTCTTTGCATGAGGTCACCTAGCTCCTCCTGTCAGAATATATAAAAAAATATCTATATAAAAACAGGATGTCTTTTCCAAGTATTACATTCTGTAACCTCAGCATAACTCATTTTCTTCAAATGACTCTCTGATCTTATGATCAGCTTCCTCTTTCAGGACATCAAAGCATCTTTTATGACTTTGCACTAAAACGTCACAACCTGCTTTATTCCTCTCAAGCGTTATAAAAAGTTTATGATCTATCTTGGCAGTTAGGTATCTTCTAGCCTGTAATTAGCTTCTGGCCTTCCAGGTAACACCTTGTATCTAAAACCTGTGTGTGTGTGTGCACGTGTGTGCGTGTGTGTGTGTGAGATCTCTCATGCTGTCTCAGCACCTCTCAGGAGAGACAGTCCATAACACATTTTATATTACAAAAATGATAATGTGATCAGAACCAGCTGTTCAAGTGTCACACTCACCAGTTCAGAGATGGCGGAGGAAGTGACTGTAGTGGAACTTCAGGGATCAAGAACAGCAACATGGGGTGGGTTCGAACTGATGGGGGCACAGCAGACACCTTGAAACATAGAACCATAGACTTGGTCCTGGACCTCAAGCAGGCAAATTGTGGGAAGATGTGACAACTAGTTAAGAGCGATTGGCAGTTGCAGACCAGATGAGTGGGGTGGAAGATCACTGCAACAGAATCAAAGGTACTCCCAGAAGTGACCGAAACTTGTGCAAGATGGTCCCAAAAAGGAGCAATCACAAAGGTGATCTGGTTCTTACGTAGAAACATAGACTTTGACAGCAGATAAGGAAAGCTTGGCCCACCTAGTCTGCCCATTCCCTACCTATTGGATAAGCTGCAGATTCTAGTTAACCAACAGCCTATTTTTCCTACCCCCACCAGAATTGCCTTCTGTCTGTCCCATGCATTCTTGAATTCCCACTGTTTTTGACCCCACAACCTCCTCAGGAAGGCCATTCCATGTGGCACCACCCTCTCTGTGAAAAAATACTTCCTCACATTACCCCTTAGCTGCTCCCCATCTTCAAATTGTGTCCACTTGTTCTTGCACATCTCTTTTCTGAAAGATACTACCCTCTTGGACTTTGTTGAAGGGGTGAGGGTTAAACGAGTGCCTTCACTGAGTGCAAGAGGAACAAGGGAAGGAAGCCTGGCAGAAGTATCAGGCTAAACACAAAAAGGCAAGGGTAGAGGTCAGGAGAGCAAAGGCAGACATAGCTGTGGATTGCAGAGGAAGTAAAAGGAAAAATATTTTTAAGGAAAACAGGAGGGATTGTTAGGCTAGCTATGGGGAGGTAGTGAAGGATGATGAGTTCAGTCAAATGTATAAAACAATTACTTCTGCTCTGTATTCATGATACTGGGCAATGATCGCCTGCTGGAGAGTGGCATCAGGGCTGCCAAAAGTAGTCCATAAAATGGGAGAGTACAGATTATTGTGGATGGTACAAAGACTAGAAGCTCTTAGGATAACAAAGCGTCTGGTACAGATGACCTGTACCCATAGGTGCTAAGGATATGGGCCTCAGTCTTAGCAGTACAGGAGCCATCTATTCAGCGACTCGCTGCCGTCCAGAGGTTGTGCCAGCGGATTGGAGATCTGCCAGTGTAATACCACTCTGCAAGGTGGGGACAGGGAGGATGCAGGCAACTACAGGCCTGTTAGCCTTACCTCCATTGTAGGTAAGCTGTTGGAGACCATAGTGAAGGAGACTTTGGTGGCCTACCTAAAGAATAATTGATTACAGTATGAAAGAAGCATGGATATGTGTTAGGGAGGTCTTGTCAGACCAACCTGATACTGTTTTTGATTGGGTCACCAAGATGATAAACAGGACAGGCAGTTGATCAGCAGTACTTTGACTTTAGTAAGGCATTCGATTCCATACTGCACGGAGGCTGCTGAAGAAGTTGGAGGACTTGAGTGTGGAGGCTGATTTGGTTAAGTGGGTAGGAAATAGGCTAAGGGAGGCAACAGAGAATAGTGGCTAACAGGGCTAAATCAGGGACAGAGAGATCACAAGTGGAGTGCTGCAGGGATTGGTCATGGGATCTGTCCTATTTAATGTGCTCATAAGGGACATTGAGGAGGATCCAGGGAAAGTTGTGTCTCTTTGCTGATGACACAGAGCTGTGGGGCTGGGTGGATGATGAGGAAAGGATGCACATGCTCCAGAAGGACCTAGAGAAATGGTCTAAGTTTCTTGAGGTTCATTGCCAAGAAGTATAAAATAATATACATGAAAGCAGAATCACATGTAGAATCCTGTATGGGAGGAGTGAGGCTGGCCACTTTAACAAAGAAGAGAGTCTGGGGTCATAATCAGTCACTCCTTCAAGCAAACAAGTCAATACAACAAAGCTTATAGCAAGGCATGGAGGATGCTGAGTTGTACACGGAGGGGTTTTGACAGTAGGCGAAGCAAGGTGATTTCTACCATTGTACAGGTCCCTCGTGAGGCCTCTTCATCTCTATTACTGTGCCCAGTTCTGGAGCATTCACTTGAGAAAGGATATCGACAGACTAGACTTGGTACAGTGAAGGATCACCAAGATGATCCAGCACCAGCAGGGCAGATCCTGTGAGGAGTGACTGTAGGCCCTAAATATCTATTTGCTAGAGGCCAGGTGGGAGCGGGGGAACATGGTTGAAACATATATTGTTTCTCAGGGTATAAACAAGGTAAACTGTAAGAACCTATTTGTGTGAAATAGGGATGCAGTCACTAGAGGCATGACTGCGTGTAGGTGGAGGGCAAATTCAGGAGAAATGTAAGTTCTACATCACTAAGAGGATGGTGGAACCGTGGAACAGACTGTCAGCTGAAGTGGTGGGGGCAGCTACCCTAACGGGTTTGAACACATTTGGGACAGGGCAAGGGAACTAGTGGTCCTGTTGGGGGTGGGGGCAGCAACAGCTTGAGGTTTGGGGTAGCAGTTGTTGGGAAGGGATACAGCCCACCAGAGAAGTAGGTAAGTAGGAGATGTTTGCTGTAGAAGCTGAGAGGAAAGCAGCTATAAGCTACCCTGCAGCAAGGAGGTGATTTACTGAGTACATTGAATTGAATTCTTAATCCAAGGGCCTGAAATAGTAAGCAGAAAGCAGCGTTTTGTTCTATTTTTGGGTTGTCTTTACTTAGTGTAACTTTAATTTGCCAGGGAGGTAATCTAGCTTGGAGAATATCTGCAGTCATTTGTGACTAGAGCTATTACTGAAACTCTTTGAAAGAGGTGTCTGATAAGGGAGGAGCTGAAGGAGGCTTAGGGACTGTGGATTACAAACAGGAGTTGACTGTGGACTCCGTTTGATGTAGAAGCTGATAGGAGAGCAGCTACCAGCTAACCTTAAACTAGAGCTGTGTTTTTCCCTGTAGTTTACAGAAGAAAGTCTTTTTACCTGATTGTTTTTGTAGACACGAGCACCAAAGGAATAACCCCCCACCCACATTCTCCAACCACCACCGGGTGCTCTACCTTTATAGTGGAAGGTCAAGCCACACCTATTTAAAGACACAGAAACAGTTAGCAGTACAGCACAAACCGATAGCCTAGCTGGTATGTAGGCAGAATTACAAAGAGTGTAGCTAGCAACTAGGTCCATAGGTTCACATACAAGAGAAGAGAGACACTGCAAGTCACTACAGAAGGAGAGAAAGGCAGGAAGAGAAGGAGAAGGGAGAAAAAAAGGGTTAGGAGGGAGGAATATCCGCAAGCACAGGATGATGGAGGAGTGGTGCAGTGCTCTGGCTGTGGTGCAGCAGTCTTCAGAAATACATTATGGGTACTGCTTTGCTGCCCATTTGCAGACACCTCTCTGGGCTGAAGGAGGAGGTTGCCAGTCTCCTGGCCAAGCTGGCAGGCATACCTCTCAACTGTCCCTGATTTTCAGGGATGTCCCTGATTTTGCCTCAAAATTTTACTCTGTCCCTCCTAAAATTGTGTTTCCGTGACCAAACAGTGGAGTTGTAAGCACAAAATAATGTCAAACATTAAAGTTACAGACTTGTTCCTCTTTAGAAAATGCATTTTACACTACACCCTTATTCTACCAACTTCGTGAGTTGATATCTCCAAGTTTGAAGATGTGTCCCTGATTTTGGGCCTTTGTCCCTGATTTATTTAAGCCTTGTCCCTGGATTTATGAGGCAGGAGGTTGAGAGGTATGCTGGCAGGAATAAGGATCTTTGCCCCCCCAGCCAACGCCACAGCGGCCTCTCAGGCAGATGGTAGGATGGACTGTGGTGGACTCAGGAAAGTTCAGAGGAGGAGGGGGGGAGACACATCCCCCATCCAGTCCAGCTCATGAACCCCTACACAGTGTTGGAGGAAAGGACAGCCCAGCAAAGGAACCGAGGTTGAGACCAGAGAGGAGGAGAGGTTACTCCAGCAGGAGACCCAGTGGTGGGGAAGAAACCCCATAGAAAGAAGTTGCTCCTGTTGGGGACTTAGTTGTCTGAGGAATGAATTTGGGCACAGATAGTAGAGAAGAAAGGTAGGTCAAGTGCCTTCCAGGAGGCACAGCTCAGAAGGAGGGAATGTATCCAGAGGATTGCTGAAGCTATGACAAGGAGGGAGAGCTGGAGATGATAGTCCACTAGGGGACAAATGACCTATACAAGGATAAGGCAAGCTTTGAGCAGGTGAAGGAGGACTTTACAGTGTTTGGAGGGTGCCTGGGGAAGGTAGCAAGCTCTTTAATATTTCGGAGGTGCTGCCAGTCCACTTTGGGGGAGGGAGAGGAATCTCCACATTAGTAACTTCACATGGTGGAAAGGCTGGTGCAACGAGAAGAGGTATGGCTTCACTGGGGACTGGGGACCCACCTGGAGTGATGCAGCCCTGTACAGTGGGGACAGACTGCATCTGTACAAGCAAGGGAAGGTAGCCCTCAATGGACGGTTTAAATGCTTTGCTGATGGCGTTTAAACTAGCCAGGGAGGGAGGGCAACAGGAGCAGAAATACTTAGGCAGCCCACCCCACCTGGTGGAGAAAGCGAACAATGGAGCAGGAAGAAGACATTACTTACCATAGTAATCTTGTTTCTTCCAAGGGATTCTTACTGTATCAGAATACATATGCAGTATGGTCCCACCATAGTACTGCCCGGAGCTGAAAAGGTTGCTAGAACCTATGTAAATGATAGAAAGCTAGGCTCGAGCTCGTTTTCAAACCACCATCTCTGGTAAACAGCCTTCCAACCATCAGATTCTAATGAAGCTTGCATAGGAAACTATCTATACTATGTAATAATACTAATCAGAAAACAACAATAATAATAATTCACCCCTCCTATGAACATCCCCTCATCTGAAAAGCAACAGGCATTCATCTCTAAGGCTCAGGTCACAGAGGCCTAAGGAAAGAAACAGTCCAGGAGTCCACCACAGTTATAGAGCTGTGAGTGCAGAGCCCCCAGGTTCTAGTAGGGGAGGAAGGAGGGAGCTCAGAATACAATAAGATTCCCTTGGAAGAAACAAGATTACTATGGTAAGTAACATCTTCTTCTAACTCGGAAATCTTACTGTATTCTGACATATTCAGATTACCCAAGCATTGCCTTTGGAGGTGGGTACAGAACCTGTTTAGGGAACAGTCTCTGCAGTACTGCTGTGCCAAATCTTGCATCACTCCAGGCGGTGTATCCAGGCTATAATGCTTGACAAATGTGGAAAAGTTTTCCAGGTAGTGGCTTTACATATTTCCAATAAAGGTATGTCTCTGCAGCTGCAGCTGTGCCCTTGTGGAATGGGCCCTGAGGCCAACGGGGGCTCTTTACCCTCCTTGCTGTAACAAACTGAATACAGGCAACAAACGGGCAATGGTTCTCTTTGAGGCAGGTTTTCCTTTCCTTCCTCTCCATAAGTTAGAAGCAGCGGAGTCCTTTCCTGTCTAGGACCCTTAATGTGCTCAAGGTAGTAGCCAATAGCTCTTTGACATCCAGGCTGTGCAACCTGTGTCCCCTGAACTGGAATGGTCATTGAAAAAGACTGGCAAGGTGATGGACTGATTTAGATGAAAATCAGACACCACTTTGGAAGAAACTTTCCGTTTGTCCTTAGGACTACATTGTCTCTGTGAAATATGTATTGAAACTGTGTAATGCAACAGATGTCCCATCTATGTGGCCCAGATCATGCCTGAAAATGGTCCCTGGGATCAGAGCACCCACCGATAAATAAATAAATAAAAGAGATGTAATTGAGTTCTGTACACAGAGCCTGTAACTCACTGATCCTTCTGGCTGGGTGATGGTTGTTAAGAACAGTTTTACATGTGATGTACTTCAGCTATGCTAAAGACATGGGTTCAGAGGGTGGCTTGTCAGTTGTCCAATACAGATGTTCAGATCCCATGCAGGAGTGGGCTCCATGTGTTAGGAGTGCAAATGCAAAAGTCCCTTAAAACATTTCTTGAACACCTGATTTGAAGCTAGAGAAGATTTCTTACCAGCTGAGAGATAAGCTGAGACCGCTGCTAGATGAACATTTAGGGTAGAGGGCTTGAGGCCAAGGGAATGAAGGTGCACCAGGTAGTCCAGTACCACTTATAAGCTGGCTTATACTGACCACCTCCTGCTGCTGGCACCAGAGTAAAATCTCTTCCATTTTGAAGAGTAGGTTTGTTTTGTGGAAGATTTTCTGAGCCTCTGAGCACCTGAAGAACTCTCTCTGACAACCTAAGGTCTGTATATTCTGGCTTCAAGAGCCAGGCCTTGAGTCTGAGGGACTGAAGGTTGGGGTAAAGGATTCTGCCCTTTGAGGATGTTAGGAGGATGTGCTTCCTGGGTAGAGATATTGGTCTGCTCACTGGTAGAAGAGAAACAGGGAGCGCATGGCTGTCTGGTCCAGTCTGGGACTATGAGGATCATGGTTGCTGACTGTGTCTTGAGTTTGTTTAGAACTCTGAGAGTAGAATAAGTAAGTAAGTAAAGTTTAATTTGTATAAGGCTCTTCTTGTGCTCAGGGCCTTTACAATACATTAAAAAAATGTCATAACATTAAAATTAAAACCAAATAAAACACATTAACACACACTCAATAGGTCCCTGTAAATGCCTGATTAAAAGATAGAGGGAAGGAGAGAATGCATACAGAAACATCCCGTCAGTCCATTGGCACTGTCCCCACTGTAGGAGGCCTGCAACAGAACTATGGTAGTTGGTGATTGTCTGGCGCAGCAAACAGGTCCACTTCTGGGGTGTCCCACCATCTGAACACTGTTTGGAGAACCTGTTTGTTCAGTGTCCATTCATGGTGGTTTTGAATGATTCTGCTAAGGGCATCTGCTAGGACATTGTCCTTTCCTGGCAGATAAACAGCTGTTAGAGAGAATTCGGAGAATAAGCAAACATCCATATCAGCATGGCTTCTGTGCACAGGAGGAGGACCTTTGCCCTTGTTGTTTACATAGTGTATAGTGGTTGTGTTGTCTGTCCTGACTTGCAATGACCTGCCTCTGAGTACTGAGGCAAAGGACAGAATCCCAAGATGCACTGCCCTGAGCTCCAACAGGTTTATTTGAAGAAGGCTCTCCTTCCTGAGCCAAGTCCCGTGAATTGTTTGGTCTCCTATGTGCTTCCCACCCTAGGAGGGAGGCATCTGTGGTCAGAACCACTGAGGGAAACTATTGCAGGAAAGGTACACCTTGCCTTAAGTTTTGTCTTTCCTGCCACCACTGAAGTGCTAGGGTAGAGATTTGGTAATTGGTACCAGTTTGGGCAAATGGTCCGTTTTTGTAACCAGTAAGACCCAAGTGGACCTGAATATCCCTCATTTGGAACCTGTCTCCCGAGACTTGCTGTTGTGGCTGCCATGTGGCCTAATAGCTGGAGGAAGTGCCTTGCTGGTCTGGGACTGGGCAATTGGAAAGAGTTGAGCAGCTGAATTAATGTTTCTACCCTTCCTTGGGAAAGAAAAAGCCGTCCCTGCCATTGTCTAGCTCTGCCCAGTGAAGTCCAGTAACTGGACTCGGGTCAACACTGACTTTTTGGGGTTTAGGTGGAACCCTAGGGACTGTAGGACCCTTGAACCAAGGTTAGGGAGTCTGAAACTTGCTGAGGAAACTGGCCCACTACCAGTCAGTTGTCCAAGTAGGGGAAGACTGTAACACTCTGCCTTCTGAAATGTGCAACCGTCACTGCCAGGCACTTTGTAAACACTCTTGTTGCTGAGGAAGGCTCGAAGGCATTGTCCTGAACTGGTAGTGGCCTGATGTGAGCCTGAACCTGAGGAATGTTATGTGTGATGGCCTGATGGGAATAAGGAAATAGGTATCCTTCAGATCTATTGAGGCCAGTCAGTCCCCTTGTCCAAGTGTGGGTAGGATGGTTGACAAAGTGACTATCTGAATTTTGATTTTGTCAGGTACTTGTTTAGATGTCTGAGATGCAGAATGGGTCACCACTCCCTGTTCTCTTTACTGTGAGGGAAGTACCTTGAGTAGAATCCCTTTCCCTTTGAAGCAGGGGTACATGTTCCACTGCCTTGTCCTGCAGCTGCTTTCTTTTTTCTTTTAGTAAAATATTTTTATTGTAAGCAGGCAAAGCATGTACAGAATCAACTTTATATACAGTGAAAGTTGGACTTACGATCATTGTTACTAAAGTCTGTGATACAAGTCTTGGAGCTAAGTACTCCAGTTAGTATGAGTGTTACATGGAGTGCCTGTGGGTGAGACAAAGACTGTGCAAAAGTGCAGGCATATGCTACATTGCACCTCCTTAGTCAAAGATCTATGGACCTTTTGTAACATAACCTATTGTGTCATGGCACCTGACACATGACCCTCTTAGGTTGGAAAGATCCCTCCTCCATTGCAGGGATGAGGGTCCCCAAAGTGTTTAGACACTGTCCCCTGCCATTGGCAGTAAGCTGAATTTTTCAGAATCAGTCACTGCTTCATGTTATTGGCCCATTGCTGGTTGGTGAGAGCTCCCACTGCCATCCACAGTTGTGCAATTGTATTTTTGCATTCATTACTGCCAGCTGCCAGAGGGGACTGTTGTCCACCTGGTAGCCCAAGCGGGTCTGTCCTCAACATTAATTCCAGCGGGAGTTAGGTAAGGTGTGCCCAGTACCCTTTCCATGATGTGGTGGACTGCAACCAGAAGGGTGCCACCTTGGAGCAAGTTAAGGCTAGATGGAGAAAGTCCGCCTCCCTCAAGGCATTTTGGGCAGTTGTTGGAGACCCCTGGGTTCATGGATTGCAGCTTAACTGGCATGAGGTAGGTTCTGTACATGAAGTTTAGATTAATCTGTCTCAACTTATTGCTCCTAGGCATGTGGCCAGTTGCTTAACAGAAGTCTCCACATGGAGTTATCAATGCTCACAGAGAGGTCTTTCTCCCATTTCTGTATAGTAGTAGCACTAGCCAAAACATTCCTCCTTGTAGTATTTTACAGTATGTTGAGTGGCTTTTGACAGGGTTGAGGTTTATATAGTTCCTCTTCAAAAGGGGTTGGGTTAGCCCAACCTTGTGTTGTATCTCCTATTTCCCCACCCTACTCGGACCATGAGTACTAAAGTAATCTCCTGATACTGTGTTCCAACTTTTCCTTGGGGAGGAAAGTCCATTATTCTACCTCTTTCAAATAGCTGCATTACCTGGTACAAACCCAAGCGTCGCCATCTCAACAGTCTTTGATGTACCTGGGCAGTATATGAGCCCCTCTCCCAGACTGCTGTGAACAAGTCCATTTGGGTGAACTCCCTGAAACCCCACTGATATGTGTGCAGCCAGCCATCCTCCCTGAATTGTACTCAAGAGGTTTGGCCACTGTCTGCTGATCAGGGGTATGCACTGCCGAGTAGAGAGATCATGCGGGGATACTGCCCAACAGAATCTCCTCCTCCTGGCGAGCATACAGGAGGTCTTTTCCCATGCCCATGTGAAAATGCCATTTGTGCTGCCCAATAGTAATGTTGAAAATTTGGAAGGCCTACTTCCCTTGTGTGGGTGACATTTGCAGTATGGTACGTCTGATATGGGTGGACCTGCCTCTCCATAGGAACCTGTGAATGATGGAGTTTACTTATTGGAGGTGTGGACAGGGAGGGATTGATATAGATACAGACATCTAGGGAGTATCATCATTTTACAGTGTTTATTCAACCCAGCAGTGAGATTGGGAGAGTTAGCCAGCGTTCACAGTCTTCAGAAATGTTTTGCATAAGCGGTTTGAAGTTTGTACCATACAAACAGCCTACCTTGGTGGCCAAGAGTATACCAAAATATTTTAGTCAATGCACCAACATAAGTCCCTAGACTTTCAGTCAGCAGTGGTCTGTCCTCCTGCCCACAGGCATAATCTCACTTTTGTCCAGTTGACCTTGTGCCCTGATAGAGCACCATATTATTTCAGTAAGGAGTGGACTGTGGGAGGTCTGTGCAGATTCTGCAGATATAACAGCAGATCATCCGCATAGAGTGCTACCTTGTGTTCTCGGGGCTCCCCAAAACCACGGATGGATTCCTGAGCCCTTATTGCCACTGCTGATGGCTCAAGAGATAAGATATTAAGTAGAGGAGAGGGGCAACCCTGCTGAGTCCCCTGCTCAGGGTAAAGTGAGGGTCATCTCTCCGTTTCCCACTACTTGTGCAGTGGAAGAAGTATAGAGGGTCTTGACCCACCACACATTTCACCCAGTCCCATTCTTCTCAGAGTAGCAAACATGTACCCTCATTTCATGCATGGTCAAATGCCTTTTCTGCATCCAAAGCCAACACTGCCGCCCCATGCTTCTTGGAAGTGTGGTCCCAGGAAGCATGATGATGAGCGTTCATCATATATTGTGTTTCCCCTGCCGGCCCTTGACAAATCTGGCCTGATCTTGGTGGACAAGTGAAGACAAATATGGATCAAGCCTACTAGCAATTATTTTGCTTTGATTTTATAGTCGGCTGTGAGGGAGGGAAAGAGGCCAGTGAGCCACACAACTGGGAGTCCTTCCCTGGTTTGATGTGCTGCGGACTGTGTGGCGCCTACAACTAGGGACAACATCTCCGCTGCTATAGTAGCTAGGCTTCAAACAAAGGTCGCCTCAATAGGCTCTTGTAGGCAGTTGCAAGGGGCGGTGGTTGAGCAGTGGGGTAACCAGCGTAGCAGGAGGTCAGAGCTCCTCTGCCCTGGGAGAACCCTGTCTGTCTCCCATTGTCCTGGACTAGCTTGGAATGGATCCTGGGCCTGAGAGGTGGCTTATCTGCATTCTGTCATTGTTGGGATGGGGAAACACGTGCCTGGAGGATTTCTTCCTACATTTGCTGGAAAACTATCTCCCTGACTCATGAGGGTTCCCTACTTTCGGTCTTTGCCTGTGTGAACCTGTTGTAGCCTCTGCAGAAGGCCAGACTAAGAGTTGAAATCTGGTAAGAGCTTTTTACTCCATTTGGAACTTCTGAGCTATGCTGGGGTGAGTGCCTGTTGTTGAATACCTTTCAACTGAAGCATCGCTGAGTGGAGAGTGCTGCTTCATAAGCTGCACTTTTGAGGGGCTCTTTGGAACCTTAAATCTCATCACTGTGTATTTATTTTGGTTTGGTATGAGACGCCAGTGTGCCATCATACAAGACAATTTATTTGAGCAGCTCTTTTTATTTCAGGGACTTATTTGATATATTGTGAGCTAGCGGACCGATCTGATAAAGAGTGAGAGACTCTACAGATCTGGAGAAGGGTTTACCCTATTAACTATCTTTGCTGACGATCGTTATTGGATTCTATCTTTGAAGTGCTCCTGTTTAATTTTTATGGCTAAAGTGTTTTTCATTTGAATTTTGAGGGGATTGTAATTGTGGGGTGGTTCTGTTTTCTTTTGCTTAATGTGCATGGTAGGATATGTAACTAGGTTGTACATTTGAGTGTAAATTTTGTTTTAAAGTGAATGTGTAGGGTGTGAGTGAGTGTGCTTTACCATTTTAAGTTTAGTGTATTTGGTGGGTTATTTTGGGGAGGGGTAGTTTTGGGTTTTAGTTATTTTGTATGTGTGTATGTGTGGAGTATGTGGTATTGAGTTTTGTAGAGATGTGCTTGTGGGTTGTGTATTTTTGGGCCAGGGATTACATGGTCAGGAGGGATGTGTCTGGGAAGGTATGAGGGCTTGGAGCAGGCTAGAATAGTGTATGAGGTATACCAGTTGCTTGATCTATGGCCTTTTTCAGCCTCCCAGTGTCTGTTACTACAGCAAGGCACTGTAGGGAGGTTGTAATAGGGAGGAAACATATGATTCGATCAGGGTGGGTGCCCCATGCACTGCGGGGCGGGTGGTAGGATTGAGGTAATGGGGAGCAGAAGGCGCCTGGGATTAGATTCCGGTCCTAGGGAGAGGCCAGATGTGTTTAGTTCCCATCACTAGGGTTCCCACCAGACTGAGTGGACAGGTAACCAGAGGGCTGCACAGTCCACAAATCCCCTGAGGCGGTGCTGTGCAATGCCAGATCGGTCAGAAACAAGACTGCAATTATAGTGGACTTGGTTTCTTTGGACGATCTGGCTTGCATCACAGAAACCTGGATCGGTGATGATACTGGCCCAGTTTTAGGGCCGCCATCCTGCCCAGGTATACCGTAGTGCACTGCCCCAGAGCGGAATGTAGGGGCGGGGGTGAGTAGCCATCTGTTTTAGATCTGAGCTGGGCTTTACCTACACCCAGTGAAAGCACCACATTCATTTGAATGTGTGGAAGTCGAGTGCAGGTTGCGGATTCTTCTGATTTACTGCCCTTCCTGGGCAAGAGATTTCCTGCAGGAGGTGGCCAGTTTCGTCATCGGTGAACATTGGAGGCCCCAGATGTTTAGTGCTGGGGACTTCAGTGTTGGGCTGACAATGAATCTTCTCGGCTTGGTTACAACTTCCTCCAGATGATGTAATCTCTGGGCCTTACGCGGGAGTTTCTTCTGCGACCCATCAGGGTGGCCATATGTTGGATCTGGTGTTCTCACTGGGGCTTGAGCTTGATAGTCTCAGGATTCATCGGGTTGTTTGATCCAATCATTGCACAGTGAAGTTCCTGTTCGGGGCCCCTTGAGAGCCCTCCCCTGCAGAGATGGTAATCTACTGCCATTTGAGGGTTGACCCTGAGGGTTTTGGTGGTGGCTGACCTATCTAGTGTGGACAGTCCACACATTGGGGAATGTGTCTTGCAGCAGTTGATGCCTATAATAAGGCACTGTCTGGTGCGTGACTCCCTCGCACCAGTCCGATGTCACGACCCAGGTCTTCTCACTTGGGGTCCCCTTGGATGATGGGGAGCTCAAGGCGATGAAGACCTTGGGTCAGAGATTAGAGCACTGCGGGTGGAAGTCTGGCCTGCAGGTAGACAAACTGGCCCTACGTGTGCACTACGGCACATACCAGGGGGCAATCAACCATAAGAAGGCAGAATTCCTGTCCAGGGAGATTGCTGCTGGGAGGAACCGACCAACTGGGCTCTTTGGACTGTGGACAGGCTTCTTCATTCTTCCTGTCTACAGCTGAAGGTAGCCTTTCGAATGCTTTGTGCAAGGAGTTTGCTCAGTTCTTCTCGGTCAGGGTGTCTGCCATCAGGCAGGGATTTTGCCAGTGGGCCAGAGTTTGGCTAACAGTGGTCACCTTGGACGATCGGAGAGCACCCCGCCTGGTTGGGGTGAGTTTAGACTGGTGGAGATGGCTGAGGTCACTGAGATTGCTTCCAAGCTTCGCACACCTTTTGTGAACTGGACCTGGTGCCAACTCGTTTTTAATGGAATGTGTTGAATCTGTTGGCCCAGTGTATACCTTGATTGTCCGGTGCTCCTTGTCAGAAGGGTGTCTTTCCGATGTTTTGAAGGAGGCATTGGTGAGACCGCTTCTGAAAAAACATCATTGGGCGTTGACGTCAAGGCAAATTACCGATCCCATCTCCAATCTTCCATCTTTGGGTAAGATTGTGAGAAGGTGATGGCACTTCAGCTTGAGGAGCATCTCAGTGGCCCATGACCTATACTGAGCCGCTCCAGTCTGGGTTTCGTGCAAGGCATAGCACAGAAACTGTGCTAGTTCAGGTACATAATGACCTCCTTAGGGCTAGCGATTGAGGAGGGACAGTTCTTGTTCTCCTCGATCTCTCTCTTGCATTTGACATGGTTGACCATCGAGTGTTACTGGACTGCCTAAGGGAATTCTCGGACAGGACTCACGGCACTGTTATCTGCTGGTTTGAGTATTTTCTATCTAACAGGAGGCAGAAGTAGTGATGGGAATTTCTCCTCCTCCCTGGCCTCCTGTCATGCAGAGTTCCCCAGGGTTCGGTCTTGTCATCGATGTTGTCTGCTGTGTATATGCTGCCTCACGAGCTCATTAGGAAGTACAGTCTGGATTTTCATTGCTATGCTGATGCTACCCAGCTGTATCTTTCCTTTGCCCCTGGAACATCTTGCACAGTGGAAGTGCTTAACAACTGCCTCGCTGAGATCAATGACTGGATGGCCTCCAGCTGGTTGCCACTGAACCCGATAAGATGGAGGTACTGGTGGTGGAGTCAGTAGAGGCATGATGGGTTGGCCTCTGGTGCAAAACAGGGCTTTTTCTTGGCTGTATACCATTGAAGGCCTCCTCTAGGAGTGCGTGATCGGGGCATTATTCTGAACAGCAGATTGTCACTTGAGTTTCAGATGGCGTCCGTTGTCCACACCAGTTTTATCATCTGAGGAATATGCCAGGATAAAGCCTCTAGTTCTGCTGCTGGACCTCCCCAACTTGGTGCATGCTATCATGTCATCCAGACTTGACTACTGTAATGCACTCTATCTCGGGTCTGTGGGGTACCCTGTGCCAACTGCAGCTGGTGCAGAACATAGCTGCTAGACAGTTGACAGAACAACCTAGGTATTGTCACGTCACTCCGGTGCTGTGTCAACTGCACTGGCTGCTGGTTAAGTGGAGGGTCCTCTTCAAGGTGGGTTCGCTCACCTTTAACAGTAACAGAAAAGGTTAGCGCCAAAAGGCTGGCCTTCAGGAAATATAAGGGAACGAGCAGGATGAAGATAGGTAGGCATGCAAACCACACTTCCTAAGGGAAGCAGGAAGGCAATAAGTCAGGCAAGAGACCCAAACTGAGGAAACACTAGCACAAACAGCAAAAGAAGGTGACTGAGACTTTCTATAGATACATTAGTGAAAGGAGAAAGTCCAGAGGGGTATTGTTAAGATCAAAGGGGATAAGGGGGCTTGTGAGGAGGTGGACCATGTAAAAGCATCTATCCTAAATAGATACTTCTGCTCAGTGTTTACTGAAAAGAAGGTAGGGCAGGGCCCACAGCTCAACACCATGGACACAGGGGGCGGAGGTGTGTACTAGTCCTTCACAAAGAAAGGGTTCTACAAGAGCTCGATAAGCTAAGGGTGGACAAGGCAATGGGACCTGATGGCATACATCCCAGGGTACTAAAGGAGCTAAGCGTGGAACTAGCAGAGCCATTATCAGAACTGTTTAGTGAGTCTCTCCCAAGCAATGCTGTGGGATGCAATGAAAGCAACTATCCGGGGAACCGATAGTATACTCCTCTAGAAAAAACAAGGAAGAGACCTAGAATATCACAGATTATCTAACCAACTTAAAAATTTCCAACTGCTTTATAGAGAAGGATGCAGATCTTCAACTTTTGATTAGAAACAAGCAGACCTCAGAAAATAATACATAGTAAAGTCCGACAGTCCCTATACTACTTCACGTCAAACTGTACACGGGTGGTCCCAGGGTGTTAAAACCTAACTCGTAGGCTAAGGAGCAGCAAGGCATCCTCAACAATTCTCGGCCTTAGAAACCCCTGTAGGGACAAACCACCATACCATGGCCCACATTCAAAAGGCCTTCACGGATTATTTTGCTAAACTTTATTCCCCTAAAACATTAAACTACCCAGAAACAACATAATTCTTGGCCCAAGCTAATCTCCCAACCCTCACCCCGATAAATTAACTCTCTAATCGCCCAATCTCGGCATTAGAGATAGAAGAGGCAATTAATAATACTAAGTCGGGAAAATGCCTGGGTCTGGATGGATTTATTCCCAGAGTGGTATAAAAAGTTTAAAAAGATCTAATCCCCAAATTGCATGCTCTCTGTAATGACATTTCTCAGAGGGACCCCCCTTCGTGGAATACGCTACAATAGCTCCAATATTAAAACCCAACAAGGACCCCACTGACCCCAAATCTTATAGACCAATCTCCATCCTAAATGTTGATTACAAAATGTATTTGGCTATACTATCCACTAGACTAGAAAACATAATCCCCAAAATAATCCACGCTGACCAAACTGGATTTGTTAAAAGCAGGAACACAATGGATAGTATACGTGAGAGTTCTGTTGTTACAAGAATTTGTTCGTCCAGGCAAATCCCAGCAGTCTTTATAAGTCTAGACACAGAGAAGGCCTTTGATCGGGTTTCATGGCCCTTTTATGGGAGACGCCAAAAGCGTTTCATTTCCCACCACAATTTATTGCATGCTTAGAAAAATATATGCTTCCCTAAAGCATATCTTAGGTGTATGGTTCCCTTTCCCTTCCTCCCGTTAGCCTCGGGACCAGGCAGGTTGTCCTTTATCCCCTATCTTTTGCTTTGTTTATTGAACCTCTTGCTTGCCTCCGAAAACCCTTCGTGGAAGGTATTCTGATTGCTCAAACAGAATACAAAGTGGGGCTATTTGCTGATGATATAATGCTAACTCTGTTATCCCTTCACAATCGATCCAGTCAACATGGAAAGTACTCAGTTTGAGAAATTAGCAGAATTCAATCTAAATATAAATAAAACTGAGATACTAACCTTCAACTATTCTCCCCCTCCCAGATTAAAAAGACGTTTCCCTTTAAATGGTGGACAACTAAAATAAAATACCTGGGTATCCTCCTCCCTTTGACCACGGAGTCATCGGTTATCTAACTTTGAGCCTCTTACAGTTCAGATACAAACAGACTTGAATAGATGGTCCCAATTCTGTACCTCCTTACATCAAAAATCTTAGCAATCCATACTAACATCCTCCACAAATTCTCTATTTACTCCAGACTATCCCTTATTTCCCTCTAAATTTTATTTTACATCCTGGAATAAAATTATTCAAAACTTTATTTGGGGAAAACCGACCCAGAATTAGATTACCCATTCTTAAATTATCCCTTAAGCAAGTGACCTGAATCTCCCAGACTTCCACTATATTCAAGCGGCATTTCTAGGAACCTAATACTATGGCTCATGACCTCTTCTAATTCCCTTGGAAGACCATAGAATTCCAACTCAACGACTTACATGATATTTTTATTGAATCAATAGAGTGGGGCTGGCTGAGTTTTCTTTGGCTCGCCCTGCTGTTATATGTAGGATTTTGGAATTGCAAGCTCATGGCTCCGGCCGGCAGGCGCTGGATCTTATCGCTGACTGGGTGGAATTATACTCTGTTCCTACTAACTAACTTTGTTATTTATCAAGGGATGGTACGGCTGCAAGTTAACGTTGACGCTGGATTTGGTACTACTCCTGAAACTGTGATACTTGGAGTCATTTTGTGGTTGACTGTCGGTGAACTGTTATCGCTTTCTGGTCGACTGCCAGTGGATTGTTATCATTTCTGTGCTGACCTGATTTCATCGCTGGATGGTGGATTTGATTTACTGAACTTTCTGAGTGATGGTTCAGTGTGTCCGAATACAAAATCAGAGTAATTTTGAGATATAGCTCTTTATTTGGGATTGGAGGGGACCTTGATCCCGGGCGGACTGTTGAGGTGTGCGGCTAATGCGAGGTCCTGATCTTGTTCCACCAAGAAGTTGGTGGTAGAGTTCAGTGTACCCTAGGATTTCTCCCGGGGATTGCTGGAGTGTTCCCAGGGGAGAACCATTAGCAAGAGCCGTGGATCCGAATTGGTCTGCCTAGTGGGATTTACCAAGGCTTTCTCCTGACCCTGAGAGCTACTGGACTACTGAGGTGGACTCCCTTTGTCTGGACTGTTCTTCGTAAACCATGGTCAGGCGTTATTTACTTTTTATTTAAACTGTAGCACTTAGAGTGCTTTACTAGGTTGTGCATAGTGAGGTGTGCTTTGCACCTTAAATTTGGCTGTACATTAATTTTCTTATTGAAGTAGATTTTTATTGGTTCTTTTTTGTTATTTTAAAATCTGTAAAGCAGTGAGAGTGCCTCTCTAGGTCTGGGCACAGTGAGTGTGCCTAGTACCTTGAGCCTGGTCATTATCATTTAATATTTCTTTATAAAAAATTTTATGTTTACGAGTTGTTAAGTGTTTTTCCTGTCACGTGAGAGGTGGGAGGGGGTTGTTTTAGGGTTTATTTCTATTCTTTTCCTTTTGGTTTAATTTAATTTAAAATAGTATTGCTGTTTTTAAACTTTGGATAGTATGTGTTGGGACCGAGTCTCTGTGGACATCACGCTACCCCCCCCTCTAGGCTGAGGGACCTGCGCCTTTGACTGCCCCCCATTGAAACCCAAGTATATATTCGCTAAGTTGTGCCTTGGGAATTGCATGTTGGAGGAGGAGAAGGAGGCTGTTCCTTCTGGGGGGTGGTGGAGCGGAGGACGAATAAGGCTGGTGAGGTCTAGGAGACACCCTGGGCGTGAAATGGGTCCAGGATAGGGTTTACAATGCCTGGTTCCCATACCAAGGGTTCCACTGATAGTGGGCAAGTGGCCCGTTCCTCCACAGCCTCTCATCCAACCCTGCGGTGTTATGCAATGCCAGGTTGTTAAAACAAGACAGCAATTATTGCTGATCTTGTTGAATCATTGACCTGGCTTGCATCACTGAGACCTGGCTGGATGGAAATGCTGGTCCCATATTGGAGTCAGCTATTCCAGCCGGTACCGGTGATACATCGCCTGAGATTGGATGAGGGGGAGTTGCTATTTGTTTTAAATCGAGTTGGGCCTTGTGGAGGTTCCAGTGGACCCCCAGATCTTTGAGTGTATCATGGGTGCAGGTGTGGGCAGCAGAATTCTCCTCGCTTACCATCCACCGGTGATGAGAAAGCTTTTCTGCAGGAAGTTGCAGACTTCTTTGTCGACCTGGTGTTGGAGCCCTCCAGGTGGTTGGTACTGGGGACTTCAGTGCCTGGGTCGACAATGAACTCGCTTTTGGCAAACTTCCTCCAACTGATGATTTTGTTGGGCTTCACACAGGTTGTTACCACTGCTACCCATATTCAGGGTCACTCCTTGGATCTGGTGTTCACCCTGGGGATGGAGATCTCTGGACTGGTGGTGGAACCAGTTGGGTGGTCTGACCATCATCCATAGGTTCAATGTTAAGCCCCCTTTGAGACCAACCCTTTGGAGATGGTCCAGTACCGTCCTTTGAGGGGAGTTACCCTGTGGGTTTGATGATGGTGCTTGACCTATCGAGTCGGCCTGTGGAGTGCATGGATCCAGATGTCTTAGTAGTACACTATAATAATATGGTGTTGAGGGCTCTGGATTCCATAGCTCCTGTCCATGTTTGCCCCCTCTCTCGCCCTCGGTCCCCTTGGTTTGATGGGACGTTGAGGGAGTTGAGGAGGTCGGGCTAAGATTGGAACACTGCTGGCGGAAATCGGGTCTGGAAGATGACAGACTTAGATTGATGGCCAGTTATATGGATTATCAATCAGAAATCTCCCGTAAGAAGGCAGAGTTCCTGTCCAGGGAGATAGCTGCATCAAGGAATCGACCAGCTCATCTCTTCCGGACTGTGGACAGATTATGCAATCCAGCCTGTTCATGGGTCGGCAGCCTTTTCACAAATAAAGTGTGATGAGTTTGCTCGGTTCTTTGATGATAAGGTGTCATCAATCAGGTCAGAGATCCATAGTTTGCATTCTAATGAGCACGGCAGTGGTCGGCGAGGCTACAGGCCCTCGATCTATCTGGATGGATTTTGACCAGCCAGCCATCCTGGATATCATAAAGATTGTCCAGGCTTGCAACCGACTTACTGTAGTATGGATCCTGGTCCTACACGCCTTCTTGTGGGGTGTATGGATGTGATCGGATCAGTCCTTGCTGAGATAGTCTGGTGCTCTTTGGACCAAGGGGTGTTTCCAGAGTCTCTAAAAGAGGGTACTGTGACACCCCTTTGAAGAAACCTTCCTTGACCCAGACTGTCTCGCTAACTATAGACCGATCTCAATCGGCCCTTTTGGGCAAGGTTATTGAGAAAGTAGTCGCGTTGCAGCTCGAGGACTTTCTTACCACCCATGAAGTCTATGATCTCTCAGTCCGGTTTCAGGAAGAGGTGCATAGTATCGAAGACGGGCGCTGGTCCGGTACTTAATGATCTCCCTAATAGCGAGATCAGAGGAGCCATTTGATCTTAGTTCTCCTCGATCTGTCGCACAGCATTTGATACCGTGGACCATGGATGTTGCTAGAACACCTTGGCTGTTCTGTGGACTGTCAGGGACAGTCCTCAGATGGTTCCAGATGGCACTCCTTAAGGAAAGGATAGTGCAACACCTGGAATCCATAGGAGCACAGGATCCAGGACAGCATAGGTTTACAAAAGGAAGGTCCTGTTAAACTAATCTCATAGATTTCTTTGACTGGGTAACCAGTGGTGGACCAGAGGAGGCAGTTGATGTCACCTACCTTGACTTCAGCAAAGCTTTCGATACTGTTCCACATAGAAGATTGATTAATAAGCTGGGTAGGCTCAAGTGGGCTAGAAGTTGGTCAACCGGTGGCAAACTGGTTGACAGGCAGAAAACAGAAAGTGGTGGTAAACGGTATACAGTCAGAAGAGATGCAAGTCACAAGGGTACCTCAGGGATCAGTCCTAGGGCCAGTTCTCTTCAGTATCTTCTATCAGTGACATTGCAGATGGACTGGAGGGTAAGGTTTGTCTGTTCGCAGATGACACCAAGATATGCAACAGAGTAGATGGTCCAGATGGGGTGAGCAGAATGAGAAGAGATCTGGATAAACTGGCAAAATAGTTGAAAGAGTGGTAGCTGGGGTTTAATGCAAGAAGTGCAAGATCATGCACATAGGGAAGAGAAACCTGAAACCACCTATAAGCTGGGAGGAGTTGCTTGCAGTCACAAGGGAAGAAAGAGACTTGGGCATCGCGTATCACCGATGACCTGAATTCATCCAAGCAGACCACTAAAGTAGTAGGTAAGGCCAGGAGATGTTGGGGTGTATTAGCAGGGTATCACAAGTCGAAGAGGGAGGTAATAATCCCTCTTTACAAGACACTGGTTAGTCTTCATCTGGAGTACTGCGGCAGTACTGAGGCCAGCACCTTCACAAGGACATTAACCAAATTGAGGCAGTCCAGAGAAGGGCAACCAAAATGGTGCAGGGACTGCATCAGAAATCATATATGAGGACAGATTAATGGAGCTCAATATGTATACCCTAGGTCAAAGGAGGAGAGAGGTGATATGATCGAAACATTCAAACACCTTAAGGGTATAACAAGGTGAAGAGTCTAATATATTTCAATATAAGATAAATAGCAGGACAAGAGGACACAGCATGAGATTAGAGGAAGGACGATTAAGGGGTAATGTGAGGAAGTTCTTTTCACAGAAAGAGTGGTGGATGCATGGAACAACCTACCTCAGGAAGTGGTGGATATGAATACAGTGCAGGAGCTTCAAACAGGCATGGGATAGGCATAAGGAGCAATACACATGAGTGTATGAATAGATAGGCCATTGACAGAGCAAAGGCTGATGGCACATTTATAAGGTAGAAAAAAAATAGGCAGACTGGATGGGCCTTGCAGTCCTTATCTCTGTCAACTTCTGTGTTTCTATTAAGGCCCCACATGGCCTGGGCCCTTGTCTACCTGAAGGACCTTCTTACACCTGCTGTCTCAGTCCACTCTCCAAGACCTCCTCTAGGGGCTTCTCACGATTCCCAGGACGAGGTTAAAAACAGCAGGTGACAGAGCATTCAGTGTCACTGCCCCCATCCTGTGGAATTCACTTTCTCCAGCTATTAAGGAGGAGGCCCCTTCTGTCGAGGTATTCAAAGTCTGCCTCAAAGCCTTCCTATAATCAGGCCTTCCCGGACTGCGCCTTATAGCTCTTTTACCTGGTCTCAGAATTTTATGTTTAAATTAACCCTTGGCTATTTTGAGTTTAGCTGCTGCTGTTGAGGGTAACATTTACACAAAATCTTGTTTTAATTGTTGGAATATTGTATTTTATGTTTAATAGTATGTTGTTTATGTATTCATCATGATCTGTATAATGAAACTTTAATATGTTCGGCACCCAGAGCCTCCAGGATGGGCATTTTCTTAAATAAAATTTGCCTTTGCTTTGCCATTTGCCAGTAGTACTTGTAATAATGGCAGACAGGTAGTGGATAAAGGGTAACTCTCCTCTCTAGACTCTCTATTAACATATCAAAGAGGGACACAAGTTACTGTCTTGAAAGCTTTAAAAATGGTAGTCCGTCTGGTCCTGGCGCTTCCACCCTGAAGCATCCTTATTGCTCTACTTATCTCTTCCTCCTAGGAGTGGGGAATCTAGCTCGTGTGCTTCTTGCATACCCAGGATCACAGTTGGTGCTTTTTCAAAGAAGGCATTTAACTGTTGCTCCTAGCAGCCCTCTGAAGAATACAAAGTTTTATAAAAGGCATTGAACTCGCTATCTTTCTGGGTGGTGGAAGTCGTCATTGGTCCTTCCTTGTTTGTATCTGACCTATAGTTCTTTCTCCTTCCTTTGTCCTGAGCTGCCATGCCAGGAACATTCCAGCCCTATCCCATCATAGTATGCCTCTGACTGAGTTAATAAGATGATGCGCTCAACATGGCCATTGCTCAGAGTGTTAAATTGCCACTTAAGTTTTTGCAGGACCCTGTAGGGCAGGTCCGGGTCTGGCCATGTGTGCCTCCTCACAGGCTTCTATTTTTACTTGAAGACATTTTGTCTGTCCTCTGCAATCCTTTTTATTGGTTGAGTATGGAATGGCTTGACCTCTAACATAGGCCTTTAGGGCTCCCATCTTTTCCGTGGAAGTATCTTCCTGGCGGTTCAAGATTAGGGAATTCTCTATGTCCACGGACGGTGAGATAAACTCTGTTTCTTTTAACAGTAGAGGTTGAATTCCTTGAACAGGCTCCCGATGGAGCTCCCCCAGCACGCGGGACCAGCAGAGGGGTGTGGTCCAAGATCAAATTGGTGAGTATTTCGCTGCCCCCTATCTGTAGCAGAAGCATGGAGCTGACCAGAAGCCAGTTCAACCTGGGGTAGGAAGGTGCACATGGAAAATAAGCTGTAATCCTGTCTGGACAGGTTCTGGTGTCTCCACATGTCCACCAGGCTATAGGCTTCCTCTAATACCTCCAGGGCTCTAGCATTTGTGGACAGAAGAATGGGTGCTGGTTAGACCTGTCCGGACACTATCCCTTACACAGTTATAGTCCCCTAACATCCACGCCCAGACAGTGGCCATGTCCACCAGAAGTTTTTGAAAGAAGCCAGGTTCTTCTGTATTGGGACCGTACACTGACTGCAACAGCTTTCTTACCTCCTCCTCCAGTAGTTGGGCTTGATGGGGAGGGAGGGTTGAAGGTGCTTGTCCTCAGCTTGAGCAGAGATTTGAAGGAGGGTAAGGCCTGTCTCCAACACCTCCAGGATCCACTTGTCTGTAGTTGTTGATTGCCAGACCTAGAGGTAGTGGGCAAGCCTGCCTCCTACTAGGAAAGGGAGGTGACCCTGAGAGACTCTTCAGGGGTCTGCTTCACTTTTGGGGTCGGTCGAGAACTGGGTCCAGCCCTACCAGTAATTCCTTCTGCCCCTGCCCTGAAATAGCCCTTCTGAGGTTGATAGGCCAAAAGGGTTTGGATTTGGAAGAAAGGGCTGTAGTGAGGCCTTGCTCTCCACAGCCTCTGCTCTGCTGTTTCTGGAGGTAGCTGCTTTTTCCTGGCAGCTGCACTTCTGCAAGCCACTTTGTATTCATCCATCTTCTTCATATAGGCCTTGGGTCTGTTGGCCTAAGAGGGATGCAGGATGCAGGGGAAATCCAGAAATTTTGTCTGTGTCCTGAGAGATTATAAGTCCTAAGCCATACAAATCTCTTCAGGGTACAGAAGTAGCCACAAACCCGGCTGCAGTATCATTGGCATCCACAGCCATTTTGAATTGGAATTTGGATGCCTCAATGCACCTTTGGCAGCTTGCTAGGTCAGACGCCATTGGTGCTGAACGGGCCTTTGAAGTCTCTGGCTATTGTGCTGCACAATCTTTTAGAAATCTGGTTACATAAGCCATGTAGGTAGGCCTGTCTAATAGCCAGGAAGAACCCAGATAAATCTTTCTGGCCATTGAGTCCATCTTCCTGGAATCTTTATCAGGAGAATGGGATGCCAGGGTATTCTAGCCTTATCACAGGCAGCAGCCTGTACCACCCTTTCATGGCTAGGTGCCCAAAAGGAATTCCACCTCAGGTTTGGCCACCAATACTTTTTTATCTGGCTTCCTATCTACTGGAGGAATGGAAGCTGGTGTCTGTAAGATTTTTGAGCACATGCTTGGAGAAATTTATGGATGAGGAATAAAGTTTATTAGCTGAGCCACATCCATCACCCCTGCATAGCTGCTCTTTCTCATCCTCGGTTGCTTTTTGAGTGGGGAGGTCCAAGGTTTGAGCTACATGTTTAGCTAGCTTTGTTCCCCTGGCCCCGCAGACAGAGTTGGCACCTTGCTTACTGTCTGCAGCACACCTCCATTTAAATTAGTGAATACAGCTCTTTTGAGCTATTGTTTAATTGGAACCCTCCCCTCTCTCCTGCTCTGTCTAAACCCTTCCACGTCCTTTCTCTGCAGGGTCCTGAGAAGCCTCTGTCCGACCCACCCCTCCCAGGCCACCTTTAAATACACATTAACCATGCCCACTTCAAGCTTCAATACCCTGACTGGTTATTACTTTCCATACTATTTTCTTAAAGGTACATCATAAATTTCTTTATTTTGTTAGACCTGTTCTCCCTGGATCTTCCTGGCCACATTTAAACAAACATCACAGTATCTTTTTGATAGCACTTCAAGATGAGGTCAGTGCTATTTCTAACTATTGTATCCACCTTCTGTACACTATATGTACCACCCTTGAATTCTAAGCTCATTCTTTCTGGTGCTCCCAATCTCCATTCTCCCATAGCTGACCAGAATACCTACAATTACTCTGAACGGCCCAAGTGTACACCTAGGTTCGCTAGGTTGGAGTCAGTTATTCAAACACCGTGGCAGGCTGGTATGCTTCTTTTCCTAATATGGGAAGGCATGCCCACCCACTTTTCCCAGTCTCCATTGATGCTTTCTGTGAGACTACTCATTTTGTGGCATTAGGCCCTCAGCTTATCACTGCAAGGACTCCCTTATTACACCTGTTAACTCCTAAAGTATAAAAGGGCTAGATCACTTAAGTATGTCTTGGAAGCCTTCAGGAAACTTCTGCTTATCCTACTTCTATGCTTAGGCAATGTTGAACTTAATCCTGGTCCACCAGCACTTATTTCCTCCCCGCTGACCTAGTGAGCTGTAACGTGTCAGTTTCATGCATGTCAAGCAGTATAGTCTACTAAAAATTTACATCTATTCAGGCATGGGTTTGTCATACCTCACCTGATGTTTTGGTGGTCATCAAATCATGGCTCAAACCTGGAACTGTGGATCAGGAGGCAAATATTCCTTCCTATTCCTTGTTTAGAACAGACAGGCAGTCTAGAGGAGAAGGAGTTGGCATATATATCAATAAGAAATTTTTGCCACCGTCATTGACTCAACTACAATTCAGAAAGAGTTTAAATGCCTGACCCCAAGGTTGAGATTGCCCATAAGATCTCCCTCTCGTAATAGGATGCTATAGGCCCCATCTGTGGACTTCAACTGCTGACCCACCTAAGTAACTCCCTGGGATCAGTGTCATCTGAGTTCATTATTCTGGGTGACTTTAACCTTGGTTGGCTATCCAGTGCCTCCACTCTCCTTAAATCTATCTGTGACTCCCCTAGGCTGGCCCAATTGATTTCTGAGCTACCGCCCCAATACAAAGAACCCTATTAACAGTACACTGCTGGATCTCATTATAGTAAATAAACCACACCTATTGTCCTGTCCTGGAGTCCTGTTCTCTGATATCAGTTACCATTGCTTTATTGCCTGTGAGGCTACTCCTAAGCTGCCCTCTGTGCTTAAAGCCTACACTGAAGAAGAAGCGAAGAAACTTCAATGCTCACGCTTTCACCTTGGATTTGCGAGACTCCGTGCTTGGCAAGACTTTTACCTTGTAAAATCTGTATGCATAGCACATAACATTTTCAAAATATCATTGTAGGGGTACTGGACAAGCATGCACCAGTTACTAAAGTCAGGATGAAGGCCAGATTCTGCGGTGGTTTACTGCCGACCAGAAGGCCCGATTTACAGAGATCGGCTATGGAAACTTGCATGTAAAACCAAACTTCCAATGGACTGGGCTCTTTTAGGACAGCTAGGAATATGTGCACTTTTAGGACAGCTAGGATTATGTGCACTAAGATGATTAGAGAAGCCAAGCGTGCTTCTATCGTGCTGAACTCGAATCCTCCACAAAGTGTTCTTCCAAATTCTGAAAACCTTAAAGGAGTTAGAAGGCTCCACATCATTAAATTCATTGCCAAAAGAAAATCACAATTGGTTCCGCTACCATCTCTGACAGGAATACTATCCTCGATTAAGCTCCAATAATCACTTTGCCACTGCAGATCTAGCTTTTGATTCCTCTCCTGCAAGCAACCTCCACGTGCAGTTGGGTGTGCAGGATCATGAAGTTGACAACAGTGGTGCAACTTTTCTCTACAGCCTGTAACCTTGAAAGAGGTGGAAGAATTACTGTTACAGCTAGATGACAGAAAAAGGCTGACCTTATTGACCCTTTTTTCCTGAAGATCAGTACTCATGTCCTGGCGGTGCCAATCATGCACCTCTTTAACTTATCGCTCTCACAAGGAAATATCCCTCCCATACGGAAACGGCCCATGTGGTCCCTCTATTCAAATCCAGAGATCCCAGTGATCTAAATAATTATAGACCTATTTCCCTGCTTCCCATCCTGTCTAAATTGCTGGAGAAACTAATGAGTTCGCAGCTTAGAGAATCTAGAATCATCTGACCTGTTGAATCCCTTCAGTCAGGCTTCAGACCACGGCACAGCATCATCTCAGCATCAGTAAAGGTGATGGATGACTGGCAGCGTGAATTGGATGCAAATAAATTTATTTGTGCGGTTTCTTAGACCTAAGCAAGGCATTGACACAGTCAACTATAGCTTGCTTTCTTCTCTTCAGAATATCGGACTGGACCCCCTGACACTGAAATGGTTCTCTAACTGTCTCACTAGCCGATTCCGACAGGTAAAAGCGAAAGGAATTATCTCCACTAAAACCACTTCTGAGAGGTGTACCACAGGGTCTATTTTGGGCCCCTGCTTTTCAATTTACATCAACAGAATTGATGCTAGTATCAAATACACTAACACTCACCTCTTCAGCTGATGATACTGTGCTTTATGTTAGCAGACCTACTCTTGGATCAGCCTGTAGTGATCTACAGCAGCAATTCAATCAATTGCAGCTACGGCTCCTAAATCAGAAATTACTTTAAGCAAAAAAAACACTAAGGCAGTGCTTTTTTCACCCTTTCTCATACAACAAATCCATCTACTAATGAAACGCTCGGATTACCACCTACTTGGTGAACCTTTGGAATTGTGAGACAGATTTAAATATCTAGGGGTCTGGATCGACCACAAACTTTCATTCATTGATCACATTGAGGAGCTGTCGAAAAACTCAGAGACGTGGTCTTTTTACAGGATTAAGCACTTTCTCACCAAGGATGCGAAGAAGAGATTGGTGCAAACCGTTCCTTTCCCTGATTGACTACGCAGACTTTCTATATAGTCAAGGTCCTACTACCATGCTAACTAAACTGGACACACCTATCACCGAGCCTTGAGGTTCATCACGGATCTCCTTACTCAGCTCACCACTGTGCTCTGTATACAGCTGTGGGTTGGTCTTCCCTAAGCTTCAGACGACAGAGAAACGCTGCCATGTGGACCTATAGTGCCATCACTCAGAGGTTACCGTTTTATATCTCAGACTGTCTACCATTGAGAATCACATCTAAGTATGGGCTGAGAAGTGCTCAGTATATTTATTTGATTGTGCCCAAGGTCATATCACGGTTTGGCCAGTCTGCCATAAACTGTGTACTGCCATTGCTGTAGAATAAGTTGCAAGAAACTCTGAAATTGTTCCGCCTATCAGTCTAGCAGCATTCAAATCAAGTTATAGTCGCCCTTCAAGGAAGCCTGTAACTGTTTCCATTGACAGCTGCCATTTCTGCAGTTATTGGTGTCCTCCAAGCCTAGCCTCGCACTATGTATCACAATTCTGCCATTATTGCCCCTTACCATTCTGCCCTCTGTCCTTTTGCTTCAACTCATACCATCCAAGGGTAATTGCAGACTGCTTACTATCCTTTCCTCCTCCTTACCCTTCCTAGCCTTCTCAGTATACCGCCCTAGCTTATCATATTAGTGTTTGCATGGTGAGTGTTTGCCGTCTTTAGGATATACCCCTAACTAGCATGTATCCTTCCATGTTTACCCCTGCTCAGTGTCAGGGTCTATATGTAAATATTTATGCATCTGTTATGTGGTGGTTCTATTACTATGTTCTCAGATTCTTTCTTCCTTGGTTGTCACTATATTGTCAATTGTGCTGACCCAGTTCAACTCTCTTTAACTGGTACTGCTGTAATATCGATGTCCTTTATTGTCTTATTGTTTTATGTCCAGGTCCATCTTGAAAATGAGCTTGCTCAATGATGTTCACCTGGTTAAATAAAGATTTTGATTGATTGATTGCTGCATAAAAGCAAACAGGTAGTGAAGTCCTCTGACTCCTTATCAGGAATCAGGGTGCTGGGGATCAGAAACATCTGGTTCAGGGGCTCCCTGGATCCTCATCTTCATCATAATCCTCATCCTCATTGTCCCCAAGCCCTCAGCTTCAGAATCATGGGGACGGGAACTGAGGTAGAACCTTGGGGAAGAACTGCCGGATTCTCAGCCGAGGACCGTGGACCCGAACCACCAGCAGCTAGAAGGGATTGAATAATTCGGATTGCATTAGCTGTCTCCTTTGTAGTCAAAACCATTGAGTTCAGCGGTTGCAGTTCTTTTGACCCATGTTTCTCCTTCCTTTTTTCTTACCCACAGTTGCGGTTCAGTGGCTTGTTCAGCAATAGGTTTTTTCCATGCGAACGGTACCCTGGTCAGAGGGTGTTTTGTCCGGTTCATCAGTGGCTTTTGAGGCAGGAGATTTGTCCATAACTTGGGCAGCATTTTTTCGGACATCTTTTCCTTCAGTCAGTTTATATATGCTGTCCAGCATTGACTGAGGAACGCTTTTACATATCTCACAGTCTGTCTTTAAGTGGTCAAACCCAAGACAGAACATACACATAAAATGGGATCACCTTAGCAAACGTTTCCCGCACTTCGTACAGTGCTGGAAACCTGTTGGATCTGTTCTTTCTTAGGAGTCTGAGACATAGCCAACAGAAAATTTGCTGAACACATTAGACAAAATCTTTCTGTGTTTTTGTAGGTCAGTTTAATGACCCAAGAATGAACTGAGGTTTAGCCCAGTAGCGTTCCCACAGAAAAAATGAAAATTTCAATAATTTACCTTAGAACTAGGAAGAAAAAATCTCTGTTCCCAACCTGCAAAACCGGACAGAAACCGAGAACTTATCAAATATCTGCTATTCTAAACCAGTGTACCTGTAAACCAGAGACTGTGGTTCAAAACCAAATAACGTCTAAATGGTAAAAACGAGAAAATAAAACGATCTAGAGTAAAGATGCAGAGGATTCTCCAGGTGTCTGAATAATCAAGCAGAGTGAAGAATCTGCCGTTGGAAGGTTGTTTACCAGAGACGGTGGTTTGAAAATCGAGCTTAGGATTCTATCATTTGCATAGGTTCTATTAACCTTTTCAGCTCGAGGGCAGTACTGTGGTGGGACCATACTGCATATGTTGAAAGATGAGTTGATATCAAGGTCATTGGTCAGGCAGAAATGGAGTAGGAAAGGAATCAGGATGACGAGAATAATATCAGGAAAGGGGGGATGATGCAGGGGACTAAAACAGGAAGAGTGAGAGGTCAGGTAATAAAACTTAGAAAGTCATGGTGATAAATGCACACAGCCTGGGAAATAAAGTCCCAGACATAGAAGCCTTAATAACTGAAGGAGGTCTGGACATAGTAGCAATAACTGAGACCTGGTACACAGTTACTCATGAGTGGAGAAACAAATGTACCAGGTTATGGTCTATTCAGGAGGGATAGGGAGGGCAATAAGGGAGGGGTAGCCCTGTATGTCAGAGAAGGGTATAATGGCAGACAGGTACAGGGTAAGCAGGGGAGGCTGAGGCACTGTGGGTCACCCTTCAACCTGGAAATGGCACAGCAATATGCATAGGGGTGATATACAGGCCTACTGGGCAGGAAGCTAGTGGAGGAAATACATGAGATGGCAGTGAAAGGCGAAATCCTACTGATGGGAGATTTTAATATGCTAGATGTGGATTGGAACACCAGTGTAGCTGCTTTAGCCAGAAGCAGAGGCATCCTTGTTTCAATCCAGGAGGCTGGACTCAGGCAGCTTGTGCTTAATCCCACTGGAGACTGGGCAGTTTTAGATCTAGTAATGACCAATGCAGATTGAATCACAGATGTCCAGGTAGAAGGGCAACTGGGATCCAGCGATCACAACAATGTGTGGTTCAGCATAGAGACAGAGACTTGCTCAAGTCATATTAGGGCAGAGGTTTGGATTTCAAAATACTGATGTCACTGAAATGAGGAGTGGTATCAAAAGAGCCTTGGAGAGAATGGGGCAGGAGGAAGTGGAAGAACAGTAGAAGCAACAAACCAATACATCAGATTGGTATCTAAAGACAAGAGAAGGAGAAAGTGACTGTGGTTCTCAAGAGAGGTGGCGTAAAGGAAATATAAGAAGACCCAAAGGGAGGAGGACAGGGAGGAGTACCTAGAGTGTCTAAGGGAAGCAGGAAAGGCAGTAAGGAGAGCAAAGGCACAGATTGAAACATAGAAACATAGACTTTGACAGCAGATAAGGACCGCTTGGCCCACCAGTCTGCCCATTTCCCTACCTGTTGCATAAGCTGCAGTTCCTAGTTAACCAACAGCCTACTTCTTTCTACCCCACCAGAATTGCTTTATGTCTGTCCCATGCATTCTTGAATTCCCCACTTTTTTTGACCCCACTAAGGAAGGTTAAGCACATTCAGTTAAGAAAGGGGACAAGACATTCTTCAGGTACATCAGCAAAGGAGGAAAAACAAGGGATGGGGTTGCAAGGCTCAAGGGAGAGGAGGGAATGCAAGAAGGGTGACATGGAGAAGGCAGAAATACTGAATAAATATTTCTGTTCAGTATTCACAGAAGAAGGTGAGGGGCAGGGGCCACAGCAGTTGCCAAGGAGTGAAGAGGTGGACAGTAGTCCATTCATAGGGAAAAGAGTCCTGCAGGAGCTCACTAAATTGAAGGTGGACAAGAGATGGGACCAGATGACATACACCCAAAATATTAAGAGAACTGTGACGGAGATAGCGGAACCTCTGGCAGCCATGTTCACTGGGTCATTCACACAGTGGTGGTACCAGGGGATTGGAGGAGGGCACGTGGTCCCACTCTCCAAATCCGGCAGCGGGGGAGTATAGGCTGGTCAGCTTCACCTCAGTAGTGGGGAAGATCATGGAGTCTTTGCTTAAAGAAACTATAGTGGGGCATGGCTTGGCTCTAACATGATGGCTGCCTGACTTTGAGCGCTCTGCCGACCTGGGGTTTAATTTATACTATTTGCACCTAACTTACCTTCTTTAAGAGGTGTAGCAGAGATACTCATTCCTGGTCCATCAGGGATCAAACTGAACTAATTTTATTCACTGTTTTGCACACTGCAAAGTTACTGGAGCCATGCACGATTCTCGCTACTTAGCATGATGCCAGTAAGGTTTGATTCTCCTATGGGCCTCAACATGCAGCAGGTCAGTGACATGTTCAAAAGCTCTGCTGCAGTGTACTGTATGGCCGAGGTTACCCTGGCCTCAAAGAACACCACTACAGCTATACAGCAGATAGATGCTAGGGTTTGTAAAACTGAGTCGCAAGTAAGCTGCAACACAGATGCTATCGACTCGCTAACATCCATGGTCCATGAACAAGAAAAAAGCATCCATATGCTCTAAAATAAAATTGATGACAAGGAAAACAGGAGCAGGCAAAATAACTGTGGTTCCTAAGTTTCCCCAAGGTGCTGAGCAGGGGAACCCTCTAGACTTCCTGTGTGATGTTTTGCCTGAAGTTCTGTGCCACAAGCTGCCTCCTGGCCTGGCGATTGAATCCAGCCCACAGGACACTAAACCCCTCAGCAGAAACCAGGGAAAGGCCTGGACCTCTCATAACCTGAATTTGAACTTTGCGGATGAGTGGATTACATCCAGGGCCTGGGAGCTTGCCTGCCTATCTGGCAAGGCCACAAAATCCTGATTTTTAGGACTACTCTCATGAATTTGCAGCCAAATGGAAGGAATATACAGTCGCCCACCGCCTGATGCATTTGCTGGGTATTCGGTTCTCTCAATACCCCTCTACAGTGCACCTGAAAGTGAATGGTGCTCCTCCTTTTCAACCCCAGAGGCCTCATGGAATATCTCAGACACAACTGGCCTCCACCAGAGCTGATCCTCCGATACACCAAAATAACAATTCTAGTCACACCAGGGAAAAAATCTGGTCATCGATGCACCATATGCAGGAGGAGAGTCCCAGTGCTTCTACAACTTCAAAGGCATGGCTCCAGGCCTTCCAGCAATATCCGTAAGTGGCAGCAATCTAGCAGGCATGCTAGATGGAGCCAGCCTCAAGATCGTGAGGCAGACCACAGGCGACAGTAAGAAGAATCAGTGGTGACCCCGTTACCAGCATCGGCAGATTTTAACTCTGAACCACTGCACAGCACTGGCCCTGCGGAACCAACAGAACCCTTGGAATTTCCTGATTACCCAAAGGAGGAGATGGTGCTGGAGGCCTCTGTTACTGAAGCAGAACAGTGGACAGTAGAAGCCTCCTGGTACAGCCTTCCTTTGTCACTGCTCACACCTCCGTGGATCTTGGCGTGAACAAGCGGGCACCCCATATTCCAGTCCAAACAAGAGAACCTCAGGCGGAGACATCATAGAACAAGACATAGATAAGTGTCCTCCTTTCTTTTTCTTGAAGTTAGGGCATGGGTATGGGCTTAAGGATAGGTATCGGAATGGTTTCCATATGTTTTACTTTTTTTTTTTTACCCTAAGGGTAGCTAGTGGCTAATGCCTGGGTAGTTTACAGATTTCATCCTCCATCTGCCCACTCTGGGAATCTGGCCCCAATGTCTATGCCCTGTCGACCAGAAAATTGCCTCGGACACTTTACAGCTTACAGTTTCTATGTACAAATGTTGTTCAGTTTCATGCAGTGTTTTTGCTATACTTATCGATTTTTTCTTTTACTCATGACCTCTCCTGGGAGGGACTGATCTAGGCAGGTGGCTAAATACTCTATTTAATCCAAATGTGTGGCTGAATATGCTGGTACTAGAAAGCCCGTAAACCATGGCAATATTTCTGGCCCTCTGGAAAGAGGTGCTTGTGCTAACTTTAAAATTTTCTACTCAGAATAAATGGTGCCCATCATACTGAGGTCCCCATCTCCTCTCCCCACACTTTTGCCTGGTGGCCTGATGCAGGCATAGGGATACTGTACAATGGTGGGTATTTTTGTCAGACCTGAAGTTGGGCTCACACCACAGATGCCACAATGCATCTATTTCGTGACATGGCTAATCCCAGATGCCCTGGCCTGAGGGACATCCATTTTATGGTGTACGACCGATTTGCTTCATTCCCCAGGCGGTGAGGCTCAGACAGTCCAGCCCACATCGCCCTCCTTCACTTTCCAGCACTCTCGCAGGTTTGAATCTCCTGACTTCCAGTGGGTCCCTTATCCGAAGCACCCCCAGTGGAAAGGTGGGTTAGGCCTGAGAAGATCCGTTGTCCTCGGCCTGCTAAACTGACCTGTACCAATGTACAGCCGTGCACTCTGCTAGTAAATAGTTTTCATTGTGTTATTATTTTCTTGTTAATACTTTCTGCATTGTGAGATGTTGCTTGCTTACTGTTAATATGTAATATATCTTCCATTACTCAATGCTATGCCAAACCACAGCCTGGGGCTATATACATCAATAGAGGTGCACTGTACTAGTCCTGCTCCCCCCGCCCGGTGAGCCCTTATTCTTGCCAGCTGTTTATAATTTCTCTTTCAACATATTCCATTGCACCCTTGACTATGGATGATGCTTCGTTTGTCACTTGGAATGTCAGGGACTCAACACTCTGATAAAACGGAAAAAGGTGCTATCATAGCTGAAGAGAGTGAGGGCCCAGATTGCCTTCCTGCAAGAAACAAAACTAACCAGGCTGGATCATGCCCACCTGGTGAGAGACTGGGTGGGGAGGGTGATCCATGCCAGTGCCTCTACGAGGAAAAGAGGTGTAACTATCCTGCTGCACAAATCCTCACCCTGGTCCACTTTGAAGAGTAAGTCAGACCCTCAGTGCAGGTGGGTACTGACCCTGCTTGATACCCCTAATGGGCACATCCTCTTGGTAAATATATATGCCCCAAACGAGGATGATCCCACTTCTTTTTAGACCTAACAACCAGATTAGAAACTTTGGGTGAGCCAGATACACCCATTATAGTCGGGAAAAGAACAAAAGAAAGGCACCACTATTATTGTCGAGGATTTCAATCTCACACTGGTCCCAATACTGGATAGAAGTGATCAGCGAAGAAACTCATACCAGAGGAATGCAGGCCACATTGAGGCTGAGTTCGAATTCCAGCTGGTTGACATCTGGCGCCTCACCCATCACAAGGAATGTGACTACTCTTTCCAATCTGGAGTCCATAGCACCTTTAGCAGACTGGATTTCTGATTGATCTCACAATCCCTCATTCAGTCAGTCCTTGATACCAGAATTCTCCCCATAGTTATCTCGGACTATGCTCTGGTCCACTTGCTAATACCCTGAGGTGCTCCATCACACGATCTCCCGTGGACACTTGACCCTCTCCTCATGAGTGACCCAAAATTCATAGAATGGGCTAGGTTTAAAACTAGGTTGTTCCTACAAGAGAACCCTATTTCTGATGGTTCCACCATGCGCGGTGACAGGAATGTCAGTGACCTCCGCTTCTGGCGACACATGGTTGCCGACATCCTTGGCGCCAGCAACTCTGGTCCCTGACCAAAAATGAACCAGCACCGATTAGAGGCATACCCCCGGACTTAAGGATTCCAACTCCGGGAGAGCGATCAACCCGAGTCGATTATTCTGTCATCGCCCAGCAACCCAGTCAACACTGTGGGTGTGCCAAAGGAAAGTTGTCACTGTAACAGCGCATTGCAAGGGTGTCGCTGTTACAGTGGTGTACCATTTTGGATACCTCTGCTCAAAATACTTGGGAAGCATATAAAACCACCATGAGGGGGAAGATCATGGGCTTTGCATGCACAGAAGGAGGGACAGAAGCAGGAGTTGATCAGACTGGAAGGGAGCAAACCACTGCTGAACAAGCCCTCAAGGCCTTGTCTCACCCCACCTCCCCCCCCTGTGGCGATGGGTCCTTGCACTTCGCATGAGAATAAATTAGCTCCTGTACTGGAAGGCCAGTCTGCCTCTGCTCTAAGTATACCATGCATACTGGGAGGAGGGAGACAAAAGTGGAAAACATTGGCATACCAACTCCAGAAACAACAAGCAAACAAGTACATCAGTGGGCTTAAGGACCCTGTATCCGGAGGGCAAGAACCAAACCACAGGATGTGAACGATACGGTGTCAGCCTTTTATTCACAGCTTTGCACCTCATCCCAGGCCGAAACCAGATCTGAACTCCTAAATTCCTGGACTCCATATCCCTGCCCAAACTATCACCTGCCCAATGTGCAGCACTTGAAGAACCCCTAACCACCGAAGAGATCTGTGCTGCCCTGCCATCTCTTAAAAAGGAAGTCGGGTGGGGGGGGTGTTACTGTTTCTCTTTGGATTTTGTCAAGCTGTGGCACTATGATTGCCCCATTACTCCACCAGGTGTTCACTGAGTCAGTGGACAAAGGCATACTACCTCGCACCCTTTGGGAGGCCATAAACTGTTCTTACCAAGAAAGGAAAGATACCACTGAGGCACCAGCTACCATCCCATATCATTGATAAACTCTGACAGTAAAGTGTATTCAAATGCCCTGGCCACCAGACTAAAACCCTTTTCTCCCTTCCTGATTCACCCATCCCAAGTCAGATTTATGCAGGGGAGATATAGTACTGACCAGTGTTCCCATTAAGGCTGCAGATCTGGGGTGCTGCACCCTCTAAAAATTTTCAGGGTACAAAATAAATTATAAGGGTTCATTCTACCATTTGTACAACATTTTTGAGGGTATATACTTCACACAGAATTATGGGGGTACAGTGCCCCTTCACAAAATTCTTGAATTTCATAATTTGTACTTGAATCAAGTACAGATGGGGTAAATGGGAACATTGGTACTGACCATATACGACACTTTCAATCTCATCCATCTAGCCAAACAGGTGAACACTCCGCAGCTGCCTGGCAATTGATTTGAGAAAGCATTCGATTCTGTTGATTGGGACTATCTCCATACTGTCCTAGAAATGTTTCAGATTTGGGCCCCACTTTTGGATGGCTGTTACTGCCTCTACACTTCCCCTCAAGCTCAGGTGTTAACCATTTCAGTGTTATCTGACCCTTTCAACTCCACAGGGGAACTAGACAGGGATGCCCCTTTTTCCCTATTATTTGTACTGGCAATTGAACCCCTGACATCCTCAATATGGCAGGACCCACACATCAGAGGGATATAGCTGGGGCAGTCTCAGTACTCCCCTCCCTGATGTACGCAGATGATCTGCTGGTCTCATTAGAAGATGCACAGTTGTCAATTCCCTCTTACTGGCCCTTCTAAAAAATGTACACACATCTCAGGCCTCAAAGTTAACCAAACTAAAACTGAGATACTCCCTCAATCCAAAATGTTGCCCTCAGAGTATCCCCCAACTAGGTCTTAAGTGGTCACAACACACCATCACTTATTTAGGTCTCAGAGTTGGGGCCAATGTAAAGACAAATGGTGGGACAAAGAATCTTGCCCCCTGGTAGTTGAATGTAAGGAGAACTTGAACAATGGAATAGGCTACACCTCATTATGGCGGCAAGTTGCTGCCATCAAAATGTCAATGGCACCCACATTTTTCATCTAATTTCTCACATTCCTTTATATCTGCCCCACAGTGGTACCAAAAGCTGGATGGGATGATTGGCTCCTTCATATGGGGTGCTAGCCAGTCCCATTACAACGGAATGTGCTCAAGGTACACTGTACTCAGGAGGAATGGGGACTGCCTCAGATGGAAGGATATAAGTTAGCTTATCAATGTTCTCAAACTCTGAAATGGTTTCAACCCCTACTTCACTGTTCCCTCAGAGGCTAGAGATACAACAAATATTGGGAGACAACCCTGTGTTAACATCCCTATTATGGGCTGACATACCCACACACTTCAAACATATCCTACCCTAGAAACATCTATTCAATATTGAAAGATGTTACTTAAAGAAATGGGGACACCTGCCCTTCTCCCTCACCCCAGTGGTGTAACTCCCTTATTAAAATAGGGCGCCACTGTGCTATGGCCAAAATGGAGAGCAAGGGCATCCTTTTTCTCAGAGACCTACTGACTCCAGTACTAGAGTAGTGGACTCCTTCCAAAACATGCAACTTTGATAGTCCCTTCCTACATCTGACTTCTGGAGATACTTACAGCTAAGGGATGTTGTTAAGCCCCTCCTTCTCACTGACATATGCCCAGTCAGAACGCCATCTAAACTTAGTAGCTGGCTTCGCTTACCAAAAAGGGACAGCAGGGGCTGTATATGCCTCACTGAGAGACTCCCTGCCAAATCCAGCAATCTCTTCAAAGAGCAAATGGGAAAAGGCCTTAAACATACAGATCTCGGACATCCAGTGGACAGTGTTGGAAAACTGGACACACTGCATACAGGGATGCCGGGCAGGCTGATACATAAGATACTGACTCCATCCTCACTGGGATGGATAATAGCCTCATTACTTCTGCCATCTTTGTCAACCTTGTCAAGGCGTTCGACACAGTCTCCCATGCCCTACTTCTTGACTCCCTTACGGCTGCTGGGCTGTCTGCTCCTGCCCCAAACTGGTTTAGAGCTTACCTCTCAGGCAGAACACAGTCAGTATCAAGGATACAGTATCTCCCCAGTTCCCACAGGGCTTGGTGCTTGCACCCATTCTCTTCTCCATCTTCCTAAATGACTTGCCCTCAGTATGCTCCCTGTCCTCCTATATCCATATGTATGCAGATGACACCATCCTGTTCTCCTCTGGCAAATGCCCTGCCGATGTAACAACCACCCTTCAGCTTGACTTCCACTAGGTTCAGTTATGGTTTGCCTCACATCAACTATTCTTAAATGCCAAAAGACTGTCTCCATGACCTTTGGCACTAGGCAGAGGCTCTCTAGGCTCCACCCTTTTCCATCTTTCCATACCCTTGATGGGACAATCCTAGAGCACACCTCATTCAGATACCTTGGGGTTTGGTTGGACCAACATCTCAACTTCCTGGCCACATTGACCCCATCCTGAAAAAATTACTGCCCAAGCTTGGTGCCTTATTCAGGAACTGTAGTTGCATCCCTCCTACAGTGTGGCATGAACTAGTGCAGAAGATGATCCTCCACATTTTCGACTGCTGTGATACAAAGGGACATGAAAAAGCTCCCACTCAGTAGCAGGATCAATCAGAGCCCTAACTCATGGTAAAAAATGATATGTATGTATATATATATATATATATGGACGTATAAAAGACACATACTGGTGGCTAACAAACAAGAACTAACGTTTCACCTGGTGCACTGCCAGGCTTCATCAGAGTAAAATATTAATGTTATCAGGTGCTCAATAAAACAGTTATAGGCTCAACATGTAGGTCAAACAAACCAATCACCATTTCAAAATGTAACCATCACATAACCCTTTAAAAAGGATTGTAAGAACATCTTGTATGACAGCTAATTATTTGCCCCTATATTTATATTTGAATTCATCAAATGATACTTGGGAACCTCAGACCATTTTTATCCAAATTTTATAGGACATTATGTCCCAAACTGCTGTTTATTTATAAAAATCTTGTTAAAATGCAAAATCTGTAACACTGTGCATTATAACCTGCACCTACATGTAAAGAAAGACATCAAATGTATATTTTATTTCCAAACGTCTCTCTTAAACCTAAACATTTAGTATTGGGGCTGAGAGTCACAGGCATCTTAACTTTACAAAGCAACAGGAGGCATTTTCTGTTATTTATATTTCTAAAACAAGCTCTGAGTTTCTGCAGTAACAAGCCCTAGCATTGATATTTTTCAAAATGCTTAGAGATCTATGCTCTCATTTAACCCTTTATCTGAGCAAGCACCCAGGTTAAAATCCCAAAACTCTCCCTTTGTCGAATTATTTTATTAAGATCCGCTCCCTAGGGCCCAATGTAACTAGCTCTACATCAAGGAAACTAAATGTGTGTTTTATGGAATTATTTTGTTGTATGTGTCTCACTATGGCATAGCTGGTATCTCAGCTTTTCTACTGCCCTCACATGCTCACCTATGCTTCTCTCAAACTTCCTCACAGTTAAGCTACATAATATGCTCACAATCACACAATAGTAGATAAACTAACCCCACACTTTCGTGTAATAAAATCTAGTATTGCAACGATTTTTCCTGAAATGGGATGTATGAAATCTTTGCAGCTGTGTATATATTTGCAATACACACAGTTACCACATCTATGTGTGCCTTTGGGTCTTGGTGCTAAAGGGTCTGCCTACTCACTTCCTGGAAGGTGTTATACTCGACACTACATAATCCTTATGCTCTTACATTTACAAAAGATTACCTTGGGACCTTTTCTGACTATTTCTGCTAACCTGGGTTCAAGCTCCAAAATGGGCCAGTTGTTAACAATAATCTGCCTGGAGAAGCTAGTCACAAAGGGCAATTGGGATCTTCCTTCTTCGCTAGTTGTCAATATTGCAAGATTTCTCACCTATCCAACCCATCTAACTTTTTAATGGCTGTGGCTGATACTATGTTGGCTGTATCCTCTCTCCACGAACCTGCAAACCTGTTCTCCCTCTTTTTAATATATTACCTCTGTTCAGTACAGTTTCTCAAAGTCCTGACTAGTTGCCCTTTTGGCATATTGTAGCGGGTATGGTAGGGATGGCAACTCACCAAACCTAAGTAGGCTATTACGTTCTGTACTCTTTTGGACTAAAATAGTACAGCCCCCAATCCTTGTACAGTTTGAGGTCCAGAAAGGTTATGTCTGTTTGTCCGAGTTCAAACTTATACCTCAGACAGCTGCTGGTTTGTTCCATCCACTCCACAAAGCCGAAAATTCTTCTCGGTGCCCTTCCACACAACTAAAATATCATCTATAAGCGCCACAATCCAAACAATGAATGTTTGGATTTGTGGTGGCGCTTCTTCAGGTGATCTACCTCACTTACCTACAAAGAGAGTTAGCATAGCTTGGGGCCATTGTTGTCCCCATCGCTGTTCCACGTATCTGGTGATATAGTTGCCCCTGGAATAAGAAAAATATTCATAAATTTAAGGGCAAATAATTAACTGTCATACAAGATGTTCTTAAATACCTTTTTAAAGGGTAATGTGATGGTTAATTTTTTGAAATGGTAATTGGTTTGTTTGAATCACATGTTGAGCCTATAGATGTAAAAGTCTTTGGTAACTGGGTATGGCCCACTAGGCACAAGTGCCTGTTTTCAGAGGTCGACTTGGGAGCACCGGGCAGTTAAGTGACTTGCTCAGAGTCACACAGTATGCAAGCAGTGGTTGTGAGAATCAAACTCAGGTCTGGTCTGTTGGATGTATCAAGCTTTTTCACACCTCGTTCCTCCTAAACTCTAGGGCTATACTGCCAGTCCTCTAGGCTAGCTAGGCTATATTGAGCACCTGATAACAGCAATATTTTACTCTGATGAAGCCTGGCAGTGCACCAGGTGAAATGTTAGTTCTTGTTTGTTAGCCACCTGTATATGTCTTTTTTCACGTCGTATATATGTGTGTGTGTGTGTGTGTGTGTGTGTATATATATATATATATATATATACATCTATTTCTCTCTTTCTATATATATATATATAAATGTTTTATCCACGAGTTGGAGTTCTGGTTGTTCCTGCTACTGTGTGGGTCCTTTTCGTGTCCCTTTGTGCCTAATTAATTTTGAATATAGCACCCAGTGCTTCCTGGTGCTTCTATTGTTTCGACTTCTTGACTTCCTGTGATGTAGTCTATGGTGCAGCTCCTAAATCCTCCTAATCAGATTGGAGACTCTCTTTAACTCCTTCTGTTGATTTGCCCTTGATGCTTCATCACGCATTCATCACTGTGACCTCTACCACACCATGTTTCCTTCCCTCTCACCTTAACAGGCGCCACGCTCTTGTGCCAAACTCACTTCTAAATTTTTGGTTGAGAACTTCCTCCTACCTCTCATGCTCCTCTCTTCCCTCCCCTCCCACTCCCCTCAGATCATCTGACACTTGCACTTTGTTGGTCCCCATGCAACCACTCTTGTCGGTCAATCAGGCTTTACCACTGTTTCCCAAATCTGGAACTCCCCAAATATGGCACTCCTCCTCTCCCTTGCCTCTGTCTTATATAACTTTCTCTCATCTAACTGCTCCTGCTTTAACCATCTTTTAATTGTCCTCCCATGCCTCTGCTCCTCTCCATGACACATCACCTATTAAACCTTCCACCCCGAGCCTGCTTCTCAGCATGCTGTCCTTTCCCTTCACCGCTATGTACTATGTTCCTCAGATATGCCACTTGTAATTAAATGCATATTCCACAGGTATGATATATTTAACTGTATGTTATGTCACAAATGTGACTGTATGATTATTTATATTTTTTAACTGTATGACTTGTTAGAAATGTAATTGAATGTTTAATTTCTCAGATATATTAAATGTTAAACTGTGTTTCTAATTCTTCATCCAGTTGTGCCCCAGTCGCACGGGGCGAACAACTTGTTCCTTGTGCCTTCCTGGTGAAACATTTCAAAAATAAAATAAATAAATGCAGCACTCATGGTACAGGACTCGACAAGTGCTAAACAAGGCTAAGGTACTGACACATAATAACTGCTGGCGTTGCCAACAGCCGGGAAGTGACTTATTACACATTCTCTGGCATTGCCCTCTAATATTCCCCATATGGCTTCTGAGTCTCACAGAGGCCAACCACGATCCTTCAGCACCCTATACCACCCTTAGCCCCTCTGCTGCTGCTTGGCATGAGGTCAGAGGCTCCGTTCTTACCTCTCATCAGTTCAGATAGCTTACATTGCACTGTATGCAGGTGAAACATATCATTCTTAGAAACTGGAGAAGCCTACTACTCCTACCATCACAAAAGTTTTCTCAGCTCTTGCAGCACTGCACTAACTGGACAGGCAGTTCCATGTAGTCCTAGAACAGGTAGGAAAGTTTCAGCAATGCTGGGCATCCTATATGGCATACCTAGAGGCTTAGCATTGGCTGAGCTATTTCATCATAACTAATGTATTATACCTCAGCAGTAATTTAATAGATGGATATTGACCTTTCTTTTTGTAGCAGATGTGTAAGCAACAGTTACCTCAGCATTCATAGACTGTATATAGTTTGATTCATGACACTTATCAACTGTATAACTCTCAGCCTTACAGGTTTTTATGAGGACTAGATTGCTGTTTAGTGGGCTGACTTTACTCTGTGGAGACCTTCATGTTTTTCAGATCCGGCACCAACACTGACCACTGAAGGTACATCTTTCTGACCGCCATAAGCCTTGACTTGAATCACAGCAGTATCTTCTAATTGGTTGTGGTAGCCCTCTACACAAGACTAGTAGGGTGCCTTATCTCAGACCAGTTTGGGAGTTTCATACTTATTCATCTCGCTTTAAATATTTCACATACTTTGTCATCCGGTGGTCCCACTGTATGACACCCTGTCTAATAAGTAATACCAGCCTGCACAAATGTATGTAACTGTGTATTTCTTGTTTTTCCTTTGTATCTTGTGTTATGTTTTTTTTAAAACCAATAAAACTTTAACTGAGAAAAAGAAAGGATAGTGGGGCATCTCGAAGCCATCGGAGCCCAGGACCATAGGCAACACAGATTCTGGCCAGGAGTCATGTCAGGCAAATCTGGTTGATTTCTTGACTGGGTGACAAAGGAAGTCAATTAGGGTGGGGCAGTAGGCGTCGCTTTCTTTGATTTCAGCAAAAGCCTTTGACACCGTCCCACATAGGAAGCTGATAAACAAGCTGGGTAGGCGGGCATGGGGGATAGGGTGGTAAACTGGGTTAGAAACTGTCTAACAGAAAGAAAACAAAGGGTGGTGGTAAATTGGTTGCAGTCTGGTGAGAGGGGTAACCAGTGGGGTGCCTCAGGGATTGGTCCTGGGGCCAGTTCTTTCTGTGTCTTCATTAGTGACATTGCAAAAGAGCTAGAGGAAAGTCTGCCTGTTTACAGATGACACCAAGATCTGTAACAGAGTGGGTACCCCAGAGGGGTGGAGAAAATGAGGAGGGACCAGGAAGCTTGAAAATGGTCTGAGGGCTAGCAACTGAAGTTTAATTCAAAGAGTGCAAAATTGTGCACCTGGGACACAGAAGCACTGGGGAAAGTTACAGGATGGGGTAGAGGTGCTGACAGTCACAAAGGAGGAAAGGGACCTGGGGGTTATTATTTCAGATAACCTGAAAATGTCCAAGCAGAGTGCTAAGGCAGCTGGGAAGGCCAATGGCATGCTGGGGTGCATAGACAGGGTATCACCAGCAGAAGAAGGAGGTAGTGATGCCATTATATAAAACCATGGTCAGGCCTCACATGGAGTACTGTGTGCAGTTCTGGAGGCCACACCTTTAAGGACATTAACAGGCTGGGCGGTCAGAGAAGGCGACTAAGATGGTACAGGGCTTGCAACACAGTACTTATGAGGAGATTAAGGGACCTCAATATGTACTTGCTGGAAGAGAGGCAGGAAAAGCGGACGTGATAGAAACATTCAAGTACCTCAAGGGTATAAACAAGGTGCAGGGAGACATTTTCCAATATAGAAGGACCACAAGAACGAGGGGAATGACATGAAATTGGGAGGCGGAGGTTAAGAGGAATGTGAGGAAGTTCTTCACAGAGAGGTGGTGGGCGCATGGAATGGTCTGCCTCAGGAGGTGGTGGGAGCAGGCACTGTGGATGGATTCAAGCATGCTTGGTATAGCAATGGGTGGATCAGAAGTAGTAATCCAGTGCAAGGGCTTACGGGCAGACTAGATAGGCCAGGCGGTCCTTATCTGCCAACAATTTCTATGTTTCTGTGTTTCTATAGTATAGCAAGGGCAAACTCGATGGACATTTAGTCTCCTGCCGTCCAAATTCTGTGTTTCTATGTTTTTATCACTGTCTCCTATACTCTGATCTATGCTGGCTTCCTCCTTGGCAGTGGGCTGTTTTGCCCGCTGCGTCTTTGCAGACAGACTTCTGAGATCCAGAACACCTGCTTCTCTGGCAAACCTTTAATAATCCTGTCCTCCTAGGTCCACTGATAAAGCTCTGTCACCAGTTATATCTAAGCATTCCTCTAATATGGACTAGCCTTTTAGGCAGGGAGGCAGTATAGCACAGTGGTTTAAGGCTCTGAGCTGCAAATCTGGAGACCTGGGTTTGAATCCCACAGTCCTCACTTGCATATTGTGTGATCCTGAGCAAGTCACTTAACTTCCCCTGTGCTCCCAGGTCGCACCCTGCAAACAAGCTTTCAGCTTAGAGTGCTACTCCTGGTTAAACATTGCAAAAAGATCAAAGCCTTTTCCTTCTCTGCTACCACTTAGAGGAACTCTCACCAACTGGAGTTGCACGTTGTCCTGTCCCAGCAACTATTTTAGATAACATTTGCTAACTTTCAAGTGTTTGTGCCTGCATATAGGCTTTAGATACTTTTCTAGGTGGTATAGCTTCCATATTAAGCATTGTTGCTCTCTGTTAAATGATGTTATTATATATACAAAGTCTGTATTTTGCACATAAATCTTTCGTTTAATGCTTCTTACACCTATGTCTCTAGATTGTTGTATACCTAGTGCTTAGTAAGGGGTTTGATTTATAATTCCTGTATTTGTGCTTGATCAGTTATATGCTGACACAATCCTTAATACTGTATTCATTGTAGTTACTCGTTAAGTCTTGACTGAAGATACAAGTAAGCACTGAATGTTTAGTGCACTTGCCATATAAACAAAAACAAAAAATATCTCATTAGGGCACACATCTACAGGGATTTCTGAACTGTACAGGATAATGGAGTCTACCGGGACACTGTTACCATAGCAAATGTATTGCTTATAGTGAAAACAGAACAATTACAAACAGAGAGGTGAGAAAAAGTAAGTGCCTCCGCTGGGACTTGAAACCGGCCACCCAGAATACCATTTCAGTTGCTGCCCAGCTACACCACTGAGACAACTAAAACCTGGGCTGTCCCAGGAACATTACTCTTTCTCAAATGCACAACCCAATGGCAACACAAATATTTACTTGTAACAATCACACAGGAGTGTGTTGTGCATATTTATGGAACATGTAGTAGTAGTAAAAGTTTATTTTATACAGGTAGCAGTGTTTAACATCATTGGGTCAAAGACCCATTTTCAAGATGGACCTGTTACATTTACATATAAAATTACACATATTACACAAGAGACAAGCAATTACTGCTTACATTGTAACAGCAATACTTTAACAATTATTAAATTGACCACATCATCACAATCACTCTGATTAAAGTCAAAACAGAGACACTATACCTATATCATTTAAAACTTAAAATTCACTGTATTTCTTAGATTTTGGGAAGCTTCACTGCACTAATCATGCACATGTTTATCAGTCCATCCATATATAAACATGTCAACCATACACATGCATTTCATTACTAAGTCATAACCAATAACTTTCATAAAGTGTTTTGTTTGTTGGATTTGTTTTTCTCTTCATCAATTGGGGCCCATAGTTTAATAACCTTTATTCCAAAAGTCATATCACCAAATCTATTATGTATTTTAGGTATAACAAATTTATTTCCCCTTACCTCTAAGATTGTGGTTATGTTTATAAGTCAAATATGACATTTTATCTACAAGGTACTTAGGGTTCTGATTATGTATCACCGTGAATCTGTTTTAACCAGGTTTGTTCTATTTTTGCTCTAAATGAAACCATTGTAGTATCATAAACATATCACAATGGCGAATATGATTATTATATAGAACTTGAATAGCTTTTACATTTGTCTTACTAGCCATGCCATAGACATGGATTCCATAGTCAATACAAGGTATAATCAGTTGATTTATAATGTCCCTCTCATTTTCTGATTTAAGCAATATTTTGACCTCCGAAAAGCTCCTAATTTGTTATTAGTTTTACTTACCAAATCTTTTATGCGAGTATCAAATTTCAAATTTTGGTCCACAAAGACCCCACAGTTCTTGTAGAGCTCAACCTGGTTTAATATTTCATTTTTACCATTTTATGAAGATTTAGGAAGAGTGCTAGTGGTTTTCCCTTTACTCAGGAAGACCATAGAATTTGGTTTTTACTGTTTAAAACCAATTTTGACCAACACAGCCATGTCTCCATTCTGTTAAAATCTTTTGGAGACACTTTTCCTGAATTGAATTACCATGAGCCAATAAAACTATCGTCTCTACATTCTCAGGGCAGTATATTCTACTACTTTTGGCAGCTCATTCACATACATTATAAATAATAAGGGCCCAAAATCAAGCCTTGAGGGACTCCTCTTTTATAGGAACTGATTTTGACAAGACTTCCCAATCTACACTTGTTGAACTCTTTCAGTTAAATATGACTGAAACCAGGAAGAGTTTCATTATCTTCCCCAACCCCAGCACTCTTTCAAACAATATTCCATGATCTATGGTGTGGAAGGCCTGGAGAGATTCATGAATACCGCACCCACAACCACCCCCATCTAAATGGGTAGCGATGTTATTTATCAGGTCGGTGAGCTGGGTGTCCGTGCAGTGGCGTTTGAAGCCAGACTGGTAATAGGACAGGAGAGAATTATCTTCCAGATATCTACTCAACGACCTCTGAACCAGTCTTTCCAGGACCTTGACACACCAGATAACAATGATATTGGCCTGTAATTTTGTTGGTTCCACAGGAGGCTCCTTTGTGTATTGAGTACGATTTTTGCTTGTTTCCACAAAGTTGGGAACCTATTTTCAGTCAAACTCCAATTTAGAAGTCTAGCTAATATTGGGGCTCTTATCTCGAGGAGTCTTTTGAAAATCTGTTTTTCTATCTGATCTAGTCCTGAAGCTTTTTGATTTGAAGTTTCCTAAGTTCGCCATTAACCTCTGCTAGGCTAGCACTGGCAGAAGCGTGCTACTCCATAACTTCTTTATGCCCTCCCTGTTCTGTTCAATATCAATACTAGTGTGCTCAGCAAATGGGACACTTCTACAACAATATATGTAGGTTTGCCTTATCTGCCCCTATCTGACTCATCACTGCGGCTCTCTGGCCTTCACTGGCTATCTTCCAAAGACCTTCCGTTCTTACTCTTTAGGTTGCTTTATCAACTTGCCTACTAGACCTCTAGCCTGTCGGCCCTGAGAGACCTGCTTACCCCTATCACATGGATCCGCTCGCTCAGGTTCTCATCTGTCCCCATGCTATCAGTCTGGCCGTGTGCTACTAGAATGGATGAACAGGCCTTTGCTCATTTTGCCCCTAATTTCTGGAACTCACTTCCCACCAGGTTAAACTCTTCCTCTCCACCACTCCTTTAAGAGGTCACTTTCTCTCACCTCTATACTTGGAATCTGTAAATGCAACTAACTGTGTGTCTCCTCCCTCTTTCTCCTGTTTTGAGGACGTGCAGGTGTTACCTATCTTGTTGCATCTAGCTTTTGTTTGTTATTACATATTGTGTACTGTTTAGCTTTTTATATCTTATTTCATCTAGTTGTTACAGCATATTGTGTACTGTTAGCTGCTTATATCTTCTGGGTTCCTCCCATACTGTTGTGACTGTATTATTTTTACTGTCTTGTTGCTGATGTTATCACTGTATTATTTTGTTGTACTCTCCGGTCGTGCCTGAAAATAGCAGGACTGTTGCCTAGTGCACTTACCGGTTACCAAAAACTAATAAATAAATAAATAAACCTCTACAAGTGATAGCTCTAAATCTGAATTTTTGTCTATCTGGGGCCATTTCTCCCTCAAACCAGTCTCTTTATGGCTCTGTTGTGGAATATCTATATCAGGGTGAGAATATCAGATTCAGCCTCTCCGCAGAATCTTGTAGTGACAATAGGGTGTCTCCGTCCCTGATCTGAATGGGCTGTTTATTCACCACTGGTTTTTCAAAAGATTTAATCAGGTTCCAATACTGTCTTGGGTCTGTACTTTGTTCAAACTTATTTTTGTAATACTGTTTTTCAAGTTTTAATTCTGAATTTGTTTATTTAGTTCATTTTATATTTCTCCCAACTTTGTATCCAAAGTTTTATTTGCTTATTTCTATAATTTATCTTTATATCTTATATTATATTTTATTTTATCTGTAATCCATGGGACATTAGTTTTTATATATACTATTTTTGAAAGGAGCTACTTTATCACAAGCCTGGATAAACAATTTAGTGAATTCTTTGACAGTCCAGTCATGTTCAGGGATTAGGAACAACCTGTCCCACTTAATGCTTCTTAATTTATACAGAAGAGCTTCTTTACTATATCTGTTAAAACTTCAGCGCCTTACTATTCTAGATCCCACATTTGTTGACCATCCCTATTGACAAACACTTCACTTACACAAATAATAGAGCAGCGGTCACTAAATATGGGTTGCTTCACTACGGAGATGCTACTTTGATTCCCTCTGAGGTAAAAATAAGATCCAGAATGTTCCTTCAAATAGAGGTGAGAAAGAAGCAAGTGCCACAGCTGAGACTTGAACCCAGGCCGCCTGGAATACTGTTTCATTGTGCTAACCAGCTGTGCCACTGAGACATCTGGAACCTGGGGGAGGGAGGGAAAGGGAGGCAAGGTGCCTGCCCGGCACCATGACTCGGAGGGACAGGAAGCAGATCCTTAGGATCGTGGGAGCGGCTTCAAGGAGGAGTGAGCTGGATGTCATTATCCACCTAGGGATGGATGACCTAGCTGAGAATGGGATTAGAGCAGTGCAATAGGAGTTTGTGGAGGTGGGAGGGCCTCAGAATAGTAGTACACACGGTAACTTTCTCAGAAGTGCTACCTGTCTATGGCATGGATGAGGCTAGTGTACTCCACCATGGGATTCAATGACTGGTTGAAAAACTGGTGAAGAGCTCAGGGATTTGGCTTTATTGGGGACTGGGGCTTCACCAGGAGGGATGCAGGCCTATACTGGGCGTGATGGTGGGCATCTCTCCAAGAGGAACCAGGATCCTGGGTGATAGGTTTAAATGCTTCATTGGCAAGCATTTAAACTAGTCAAGGAGGAAGGCACTGAAAAGGAGAAGGAAATCCTAGTCCCCCAAAAAAAATCAGGGTAGTTAGCGAGGTAAACACCAAGATAGAGCAGTCGATAGGGATAATGGCAGGGTAAATGGAGAAAAGACAATGGCATTAAGGACAGGGATGGGGCAAAAGAAATAAAGCCATAAAAACATGGAGGGTAATGAGTACCAATGCCCGTAGTCTAGGTAAAAAGCTCCCCGAAGCCGCCCGGTGGCACTGAGAGTTGAGGCGCTAGACGCCACACCCCCTGCCAATGCCGCGACCCGGGTTCGGGAACGAGTCAGGTCGCTGGGCCTGCCGGGCGGGAAGGATAGAGTGCCCGACGGCAGCTCTCCTACCTCGTGGAGGGGAACTGCAGGCTCCGCTGCAGTGCTACCACCTAGGGAGCCCTGGAGGAGGACAGCACAGAAGCGGAGCAGCTGCAAGTGGATTGGGTGGATCTTGGCAGAGGGGCAGAGCAAAGAGGTATGTCTAGCATGCCTCCTAGCTTATAGCCCCTCATTGCATGCCGACATCGGGGAGGGAGGAAAGAAACCGAAAACCTCCTTGGCTTCTCCTAGGTGATGGCACCTGCCGGCAGGTCTCCGGGCTCGTCGACAGACTCCGCTGCACTGACTCCACAAGTTCAAGTGCTGGTTTGGGAGGTAGAGGCGTTCCTCCGCACCTACCGGGGGTATACAGGGTAAGATTGTGTGTGGTGTCGGGTGCTCTAGGGGCAGATCTCGATGGGAGTGTGCCTCCAGGTAGTAGGATGCCGGAGAGAGTGGAGAAGGGAGGCAAGTAGAGTATAAATACATAGTTTAAAAAAAGCTCCCGAAATGGTGGCCTTGATGGAAGAGGGATGCCTGAATATCGTGGCAGTCACAGAAACATGGTACACAGAGAACCATGACTGGGATGTCAACATACCAGGTACACAATCTACAGGAGGGACAGGGAGGGAAGAAGAGGAGGAGGAGGAGTAGCTCTCATGTAAGGGCAGGTATCAAAGCAACAGAATTAAAGGGTAAACGGGAGGGAGGAGGCACTGTGGGTCACCCTGGAGACTGGAAATGGCTCCATTAATCACACAGGGTTCTATATAGAATTTCCTTGGCCTCAGGGTGGAGGAAATGGACAAGGAAACGATAGAAAATCTTAGGATGGCAGAGAAAGGGAGTTATTGCTGATGGGGACCTGAACATGCCAGATGTTAACTGAAGCACCTTTTCTGCAGTCACATCCAAGAGCAGGGCCATTCTTGATGCCCACAGGGCATACCTCAGACAGTTAGTTTCAGAACCCACTGGAGGGAGCAATCTTAGACCTGGTACTCTCAAATGGGGACAGAGAGAGGATCTCTGCTCTTGAAGTGGTAGCCATCTGGGAACAAGTGACCACCAAACAGTGTGGTTCACAACAAACTTAGCTGTAGGGTCAAGCCACACAAAGTGAAGGTACTGGACTTCAGGAGGGCTGATTTTGTCAAAATGGGAGAGTGCTTAGAAAGCACTAGCAAAAAGGCAAGAAGGTGGGGTGGAGCAACAGTGGGGAAACATCAACACTGCCATCCAGGCAACAAGCCTTGTGTGAAGCAAATAAATCAAAACAAAGAAAAAAATCACTATGGTCCTCACAAGAAGTGGCGGGAAGGTAAGGGAGAAAAGATAGCATTCAGGAAGTATAAGGAAACACAGAAGGAGCAGGACAGAGAACTGTACCAGTTAAAGCAGAAGGAAGCGGAAGGCAGTCAGAATAGCAAGGCCCAAACTGAGGAAAAGATAGCCAACTCAGTTAAGAAGGGGATAATAGAGGTGACCCCCACTACACAACAGATACAAACCTTTTTTGACAAGGCCCCTTGCAACACTCCCTTTGTGCAAGCAGAGGAGGTTGCTAGACCCCTGGAGAAAGGAGAAATTCTTAGAGCCATCAAAGTGTCGTCAGGGGGCAAAGCACCCGTCCGGACAGGTTACCTATTGATTTCTTTAAAACCTTTAAAGATTTGATGGTGGACCCATTGATGGACGTATTACAAGAAGGACTGACTCAGGGCTGCTACCACCCTCCATGAGGGCAGCCATCATTACTGTCCTCCCTAAACCTGGTAAGGACCCCATCCACTGTGCTTCATACTGTCCCATATCACTGTTAACAGCCGACTAAAGTACTGGCCAAGGTGTTGGTAACTTCGGTTAGAACCTATACTTCCTAGCCTTATACATTCCGATCAGTCAGGATTCAGAGAGGTAGACAGGGGAAACATAACATAAGAAGGACCCTCAATGTCCTGTACTTATGGGGTAAACTGGCCAATAAGCATGGTGCAGCCATCCTGGCCTTGGGCGCAGAGAAGGCTTTCGACAGGGTTGAGTGGGGTACATGTTCGAAGTTCTGAGGAGGCAGGGCTGGGACCTAGAATCCTTTCTTGGATCTGGACTCTATATGCCTTGCCGACTGCACAGATTTTGGTGAATGGATCTTTGTCAACTTTCTTTCGCTGGGGAGGGGCACCAGGCAGGGTTGTCCCTTTCTCCGCTCCTGTATGTCCTGGCCCTAGAACCCTTAGCAGCAGCTATTAGAAGCCATGCAGAAATACGAGGTTTCTTGGGTGGGGTAGGGGAGCATAAAGTGGCCTGTCTGTGACGATGTCCTCCTCTACCTACAACAGCCAGCTCATGATTTACCATGGTACACCACTTGCTTCAAGAATATGGTGCACTGCCAGGATATAAAGTTTACTGGACAAAAGCGAACTCCCCTCTCAGTAGGGCAGTTAAACAGACATCAGTTGATGCAGGAATTGGGGAGGTCTGATGATTGTCGACAAAATAAAATACTTGGGTATATATATCTCCACCAAACTCTGCTCCTCTATGCTTTTGACTTTCTTCCCTTAGTAAACAAAGTAGGATCGGACTGCAAAATGTGTCTAAACCTGCCTCTGACCGTACTAGATAGGGTTAACACAGTGAAGATGATGATCCTGCCCAGATGTCTATATTTATACCAGTCGCTACTGATCTGGGTCCCTTTCATACATTTCAAACAGGTGAACACTTTGATACACAGTTTTATTTGGAAGAGGGAGCCTGGATAAAAGGTCAATTTACAAATGGCACCCAGCAGAGAGGATGGGTCTGCCCAACTTTCAGCTCTACTATCTGGCTGCCCAGCTAGCATTTCTTCCAGTAGGAAAACCTGAAGTTGGGTGGGATTGGGTTGATCTGCAAGAGGGCAGATTGGGGGTCCCTCAGACATATGTGCCTGTCAGGAGGACTTGGGCTCAGGGATGGAAAACTCTTTGGCAACCCTTGTACTGCACCACCCTAAATTCCTGGATCTGTCTCACAGAAGCTTGGTGAGCCCAGTAAACAAGGCTCACCTTACTTGGATCTTGCCACTGTCTTAAGAGACAGAGGAGCATATACAAGTACAGTTACGAGAGGGTTAGAGCATGGAGGCTAAAGGTGTGGTTTATGCCCTGCAGCTGAATCAGGAGGAAGATTTATGGAATTCCCGAGTTAATTGCTGAGTATTCTATTGATCCTGGAAACAGGAATGAAGCTCTGAATCAGCTATGCAGCCGACATGTGGTTATCCACCTTGCATGCATATTTGTTTTTTATATACAGTATGTGGGTGAGTATCCTTCAGGGGTATAACAATGACTGGGAAATAGCAGATCATGTTATTATTATGTATTTATCCAGCAAAGCGGCAAAGAAAATGTGCCTACCCTTATTGGTTTGTTGGCTGGTAGCCAGGTAATGTTATGCCACGTAATTATGAGTTCTGGGGAGATGCATTAACCAGGCTTGGGGCTGGAGCCACTGGATATTATTTTAGTCATAAGGCTAGAGAAACTGAGTCATTTTCAAGCAGTGGCAGGGGAGCAGGCTAGGGTTGCCTAATCTTGGTCCCAAGGAATCCTTGGCAACTGCAGTGGCAGGGGAAATATGTTTTCCTGTGAGTAATTCCTGTTATTCCCTGTGCCTCTATTCTCACTGCTGTGGTACTGGAAAACATGCAATTAGAAGGACCGCACTGAAAAGAGATCTCACAGAACAGCAGCATTGCACTGTGAAGTATGAAACAGTAAGATAAAAGAGGCTCATAGAACCAGACAGAGCCATATGAAAATGGACATGGCAGATATTGGTTCACAGTATAACTAATGATTTAGCAAAGAACAATGCACAGAAATGGTGATACAATAATGAGCAGGCTGCGCACACATTAGTACCCCTAATCGGAGTGAAGCCAAAATTGAAATGATGCACATTGCCTTGTGCAAATGGTGTAAATGTGTACTCTGAAACATCGATGGTATGAAAATGGCACCTGAAGCACAAAACATAGACATCACACAGAGACATAGTCAGTTTCTTTCCAACCAGTTTGTAAATAAATGCCTCTAAAATCACAGATGTAATCTGAAATGTTGCCAGTCACACTGCATACTTTGCACAATTGGTAACAAGTGGGGATGATGCACTACAGCTCATTTTCGGTGATGTCCTCTGAATGTTAAGTGCAGGGGGACTTCCGAGATGTCAGTCACCCAGCTCTGAGGCACACAGCAGGCTCAGCTGTTATTATCCGGCAAGAGGAAAAGAAAATGTGTGTGCCCGTAAGTCCTGAGTCCCTGCATAATTCACACTGCCGTGGTACTGGGAAAAGATGCAATAAGAAGGACACTCAAAACTCTAGATTGCACAACAACAGGACTGTTCTGGTGAAATAGGTATGCCCAGTGTACTGTGCAGTATGAGACTGTAAGATAATGAGGGTCATGAACCAAACAGAGCATTCACAGAAATGGGCGTGGACAGATGTTGTTTGCCAGTGTAACCGATTTTTATACAGTGGGCAAGAGCAGCTTAAACAGCAGCATAGAGCATCAAGTGGGGTGATGCACAAATTGTCGTTTTCACTGTGGTCCCTCTGAATCACCCTGGAACTCAGCTCTATGCTGGCCTGCTGGTGCAGCAACAACTGAGGTTGCCACAGGTTCAGCGACCCGTGTTTCAGGCTGGGATGTTGAGGTACTGGGGGCAGCTTGCGTGCGAGGCACTAATCCAGCTCGTGAGCCACACAGCTGGCTCAGCTGTAATACTAGCAGGTCAGCAGCAGAAGCAGTGTTTTGGGGAGGGTAGATGCTGGCAGGGCCTTACACTATCATACATCTAGGCATGCACGTGCGCACATGGGCATTGAGAACATATGGTGCCATTACTGCCTGTGTTCCATGGGCTCAGATAATCCATACAGGAAAAGCTGAGCAGCAATCACAACAAACATTGATATGTGTTGCCACATTATGCCGTCACCATGAACAGGGCCGTGTCCCACTGGGTGTGCCACACTAGCCAGTTATCGCAGTGGTGCTGAAGTGCAGGTTTTTTAGGCACAGTCTGTTGTGTGCAGCCCGCACATTAGGGCATCATTGCAGGCAGTACTGTGAACAGAGGGACATATACTGACTGCATCTGCTGGCACAGAAGGTTGGGATCAAGATTGGTGTATGTGTAGCCTTATGCGGGGTAGCCTTATGCGGTCGGCCTCTGCACACTGCTTACCATCACCCTTGCTTATAGCACAGCTTCAAGTATGCCATAATGGAGGCCATGAGCAGCAGGACCCTTCCAGTAGGAACACACAAAGTGCAAAATACAGATCCGGACTGCAGCTCATGTCAGTCACCAATAGCTAGGCTATTATGCACTGCTAGCTGTTGAAATGTCTGAAGTGTACTATAGCCAACTGAAAATAAACTATTGTACTCAAGGAATATAATGTGCCAATAAATAAATGATGCAGATTGAGCCAGTAACTTGATTTGATCAGTCAGACTGGCACTGCTTGCCTTATAGCTTCCGTGGTGTCTGGGGCAACAGACTTTTCCCTCATGCATACCGCTCGAGAATCTTGTGCCACTGCACAGCAACAACAGGCCACATCACGAAATGGTACACAGACCAGAAAAGAAGACACATTGGGCAACTTGGTGGTGCAAATAGAAATGTTTGGTTAACATGTCTTAGATTACAGTAAACAATACCGTAACCTGCAGACTATAACAATCAAGCTTATGACAGGCAATTAAGTCAGGAGCTTCTTCCCTGTATAGTACATCACTTCCGGCCATTGAGGTCAGCAGAGAGAAAGCATAGGGGTCAAATACCATGCAAAATGGAGGACGGACAGGGCAGTTCGAAAAATTAAAATTAACAGGTAAAGTAAGTTTTTAAATGCATGTGGGTTGCAATTGTCACAATGCTACTTCTACTGCTTCTAGGGACCTGGTGAGGCAGTTTGGAGCACGTGGACGTTTCCGCTTAAATGAGCTGGTAGCTAGTATATCACAGAGATGGGGACGTGATACTCAGGGAAGATGGATGTGGGTGACCTTATGTTGGTGTACTGTCTGCCAGCTGGTAATGGTCTTTATTAAATTTGCAAATCACCACAGAATGTTATGCTGGTCCAACTTTAAGCAGAATTGCATGGTGCAGAGCCTCTCACACAGTTTGCAAAGGGTGCTAACAGAAGACATAGACCGTGTTTGCGTCCTACCAGGACTCATCAGTATGCCTCGTCTGTTTGACACCCCAGTGGAATGGACCAGCTACCCCCTAAGGCAGTATGCCTGGGATATATTAGTGAACCCATTAAAATAAAAACTAGTTTCTATCATGTCCCCCTCTCCTCCTTTCCTCGAGGCTATACATATTAAGCTCCTTAAGTCTCTCTTCATATGTCTTCTGGTACAGACTCTGCACCATTTTAGTTGCCCTCCTCTGGGACGGCTTTCATCCTGTCTATGTCTTTGGGAGACTGGGTCTCCAGAACTGCGCAGTACTCCAGATGGGGTCTCACCAACTGTCTGTACAGAGGGATAATAACTTCCTGTTTTCTACTGGTGATGCCTCTCCCTATGCATCCCAGTATCCCCAGCCCTCCTTGCTGCCCTCTCACATTGCTTGCCCACCTTTAGGTCATCTGGTATGACTACCTCAGGTCCCTTTCCATTTTTGTTGTTGTTAGTATCTCACCCCCCATTATTGTACTCTTCCCTGGGTTTTGTTTCCCAGGTGCATTACCTTGCACTTCTTAGCATTGAATCTGAGCTGCCATACATTTGCCCTTCCTAACCTTGCAAGTCCCTTCTTATCCTTTCCACCCCACCTTGTGCATCAACTCTGTTGCAGATCTTTGTGTCATCTGCAAAGAGACATACTTTCCTTCCAGTCCCTCTGCAATGTAAACTTATAAAGACATTGAAGAGGACCGATCTAATACTGAACCCTCGGTACCCCACTAGTAACCCCTTTCTTCAGAGTGGACTCCATTTACTATTACTCTCTGTGTCCTATTCTCCAGCCAATTCTTTACCCAGGCTGTCATCTTGGGACCCACTCCCACGCTGGCTAACTTGTATATTAATCTTTTGTGTGGGACTGTGTCAAATGTCTTGCTAAAGTCTATGTAGGCCATGTCCACAGCCCCTCCCTGATCTACTACTTTGGTCACCCAGTCAAAGAAATCTATCAGATTTGTCTGGCATGACCTTCCGCTGTGAATCCATGCTGCCTTGGGTCCTGTGCCCCTCTGGCCTCTAGATATTCAACAGTTCTTTCCTTCAGAAGTGATTCCATCATTTTCCCTACCACTGAGGTTAAACTAACAGGTCTGTAGTTTCCTGCTTCTGCCTTCTCCCACTTTTGTGAAGGGGAATCAATCTGTCCTCCTCCAGTCCTGGGGTACCACCCCATCATCCCATGATTTGTTAAAGAGGGTAGTCAGTGGTGTCACTAGTTCTACTCTTAGTTCTTTTAGAATTCTGTGATGAATCCCATCAGGCCCCATTTCTTTGTCCACCTTCAGTTTTAAGAGTTCTTTCAGAACCCTTTCTTCTGTAAATGGGCTGGTATCAACTTCTGTATCCAGAGTGTTTCTACTGTTTGTTTTAGGTACCTCCCCTCTTCCTTTGTAAATACTGAGCAAAAATATTTGTTTAGTACTCTGCCTCTTCACAGTCACCCTCTGCCCACCCTCTCTCCCCTTTATTAAGCCTCACTAACCCTCCCTTGTTCTTCCTTCGCTCCCTGATGTACCTATAAAGGTTTTATCCCCTTCTTAACTAGGTTGGCTATCTTTTCCTCGGTTTGGGCCTTTGCTGTCCTGACTGCCTTCCCAGCTTCCTTTGCTTTAACTGATACAGTTCTCTGTCCTGCTCCTTCTGTGATTCCTTGTACTTCCTGAATGCTTTCTTTTTTCTCTTGAACCTTCACTGCCACTTCCTTTGAGAACCATAGTGGTTTCTTACATCATTTTGTTTTGTTTGTTGCTTCACACAAAAGGCTTGTTACCTCTGTGATGGCCCGTTTTATTATTCCCCATTGTTCTTCCACCCTCCTTCCTGCCCATTTGCTAGTGCATTCCTTAGGCACTCACCCATTTTGGCAAAGTCAGCCCTCCTAAAGTCCAGTACTTTTTGCCTTTGTGTGGCTTGACTTTATTGCTGTGTTTATTGTGAACCATACTGTTCGATGATCGCTAGTTCCCAGATGGCTACACACTTCTACATCTGTGATCCTCTCTTCATCTCCATTTGAGAGAACCAGGTCTAAAGATTGCTCCATCTTGAGTGGGCTCCAATACTAGTTGTCTAAGGCATGCCCCTGTAGGGCATCTAGAATAACCATTCTTTGGAAGTGGCTGCTGCAGCTGCACTCCAGTTAACATCTGGCATGTTCAGATCACCCATCAGCAATATCTCCCTTTTTCTGCCATTCTAAGTATTCTTTCTATCATTTCCTTGTCCATTTCCTCCCCTGAGAAGGGGTCTGCATCACCCTGTCCGGATTGTGGTGCCATTGCCGGTCTCCAAATGTACCCACAGTGCTTATGCAAAAAGCTACTCCTTCTCCTCTTTTACCCTCCCTGTCCCTCCTGTAGATAGTGTATCCTGGTATGTTTTCGTCCCAGTCATGGTTTTGTGTGTCCATGTTTCTGTGACTGACACGATATCCAGATGTTCCTCCTCCATCAAGGCCACTAATTCAGGAGCTTGTTACTTGGACTACGGGCATTGGTACTCATTGCTCTCCATTTTTTGATGGCTTTACCTTCTTTTGCAGCACCCCCACTGACCTTTCTACCTTGGTCTTTTTCTCATTTAGTACCCTGTTTTGTAGGGAGGCTGGGATTTTCTTGCTGCTTATCAGTGCCTCCCCTTGACTAGTTTAAAAGCTTGCCAATGAAGCATTTAAACCGATTGCTCAAAGACTTGTTCCCTTCCTGGACAGATGCAGACCATCCTGCAGTATGGGCTGGTGTCCTCAGGTGGAACCCCAGTCCCTAATGAAGCCAAACCCTGTGCTCCACCATTTTTCAACCATTCATTAAACTGCATAGTGCGAAGTACCCTCGCCTCATTCATGCCATTGACAGGCAGCACCTCAGAGAAGGATATTGTGTGTGCTACTTGTCTTAGGCCCTCCCAGTTCTATAAAGTCCTTCTGCACTGCTCTAATCTCATGATGAGCCAAGTCATTTGTCCCTAGGTGGACAATGATGTCCAGCTCAGACTCCCATGCAGCCGTTCGTGATCCTGAGGATGCGCTGTCCTCTCAAGCCATGGCACCAGGCAGGCACCTTATTTCAGTTTTCCCTACTCCCCCAGTTCTGTCTCCCTAATAATTGGGTCCCCCACCAGGAGCTGCTTCCTTTCCTTGTGGTGTCCTCTGCCTCCTTCCTGTGGGCCTCCCTTGTGGCAGTTGTCCTCTGCCTCCTTAGTCTCCTCTGCGGGTGCATCCATGGGGAGCTGTGCTCCCCAGAATGATGTATGGATTGTGGTGTAGAACACTGACTGAGGTGCCTCTGTTCCACCATCCTCACCCTCCCTGAGCCCACTGTGGTCCAACTGCTGTGCTTTCTTCGCAACTCTAAGGTAGTGGTGGTGGCTCTGGTGCTCCCTGGATGGAGGAATTTCCCTTCCTACCGTCCAGTGTTGCCTGGGGGAAGGTTCCCTTACTACTGTCCAGTGTGGCTGAAGACAGGCAACTTCCTCCCTCAGGGCAGAGAGTTGTCTGCAAATAGGACAGCATCTCAGCCTCCAGAAAGACTCCTGGAGACTGCTGCCCCACAGCCATTACATTGCACTACTCCCCACATTTTATTGTGTGTGTGTGTGTGTGTGTATGATTGGTTTGTTATATATAGAAATATGTATATTATACAATGTATATGCTTATATTGTCAATGCAGTGTGCTAGAGAGGATATGACAGTGATATGCACCTTGCACTCATGAGGAAATGATGTCAGAACCCCAGGTATAAAGAAACTATTTCCAGGGGTGGGTGGGGTGAGGGGTGGGAAGGGTTGGGCCTAAACTGTGCCCTCACAAAACAATCAGCTAAAAGCTCTGACCCACACGCTGCGATGGGTGCCTTCCTGTCAGCAAGATGCCCTATACTACAATTTGACAGAGAAAATACCTGCTAATCAAACAGAAAAATCCACACATCAAGTCAGACACCGGTAAACCTCCCCAGCCCCAAAACAGGCCTGGTGGTTTGTGCTCTGAAAGCAGTCAGCCCCAAAATAAGTCAGCTGTGCTTTAAACTCTTCCTGCACTGAAAATCTTAAAATTGTAATAAACAAACATAAACCTAGATCCACCTCCTCTTGTTGCTTGAAAGACTGTCTTTTCCTGTTTTACACTGCAGGTTTGCTTTGACAACTCCTTAACCACAGTAACTTATTTAAAAATAGTTTAACTATCACAAATTCCTACGCACCAGTAAATTATTTAAAAATAGTTTCTGTCCCAAAATCCTAGTAGTCAATCCAGCTACCCCAAGGGACAACCAAATGCAGTATTCAAACACTTGTGAAGTTACTTCCAAGATGAGCAGAGTTTGCAAGCTCTTTTCAACTCCTCAGCCACCTGTAATTTATTTAAAAAATAGTTTAACTGTCAGAAAATCCTAGTAGACAATCTAGCTACCTCCAAGGGTCTACCCAAGTGTAGTATTTAAATCCTTCTGAAGTTACTCACAAGATAAACAGAGTTTGCAAGCCCTTCTTGGTTAAACACTAAATAAATATGTGAATAAAAAGCAATTACCAAAGTAGTTAGTTTCTTTTCCCACAGAATTAAGCAAAAGTGCTGCGTTGTTGCTGATCTGCACTAAATTGTGCCCCAGACTGGCTGTCCTCTACTCGACATAAGGCCAACCTCCCCCTCCCCATCCGCTGTGAGTTGGTTACCAAATTGATCCTTCCCATCTTCGATTATGGCAATGTGGTTTATGGTACTGCCTTTCAGTCTTCACTTACCAGACTAGACACCCTCTTGAACTCTTTATGCCACTTTGCCACCACCCTCCTTACCCACCACTGTCTCCTATACTCTGCTCGTGCCCCTGTCCTGCAGGAGATGGTTCACTGTGCCTCCTTTGTTGCAAAATTCTGGTTTGGAACCCTCCCTACCTATCTCTCTGTCCACCTCTCCCAAGCTGCTCCCTCTACCTACTCTCTTAGTCACCAGGATCCACGTACTTTTGCCATCCCATGCCCCTCTCTGCATCTGACCAATCTGCTTTCTCCTTTTGTTTCCCTTCTCTCTGGAATAAACTTCCTTCTGACCTAGGACTGTCCTCCTCCCCCTTCTCACGCAAAGGGCTACTCAGACTTCTGCCTCACCCACAGTGCTCCTGTGTACCATAGCCCCACCTCCTAAGCGTTAGTTAACCAATCACCTACAGTTGCAAGCCCTGACAGCCATATCCTTGTCCAATAGGAATCCCATTGTTGTAATTTGTGCCTTGCTGTCTGTATTTCTTTTATCTTGACCCATTATTTATTATTTGGTGCAATGGCCTGTCCTGCAACTGGACAATGGTGCTATCTGTGGATAAACTGTTTATTTTTTTTGCTTTGATGTTTTACTCCTGTACATTGATGTTACCTACTATCATGGGTCTTGTAACCAAGACCCTTGTTTCTTATTACTGATGTGTTTATTTGTCATATGTAAACATACTATTTTCCCATGACTGGTCCCTTGTTTTAGCTTGTAACATGGATATTGCTCTTGACTTTACCTCTAAATTTGTGTCTGTCTGGGATCATCATGTGCTCCACTCAGAAAATCTAGGGACCATGGTTCTCACCACCCATGGATCTCAGCTGGGTTAATGGTTTGCTACTGTACACATGACCTTGCCTGAAGGACCTATAAATCCTCTGGCTGTACTTCTGACCTTACACTTTACGGTTACTCGTAATGCTTGTACTAAAGCTACAAGACTAGTGAAGTCTGAGTACTTTGCATCCTCACTCCAGAACAACCTTCATCATCCCTCTAAGCTCTGGATGGTTATCCATTCTCTTTTCTCTCCTCCAAACCAGTCCCTCTACATCTTCTGAATGTAGGTAACACTTGTGTCTCTGATACTGCTGCAGTTTCTTCTTTTAATTCCTTTTTCACGTCTTATGCCCAATCACTGTTCTTCTCCTCCTCCTCTCCTCTCTTTTCTTTCATCTCTCTCTATCCTCAACCTCTCCCTCAGTCTTCCTCCTCATCCTTTTCTCTGTCTCACCTATTACCCTTGCTGTTGCACTTTAAGAGTGCCTTTGTTTCTAAATCCTCACAAGGATAGGAGTCCTGATAGTCTTGACCTTAGACTCCTGTTTTCTCTCTGCTCATGCCATTACCCTCCCTATTATCTACCTCCTTAATCTTTCTCCATATCCTGCATCCTAAGTCTTGGAAGCTGGCTACTGTCATTCTCCTTCTCGGGAGTGACGGTCTTCCCTAGTAACGCCTTTTCCCATTCCTTTCCTTCTCACTCTGGCTAAGCTCCAGGAATGCCCTTTTCTGTCCCAACTTTCCACTTTTCTTGACTCAGCCTCCTTCTTCACTCCTTTTCAGTCTGGTTGTAGAAAGTCTCATTCCAGCTCACAATCTCTATGGCTTTTGGCACTTGGAAGAGACTTGCTAGAGTCCTCCCCTTCATTCCTTTCATACCCTTGATGGTACAGCTATTGAAGATTTTCCTCCTTCAGGTACTCAGGGTCTAGGTAATTGCCATCTAAGATTTTTATGTGGATGCTTTACATACGAAGCTCCTTCCCAAGCTTCAGGTACTATATAGAAATAAGAGAAACATTCCACTTCCTGCATGCAGAGGAATCCTCACTAAGATGTTTCTGCCTATTTTTGACTATGGTAATATTATTTATAGTGCTACTCCAAATTTCACTTTAGCTAGACTGGACCGTGTTTTCCTCCTTTGTCGCTTTGCCTTGATAAACTCCTACCATACTCACCATGGTACCTGGTGTTCTTCCCTCTCCTTCCCTCTCTTGATACCAGGCGTTTCACCACTGTGCTTCATTTATCTACAAATTTTGGTTTGGCTCTGTCCCTAATATCTTGCTCTCTCTCTCTCTCTCCTTTCCCACCTTCATCCTCTTACTCTCTTCACAATGTTTGCTCTCCTTCTTTTGCTCCTCTTACTGTATAAAATCCACTGCAGGGCCAGCTGCTTTCCTTTCATTTCCTTAAACTATGGGGTAGTCTTCTCCTTTCTATTCACTCTGCTCCCACCTTTCCTGCTCTTAAAGCTATCCCTGTGACTTCTCTTCCCACTCTTGCAGTTGTTTCTGATTCAGTACTTCCCATTTTTTCTTTATTAGTTCCCACTGCTCCTTATTATGTTTGTGATTATTATTAATTTGCTCTTTCCTCAGTTCTACAGTTTACTGTATGTAATTTAATGTTAGCAAATTATACCTTTAGCAATTGTCTTTTGATTTACTTATTTTCCATTATATGTATTTTTACTCTAAATTTTGTATCCGTTTGCTCCTTCCTCTCCTCCCCTTCCCCTTCCCCAGGATGCATCTGGAAACAGAACATAGAAACATAGAAGTTGTTGGCAGATGAGGACCTCCTGTCCCATTTAGTCTGCTGTAATTTTCATACCTACAGTGCCATCGCAGTTCCTACTTTGTCTCTGCTTTGCACCTCCCTTGTCTCACTTCTAAGATCCTTTTTGTCACCCCATGCTTTCTTGAATCCTGTAACTGGGATCCACTGGGAGGCCATTCCAAGCAGCCACCACCCTTTCCATGAAGAAGTACTTCCTCACATTTCCTCTCAGCCTTCCCCTCCAGCTTCATAGTATGATCCCATGTCCTCAAGCATCTTTTCTCTGGAAAATGCTCCTTCCTGTGGCTTGTTTATACCTGTGAGGTATTTGAATGTTTCTATTATGTCCCCTTTCCCTCCATTCTTCTAGGGAATACATATTTAGTTCCTTAAGCCTTTCTTTGCAGGGCTTCTGATGCAGGCCTACACCATTTTGGCTGCCCTGATTTGTACCGCCTCCATCCTGTCCATGTCCTTTTGGAAGTGGGGCCTCCAGAACTGGACACAGTCGTCAATGTGGGGTCTCACTAGTGATCTATACATGGTATTATTACCTCTCTTTTTCTGCTGGAGATACCCTGACTATGCATCTGAGCATTCCGCTAGCCTTTCCCACTGCTTTGTCACACTGTTTAGCTACCTTCAGGTCATCAGAAATGATTACCCCAGGTCCCTTTCCTGTTTTGTGACTGCTAGTACTTCTCCCAGTTACTATGTTGCCACTGGGTTTTCTGTGTCTCAAGTGCATTATTTTGCACTTTTTGCGATTAAAGCCCAGCTGCCAAACCTGTGACCGTTCTTTCAGCTTTTTAGATCCTCTCTCTCCCCTGTTCACCCCCACGGTGTCGTGTATCTACTCTGTTGCAGATTTTTGCGTCATCCATGAGCAGGCATACCTTCCCTTAGAGTCCTTCTGCAATGTCGCTATAAATACATTGAAGAGGATTGGGCCTAGTACTGAAGCTTGTGGCACCCCAGTGGTAACTTTGTCCTCTCCAGGTGTATGCCATTTACCACCACCCTCGGACCATATTGTCCTGCCAGCTCTCTACCCATCTTACTACTTTAAAACCTACTCCCAGACTTCTCAGCTTGCTCACCAGTCTTCTGTGTGAAATGGTGTTGAAGGTTTTACTGAAGTCCAGGTAGGCTACATCAGATGCCTCCTGATCCACTGCCTTAGGCACCCAGTCAAAGAACTTCGACCAGATTCGACTAGCAAAACCTGCCCTGTAGAACCCATGTTGCCTTGGATCTTGAAGACCATTGGAAACGAGGTATTCTCATTCTTTCCTTCAGTAGTGATTCCATTATTTTGCCCACTACTGAAGTTAAACTGACAGGTCTGTCATTTCCAGCTTCTTTCTGTTTCCATTTTGTGGGTGGGACTGAGCCTCCTCCAGTCTCCGGGACCTCTCTCATTTCTAGTGACAGGTTGAACACAGGGGTGTCAGAGTTGCAGCCAACTCCTCCTGAGTTCCTTCAGTAACCTGGGGTGCACGTGCAGTCAATCTGGTTCCATTGCCTTGTCTGCTTTCACTGTCACAATTCCTTAAGACACTTTCCAGTGTAAAGGGCTAGTGTCCACCTCCCTTCCCCTAATGCCCTTGTCTTTTTATCATTGGCCTACTATTACTCCTCCACCGCAAATACTGAACAGAAGTACCATATTTGTTCAATATGTCCACTTTTTGTGGTCCTCTCCACACACACCCTTCTCCCACCTTTCAGCTTTACTATCCTTCCCATGCTCTTTCTCTTTTCGCTTATGTATCTGAAAAATGTCTTGTCCCCTTTTTTTACTGATTTGGCAATGTTCTTCTCTCTCTGTGCTTCTGCCTTCTAACTGCCTTTCCTGCCTCCCTTTGTTTCTTCTGACAAAGTCTCCCTGTCATTCTTTTTCCTGTTGTTTTTTATTTTTATACTTTCTAAAAGCCAGTTTTTGCTCTTACTTTTCGCTGCTTCACTAAAGACTGGTTTCTTATTTGTCTTATCCTTGCTAACCTGCCTGACACTGAGATGTGTAGCTTTTTCAATGCCCTCTTTTATTTTTATACACTGGTTCTCGATTCCCCTAGTTTCCCTACCCCTGCCAGGGCTTCTCTGAGGCATTCCCCATTTTCTTAAATTGGCCCCTCCGTAAGTTCATGACTATTGTTCTTGTTTGGCTCCAATTCCAGCCTGGTTCTGGTGCACCGTACGATGGTCACTGGTCCCCAGGTGGTGTCCCACTGTGACATTAGCATTACTGTTCCTGTTGGTCTGTAGTTCAGCGCCGCAATCCTCCTTTGCAAAATTGGACCCACTGTTTCATGCCTTCTACCATTTGCCTCTAATCTCATGCACCATCACTGCCTCTACCAATCTGTCTCCTTGCCCTCACTCACTGATGGTCATCTGGCACACTCAACCTTTATCACTAGAAGTTCTGGTTTGGCAGCCTTCCCTCCTACAGTTCCTCTCCTTATTGGCCTCAGCTCCCAACACTGGTTACTCCCTCGCTCCACAGACCACTGCTGCCCTGGCCACACCTCTCACTCACCAGGAAACAACCTTGCCCACCGCTCCCTACCCTCTGGAACTCCTTCCCTCACTGTACATAGCTTGTCTACTATGCTTTCCATTAAAAGCACTTTAAGCACCTCCCTATCCCCCTACCAGTGTTTCCACCACTCCCAACTTCTAGCTGCTAACAGCAATGTTGGCCATTCCTCTATTACAGTCTCAATCCTAGTTCTGTGTTTTTAGTCCTGGCAGGCAGCAGATCACTTTGTAACTTTTGTTCTGGACCACAGTTCTAATCCTTACCATGACAGCTCATGCATTGCTATTTCCTCAGATGTAATTGTTCACTAGCTCATGCGGTATAATCCTGGCAGACACATGACTTTTGCACTTTTGTTCTGTACCAAAGCTCCTGGACTTATTTGATAGCTCATGCATTACCATTGCCTCGGATGTCATTGCCCACTGTTATGAATGCTGTTAGGCTTACTTCTTGTTCAGGATGTAATTATGTTTATTTTTATAGCTCTTGTTTCTCTTTGTACCTATTGCTCCCATCCCTGCCTCAGATTGCACCTGGAAATGAACCTTGGCTCAGTGTGCCTTTCCTGGTTATCAACTTTTAAATAAAAAATTGACAGTACCAGGTTGCAGTGCTCCTTCATGAGTGAGTTCCACCACAAGTTGCCTCACAGACACCCCTTGCAGTGAGTCCAGGATATCCCTGATCCTGGCTGTTGCTGCAGCTGAGAGGCTCCAATTCACATATTGTAGATTGAGTACCCTACTAGTATCATCTCCCTTGTGAGTCATCCTATGGATTGTTTCCATCATTTTCCCATCCATTTCTTCCCCTTATGCTTAGGTCCATAGATCACTCCTGTGATGAATAACTGCTGCTTTCCTTGTTTCCTGGGTGAACAATGGTACCTCTGCTCCCTTGTATTTCTTGCTGGCACTGTGTTGTCGCCCATAAGAGCTACTCCTCCCACCTACCTACCCTGTCCCTAGAACAGAACAGAACCTGGTATGGCCATATCCCAGTCCTGGTTTTCACTGCAGCAGGTCTTTGTAATGGCAGCTAAATCCAGTCTGCTTCTGCTATAGTGCTCTAGGTCCACAGTCTTGTTGCCCAGACTATGAGCATTCGCACATGGCTTTCAGGATGTGCCATCTCCCTCCTTTTCCATTTGCCTTCCCTTATTTCACTCACTTGTTATCTTGGCTTCATTCTTTGCTTCTTCCCATGGATTTCATTATTTTTGTTTTTTGGCTCCCTCTGGATTCCTGTAGTTGACCTCTTGAGTGAGTGTGTGTGTGTGTGTGTGAGACACAGTTTATTTCTCTCTGCCTCATTGTGTTTCCTCTTGGCTAGTTTAAATGCTTGCCAATGTGGCATTTAAACCACTTACTGGGGACTCGGTTCCCCTCCTGGATGGATGCAGGTCATCACCCGTGTTGGCTCTTTCCCTCAGATAAAGCCCCAGTCCTAATGAAGCCAAAACCTTCTCTCTGTGCCATTTCTTTAACGTGCATAGTGTTCCTGGTATAGAAGAACCCTGTCAGCCCTCTTTCTTATAGAGACAGGTAGCACTTCTCAGAAGGTCACAGATCGTGCTACTTGCCTATCACTGGCTCAACCCTAGCCAGATCATTTGTCCCCAAATGGGCAGTGACATCTAGCTCTCCTTCCTTCTTGCTGCCCCAGCTAACCCTTGGATCCTCTTTCCATTGCTGTGTGCCATGGTGCCGGGAAGGCACTGAGCCTCCCTCTCTTTGTCTCTACCTACTCCCAACTAGCCCCCTGACTGTGGAGGGGTCCTTGTCACCCCGCAGGGGTCTCCACTGTGAAGGACCTCTACATCCATTCCAGTCACTACTACAGGTGCCTTGGTGGGACATTCCCGCTCTGCCAGGGTGGCATAGCAGTTTTGTAATGGAACTGGTTGTAGGATGTGCCTATGTTCCACGCCTTAACCCGCCCTGTGCCCACTGTCATCCAGCCGTTCCCTGCTACTGGTCAACCTCTGAGGTAACAGCAGTGGACTAGGTGGTCCCTAGGGAGAGAAGGTCCTCCGAGCTCAAGCCAACTCAGCCTTGAGTCTGGCCAACTCCTCCCTTAGCCCAGTGAGGTGCATGCAGATAGTGCAGCAATGTAGCTTCCAGAAAGTCTACCTGAAGACTGCCACCCACAGCTGCTGCACTGCACCACTTCCAGCATAACTACCCACCTATTGCTAGACCTTACCCACTACCTTAACCCACTACGCCTTCTTTTTTTTTTTTGTCTCCTCTGTGTCCTCCCCCACCACCTCTACAAACTCAGGATGATAGCCCTTTGAATCAGATGTCTCACACACTAATATTCACAATCATGGTGACAGGATAATAACCCTGTAAGATGCAGTATTAACTCAGAACCCTGATTTCACAATCACAAACCCAGGAAAATAACCCTGTAAAGATGCAATATCCATTTCACACCCCTAGGATATTCCCCTAGTAATTTGAATATGCAGTGCTGTACTTAGCTGCTGGATTGCTTCTGGCACTCTGGTCTCCTCTCCTGTCTCATGCCTGAGGTCCAGTGGACAGGTTCCCTGGCTTTTGGCTGTCTCCTGGGCAGACTTCACTTGCCACTGTCCTTGTCAAATGGGTCTTTAGCTGGGAGGCACTTGGTGACCTCTTCACTTTGAAGCCCTGGAAGTGCTCTAGGTGCCCTGGAATGGCTGTAGGGGTCAGAGGCCATGGTTTACCATCGGATTGTCTCTAATGTAAGCCCTTCTTTAGCTACTAAGCTCCATTCCTTGATCCATCGCTATGCAGGGGAGGGCTCTTGTGTAAAATCAAAGCCCTTGTCCACCCTGTGCTCTGCTCCTGGAATGCCACTTACTCCAAACTTCGAGGTTTTAAATCCCCATCTCCCTCCGTGACACAGACTCTAGGAGTGGCTAGGTGCCCTGGATTGGCTGCTGTGGGGCAGGGGCACGCTTATACTCTGATTGGCTCTGATGTGAGGTTGCAAACAAGCTGTTACCAGCTCAGTATGTCTTTCCTGATAAAATGATTGAAATCAATCAATCAGTAATACATAGAAACATTTAAAAAAAATCAGCACTATTCAAAATTTGTATTTCTTGTATTTTTTTGATGACCATGAAACATACCCTCATAAGCGTAACCAGCTCAACAGAGCAATCTCTGCTACCTACCCTGCCACAGGTAAAATTGAACCTGTGGTCTTATATGAGGTCTGGGTGAGTGTCATGAATTTTGCAGAATTTTGAATTCATGCATTCCTTAACATTGCATGTTTCTTGGGAGAGAGCATTCTATTAGAGGAATATTGCAGAATATTGCATTCTTATGTTACATGGTAAACAATCTTCTGCTGCATGTGTAGAAGGACAAATGACTGACAAGTAGACACTGTAGGCGGAGTTAGCTACTGCCAGTCATTATTTGCAGACATACAGTAATTCTGTTATATGTTTTTCCCTGTGATTTTGTGTACGTTAAATGCCAGTGTTAAGAAAAGGGGTCATACAGAAAGAGAGATGGATTTTTCAAAATGTCTGATATTCATCTGTGACCTAGGAACCAGCTGCTTGCCAGGAAAGCTAAATTACACTCCCAACAGGAGTGGAAAGGCCATGTAAACTTAATTGAGGGAAGCAGAGGTAATAGAAAGTCAGGAGGTAGACCTTTGCTCTTCAAAGGCAGGATGCCTGGGAACCAGGATCTGGGAAATCGCCATTCAAACTCCAGGAAATCTTATTGTATTCTGACATATGCAGTATGGTCTCACCATAAGACTGCCGAAATGGTTAATAGAACCTATGCTAATGATGGAGTGCTAGGCTCAAGCTTGATTTCCAACTACTGTTCCAGGAATACATCCTCACGACCGTCAGATTCTTTACTTTGCTTGCCTAGTGCAGACGCCTCTTGAGAGTACTCTTCATCTTTCTTGAAGATTTTATTTTCTCATTTTTGAAGTACTTTTTATTTCTTTTTATTTTTAAAGCACTGTCCTTGGTCTTACAGGTAGATTAGTCTAGATTTAGTGTTATTCTGGTAAGTTGTTCGGTTACCTGTCAGTTTTTTCAACTGGGAGGAAACCAAACCTTTCTTTACGTTTTTGAGGTAAATTTTGTTTAAAACTATTTCCTGGGCTGCTTATTTGAATTTTAGTGAATTTTGGAAAGAAACCGGGTAACTCTCAGTTCTTTCATCGGTTGCTGAACCGACCGGAAAAATAACACAAAAAACTTTGTTTACCAAGGTGGGATTCTAACTCACAGAAAACCCAGTTTTAGAGGTTTTTTTTGATTATGTCACTACCCAAGAAAAGAACCAGCCCAATGGGTTTTCAGTATTCTACAGAGTGTGGTGATCTGTCTGCTAAAGCAGATCTTCACTTGATTTGTGTTTTGTGCTTAGGGTTTGACCACCTGAAGGCAGATTGTGAAATCTGTAAAACTTTCCTCAGTCGATACTTGATAGGCGATTGAACCGACTGAAGGAAAAATGTCTGACAAAGGCTGCTGACCCAGCTTCAAATAAACCGTTTCCTTCACAAAAGAGAAACCAAGGTGTATAGGGTAATAATAATAATACAGATTCTTATGTCTTCGAGTCTGCCAAGAAACATTCATAAACAAGCAAGAGTACCAATGAATGTTTATTAGACTACTTATGCCAAGCATGTGACAAAGAAAATCACAAGGAGATGATGGGTTTCTACCACTCTCCTGACAGATGTACATAATCTCCAGTATTTCTAGAATCTTAGGTTCTCCAAGATCTTGTTCTCTCCCCACTCTCCTAGAGCTACAGTAGGTTGCACAAGGCTATATACTACAGAAACATAGAAACATAGAAGCTGACGACAGAAAAGGACTGCAAGGTCCATCCAGTCTGCCCATTTCTTTTTCTACCTTATAGAATGTGCCATAGGCCGTTGCTCTGTCCATGGCCTATCTATTCATACTCATCTGTTGCTCCTTCTGCCTATCCCACACCTGTTTGAAGCACTGCACTGTATTCATATCCACCACTTCCTTAGATAGGCCGTTCCATGCATCCACCACCCTTTCTGTGAAAAGAACTTCCTCACATTACCCCTTAATTGGCCTCCCTTAATCTCATGCTGTGTCCTCTTGACCTGCTATTTTTCTATATTGAAACATGCTAGACTCTTTCTGCCTTGCTAATGCCCTTAAGGTGTTTGAATGTTTCAATCATATCACCTCTCCCTCCTTTGCTCTAGGGTATACATATTGAGTTCAGTTAATCTGTCCTCATATGTTTTCTGATGTAGTCCTGCACATTTGGTTGCCCTTCTCTGGACTGCCTCAATTTGGTTAATGTCCTAGAGGTCTGTTTGGATGATTTCAGGTCATCGGTGAAGATGACACCCAAGTCTCTTTCTTCCCTTGTGACTGCCAGCAACTCCTCCCAGCCTATAGGTGGCTTCAAGGGTTTCTCTTCCTATGTACAATCTTGCACTTCTTTGCATTAAACCTCAGTTGCCACTTTTCCGACCATTTTGCTAGTTTATCCAGATCTCTTCTCATTCTGCCCACACCATCTGGATCATCTACTCTGTTGCAGATCTTGGTGTCATCTGCAAACAGACAAACCTTACCCTCCAGTCCATCTGCAATGTCACAGATGAAGACATTGAAAGTACTGGCCCTGGACTGATCCTGAGGTACCCCTTATGACTTGCATCTCTTCTGACTGTATACCGTTTACCACCACTCTCTGTTTTCTGCTCGTCAACCAGTTTGCCACCCAGTTGACCAACGCCTGACCCACCCAGAGCCTACCAGCATAGCAACAGATATTACCTCATAGTTGCAGAGATGAGAAACAATATGTATTGGATAATTACTTAGGAGATAGAATTACTAATGAGTATCATATAGGACAAATAATATGCTTCGTTTGCATTATAGCTTGGACAAAAGAAGTGCTATGTGGTTCAAACTACACCTGGCATTTCTTGCCTGTGTATAAACATAACAAAGGTTTTCTCTCTGTGTGTCAGCTTGCATAGACAAAGAGAAATGCTGACTGGCCACTACTACATATGACTATATGAGAATATATATATAGTGTATATATGAGAATGTATATATAGTGTATAAAGTAATCACTGATGATCCCTCAGAGTCATCTTATCAGTAATTAGGTAGATTATATATGGAGTATATGTAAAAAGACGAGCATAATGCGCTATAGTGAGGTATAATAGTCATGCATAATCTAATCCATATAAGGATGTAAACATTAGCAAATATTAGCAGCAAAGCACATTCCTGGCATACATGCTTATATATCGGATGCTTAACTCTATATATTAGTGCAAAATAGCAGTATAATAGACCAGTGTGAGGTGTATGTGGGATGATAGGGCATAACCCAGGCATGACACCCTTTGACTTGAGTGATGATTCCTCGGGGAAAAAAGAGAAGCTTAGCTACTGCCTCTGAACCAGCAAGTTCTGCGAAAAAGGAAGGAAAAACGCTCTGGTAGTCAACTGCAACTGACAAGTCCATCAGTTCCTACCGCTGAAGAAATAGCTAGCACTATTAAAATTATTCAGGTGCTGCAAACCAGTACTCTGGTTCGGTTCAGTGGCCCGTTCACAGACCTTGATTCAGGATCTGGGTTCTTCCTCAGTTCCCAGTTCCTTTGAACATTTTCTGAGAGTTATGCTGTGGGTGAAGATGAGGATGAAGATGATGATGATGAGGATTGTGGGTGGGGAGCCTCCTGAACCAGATGTCTCCTGACCCTCAGCATCCCGACTCTCTGATAAGGGAGCTGAGGATTTTCAACTCATTTTACTTTTATGAAGCAAGTGGCACAAAGCGGGATCTCCACCCAAAATCCACAGAGGAGGAGGAGCCAGACTACATGGAAATGATAGATGTGCCAACAACAAAAGGCTGTTGTTGCCCATCCACAAATCCCTAAAGAGACAGGCCTCTAGGATTTTTGCAGACCCCCTCTTCCATTCCCCAATGGACAAGAGGATGGACAGGAAGTACTGGGTTGCCAAGTCCTTAGCAGAGTTCCTCTTTGGACACCCCAGCCATGAAGGGATGATGCAGGCTGCTGCATCTGACAAAGCAGGTATTCCCTTGCATCACACTCACCTGATAAAGATTCTGGAAAGATGGATTCTATGGCCAAGAAGTCCTATCTGGGTGCTTCTTTGGCCATTAGACAGGCCACCTATAGGGCTTATGTTTCCAGATATCAAAAAGTCTCTGGAACACAGTCTTAGAGATTGCCAAGGCGTGCCCTGGACCCATGGCATCAGACCTGGCTGAAGCTGCAAAAGGGGCATAGAGACTTCACACTGTCAATTTCATATGGCAGTAGATGCCAGTGATATAAGAGCCAGGCAAATGGCAACTTCAGTTTTCCTGTGAGATTTGCTTGGCTAAGGGCCACCAGTCTGTCCCAGGACACCCAGACAAAGGCTTTGGATTTCCTTGTGAGTCACATCTCTCTTTGGTGAGCAGACCGAGGCTTACATGAAGAAGATGGACATGTACAAGCTGGCCTATAAGAATGCTGCTGCTAAGGAAAAGCAGCAGCATCTCTGAAGTATCCGAGTAATGGGGGTAAGGGTAGAACCCACTATAGACCTTTCCTCCAGGCTATGGCACTGCCAGCCTATCAACCTCAGAGATGGTACTTCAGAGGCAAGGCAGAAGGGGCAGCAACCATGCTGGCCCCAACACTCAGCCAAGTGCTCAAACTAAGCAGACCCCTGAGGAGTCTGTCAGGTTCACCTCCCACTTTTAGTAGGAGGCTGGCTGGCTGGCTCATCTCCAGGCTTAGGAATCCATTACCTCAGACAAGTGAGTCTTGGAAGTAGTGAGCCAGAGGCTTGCCCTCAGTTTAAGGTTCTACCAAACTTAGGGCAAGATTTTTCAGACCTGCCACCCTTTCAGAAGTAGCTCTTTTGGAGGAGGAAGTAGAAAACTCATTCAGGACAAGGCAGTAGAGCCTGTTCCTGGGCCCAAAGGGGATGGGTTTCTACTCAAGGTACTTCCTCACTGTAAAGAAAACAGGGAGTGGTGACCATACTGGATCTCAGACATCTAAACAGGCATTTGACAAAGCCAAAGTTCAGAATGGTCACTCTGGCTACCATTCTCCTATTCTCAGGAAGGGAGATTGGCTGGCATCTCTGGACTAAAAGATGCTTACTTCCATATCCCCATAAGGCAATCTGACAGAAGGTACCTCAGATTCAGGTTGTCATCATGCCATTACCGTTCAGCCTGACTTCAGTTTCAAGGGTGTTTACCAATGCCTAGCAGTAGTGGTAGCACATCTAAGGATGCATGGGAGTTGCAGTCTTCCCATACTTGGACAACTGGCTAGTGGTAGGCCAGTCTTCCCAGCAATTCAAAGAAGAACTGACCACCACTCAGGATATCCTGTGTACACTGGGCTTCCTGGTAAACCAGAATAAAAATCAGTGCTACACCTGTTCAGCTCCTGGAGTTCGTAGGGGTGGAGCTAGACACTCTAAGAGGAAGAGCCTTCCTCCCTCAGGGAAGGGGGGCAGCCTGTTGCAGTTGGCAAACTCTTTCGATACTGCATACCCCAGACCAGCAAGGCATTTTCTTCAGCTATTAGGACACATGGCTGTGTCAAAAGCAATAGTGCAAGGTTCCAGATTCCAGATGAGGGACATCAGTTCCACCTCAGATCTCACTGGTCTCAGAAAAGAGATTCCCTGTCAAAATGGTACCAGTCACAGGAACCCTTCTCCAGGCAATATAGTGGTGGCAGAAAAGGACAGCCTCAGAGAAGGTGTGCCTTTGCTGCAGCTGCCAACATCAACAGTCTTTGACGGATGCTTCCCTCCTAGGATGGCGTGCCCACTAAGGGAGCACATTGCACACGGTACCTGGCTCCAGCAGGAGTCTCTGCTTCACATAAACCTACTGGAACTCGGGACAGTATACCTGGGCATTCAGTCATTTGCTTCAATGATTTAAAGCAAGGTGGTTCAAGTCAGAACAGACAATACAACCACAATGTACTATATAAACAAACAAGGGGCACAAGGTCGTCTCCCTTTGTGCACAGAGGCCATGAAAGTGTGGAATCTGGCTTACTCCCTGGGGATCTCCCTTTCAGCAGTTCATCTCCAGGGAAGGACAACATCCTAGCAGGTGCCCTCAGCAGGATCAACCAGAATCACCATGAGTGGTCACTAAACAGGCAGATCCTGTAAGTGGTGTTCAGAAGTGTAGTAGCGTGGGTATAATAACAGACACAGTAGGCAGTAAATAAAGTGCATAAAAAACACTAGCTTGCATTTGTCAATTTATTTTGACACTTCAAACATAATAAAGAAAATAAAAATATTTACAAAAGGAAAAGGATGTTAGTCCTTTACACCAAATCAACAGGATATAATTCTTCTTCAATAATAATAAAATAATTCCTGAATTTTCATTCTTCTTGCACAGTGTGTAGCCTACACACTAAACTCCTTCTCATGTCAGAAAGCTACTAAACCACCTATCTAGCTACTTAGCCCTGGTGGTGAGTTTATATGATATAGCTAGGGTGACAACACAGTCAGGTGACCCTCATTAATTAGAATGACCGTTTATCTTACTTTCACCCCACTGAGGCCGTTAATCATTCTGCAAGGTTTTGCAGGAAAACAGGAATTACGTTTTTATTCATCTGTAAACACTGTATCTGTCTTACTAACACTTCTTAACCCTTAATTATAAGGCCTCAGAAAATTGAGGGGCTAAGCTCCTCCCATCAAGGAGTGACCTCACAGCCTATGCAGCTATATAAACAGCTATTATTTGGGCTGCCAGCCCTATAGTAGAGTGTTTGAATCCACATGAGTAATTACAGCTTAATACCTTTTTTTTAATTTTCTTTTTATTAAAAAAGAAAAGGGTCATGACCGCAATACATTACAGACAATTACTTTGTTAGTCTATCTCTTTCTACATTTTCTGTCCACATTTTGATTGAAAACATACATTCCTTTAGACCCCTCATGATTCCCCATAACTCCCTATGGGAGGAAAGATTCCAAACTTAGTCTAAAGTTCTCCCTCCCTTCTCTTTTCATCTCCTCCATCTCCAATCATCCAGGTATAAAGTCTGAGTCTCTGCTGGAAATGTAAAATACCCATGATCTCCACAATAGCTCGGCCTGTGGGGCTTTGTTATGTATTTTAGCCAAAATAGTCTCTAGATAATAAATATTAGATACTATCTTGTTCCAGTCCCTATGGTCGGAACTGTCTCTGACATCCGCCATCTTGTTGTGCTTTTGGCAGCCGCTATGTAAATCGGTAGCAAAGTTTTGTGCCAGGCTGGGGTATGTGGGGGACAAATTGCCAGGAGAACCATTTCAGTTGTTAGTTTGAACCCTTCTCCCAGTCTGTCATTGCCTGTTGTAAATTACACCAATATGGCATTAATAGGGGCATGACCAAAAGATATGAGCAAGGTCAGCTAACTGGCATCCACAAGATCTCCAGCATCTACCACAGGAGGAAGGAGATATTTGATTAGAATGGCTGGGGACCTAAAAAGTACTCTGCATTTCCAAGCAAATTCCTCCAAATACTTGAATGAGTTATCTTACAAGCCATAGCGAACCCAAAAGCCAATCATGTTCTGAGATTTAAATCTCAAATCTCTATCCAGCTTCTCATGATAGAAAGTGATGAGTCACCCATTCCCTGGTGAAAGACGTGGTAAATATGGCCTACTAAATGTTCCCAGTGCTGACCAGTTATGGCATCTTCTATGAGTTTCAAACTTTGGAGCTGGATTGGGCATCTATAATGTTACATCCCTTTGTCTTGATAGTTTTAACCTGGGTATATCTATAAATGTCCCCTTCAGGTAAACCATAATTTCTCTGTAGTGTTCCAAACTAGACAGTGCCTCTTTCTGTTATAAATTGTCCCACCCTCCTCCATCTAATAAAGGTGTGATCTAATGTGGCTGGGATAAAAGAACCATCCTCTGAGATCAAAGTGAATTGAAAAAAATCTTTAAAGCCTTTATTTTTCTTTAGATGGTACCATTGTGTTAAGATTTGAACTGTGAAGGGTGCAAAGTGTCTCAGGTGTGGGGCCTTGTCCACCGAGGCCATGGTAAGCTTAATACCTTTTGAATATATGTTAATATCTCAGGTGTCTCTGAGTTGGTTAGGGAAGGGAGATTGAAAGCTGCCTTCTGATCTCCCTTCTCCTGCCAGCTCCTGAGACCTGAGAAAGTAGCTGGTAAAACTGAACTTTGCCATAGTTTGTTTCTTTATTTTAAATTATAATTCTTTAGTCCAACCTTGCTACACCATTATATCTTTATGTAGGCACCTTTATTTGGCTCTAAGCCCATTCATTCTTTTCAGTCTAGCAGCATTTGTTATATCAAGCCAACAGCTGAAATATCATTTGGCCCTTTCAAACAACATGAGGTCTTGCTATATTATGACACATGCAGTGAGTCCCAACCTTGAACTGCTCGGAGGTGAAAGAGTTAATTTTCCATGCCAGGCATGGGCAGCTGAGCTCGAGCTCGGTTGAAACTCTGTCTGTTGTTCTTCAAACTCAAACCGTCTGATTCTTTACTCCGCCTCACTGAACAGTCGCTCAGGAGATTTCTTCTTCTATACAGTTCATTTTCGGTTAAAGTATTGTTTTCTCGGTTTTCGACCCGAATTTAAATATAACTAGTCGGTTCAGACTCTGTCTGTGGTATTTGTGAGTACTAGATAGGTTTACATTAATTCTCTTCTGTGTGGAACTTGTAGCGGTTATTGGTTCGGTTTGAACCGATCAGGTTGTTTAAAATATCTTAATCTGTGATTTAGAGTGTAGTTACCGGTTCTTATCGGTTCTAAAAAAGCAGATTTTATTATGTTTTTTCCACGACCCGTGCTACGGTTGGGAACCGATAAGAGGGTCTTACCTGACAGATTGCCATAAGCGGTAAGTTTGGTTAGGACTGGCACTATGTCTGAGAAACCCAAAAGAAAAACGGGCCCACTGGGTTTCAACACTGCAGTGTGTGTGGGAAGTCTTTGCCAAGGCTGACCCCCACCACTGAAGTTTATTGTCTGGGGTTTGACCACCTCAATGCAGACTGCCAGATTTGTAAAAATGTTCCTGCAGCTACCCTGGAAGCGAGAGTTGGCAGGCTCAGGGAAAGGAGGCCAAAAGTCAGCTGAACGGATGACCAGCCGGTTCGGTTCAACCCAAACCAGAGAGATGCCCTCTGACCAGAGGCGAGACTTCTCGGGCAAAGGAGATCCGACTCTGAGGTCGGTTCCAACAAAAGGACTAGGAATCAGCTGGTGTGGAGCCAAACGTTCCTCTCCAACCGCTGAAGAAATAGCCAGCGATTAAAATTGTCCAGTCGCTTTCCCTGGTTCCGACCGAACCGACACTATCAGGTAAGCACCGGTTCGACGGTTCCAGGTTCAAGTATGATTTAGGAATATTATGAACCGGAGGAGGAGGAAAGAGGAAGTATGAGGAGAGTGAATGTGGATTTGAAAATCTGGATGTGCCCATTGACCCGGACATCTCCCAGACAGACCTTCAGGTAGTCTCCTTCTAGGCTTTCTAGGTCCCTTCTCATTTTATGTTTTATTAAAAGTGGCTGAAACCTCCAGCTCCCTATGGAGGAAGTTGTGGATGACCAAGAGGAGCCTGACTATGTGGAAATGATGGATATCCCAGAGTCTAGGATACTGTCTATTCCTTGCATAAATCTTTTGGAAACAGACATTTAAAATTCTAAACATTCCTCACACTATACCTCCTGTGGATAAGAGAATGGACAAGAGGTGCACATTGTCAGGCTCTGATATGATTCCTTACACAACAATGCAGCCATGTTGGGGTAGTGCAGGCTGCATCCTGTGACAAGCAAATATTCCCTTGGCTTCACACTCCCCAGACAAGGATTCCAGGAGGATTGATGCCATGGCAAAGAAACAGTACATGCAGCATCCTTGGGACTCAGACAGGCAAATTATATGGCTTATGTTGCTAGATATCAGAAATCTAGATGGGATACTGTTATGGCTCTAGCAAAACAGGGTCCCTGGCCAGCTTGCCAAGGAGCTGGAGCAGGTGGCTGCTGATGGTCTTGAGGCATCTGGTGCAATTCCATGCTGCAGTGGACTCCAAATGATGTGTCATCAGAGTCATGGCTACATCTGTGGCACTTTGCAGAATGGCTTGGCTCAGATGTACTAGCCTGTCACAGGATACCCAGACTAAGGCCATGGATTTTCCTGTTGTGGGTAATTCTCTGTTTGGGAGCAGAGAATTACATGAAGAAAATGGATGAGTATAGGACCACCTATAGAGTGCACAGGCCAAGGAAAGGCGGGCCACTCCTCAAAGGCAGCTTCCCAGGGCAGGGGCAGGCCTTTTCATGGGCCTTTTACCAACAAGAGCCTCCTCTTCTGCTTATGCACAGAGGGTTCATTAGAGGGAGAGGCAGGCGAGGTACAAGCAGGCCTGCTTCACCCCTCAGCCCAAAGCCCTGCCAAGCAGGCACCCTGATGGGGTTGCCAGGGCCGATTCTCAGCTACCTGTAGGGGCAGGCTGGCTTACTTTGTCCAGGACTGGGAGTCTCTGACATCAGACAAGTGGGTCCTGGAGTAGTAAGCCAGGCACTGGTTCTCAGCTTCAAAAGTTTCAAAGATGAGAACCAGATCCTTTCCACCTGCAAATCCATCAGAGCAATTGCCCTAGAGGCAGAAGTCTCTTCCCTCCTAGCTCTCAGAGCTGTGGAAAGGGTTCCACCCCTACACCAGGGCAAAGGATTGTACTCCAGGTACTTCCTTACCCCAAAAAAGACAGGAGAATGGCGGCCCATCCTGGATCTCAGATACTTAAACAAGCACCTTTTAAAACCAAAATTCAGAATGGTGACTCTGGAATTATTCTACCCTCTCTAAGGCCAGGGGACTGGCTAGCGTCCCTGGACCTCAAGGATGCCTACTTCCCATATTCTCATCAGAAGCTCCCATCGAAGTACCTCAGGTTGAGCTGCCCTCAGGTCATTACCAGTTCAGAGCAATGCCCTTTGTCCTCACCTCTGCTCCAAGGGTATTCACAAAATGCCTGGCAGTAGCAGTTGCTTCCCTAAGAAGGCAAAATTGCCATCTTCCTTACCTGGACGACTGGCTCATAGTAGGCCAGTCCCCAGACAAATCAGATTACACCTACAGATAACTCAGCAACTGCTCACCTCTCTAGGTTTCCTTCTGAATCTTTCAGAGTCAGTTCTAGAGCCTGTCAGTTCTTCACCTTCATAGGCGCAGGAGCTGAACACGGAGAAAGCCAGAGCCTTCCTTCCTTTGGACAGGGCAAGGACCCTGGTCTCTCTGGCCTCCTCTTTCACCCTGCAGGTCTCTCGACCAGCAAGGCATTTCTACAGCTCCTGGGGCACATGGCTGCTTCTACAGCAGTAGTGCAGGAGCAAGATTTCAGATGAGGGACATCCAGTTCCATTTGAGAGCCTTTTGGTCTCAAAGGAAGGACCCTCTAACCAAGTTGACCCAGTGATTCGAACCCTGATCCAGGCCCTACAGTGGTGGCAGGATCAGAGCAATCTGAGACAAGGGGTTCCTTTTGTCCTCAGTCTCACTCCTTAATCCTTACAGCGGTGCATCCCTCTTGGGGTGGGGAGCTCACATGGGCGACCTCACTGCCCAGGGTTGTGGTCCCCTCAGGAATCTCTGCTCCACATCAATCTGTTGGAACTCAGAGCAGTTTTCTAGCACTTCAGTTGTACAGGTCAGAACAGACAACACCACCACAATGTGGTACATCAACAAGCAGGGGGCACTCGGTCTCACGGCCTTGTGCTTGAAGCAATGAAGTTGTGGTCTCTGGCTTACTCCCTGAACACCTCCCTTACGGCAGTTCACCTCCCAGGCAAGGACAATGTCCTGGCAGATGCTCTCAGCAGGATTTCCCAGGGCCATCACGAATGGTCACTGGACCCCCTGGTCTTGGAGGTGATATTTGCCAGATGGGGCACCCACAGATATATCTTTTGCAGCCCCAGACAATCACCAACTTCCCTTTTTGCTGCAGGCCCCAGTGTTGGGCTCAGTCCTCTGGATGCCTTAGTTCTCAATTGGGAAGGGAAGTTTCTCTATGCTTTCCCCCTTCCCTCTCCTGTTCAAGTGCTAGTCAAAATCAGATCTCAACCCTGCAAGATGATCCTGATTGCTCCAGACTAGGCCAGACAACCCTAGTATCCACTCCTACTGTCCTTAGCAGTCCATCTTCCCCTGTCTCTTCCCAGGAATCACAACCTGTTAACCTGTGCTCAGGGGAGGGTTTTGGTACCGAACCTCAAATCTTTCAATCTCAAGGCCTGGCTTTTGAAGAGTTAGAGTTTGCTGATCTACACTCTCCCAAGGTGTAATGGATATACTGAGGCTTCTAGGAAATCTTCCACCAGGGCTACTTATCATTCAAATGGAAGGGATTTTCCATATGGTGCTCTGGAAAGCATATTTCCCCAGAATCTGCTGATTTACCCACAGTCCTGGACTATATGGTCCATTTAAATACCTTGGGGGCTGAGACCAGCTACCCTAAAAGTGCATCTGGCAGCTGTGTCTGCTTTTATTTCAGCAAGTAAGCCCTCTTCTCTTTCAGCTCATCCTGTATTCTCCAAGTGTTTCAAGGGATTGCTTACACCAACCCTCCATTCGGGACCCTGCCCCTGCCTGGGATCTTAATGTTTGCATTGCTCAGCTTATACAACCCCTTCAGCCTTTGTCTTCGCAGAGCTTAAGTACTTGACTTGGAAGACTGTGTTTCTGGTAGCCATCACTTCTGCCAGGCGCCTAAGTGGAATTACAAGCTTTGTCAGTGGAGTCTGATTTTATCTCCTTTCATAGAGATAAGGTGGTCCTCAGGACTAACAGGAAGTTCTTGCCTAAGGTGGTTTCAGATTTCCACCTTAATCAATCTTCATCTCTTCCAGTGTACTTACTGACCATTCCTCCTCTGGCGAGAGGGAGGCTGCACAGTTAGATGTGAAGAGGCCCTTAGTTATTACATAGAGCGTACCAAGGGTCACAGGTTTGACTCCCTCAACTGTTCCTCACTTATGGTGAGGTTGGTAAGAAACCTGCCACTAAAAGATCCATTGCCAGGTGGATTGTCTCTTGTATCAATTTTGCTATGAAAACTGGGTAAGGTTCCTCCCTCAGGCCTGAGGGCTCACTCTACCAAGGTACAGGTGCTTCCCTGGCTGCTGCCAGGGACATCCTATTCTAGAGATATGTCAAGCAGCTACCTGGAAAACAGTTCACACTTTTACTAAGCATTACTCCCTGGACATCCAGGCTAGGAGTGATGCTCGGTTCTAACACAGCTGTGCTTCACAGCCTATTTCCTAAGTAGGTTCTGTCCCTCTCCATGGAGTACTGCTTTGTAGTCTGCATATGTCATAATATAGCAAGACTTCATGTTGTTTGAAGAAAAAATTACTCACCTTAGTAATGTTGTTTCTTCTAATGGAGTCTTGCTATATTATGACCTCCCTCCTCCTGCCCTCTCAGAACCTCTGTTTTTTGGGATGTGGGTGGGCAGTGCAGTGTTGGCACTAGTAGGTGCCCACCTTGTTGTTTTTCACCCCTCCTTTCTTGGGGTGACTTGGTGTGTGTTTTTCATTTTTGGGTCTCCTGACTTGAGTCTTTGTTTTGGGACCAAAAATGTGTCTTATTTAGTAGCCAGTTGGCTAGTGTAGGTTACAGCTTCTACACAGGACCTCAGTGAGTTTAGCTCGTAAAAGATCTGGCGGTTTGAGCTTGAAGAACAACAGACAGAGTTTCACCCGAGCTCAGGCTCAGTGTTCCATACCTGGCATGGAAAGTTAACTCTTTCACCTCGGAGCATCTCAAAGGTTGGGACTCACTGCATATGTCATAACATAGCAAGACTCCATTAGAAGAAACAACATTACTAAGGTGAGTATTTTTTCTTCTCATCTGTGGCCCATTAATCTATCAGAGCAGATCCAGTTACAACATTCTGGGGCTGCAGTCAACTCTACTGGACACATTTTCATTGTTAGATACTACAGGTCTTGTCTCTTTTCCTACCTGTAGTGTCACACCTTACATCCTGTTTTTTTTCTTTTTTGCTGCACCATGCATTTTCTCCCATAATCGGAGCACCATTCTGCTCTAATCACCTCTGTATTCTCAGCGCATCTTGTGGCGCTTTGGAGCATCTTTCTGTTCGAAGCAGACCACTGAGCCAGTCCTTCTCCGTTTCAGGATACTGTCCTCTGCTGCAAATATTGACAAATGGAGCCGCATATAAAAGTGAGTGGCTCATGGCTTTCACTTAGTGGTGCCTCAGGAATGGAGCCTTACAGGGACCACAGTTTCTTCCTACCAGGGCACCTCTTCTGAAAACAGGGCACTTATTTGTTGTAGCTGCGCTGCGATGTGCGCTAGTAAATATCTCCCAGTCAGGAGCTCACAGCTAAGCCCTGTAACCCCCTGCAAATGGGGGTTCCCAAAAGACTTCCAGGAGCTTGCTTGAATGCTCCAAGCCTGAATGGTGTTTGGCGTTTAAGCCATTTATCAGTGAGTGTTTTAGAACCTCTGGTACTGTCTCTTTAAGAGCTGTCTGCTTGCAGACATAATTAGTTGTATGGGGGACTGTGTGTTTCTTTGATTGAGTACCACTCAAGCTGCTGCCAATTCACCCCATTTTTGCAGTCACTAGGAGTGCAAAGGGAACCTGTCTGAAAGATGTAACTGATTGCCAGAAATCATTTACAGTAATAATAAAATTACAGTTTGTCTAACCTGCTTTCTTTGCAGTCAGAACTGTCTGCCTAGTTCCCCATTCTGGTTTTGAACTGCTGAACTGGACCAATCAGTGTGGGTAAACTAGCTCTAAAATGATGCCTTAGACGAATCAGAACTTGGGACTCATAATCTGAGCCAGCCACAAGAGGATTGTATGGGCAGTGACTCTGGGAGATGTAGTTTAGACTTGTTGCCTTTTGGACCAACAGCAGCAGTCTATTGTGGTGACAGCCAATCCAGTCAAGAACTGGGAGGAACTCAAAGGAAGTGCCAGTTTTTGTCTGTTGGGAGTTTCAGTTTGAGATCTGAAAGTGAAGGGGAAAGAAACCCTGTGCTCCTTCAATGCACAGTTTCAGTCAAAAAGCGTGTGCAAGGCCCAGAGTTCCGGTCTACAACTTGTGTAACTGCTTGTTAGGACTGAATCCGTCCTGTGAAAAGAATCAAAGGATCTCTGAAGAGTAGAAACCAGGCTCACCCTGTAGAAGACTGAAGAAATTGTTGAATTACACTCGGTCTGTCAGGAACTGAATCTGCTGTGTGTTCTCCTGGTTATTGTGCAGTAATTGCGATTGGGATACAGATGCAGCCTGCCTGGTATAGTGCTTTCTTTTTTACCATATAAATGTGTGAGAGTCTCTTGGAGATCAAAGTAGCCCTGCTGACATTGAAGGACCATATCTTCTTTGGAGTGTGAGTACTAATTAGAGTCGCTCCCTGTTGAATTGCCACATTAAATCCAAATGGAATTACTGTACTGCTGACTGTTTAATTTTCCTTTTCTCTGTGTGAAAGGGCCCCTACCAGCTGCCACGGTTTGGACTAGCCACTAGGGCCTGGGTACCCAGGGACAGTAACTGGTAGGGATAGGCCTGTGCACAGAGCCATAGGTAGATAGTAAAGTGATAAGCTAATTAACCTGATTTCCCCTGTCCTTGTTATATCCCCTAAATAAATCAGAGCTGTTTGTTTCAACAAAGTTATACTGCCTGAGGTATTTGTCTATGTTAAAGTACTGTACTGTGATTGTTGCACTGTATCTTATTTTACAGGATGTCCAGTGCCTGAACCAGCCTTGGGAGTAAGTGTATACTGTGAAGGTAATTCTGCTATATTGTGTGGGCCACTAGTGGGAAGAAAGGGGTTGCAGTGTCCCAGAGGGCTGTGACCAAGTAAGTTTAACTATTGCAAACCCTGACCTCTGGGTGGAGGCACCGCCATTGGATCCAGGCCCCTCAACCTGTTAGTGGCAAATCAGGCAGGGTAGTAGCCCCTGGGATAGCGCCATCTAGGGTTACATTTTGGAGGCTCACCGCTGGGATTGTGTGTCCTCTAGTGGCCATATTTACAAACCACTGTTAAGGGAAAATAAATAAATAAATAAATAAATGGGTACCCGACAGAAGTGGCTGTGCACGGCTGGTGAGTGGTGTACTGGGGAGGAGATCGACCCCAAAATGCTATGCTTATCCTGGACATCCCCTGGGTATCAATACGGACACTGTGCAGGAGTACTTTCCAAGGTGGAAGGTTTACAAAATCCTGTGGTGGTGGGTCGACGCTAATCTGCTCACCCACACTTTCCTGGCCTAGTAGAGTTTAAGGATCCCATAGATAGCTCCAAAGTACCACAGACCATTACCCAGAGGAGCCCTCACTGCTTGGAGAGTGATAACTAAGGACAGTAAAGACCGGAGAATGAGCCCCCACCACTATCTGAAACTTTGAGGAGAAATTTGCTAAATGGTTGCTGGGAGAAGGAAAACTGTGGAGGACTTGAAGAAACTATTCTTGCCACCTGGGGTGTTCCTCCCCAACACCCTCTCCTGCTCCAGTACCGTAATGGTGGCTGAACCAATGCAGACTCCTATTTCTGCACCTGCCATTAGTCACGACTCTTACGAAGGTTGAGGATCTTCTCTGACCCTCCCACCCCCAAGGGAGGATGACTGGGAGACCTGGATAGACTATGTTGCCCCCAAGTGCTAGAATGGCAATGCTCGGGCTCGAGCGAAGAGGGTTAGTGAGAGCCTCCGAGGTCCTGCCCTGGCTACCATCCGTGCTAAGCGGGCCAGTAACCCTAAGCGACTGCACAAGCCTATCTTGAGGCCTTGGAGAATGTGTATGGGAGCCCAGATTCTGATGAGGACCTATGGTGGAGAGTAAGAAGTACTGTACAACAGTACCAAGGAGTTGTTGTCTGTGTATGTCTCTCGGCTGGAAAAATTGTTGCAAGAATGCCTCAGAAAGGGTAGTTTGCCAGCGATTGAACTGGACCGAACCAGACTGGACAGAATCTTAAGTCTGCCCCTTCTCAGAACTGCTGTTGCTTCAGTTACGCCTGGCAAATCGACTGGAATCCCCACCCTCCTATGATGAGTTAATGAGAGAAATTGAGGAGTTGAGAAAAGGCGACCTCGGGAGGGACCTGCACCAATAGCTGTGGCTATGACCAGTGACTGAGGTGGCCCATCAAGTGAAGTTCAGGGGCAGAGGTTGGCAGTCAATGAGTGCTCTGATAAGGAAAAAGATATGCCACAATGGGGTGAACTGTTGAGAGAGATCCGGGAATTCAAAACAGTCCCTTTATGAGAGCCCACGCCTGCAATGCAGAGCCCGACCTATATCCGACTGCATCTGCTATGGGGGTGGGGATACCCACCCATGTATCTCCTGCTGATAACAGCTCCGAACTCGATTCCTTGACCATGGAAGTGGAGAAACTGGCGAGATGTCTCCAAATGCTTATCACGCCAGAGACAGAGATGGCACCAAGGTTTCCAGTTAGTAATACCCGCCCTGGCTCCCAGTGTGGCACCTCGGCCAGCTCAAACTCCAAAAGTATGTTTTGCTATAATTGTGGGAAGGATGGGCACATGAAAGGGAATGCAATCCCCAAAGACACTGACAAAGTTGCATATAGGCTACAAGGAGGCTTGGGAGAACAAATCAGTGGTTAAGAGGTGCACGAAATGATCCCAGTGAGGCACCAAAATGCTAATTCACGTCCTTTTGTGGCAAGGTCAGTTGCCCAGGCCCCACTACCGCCTCTCCAGACTGGTCCAGAATAGTGGGTCCCTCCATGGAGACCACTGTAAAGGTAAATGGAGTGTCTACAAGAGCTGTATTAGACAGTGGCTCCCAAGTGACAATTATGTTTCAAGATTGGTATCAGAAGCATTTGTCAGGCGTACCCTTACAACCATTAGAAGGACTGCATGTATGGGGTTAAGTGAGAAGGCCTACCCTATTCTGGGTATATCGAATTTGGCTGTCTTTCCCCACCTCCGTGGCTGGGTGGCCGAACAAGTAGAGACCCTAGCCTTAGTGTGTCCCCACTGGACTGTATGATGGTGTCCCTTTGTTGATTGGAACAAATGCTCATATGTTCAGAAGGCTGGCACATTTGTGTTATGAAAACAGGGGTCAAAGACTAGTAGAGCTTTAAGAGTTCCGGCTTTAATTAAGAAGGCCTATGAGGCACAGAGAGATGCTGAAAATATAGAACCAGAGGAACCGGTTGGAATTGTATGGAAGAAGGATCCTGAGTCTCTGATCCTGGCACCAAATGCCAGTGTACCTTACAGGAGAGGTCCGTATCAGAAAGGATGTTAAGAATAAAATATTAATGTTGGATGCACCAAGGCGTGGAAAATTGCCAGAGGGACTGCTGGTCAAGCCTAGTATTTTGCCCGCTAGAGCCATGCTTATGCCAGAAGGGTAATGGTCCAAGTTCATAATGTGTCTGAAAGAGACATTCGAGTAAATAGAGGTTGCATCCTGGCTAATGGCATTGTGCAGACACTGCAGTGCTACCCAGCAGCAAGAGTTCAAGGAAGAATGACAGAGTAGCAGCCTGACTTGTTTGATTTGGCAACTCCCGCTGCCAGCTGAATGGAAAGTGAGGATCAGTGAGAAGCTTGCCCAGAGAGACCAGGTGTTTTCTTTAAAGGAATGGGGCGTGGGATCGTGCAAGGAGCTGAGCACAATATCCGGCTGCTGGTCGAAAGACCATTTGTGAGAGGTCTCGACGCCTGGCACCTGCTGATATAGATGATGTGGGGCGGCATCTGCCAAGAAGATGTTAGTGGCTGGTGTAATACAAGAATCAGAAGCCCTTATGCTTCCCCATTGTGTAGTGAGGAAAAGAATGGGACAGTAAGGATGTCGTGGTTATCGCACCTTAAACGGCGGACTATCCACAATCAGTACACAATGCCCGCATTCAGGATGCTTTGGACTGCCTAAGCGGGAGCAAGTGGTTCTCTGTGCTGGATCTCGCAGTAGGTACTACCAGATCCCGATGGCCCCAGAAAGGACCGTGAGAAGACAGCCTTTATCTGTCTAAACGGCTTCTATGAATTCATGAGGATGCCTCAAGGGATTTCAGGTGCCCCAGCCACTTTTCAGCGATTGATGGAGGCGTGCAGTGGGGACATGAACTACTAAGTGCCTGGTATACCTAGATGATGTTATTGTGTTTGGCAGCTCACTGGAGGAACATGAGAGCAGATTATTTAAGGTATTGGATCGACTGGAGGACTTTGGCCTTAAACTGTCCATTGATAAGTGTCAATTCTTTCAAACATCAGTAAAGTATGTAGGACACATAGTATCCACGAGGAATAGGAACCGACCAAGTAAAGTTGAGGCCTTGACCACCTGGCCACAGCCCAAAATCTAAAAGAACTGCAAAGATTCCTGGGATTCTGTGGTTATTATCGGCGTTTCATCAAGGACTATTCAAGAGTGATCGCCTTTCTTAACCTTACTCAAGGGTATCCCCAACCCACAAAAATACCAAAGTCAGCGTCCCTCAAGACTGAAAGAGTGTATTCATCCGAGTGAAGTATTGGGGCCCGCTGGACTCCTGATTGTGAGACTACTTTTCATGAGATCATATATCAACCTACCCATGCTCCAGTGCTGGCCTATGCCGATCCAAGAAAACCTTCGTCCTGCACACTGATGCTAGCTTGCAGGGTTGGGGCTGTGTTGTACCAAACACGAGAATGGCCTGAGACCAGTGGCCTTTGCCAGTAGAAGCCTGACCCCATCCGAAAGAACTATCCTGTACATAAGTTAGAGTTCCTAGCTTTGAAGTGGCTATTGTTGACCAATTCCATGAGTACTTGTATGGGGCTAAAATACTAGTAAAAACTGACAATAATCCTTTGACCTATGTGCAGACCTCAGCTAAGTTGGATGCCACTGGCCACAGGTGGCTTTCTGCATTATCTACATATGACTATGCTCTCGAATACCGAGCAGGTCTGAACCACATAGATGCTGATGCTCTCTCCCAGAGGCCTGTTCCCCAGAATGATTGGGTCCGATTGGCAGAACCTGACATTAGGCACTCTGCGGAAGTTTGACAGGGAGGAACAAATGTCCACAGACATGATGGACTGCATGGTGGATTAGCAGGACCCTCTGAGAATTGCATACCTGCTGCTTATGCCACTTTCTGCAATGAACATTTGGTGCACTGCCTCAGCTGGACAATGACAGTATAGGCGGGCTCAATCCCGCGATCCTATGATCAAATCAGCTTTAGAAGCCCTCTATGCAGGAAAAGATGTGTCAAATTCGCTCCACTGATTTGAGAACTGCACTGTTCATACAAAGAAGGTCCTAAGTTGAAACTGATCAATAAACTGTTATATAGAAACAGTAGACAGAGGGGACAAGTAGACAAACAACAACTGGTGCTGCCCTGCCTTCGAGACTCAGTATTGAGGTCCTTGCACAACCACATGGGGCACCTTGGTATAGACAGAACACTTGACTTGGTGAGATCCAGATTCTATTGGCCTAAGATGGGGGCTGATGTGGAGCAACACACTACGAACTTGTAGTACGCTGCTTAGAGAGAGCTTTGCCCCAGAGGCTGCCCCCTTGTTAACATAACCACCAGTGCACCCATGGAGCTGGTCTGTATTGATTTTCTGAGTTTGGAGTCAGATCAAAGAAATATCAGTAATGTGCTGGTGGTCACTGACCATTCACGAGATATGCCCAAGCTTTCCCCACCAAAGACCAGAAAGCATCCACTGTAGCAAAGTACTCGTAGAAAACTTTTTTGTTCACTATGGGGCTCCACAAAGAATCCATTCTGATCAAGGAGAGACTTTGAGAGTCGTCTGATCAAAGATGCTTTCTCTGTGGGGGTGAAAGTCCAGAACCACTCCTTACCACCCCAGGGACCCACAGCCTGAGCGTTTCAACAGCACTTTGCTAGATATGCTAGGCACCCTGCACCCAAAGGACAAGCCTAGATGGAACCAACAAATTAGCACCCTGGTACATGCTTATAACTGCACCAAAAGTGATGCCACTGGGTTCTCCCCTACCGCCTGATGTTTGGAAGAGAAGCTCGACTACGGTAGATGTGTGTTTGGGGTCTCTCCTGATGGGGTTCAAGCTGACAACTATTTACAGTATGTGCAAAAGTTAAAGGCCCAGCTAACTCATGCGTACCAACTGGCTCAAACCATGGCTGCCAAAAGAAATCTGGCCAACAAAGAAAGGTATGATAAAAGGTGAGCACAGGAACTCCAGGAGGGAGATCGGGTATTGCTAAGAAATCTGGGACTGCATGGCAAACACAAGATTGCTGACAGATGGCACCATCTCCCTCACATTGTAGTGGGCAAACTAGATGATCTGCCAGTGTACAAAGTAAGGCCTGAGAACAATTCAAAAGATGTAAAAACAATGCATAGAAATCATTTACTACCCATTGGACAAATCCTGATTGAGTCTGAGCCCCCAGAAGATGCCCCTCTGGACCAGTGACTAGAGCTGCTCTAAGAAAAGATCAAGGAAGTCTGCACCTACAGAAGCAGAGTTAAAGTGTTCCCCTCACAAGTCCCAGTTGAGCATGACTGTCAGTCCATATCAGAAGAAAGTGAGAGTGACTTTGAATACTATCCTTCTTACGAACTGAGTCAATTGTTTGGGGCAATCCCTAGTCAATACTGGAGACAAAGCTGGGCCTTCTGGACTGTCTATGCCCTAGCTTCATCCCTGGAGCCAATGCTCCCAGAAAGTGAAGTGCAAAGCATCAGATCAGATGAAATGGAATCATTGTGCATGGTTGAACTGTTTGAGCTTTCAGGGAGGAAAATGATAGATTGGGGCAGACTGGTGATACACCCGAACAAGAAGAGTATTTTGAGTGCCCTGACAGTCCACTGCCAGTGTCTGAAAGCTCTCCATGCGAGCCAAATGTTGTGGACTCAGAAACTGTAACTCCTGGAGCTGAAAGTGCCCCAAGTTCTAGCCTCTCTACCCCCATGGAGACTCCCCTGACAAGTGAGAACAATGCTGAAAATGAGGCTCAGAGTGCAGAGACTGTAACAGCTCCCCTAGAAAGACTGGTCGAGCTGTAAAGCCTGTGGTGCACCCTCAGTTATGATTCCCTGGGCGCCAGTGGACCTGCCTCTCAATGTTGTCCATAAAGGAGTGTATGTGTCCCCGAGCTCATTGCCCAAACTGAGCTGTTAGTGCTAACTCCAAGTTACTTGTGTTGCCCTCTAAGTATGGTGCCTTGCCCGTCCAGCCCCAAGGTAACTGATAGGAAGGGTCCCTCTCTTCAGGTTTCATGTACAAGAGGTAATAACTTGAGTTATGGTACAATGTGTGTGTTATACTGTGTAAAGAGTGACGTACTGCAATGTTTCAGAAATGGTTCTTGGTAAAATGATGTATTGACTGATGATTACATGTGTGAGCCTAATGCAAATGTATATGGTTGCAGTTGAAACTTATAGGTACTTGCTTGACGCGGACGTCAAGCTTTTCCCAGGCCAGGAAGGGTGTAACCCCTGCAAATGGGGGTTCCTAAAAGACTTCAGGAGCTTGCTTGAATGCTCCAAGCCTGAATGGTGTTTGGCGTTTAAGCCATTTATCAGTGAGTGTTTTAGAACCTCTGGTACTGTCTCTTTAGAGCTGTCTGCTTGCAGACATAATTATTTGTATGGGGACTGTGTGTTTCTTTGATTGAGTACCACTCAAGCTGCTGCCAATTCACCCCATTTTTGCAGTCACTAGGAGTGCAAAGGAACCTGTCTGAAAGATGTAACTGATTGCCAGAAATCATTTACAGTAATAATAAAATTACAGTTTGTCTAACCTGCTTTCTTTGCAGTCAGAACTGTCTGCCTAGTTCCCCATTCTGGTTTTGAACTGCTGAACTGGACCAATCAGTGTGGGTAAACTAGCTCTAAAATGATGCCTTGGACGAATCAGAACTTGGGACTCATAATCTGAGCCAGCCACAAGAGGATTGTATGGGCAGTGACTCTGGGAGATGTAGTTTAGACTTCGTGCCTTTTGGACCAACAGCAGCAGTCTATTGTGAGTGACAGCCAATCCAGTCAAGAACTGGGAGGAACTCAAAGGAAGTGCCCGGTTTTGTCTGTTGGGAGTTTCAGTTTGAGATCTGAAAGTGAAGGGGAAAGAAACCCTGTGCTCCTTCAGTGCACAGTTTCAGTCAAAAACGTGTGCAAGGCCCAGAGTTCCGGTCTACAACTTGTGTAACTGCTTGTTAGGACTGAATCCGTCCTGTGAAAAGAATCAAAGGATCTCTGAAGAGTAGAAACCAGGCTCACCCTGTAGAAGACTGAAGAAATTGTTGAATTACACTCGGTCTGTCAGGAACTGAATCTGCTGTGTGTTCTCCTGGTTATTGTGCAGTAATTGCGATTGGGATACAGATGCAGCCTGCCTGGTATAGTGCTTTCTTTTTTTACCATATAAATGTGTGAGGTCTCTTGGAGATCAAAAGTAGCCCTGCTGACATTGAAGGACCATATCTTCTTTGGAGGTCGTGAGTACTAATTGGGTCGCTCCCTGTTGAATTGCCACATTAAATCCAAATGGAATTACTGTACTGCTGACTGTTTAATTTTCCTTTTCTCTGTGGTGAAAGGGCCCCTACCAGCTGCCACGGTTTGACTAGCCACTAGGCCTGGGTACCTAGGACAGTAACTGGTAGGGATAGGCCTGTGCACAGAGCCATAGGTAGATAGTAAAGTGATAAGCTAATTAACCTGATTTCCCCTGTCCTTGTTATATCCCCTAAATAAATCAGAGCTGTTTGTTTCAACAAAGTTATACTGCCTGAGGTATTTGTCTATGTTAAAGTACTGTACTGTGATTGTTGCACTGTATCTTATTTTACAGGATGTCCCGTGCCTGAACCAGCCTTGGGGGTAAGTGTATACTGTGAAGGTAATTCTGCTATATTGTGTGGGCCACTAGTGGGAAGAAAAGAGTTACAGTGTCCCAGAGGGCTGTGACCAAGTAAGTTTAACTATTGCAAACCCTGACCTCTGGGTGGAGGCACCCGCCATTGGATCCAGGCCCCTCAACCTGTTAGTGGCAAATCAGGCAGGGGTAGCTAGCCCTGGGATAGCGCCATCTTGGGGTTACACCCTGAGGTTTTTTCTTCCATGCACCAAGAGGGATTTCCAACCAAAACAGGATAGAATAGCAGGAGATTGTCAGGTTGGCCAACTGACAAGAAAGAAGAGTAAAGAAAGAAGAAAACACAGGATAAACTGAGAAGAAAATGGGGACGGGTGCACATGGTTACAAGGGACTATTCTTTCACAACAGAGGCACCCTGTTACAAGAAGGTGGGGGTCCCAGAGGTGGACCTCTTCGTAGCACCAGGCAAGCACCAGCTGCCACAATTCTGTTACAGGCCTCCTGCAGAGGGTGCAGTCCCTCTGGAGACACTGCTGTTGGATTGGACAGGGAAGTTTCTGCACTTTCCTCCATTTCCTGTGTTGTTCAGAGTATTGAAAAGCTCAAGGCTCAGCCAGTGACAGTGATCCTCATTACTCTAGACTGGGGCAGGCAGCCCTGGTATTCTCTGCTGCTGACCCTGTCAATATCCAAATCATCTCCTACCCAGGATGCAGAACCTATTGACCTCCTCTCAGGGCAGGGTTCTTTATCCCAGTCTTCAGTCCCTCATACTCAGGCCTTGGCTCTTGAGGACTTGGAGTATGCTGACATGCACCTCTCTGAACAGGCACTAGAGATCCTTAGGGTTTCTAAAAACCCTCTACCAGAAAGACTTGTACCTCTAAATGGAAGAGGTTTTCCATTTGGTGTCAACAGAAACAGACCATCACCAGGCTGGTTTACCAGTCGTTTTGTACTATCTGGCACACCTGCACTCTCTTGGCCTTAGGCCTTCCAATCTTAAGGTACACCTAGCAGCTGTCTCTGTTATCTCTTAGCTGGAAAAGGGCATCCCTGACTGCTGAGTAGGTATTCAGAAAATTCTTCAAGGGCCTCCTGCATTTGTATCCCCCTCACAGGAACCCACTCCTGCATGGGACCCTCAGTATATGCATTGGCCAGCTAATGCAACCACCATTTGAACCATGTCCTCAGCAGAGCATAAGTATGTGATATGTAAAACAGTATTTTTGATAGCCATCACTCAGCCAGGAGAATTAGTGAGCTCCAGGCCTTGTCCATAGAGCCAGATTACATAACAGTTCATAGGGACAAGGTGGTCCTTAGGACTAACAGGAAGTTTCTTCCTAAGATGGTCTCGGACTTTCACCTGAATCAGTCCATCACTTTGCCAGTCTTTTTCACTGACTACTCCAGTTCAGGTGAATATAGACTACATAGCCTTGATGTCAAGAGAGCAGCTACTACTTGGATCACACAAAGGCCACAGGCAGGATAGGCACTCCTTTTCCTAACATATGGAGAAATGGGGAAGGGCAACCTGCCTTGAAGAGGTCCATTGCCCGCTGGATTGTTGCCTGTATTCAGTTCTGCTACAGCAAAGTGCGTAAAGAGACCCCTGTAGGCTTTTGAGCCCATTCTATAAGAGGTACAGCTGCAGGAGATAGTCCTTTGTTGGAAATTTGTAAAGCAGCTACCTGGGAAACAGTTCACACCTTTATCAAACACTACATACAGTCTGGATACCTGGGCCAGAAGTGTTGCCAGGTTTGGCACAGCAGTACTGCAGATCTTGTTTCCTAAGTAGGTTCTCTACCCTCCTCCAAAGGTACTACTTGGGTAGTCTGCATGTCAGAATACAGTAAGATTTCATAGGGTTTGAAGAAAAATTACTTACCATAGTAATCTTGTTTTTCCAGGGACTCTTACTGTAGTCTGAGCTCTTACCTGCCTCCTCCCCTACTAGAACCTATGGGCACTGCAACACAGCTATCCTTGTTGTTTGAAACCTGTGAGTGTTTCTTTATTGGGCTTAGTGACTTGAGTCTTATTGTTTCCATAATTTTAAGTAAAGGGAAATTGTTTGTTTTGGTGTTGTTAATTAGTTAATTATTTATTAGTATAGTTTAGATAGCTTGTTATTATGCATACTTCATAAGAATCTGACAGTTGCAGGATGTATTTCAGGGACAGTGGTTTGAAAACCGAGCTCGAGCCTTGCATTCCATCATTAGCATAGGTTCTATTAACCATTTTGATTCTGGGCAGTCTTATGGTGAGACCATACTGTATATGTAAGAATACAGTAAGATTCCCTTGGAAGAAACAAGATTATTATAAGTAATTTTTTCTTTCTGAGAGACTGGTGTGAATTGTCTTACAAGTGTTATATTGTAGGGCAGTAGGACATTAAAAGCACTAATTCTACAATGTTATTAATGTGCCAGGAAGTGGTGATATAAGAACCTAAATGAAAAAATAATTCCCTGAAATTTTGAGAGCGTGCAAGAGTGACATCTACTGGTCTAAAAGTTAGGACCAGACCAGGATTTTGGGAGATTATTTAAGGCTTCAAATCAGAAGCAAATTCTCGTTTTCTGGAACATTCTAATAGACCCACTTCCTGACAAGACACAGAACAAACTGCCAGCAGACACTGAAAGCCAGTGGCTGAAAAGGAAGGAAAGTATTTTAAGACTTCACTTTTCTTCTGGTCTTCAATTCACTACAAACTTATGGTAGAAATTAGATAAAGTTTATAGTGCATTTTCTTGTACCTGTTCACTTTTATTTGTGTTATTCTGTGACTAAATTTATGAATCTTGTAGTTGTAAATGTATAATTATATAGCGTTTAGTAAAAATAGATTTTGTTTTTTAAGAAAACCCTGCCTGAGAGAGATGTTTATATTGTGTGTGATTGTGGGGCTTTATTTATAATCTGAGACAAACTGTTCTTGCTAAAGGGGTGTCACCATAAGCTACCGATTGAGCAAGGATCTATAAGGGAAATCTTGGTAAAGATAGGGAGAATACAGAAGTCTCAGGAAAGATTCTGTGGGATTTGCACCAGGTTGTTGCATGCCCTGTGGGAGAAGACAAAGTCAGGGTCACGATGCTACCCTGAAGAGATTGTGATGCTTGTATCTTTCCCCTTAGTGCAACAGCCTAGAAAAGGTTCTCATTTGGCTGCAAGACTCAAGATTGGTGTTGCACCCTTATCCAGAGTTTAAAGAGGAAGCCCTGGGACCTTGTGGCAGGTGTTCAATCTTGAACTTGGCGAGCACTTTAGGAAAACATGAGGAGGGTATTCCTGTCCCTCCCCCATCACGGATTGCACTTAAGGGTGGGCACTGTGAGTTCAGTGGACTTGACCCCCAGGAGTGGGTTTGACAGACACCATCTGTAGAAGGACTATTAGACATTTTCTAAGCAATATCAACTAAGCTCTCATTTGCAAACCAGTGTCCAGGACAATCCTCCACTGGCACCTTCGCCCCTGTAGCCTCAAAAACTCAGATTGTATCTCACCCAATGGGATTGGTCCCCATAAATCTCACCCCAAATATCGACCTGGCACTTGGCGTCTTAACTCACTCCTTTAACAAGGCCTGTGACATTTTCACACCCCTTACCAAGACCCAAACCAAGAAGCAAATGCGCCATGGGTTACCCATCTCATTCCAGCAGCTGAGACTGAGGGACAACCTATGGCACAGAGCTGTTGAAACTGGTAAACCAACAGATGAACAAGCATATAACACTGAGTGCAACAAGTGTACCTGGGCCATTGCAGGGCCAAGGCTGAATATTACCGAGCAGCCCTTGCCTCCTCCTGGTGGACCACCTGGAAGTTCTGGGACAGTATAAAAGAACTGATGGAAGTCGCGCTCTCTCCCTTCCCATCCCACTCACCATCAATGGCTCCATCACCATGGATCCCCACAAAGCATTGTGGACTGCCTCAACACCACCTCTCCGACCTCAGCTCAGTCCTCCCTAGCAACTTCTTTGACCCAGTCCTTACAAAAAGCCTTACAAAAATGGTGGCAGATCAGCTCACAGAATACCTGGCCAAACATGATATTATGTGCAGGGGAGCAGCATGGTTTCTGCTCAACCATAGTACCACCACAGCTCTCCTGGAGTTCTCCAACTTCCTGCACTCTGCCTTGGACTCAGGCCACCTTGCTGGAGCTGTCTTTATCGACCTCACCAAGGCCTTTGACACAGTCTGCCACCCCTCTTGCTTGGCTCCCTTCTTCAACTCATTCTCTCCCAAGGGCCCTCTCCTGGTTCAGCAGCTACCAATCCTCCAGGTCCCATTGCGTAAGAATTCACAACACCCTGTCAACACTTGGCCTGTCTGCTCTGGTGTTCCCCAGGGCTCCATACTGGGCCCTCTTATCTTCAACCTCTACCTTAACACAGTACGCAGCTCCAGTTGTTATTAAGGTCCTTCTCTGTGATTTATGCAGTCCTTTTCACTTCACACCCAAACCCTGCCTCCCTACAGATCTCTCTCTCAGCACTCCTTCAACCAGACAGAAGGCTGGTTTATAGACCACAGGTTGGTCATAAAGCTAAAAAAAAAAAAAAAAAACTTGTGCTTTTAAGCCCCATCAAAGCAGGGCGGGCTCCCCCCTTCAGATACTTCCCAGTGCTCAACACCCCTTGAACAAGTGTCCTCATACAAATACCTGGGCATTACTTTTGATCCTGCCCTCAGCTTTCACTCCCCACATTAGCACCCTCTCCTCCACCATGAATGCACAAATTGGCCTACTATACCGCCATAGGGACTATCTACCCCCTAGAGCACTCCGGCTGTATGTCACTATCTCAGTTTTGTCCACTGTGGGCTATGTAACCTTCCAATCTATACAGCTGCAGACAACACTGTGCTTAATAAGATCCAAATGTCCATCAATAAGGCCTGCAGGCTCCTGACTGGTGCTGAAGATACACACCGCTGCTCACTATACTCCTTTGCAAACGTGCTCAACTTTGAGGAGAGGCTCCTCTATCAATCATGTTTACTACGACCAAAATACCCGAGGTCTCTCCCTCCTGGGGTGACCTCCTCCCTCCACAGTACTACCCCCGTTATCTCTACCCACAGTACCTGCAAGTCCACCCTCCTGGTCTCTGGGGTCAGGACCTCATTTCCACAGCGGTCCATTTGCTACAGGGCCCCATCCTGGGTCAACTCCTCCCTGCTGCTATCACAAACTTCCCTAAAATCAGTCCTTGAAAATTGCTCTCAGGAATCACATATTTTCCACTGCTGCTGCAGGTGTGCATAACCATCTGAGTTCCTATGCCTGGTAGGCCCTCCTACCTTGCGGCCCAGTGTTAATCCACAGCCTACTATGACAGTGTTGTCGGGACAGCTAATTACTGCACCACTCCAGTGCACCGCTTACATTACTCATTCTAATTGCCTAGCTACCACCTTGTAGAGCCAATGACATTATCTTTATGTAAAAGTTACGCTGCCATTACAACTTGTCTGTACACTACTAGTGCTGCACCAAATGTAGTGTACTATTGTGTTGGTGCCGTAACTATGTAACGATGTTTCTATGTAACTATGTAACCCTGTGATTGTCTGTGGAACTATATAACCCTGTGATTGTCTCTGTATACTTTACGAAGAGCCTTTGGAACAAGTCTATGACTCAAAAGGATTGTAATTCTGATATTTATAAAAAAAAAATAACTTTTTATTGTACTGTTTGTCTCTTCTGCATTATAGGGATTGACTATTTATTTTATATTTTTTTTGGGAGATTTGCCCAATCCATTTTCTGTGTGCTAAGACCTTTCAGGGTTTGGGGTATTGGTTGATGCTGCACTTTCGGGACTGTAAGGCCCTCTGTCTGCAGCAGTGGTCCTCATCAGCCCCTGGGCATGCTGGTATCCACCAGTACTCCACACCCTGCCAGGTTTTACTGTTTTACAGAATTCATCAGTAGCATGGCTGTAATATGATCAGCAGACTGTGGTGACGATTTAAACCACAAAGTAACACTTGAGTGGCTTTTGATATCACCAGAACAAGGCTATAATTCAGTTAGGGATTCTGCTGACATCATAAACCAAAGAGAGTAATATTTGAGTGGTTTAGGATATCCCCAGAATCTTAAGATGTAATTACAGTTATGGATCTTTGTAGTTGTTTTGTGTAATTTATGGAATTCTGAACATCCGTCCAGTAATCCCATTGATCAGATGAAGAACAATGGTATTAATTTGAAGGTCATTCTTTCATTGTGGGAAAAAGTGACCATCCACAACGACAGTAGCTCAAGTAGGTTGCATGCTTCGCCTTTGGGGTCAGAAGAAGAGATGTTTGAGGGTTTTAGCCCCCTCCAGGCATGGGGTAATACCATAGCTGACACTGTAGTGCAGTACTAGGAGGTGCTGCACTGTTGAAAGGGATTAGATGTCCCTCAGATAAGGCGTTAAACCGAGCTCCCTTTTTCCCATCGCTGGTCACTGTCCAATTAGAAGTTAAAATTCCATGGCACTTACTGAAGAGGAATAGGGACATTCCCCTGTATTATGGGCCAACATTCCCCTATCAATGGGGGCCATATAGCCCAACCCTCAAGGACTCACGTGGAAACAAGCTGTCATGACTCAGTGTGCCTTCCCATGTCACGTATTACAATGATAAAGTATTACATTAGGTTCACACAGGTGCTGCTCAGATAAAATGAAATTCTGTATGGCTAGACTGTGTTAGTCAGGAATCCGAGTCCAACTAAATTAGAACTGAAGTCAGATCCGATTTGAGGTAATGGATATTCTGAATCCATCCCACTGATCCAACACAGTCTGGTTCTCTTAAATGATCATACAGTTGACTGCAAAATATTATTCAACAGCTCATTGCTTCCGATGGTGCCTTATGGCATCTGAATCATCCATTAGTTCACCTGACCAACATGGTTGCTATGACAGAATGAGTTTAATTTTAAATATTTAAAACAAGTCTAGTCCACATTTCCCAACTGCTGCTGCAGGGAACTGGGATGCAGATGCAAGAACAAAGCTGTTGTAAAAGTTCAGGGTCTGATGCCGTTATGATTAGACCTGGTACCCCTCCTCACCACATCCCAGCTAATTACTCTTGCCACATTGCTGCTCATCCATTCATTCAGTTACATGATCATGCAGTTGAATAAAGGAAAGGATCTGCAGTAATGTGGCAGGAGTAAGCCTATTTAGCTGTTTGCAATAAGGATTAGACAGCAAACTAGCTGAGGAGGCGAGTGAAGGCTGTGCCAGTCACTGGTGGTAGGGGTGCATGATAAATGAATGCTTGCCAGGGATATGGGTGAGGAGGAGGAGAAGAGGGTAAGAAATCAGTCATGATCGTATCCGACCCTTAACTTTTTACAACAGCTTTATTTTTGCATCCTCATCCCAGTTCACTGCAGACCTAATCGGTAAAGTTGGACTGGACATGCCTTAAATAAAAATCTTTGATCGGAGCAGTCAGATTTTAAACAGTCTGATCTGAGATCTGATCTCTGATTGCAAAGTACAAAATCTGACTGATCTAAAACAGAAAAATGCTCAGATTTTGATCTGATTTTTCAGATCGTTCTCAATCACCACTAGTTCAAACAAGCCAAAAGGAAGACTATGCCAGGACTGTAATTGATCTGTAGATAAACTGAGGGTTTCAGTCTCTAGACCTGTCGATCCTCTCCTTTAAACACTAAATTCACAAATTCATTATTCTGCAAGGATGCTTACTGTGCAGCTATTTACACTGCAAATTCTTTAGATTATAAACAGAGGATTGTAGCCTCTAGTTTTATTAATCTTGAGTATTTTTAGACACATGAGGCTACAGTCCATTCGTTGTCTCCCACTACCAAGTGGGCCTCACGATTTCTACCACCCCAAATATTTATCTAATCTGCTTTTGAAAATTTTAAAGGTTCCAAAACTACAACTTCCTGTGAAAGCCATTCCATATTTTTACGCCCTTATAGTGAAGAAATGTTTTCTTTTTTTTTTGTGCTGGGTTTACTGTAATGTAACTGTTTATTATGACTTCTTAGGTCCTTTTTTCTTTTCATGAATTTTAAGTTACAGGATCCACTTAATGTATTGTCTCCCAATGTTTTGTACATGACATCTCCATTCCTCCTTTCTTTTAAGGTAACTAAACCTGTTTTCTGTAGTCTTTCTTCACAGGTTCTGTTTTTAATATTAGAATTATTTGTGTGGCCCTGCTTTGGACTGATTCAAGGAAGTTTATGTCCTTCTTTAAATAGGATTCCAAATAGGTAAGCCAAATTCAGGACTGGCCTTACATAGGCTATGATGTATAGTATAAGTGACTCACTTTTGTTAGAAAAGGTCCTTTTTATTTTGTTTAGTATACTGTTTGCTATGTTTAGATTATGTTTGCAGTGATCTTTCATTGATAAATCGTCATTTATAATTATTCCAAGTCCCTTTATTTTTCTAATGTTTTGACATATTTATTTGCTAAGGAATGTTTGTACTTTGGATATTTATTACCGAAATGCAGTATAGTACATTTATCTAGGTTGAGTGACTTTTGTTTTGGTTACACCAATTGCTTATCTGTAAAAGATCTGAACATAATGACTGGTATTTTTGTACAGTGTCTACCTCCCAGCAAGCTTTGTGTCATCAGCAAATTGAGTTATAAGATTTTGTATATTCTCAACCATGTCTGATGCAAACAGTTTTAATAGAATAGGGCACAGGACTGACCCTGGGGCACACCACTAGTCACCTCTCTAGATTCTGATGTAACCCCAAATTCTTACTCGTGTTCTGTTGTATGACCATTTACCAACTCAGTTTAGTATGTACATATTTAGCCCTAAGTTCTTGAGTTTATAAATTAATTCCTTATGTGGGACCTTATGAAAGCCTTGCTGAAATCTAACAAAATTACATCCGTAGAAATATTTTTATCAAGGCATATGCTTATTTTTTCATAAAGGAAACTAAGTTTGTGCTACTGACCTGTTTTTGTAAACCTATGTTATAATGGGTCTATTTTATCCAAACTCTTGATTTCACTTTCTGTTTTTCCTTGATTAGTCTCTCCATTACCTTACCCATTATAGGCGTTAGGCTTATTGATCTCTAATTTACTTCTATATCCTTGAGCCTCTTTTTTTATGAATCGGTGTCACAATGGATGGTCTCCAGTCATTTGGTACAAAGCCCTCTATGATTGATTTATTGAAAAAAATTGTTAATGGTGAAATCTAAATATCAGCAACCTCTTTATGAATATAGGACTAATATTGTCAGGATCCACTGCAGAGTTTGGTTATAGCAATTTAATAGCTGCTGCAGGTTCTGCATTAGTAAAGTTAATATAATAGTCTGAGTGGGTTGCAGATTTAACTCAAAGTGCTCCTTAGTATTATAAATTTTACAAAATATTATAAAATAAAATAAATATTATTAAATAACAGTTAAATTCTTGTACCTCAGTTACTTCAGCTGTCTCCTTCTTAGTATTATTTATTACATCATGTGTCTGGTTTTGATTATTTATATACCCATAAAAGGATTTTAGATTATCCTTATTGTGGCTAGTCTAATTTCAAACCTATGTTTTCTGACCTGATAAGTTTTTTGAGTCATAATAATAATAATAATAACATTTATTTGTATGGCACCTTATCCAAAACCAAGGTGCCTCACATTTTAAAAACACTAATAATAATAAAATCATAACATATTCAATAAGATCATACACATATCATAATATAAGCAATAAACTCAATTGTTAAAAACCTGAAGCCACAGATAAGTCTTTAAGGCCTGTTTGAATGCCTCCAGGGTTGCGGACTCCCGAATCCGACGAGTTGAGAATTCCAAGGTAGACACTTCTTGAACTCAAAGCTCTTGTGCCAGAAGATTTTAAACATACCCTTGGAACCTCTAGCAACCTCTCCTTAGAATAAGCGGAGTGATCGACTAGACTAGTAGGGAATCAGGAGCTCTTTGAGGTAGTCTGGGCCTAGTCCATGAAGGGCTTTAAAAGTCAGCAAGCTGACTTTAAAGGTTATCCGCCACTGAACTAGCAGCCAGTGCAGCTCGCGCAGCTCCGTTGAATATGACAAGATTAAAGATCCCATCAAAAGCTGGGCTGTTGGGTTCTGCACCAGCTGCAGGTGGTGGATTTCTACCCCAGGAAGCCCTAGGTAAAGGGAGTTGCAAAACCAAGCGAGAGGAAACAAAGTGTGTATCAATGTCGTAAGGTCATCGGGTGGAACAAGGTGCCTAATCCTGGTGATATTCTAAAATGGTAAAAGTAACTTTTGATGACTGCGACACCTGTAAATGCAAGGTCAGCCCCTTACGTCAAAATTACCCCCAGGTTACACACCGTTCAGAGGTCGAGTGAGGCAACACCAGAAAAATTCCCAAGGCACACCCTCCCCAACCCCTCATCCGACGACCGGATCCACAACCAACACCTCTGTTTTGTCTGGGTTCAACTTTAGCCAGCTGGAATCCATCCAGTCTTGGATTTCTTTCAGACAGTTGTTAAGAGCCGATACAGCTCCATTCTGGTGGGTGCAAAATAGGTAGAGCTGGGTATCATCAGCATAGCAGTGAAACTTCAGCCCATACCTTCTTACAATGTATCCAAGGGGCAGTATATACACACGAACAACATGGGTGAGGACTGATCCTGAGGGTCTCCACATGGCAGAGAAGTAGGCTCCGAGGAATAGACCCCCACACCACTCTGAGTTCTACCCATGAGGAAAGATGAAAACCACCTGAGGACTGTTCCTGACAGTCCACAGATGAACCTCAGATGACCCAACAGCACATCATGGTCCACGGTGTCAAAAGCTGAAGAGAGATCTAGAAGGACCAAGATGGAATGGTTCTTGATCTCTCTAGCCATCAAGGGATCATTGAGCACCAGAACCAGTGCTGTTTGGTACTATGTCTCTTAGGAAAACCAGACTGGAGTGGTTCATAGATGTCATGGATGGTCAAATGGTCCTACAGTTGCACAGCCACAACTTTCTCAATAACCTTTCCTATAAAGGAAGGTTAGAGACAGGTCTGTAGTTAGCATGGCAGTCTGGATCCAAGGAAGCTTTCTTCAGAGAAGTGTCACCACCTCCTCTTTCAGAGAGCTAGAAACTCTCCAGACTGCAAGGAGCACCAGACAATCTACATCAGGACGGGACTGATAACCTCAGTACCTCCAAAATTAGGGAAGTAGGTCAGGATCCAATCTACAGCAGTGGGGCCCACACTCTGGATGATCCGCATGACATCCATGAAATCCGGATGGCCAAAGGTACTCCAAGACAACTGAGGTGTAGTAACCTCACACTGATCAGCAACAGCACCCATTGAGTATGTCGGTTGGAGTCCCACCGGATGTCAGCCACCTTATTTGCAAAGAATCGAGCAATTTCATCACACTGTAATTGTGAAAGGTTCTCCGCACTTGAAGACAGGCTGGGTTGCACAGCCTGTCCAGTCTAAAAAAGCTGAGCTGGTCGATTCTGAGCAACTGCAATCTTCCTGGACAGGAATTCTGCCTTCTTACGGAGATTGTGGATTGGTAGACTTGATAATGGTCCAACAGTCTAAGGCGGTGGCATCAAGGGTGGACTTCTGCCATCAGCGCTCAACCGACCTAGTCTCCACATGACTCCGTCAAAAGTCCCATCAAACCAAGGAGATTGAGGGCGAAGAGAGAGAGGTCAAATGCGGACAGGGATAATAGAATCCAAAGCTGTTGAGATGGCCAAGTTATAGGCTGTCACGAGAGTCTCAGGATCATTGTTGGCAAGCGAGGGAGGCGGATAGGTCAGAACCGCCATTAGGCTGTGAGAGCTTACATCTCGTAAAGGCGGTACCTGACCATCTCCATAGGGGTAGGCCCACCTGGGAGGTATAAAAACTAAACCCTCACAGTGCAATGATCGGACCACCGGAGTCATGACTCAACTTTTTATATTTTGTTTTGTTAACCATAGTGTTATCCATTTTAGTTTAGAAAAGGCCTTTCTTTTTTGACTATTACATTTCTAATCTTTTATTACACCATGGGGATATTTCCTATTTATTTTATTTGCATCTTTAATAGGTACATATTGCCTAATTACCTCTTGAAGTTCCTCTTGAAGTATATCCCAAGCTTTCTCTGCATTGCAGTTTGCTATTTTCCTTCCAACTTGACCTTGTTTAGAAAGGACTTTTATAATCAGCTCTGTAGTAATCCAAAGGTGGTACCTTTTGGTACCTGTGGATGTTCCTGTAATCAAATTTATAATCATGCTATTATGATCACTATCACTTAAGGGACTAGCCACCATGGTCCTGTACATTAAAAGTTAATTATTTGTCGTTACCTAGTTGAGGATGTTATTCCTCAAGTGGATTCATCCACCACTTTCATCAAACCTAATGAGACTGTGTTGTTCAGAAATAGACTCTCTGTAGAACTTGTACTGGTTGTGCATTCCAATTTATTCCTGGAAGATTGAAATCCCGAGGACTACAGTGTCGCCCATCTCAGAAGCTGTTTTCATTTAATGTAAGAGTTTCTCCAGGTAATCTTGCCCAGTACTAGATTAATCTCTTGAGTTTATCAATTGTAAATTCATATTGCTCTGGGAAGTCTGTACTGCTGTTGCCTACACTGTACTTGGCCTGAAGGGAAATAAGGCCACCATCTCCTGTACTGTCCATCCCACTTTTCACCACACTACCACTGACATAAGCCAACTGTTTTGTTTTGTTTTGTTTATTTTAAGCTGGTAAATCCATGGGCCATAGACCCGTCTTCAAGACCTTCATGCCATTAATCCGTACTGTTTACTATTCCAGAGCCGTTGCTCTCAAGTAGCCCATGAAGTCCTCCTTGACCAGTGACTTCATCCATTTCCCTGTAGTAGAGGCAAGACTGACAGGTCTTTAGTTCCCACACGCTTTCTTCTCCCTGTCCCTATGGAGCTAAACCATGTCCACTACCCTCCAGTCCTTTAGAACTACTCCCGTCCTTAGAGAGCTGTTGAATAGATCTCGTCAAGTTCTGCTGCCATCTCCTTGAGTAACCTCAGGTGCTACCCATCTGGTTCCAGGGTATATATGTATTTTAGTGATGCCAACCCTTTCTGGATTCTTGCTCTTGAAATCTTGGCTTCCTCATCTCAGGACCCACTTAGTGGTGCTTTGGTGGATTCTTGCCAGAATGTTATTCTCCTTTGTGAAAACTGAGCTTCAGTTATGTCGTTAAAGACAACTGACTTTGCCTGTCCTCCTACCACCCTACTACATTGCCCTCCTTTCTTCCTAATATTGACAGAGCTGTTTTGTTTGCTCTTAACCCGCTCTGCAGTATGCAGCTCTGTGTCTGCTTTTGCTTCCCTGATCACCCTCTTTGCCTCCCTACTTTTCAGTATGTATTCTTCCCATTCTTCCTCGCCCTACTTTTCTTTATACTTGCAGAAGGCCTTTTGCTTTGAATACTGCTTCCTGGACTCTTGCCGAGAACCATAATACTCTCTTGAACCTGTTCCAATTCTCATACATAAGTTGGATGCTTTTGAGGATGGCTGCTTTACTTGTCCTCCCCACCATGTTGTCCACCTTAACTAGCCTTTTCTGTGACCAGCTCCCTCAGCCTGTTGAAGTACATCCTTGAATCAGGACTTCTGCTGTCAATTTGGATTTTGGACCCAGGACAAATTCAATCCAAATGGAGTTAACTCGCTGTTTCCCAGTGGCTCCCCTAGTCTCACAGATCCAGTCATCTTCAAGTTGGTGAGCACCACGAGGTTGCAGTTTGCCTGGTGGGTTCCTTAACTAGCTGCACCAGCAGACAGTCCCGAAGGCATCCACCAGGCCTACTCCTGGTGCTCCTGGCCACTGGAATATCCCAGTTGATGTCTGGCAGGTTCAGATATACACCACCACTATTGCCCTTTGCCATCCCTCTAACAGGTTGTTCCTTGCACTGTCTCTCATCTCTTTGCCCCAGAGGTTTATAGAACACCCTCAAGTGGAGTTTCTTCCTTGAGACTGCTGTGAGTTGCACCTACAGCAGCTTATTCTCTCCATTACTATCCTTGATGCACCCATCTTCCACCACCTTGATGCCCTCCTTGAAAAAAGGGATGCTCTTCCCCATCTTATTTGTTCTTCTATCCTTGCTTAACAGTGAGTATCCAGGGACCATTGGGTCCCTGATCCTTCATTGCTACTACCCATGTGCTTTCCTCATCCTCTCTTTTTTGTGTTTGCACACTTTGCATTACCCCATCTAATGCCTCCTCACCTAGTCCAGTTGGAGCCACAGGCTCCTTTGCACCACTGTATTGCTACAAGCCCCTCAGAGGGGCAAGTACTAGCTAGGATCCTCTTCCCCTTCACATGTCACTGTGGTTCTCCTAGTTCCAGTCTCTCCCACAGTCAATGTAAACATCTGATGCAGACATCAAACCTCTGTCCTAGCATGCAGGCCTCCTCTCTTGTCAGATGACATCTGTTACCCTTGAAGAGTCTGCTGTCCCAGAGTCCCACACCCTCTCAAAGTGGTACCCCATCTCCTGAAGCGATCCTAAAGCCACCCATTAAACCCCTCTGTAATATCACTCCTTATCCTATCCTGCTTCCCCTTTCAAGTTTCAACAAGGGCACCAGGACCAGGGACATGATCTCAGGTTACAAGGAGGGAGGTTCTCACCAACATCAGGAAATTTTTCTTGGACGGAAAGAGTGGTGGACACCTGGAACAGCATGCCCCAAAGTAGCGGGGGCTACTACTGTGGCTGGATTCAGGAGTGCATGGGATAGACACAAGGGAGTCCTTCCTCAAAGGGCAACTACAGTATCAAAATAGGCCTAAACAAATGGGCAGACTAGATGGACCTGACAGTCTCCTTCTGCCATCAACTTCTGTTTCTTTCTGCCCCACACAGGGAGGACTTCAGAAAAGGCCAGGAAAGCTGAGTATGCCGCCAATCTGTCCCCCAGTCTGCGAAGTTCCGCTTCACCATCTCTGTTGACTGGTTGCCAGATCATTGGTACCCAGGTGTACCAACACCCCAGCTCCCCTGCTTCCTCTCTTCTCCATCCTCCCTATCCTGTTTAAAACCCTGATGGCTGATGCACAGGAAGGCACTGGACCATCCCCTCAATGAATCTTCCCCACCACTCTCTCTCGTCTCCAATGATTGAGTCCGACTTTTACATTAGGGAGACCCATAGCTTACAGAAGCAGGAAGGGATGGACACATGGCATGAAGAGAGTCATCAAATGGAGCAGTATTAAAGGTGGTCAAAGAATTAGAAGCCTGTGTGAAAGAACTGGATAAGAAAGTAGACAACTTTAATGCAAGAGTGGTGACATTTGAAACAAAATTAGATCCTGTTACTACCAATTCTCAGCAGTTGAAATCCATTATGGAGAAAGCAGTTACAACCACAGCAGGATTAGTTCAAGAAAACTTTTGTGCCTACAGAATAAAGAAATCTCTACACTCCCAAAACACCATAACTTGATGTGGTATCCCAAGAAAATAAATCTCAAACTGAATCCATATTCCAAGGTTTAAATACCTTTAATAGCGTGTTTGTTCCACATCAAAGTAAAGCACTGGTAAAGACTGGACACAGTCTCTCTACGCTTCACTCCTTCGAAGCTTCTTAGAGTGTTTTATACATAGACTGGTGGTAATTTATACAAAGACATTTGCTTGTCATTAGTGACATCATGAGTCACGTACAAATTAAGAGCACCTGAATTGATTCATTTTAAAGTATTAAAAATGTTTAAACAAATAAACGAGCCATTATCCATAGCTACAACCAGCTGGCAAAATAATTTGTTACTAAATAGATTATAAACTATCATTTTCAATTATTGCATTTTTATGTACATTATAAATCAAAACAAAATAAAATATGAAGTGTATTAATGGAAACAAATTTGCTCATAAAAGCTGGAGTGCATCTATAACATTTGAAAAGTTCATGCTTCATTCACATCAAAGATAACAGAACGTACAACAAAACAAAAGATGTAGTGTTTTCAGTTAGATCCCATATATCATGTACATATTTTTAATACATATTTTATTTTGTTATGATTATGATTCCATTATCCAATTTCAAAAGTATACATGGAAAAAATATATGGTTTAATATCAGCAATAATAAATCAAGAAGCAATGATGGGAGTGGCTACCAATGACACTTGCCGTCTTGGCATATCCGTAGTAATGTCCATGGCACAAACAGGATCTCTCTGTCCTCTCCATTCTTCTGTATCTCAACTGGAAAATATGTAAACAGAGAAATTGGTTAGCACACAAGTAATTCATTTTGAACTAGTAACAGAATGTTGTACAGTATTTTAATCTCTTTACCTCAAAAGATGCAATGCTGACTAAACAAAATAAAATAAGTCACCTGAGTACACGTTTCTGAGTATGGAAGAGGGAATGCATTTGCAAGGACTTGAGTCAGAGATGGGGTGGGGTGTTGACTTTATAAAATACATGTCAAACAGGCACTATGAAATACTGGTGTAGGTTTCTGCAAATACTTGAGGAACAGGAGTAAAGGAGAAAGGCTTGGGGTGTTATGGAAGTGATGAAAAGGAAAATGGCCAAAATTTGTTTAATTCTACATTAGCTACAAATCAAAGTTAAGAAAATGAAGTTAATAGAGCAGAAGATATAATCTGAGCTAATTCATAAAAATTAAAAAACGTTACAGTAAGCTTTCTAGTACAATAAAGCTAATGAGTCACAGGTGTTTAAAAGCGGATTCATAAGCTTATGTCAGTTTATTCTAAATACGGCTTCAGATCCCATTGTAAATTTAAACCCTTAGGTTACAGTGAGTCTAAGCTAACAATCCAATAGCTTTCTCTGCATAACAGTTTATTGGGGATAGTCCACCTCTTTTCCTACAAAACCCTGCTCATGTACCATAAATTGTAGGTCACTAGGGTCATGTCCATGTTCTTCAAAAATGTTCTGCTACAGCATTGTACAACCTGCAATTTTTAATGTCCTTATGTATTCTTGTACGCTCTTTGACTTTTCAAATTTTTCCCCATAACACTTTTGCAGGGACACCAAAGAACATATATAGTGAACACGGACACACATGAAATAAACTGTTTTATTTATACACATCTCTAAGTTTCAGTTCTCTGATATGTGGTCCCTTGTATTCAGTGGTTACAAACACTGCAGTTCTCACATTTGAACATCCCATTAGGTTTATATAGCAGCCAAGTGTTAAATCCAAATGAAGGTGTTTTGTAATGGATAGAGACAAGTCTTTCTGTCAGATTTCTCCCTTTACTGAATGTGACTCTAGGTTTTAGCCCAGTGGGAGATGCTAAATTCTCATTGTTCAGTAAAATCAGCCAATATTTGGTAAAGATGTTACCAGTTTGTCCAACCACATATTTAAATTCTGTGATAAATGAAATCACATTTTCACTCTCCTTTTCCATCCTTTTAGGGTCAGTAGGTCCTTCCTATCCAATTTATTTAATTTTTCTAAAGCTTCATTTAATATTTCTAATTTATATCCCCTATGTAAAAATCTTTTTAATTTCTAATGCCTGTTCTTAGAAGATTCTTTCATCTGAGCAGTTCCTTTTGAGGCGTTGAAATTGTCCAAAAGGAATTGAATTTTTCAGGGATTTAAGGTGAGAACTTGTTGCCTATAAATAATTATTATTGACTGTAGGTTTTCCAAACCTCTCGAGCTAATTGTATTTTGATCTGACATGTACAAGGCAATGTCTAAGCAGTCGATACTTGCTGGATCAGTTTTATGTGTGAATTTGAGGTTCAATTCATTGTCGAGCCAAGCCATGAAATCATTTACTTATTTGGATCCGCACAACACAAAATATCATAGATCAAGCATGTCCACTTTACAATTTTGAGTAGAACAGATTCTTTTCGATGTTGTAGATGTGTGTGTCTTCCCAACTCCCTATAAATTTGCATATGTTGGGGCCATCTTTGCACCCATTACAGTACCACATTTTGACAGTAAAAATCCGAATTGAACTCAGAGTAATTATGATTGAGTACAAATGTTAACCCTGCAAAATAAGATTAATGGGCATGGCTATGCTCAATGAGTCCCTATGTAAGAAATGTGAACTAGCTGCTATTCCATTTACATGCCTGATGGAGGTGTATAAAGATTCTATATCAGTCGTGAGCTACCTATAATTCTCCTTACACACAAAGTTCTCAAATTTCTCTAGTGCATGCATGGTATCACGAAGGTATGACCCAGGCATGTGACTCTTCTTTGAAAGAAAAAATCAATAAAGCTGTAAAGATTATATGTCAGAGAATCAATCATTGCTACGACTGGTTAAAGGAGGGTCACATGGTTTTGTGAATTTTGTGCAGTGAATACAGAATAGGTGGATATTTTAGTATAAGATAACTAAATTCCATTTCTGTAATTTCACCTGTACCTGTAGCACATTCCAATATTTTGGTCAATTCAATTTATATATCTTGCTCCTGGATTAGAGGTTAGTTTCTCCTATTTATCAACATCATTTAACATTTCTGTGGTCTTTCTAACATAGACAGTCTCTTTCATTAAGACTACATTGCCAACCGTTGTTACTAGGTTTGATAATAATCCTCCAAATGTTCCAGCTTATTTAAAGCTTTAAATTCTAAGTGTCATATTCAATTGTTTAGGTTCATGTGGTTCCATTAAAAGTTTTCTGACTTCATTTAGTGCAGTTTTCTTGTAGGTATTAATAATTGGATTATAGCTGACCCACCAGTGCAGCAGTAAGCGCTACCGCCCACAACACTGGGAACAAGGCTGGGAGGTGGAGGATGGCTGTGGAGGGAGGAAGCTTGAGCATCCATGGACCACTCACCTTCTCTGGGAGGGAGGAAGGAGGGGCAAGGCTCTGTACGTGGCTGGCCTCTGGTGGAAACCATAGGTACTGTCTGCACCAGCCACGAGAGAGAGGATGGGCATGACAGACATTGGCATGATTCCTTGCCATCCAGGCACGAATCACGCTTCATAGAGAAAATGGGAAAACAGCCTCTACACTCTGGGAGACAGAGCTGGCACAGATCCCCACAGTTTACCTCCATGGTGGCCTGACAAAATACTGAGATTCAGGTTATATGTGTCCCACCTTGTTCCCACCTGGGGGAACGACTACAGCTTCTGATGGGGTAGCACAGAGAGGTAAGAGGGGACAGATGCCTTGTTGACTCCCAAGGAAGCAGAGTGTGGGGGTTAGGGGAGGAGAGCAAATAAAAATACAAGAAAAAAGGATTATTACTTAATGGAATAAAGCTAGACTTATTTTTAAAGTTATACTTTCTTTGCTGAATTTATTTATTAGCTTTTGGTAACCGAGTAAGAACAGACCTGCCTATTTTCAGGCACCCACCGGAAGAGCACAGGACATTGGTTATAATATGCAGAAATGCACAGACATAATATAGGTGTACAGGAGCAAAACAAGATATACATTGGGTAGCACAGTAAATAGTTACATAAGGGTACATTTTTAGGCATAGATCATAATAAGGATGTAAAATAAAGCAATTAGGGTAACCATAAGACAGCTGAGGACAGTAAACACATCAAGGTTCATAGCCACCTAGACAGGGGTTATTCGGGCTGTAGAGGTAGGAGCGTCATTCTTTCCCCAGATCCTCAGAAGGCACAGACGCCAGTCTAGGGAACATCGGCCGGATTCTAGCCACAGCTCTTCCTCCTCTTCCAGGTCTTCCCTTTGGGAGGTGCCCTTCACCCCAGATAATAAGGACACCCCCAGATCCTGCCTGACGATCCATCTTTCATGGATGTGATGCGCATATCCAGGCAAATATGGGATGGGACACTGAAGACATGGATCGCAAAAGGTGTTTTGGCAAAATACTGCCATCAGAAGGATCTCAAGCCCATGGTGGTGCCACCTTGGTTGGTACCTTCCAGACATTACCAGGATTGCCTGGAAGCATCATCTCTTCGGCAGTTCCCAAGAAGTCAAACCATCTCTATAGAGCCCCAGGGACGAACCCTTTTTCAGAGAACATCCCATGGCGGATTCAGTGGTGATCACAGCTGCCCACGATAGGTCCAAACAGCCCAGGCACCTGAGCACCCAACCTCCAGACCATGACTCCAAACAACTGTACCAACTAGGCTAGAAGATATACTCCTCTGCCACTTGCATCATCCTCTCCCAAACTTTCTAACGCATATGGTCCAGTACTAGAATGCCCTCTGGAAACAGGGCATGGAACTAGCTCAAGCCTTACCAGATGTTCCCCAAAAGGCAGAGCTACTCAACCTCTTAAAATCTGGATTGGACATGACACACACGTTCTCATGATCCTCTTATGATTCTGCAGACACAGCAGCCAGAACCATGCATTCTGGCTCAGGGTCTCAGATTTCTCTCCAGACATTCAGGCCAGCATCATGGATGCCCCTTCAAAAGCCCAGTCCTGTTGAGTGACGAGTCTGAAAATTTAGTACTAGGCTTCAGGACTCATGCAAGGCTATCCGGTCTGTTCAGACAATGTACCGGCCCAACCAAAAGCCATTTAAATATCAGTCTTTTGTTGCTCTTCAGGTCAGCAGCATTGAGTACAGCAGCAGCAGCAGCCAGATGCCTTTAAAAGAAAGATCACCTCTCAGAACCCAAATGGCACTGTTCCCAGGGCATAAGTCCTCCCAGGCTGCCCTGCCTATCCCAAGCATCTCTGCATGACCCTTGCCTGACCCCTCCTCCAGCCAAGCTCTGGGGAGGCGGTAGGGTTGCTTCTTCTCTCTCTAGAGGGATGGAGTGGAATCATGTGCGATCATTGGGTTTTGCAGTTAAGAGAGAAAAGACGCACAATAGAGTTTTTGGAAGTGCCTCCGGACAATTCTCCACCACCCTCACAGTATTCCCCATTCCACACCACCCTCATACAGGAGTAAATTGAGGCACTGCTGTCCAAATGGGCCATAGGGCCAGTCCAGGCTGCCCAAAGAGGAAGGCTACTATTTCCACTTTTTCTTGGTGCCCAAGAAACCGGGAATCTACACCCCATCTTGGATCTCAGCCATCAAAACAAGTACATGGAATATAGGAAGTTCAGAATGGTCATCCTTCCAGGACTGATCCTCTCCTTCATCGGAGATTGGCTCTGCTCTCTGGACATGCAGGATGCATACCTTCGTATCCTGATCATGCAGTCCCACAGAAGGTTCCTGAGGTTCCTGTTCCAGAAGCACCTCTACCAGTTCCAAGCGCTGCCATTTGGCCTGTTCTCAGCTCCTCAGGTCTTTACAAAAGTGCCTTGCAGTAGTGGCAGCAGCCTTACAGAGGAAAGGCCATTATGACTCCCATACCCGGATGACTGGCTTCTCACAGCTCCCTTCAGGGAAAACCGTTACAAACCATGGAAGACACCTTTACTTTGTTCCACGATCTGGGAATTGCATTAAATCTTCCAAAGTTCTCCCATGGTCAAGCCAACAGCTACAGTTCATAGGGGTGTTACTAAATACCATGGAAGGCAAAGCCTTCCTGCCTCCAGACAGGGTAGATTGCCTCCATGTTCACACTTGGGAGGTCTTCTCAGCTTGCCTGGTTCCGCCAGAGAGGTCCTCAGGCTTCTAGGCCACATTGTGGTAGCCATTGCAACTGTACAGTTGACTGGGCTCCACATGAGGGTGATCCAGTGGAATTTGAGAGTCCAGTGGGATCAACTAATGGACAGCTTGGACCAACTTGTAGAGTCTCAGGAGCCCATTCAGAAGACTCTGCAGAGGTGGTTAACGTCTTCCAACCACTTCGGGGAGTAATCTTCCGAGGGACGCCTCTCTCTAGTCACTGACCTGGATGCTTCCAGCCTGGGCTGGGGAGCTCATCTTGCAGGCCAGAACCAGGGTACATGGTCCACCTCGGAGAACACCATTCACATCAATTTGTTGGAGATGAGGGTGATCCTCTATGCCACCATGCAAGCTTTTCAGACAGATCTAGCCCCAGGCCACCTCCTTGTCCAGATGGACAACTTGTGGTGATCTTCTTCATCAACAAGCAGGGGGACCCATTCGTATCCCTCTGCAGAGAGGCTCTGAGGGTCTTGTATCGGCCATTGAGCACCAGCTGGTTGGTCCTCTCTGCATACAGTTCCCAGGCATCCAAAACACTTTGGCTAACAACCTGAGCGGTCTCGGTCCAAAGCTCATGAGTGGGAGCTTCTGTAGTCAGTAATAGAAGACATTTTCATAAGATGGGGGTCGCTCCGAGTTAGACCTTTTGCATCCCCATTCAGTGCAAACTGCCCAGTTTCTGCTCGCAGGATCTGGGGCCTGGTGTTTTCTGATGAGACATGCTGTCCCTTTGCTGGACAGGGAGATTCCTTACACCTTTCCTGCCTTCCCACAAATCCAGAGGGACCTTCTCAAACTCCAATCAAAGGGGTGGACATAGATCCTGACTGCTCCCTACTGGCCATGACAGATTTGGTTCCCTCTACTTCAGCAGTTGGCCGGAACCCCAGCTTCCTCTTCCCCAGAGCTCGCACTTGCTCTCTCAGAGAGAGGAACTCTGGTCCATCTGGACCTCAGATCACTGCACCTGCATCCATGGCTCCTGCAGACTTAGCAGTTTCCTGGTTTGGGATCTCCCCAGGGTGGCAGAGGTCCTCATCTGCATCTGGGCTTTCACCCATCACCTGGATCCTCTTACCTGTCCAGTAAACTCGGTCCCCGAGTACCTGCCTCTTTTGTCGGACTCAGGCCTTAGTTACTTCTCCATTAAAGTGCATTTGTCGGCTGTTTCTGCTTATTAAGCACCGTGCAGAGCAGTTTTCTTGCCCAATTGGATTTATCCAGCATCTTTGTGAGAGATATCTTACACCTGAAACTTCCCATCAGGGATTATCCTTCATGGGACCTTTTGTTTCTTTTGGAGACGCCACCTTGCCTCCTCTCTAAGCCAGCTGCGGATTGCAAACTGCATTTTCTGTCATGTTAAAGCATTGTTTTTAGTTGTTGTTACTTACGCCGGAGGATTTCCGAGCTCCAGGCTGTGATGTGCAAAGAGCCTTATTTAGTTTTCCACAAAGACAGGGTGTACTTGAGGACCAATCTAAGTGTCTGCCCAAGGTGGTGTCCGAATTTACCCTCAATCAGGACATTTATGTCCCAGTTTATTATCCAGAGCACTCAAATCGAGGGAAGCGCTAGTGCAAACTCTGGACATTCACCAGGGTCCTTCATTATTATTTGATTCAGATCTGGGATCTCAGACGCCTGATCAGTTGTTTGTTTCATTTGTCCCGTGGATTTTAGGGCGCCTGTTTCTAAGCAGACATTGTCTGAAGTGGTTGGTTCACTGCATCGTGTACTGCTACCAGATGTATGACAAGCCTTAACTGGGACAGGTTAAAGTCCACTGTACCAGGGAGTTGCTGCTTCCTTTGCATCTTTGTGTAATGTGTCAGTGACAGATATCTCAGCTGCCACCTGGAGTTCTGTCCACACTTTCATCAAGCACTGTAGTTTGGACATTGCCTCCAGGTGCAGGGCAGACTCTGCCTTGCTGTCCATCGGGCTTACTCTCATGAGGATTTCAGTTCCTGCCTTTTTTCTCTGCCCGCTTAGCAAGGGTTATCCTTGTACTGCATGGGACTCAGTCCTTATGGTGTAACATGCTGTAAGAGCCCCCTCGAAATGAGATCATACAGTTATGTAAGAACGCATCAGTGAACTGTAAATCTCGAGAGGAGCTCTTGCAGCAGGTGCCCCCTCTGGGTTTCTGTTTCTGCATTTTCTGCAATTTCTCTTACCCTCAGTTTGAGGATCCTCCTCGGGTTGCCAGTTTTTCTTCCTGTGCGGGGTTTCTGGTGGATGAACTGAGGTGGGGCTGGGGACTGCCCCTTATATTGTTGGCCAACATTGGGGTGGGCTGACATCCGGATGGTCCCCAGCCATAGCACCGCTAGCTAAAAGTTTTCTGTCGGATCCTGGTACCTGCCGCCTCAGTCCATATGGTGTAACCTGCTGTAAGAGCTCCTTTCAAGATCTTCCGTTACAGTAAGTTCTTACCTAACTGTACTTTCTTTTGATACCAGTGCATAAGGGAATGGCTGGCATGTGACAACTAGTAGATTTTTCAAAGCTCTTACTTACAATGCTGGAGCTGATGGTGTTCTCTTTAAGGAAAAGTCCTCTAGTTTTCTGAGTATATTCTTGGAGACCGTGGTTCTGAGATAGACGAACCTCATAGTCATTTTGTTAGTCATTTTTGTGAGGTGCTTCATGTGCCATCACTGTTAGTCCCTGCACAGAGCTTGCATTGCCACAGCCCAGCAGAATAGAAGACACCAAATGCATACTGCTGTTATGTTCTGTTCTTATACTTGCTACTAGCATACTTTACGTTTTAAAAGATATTGCTGCAGATTACACAGAATATAATGCTAGAACACTATTATCATTACTGGTCATTGTTTTTTCCATGGGAAACCCGTTTAATTTGCTGTTATAACCATCTGGTTATAACGCAATAACACATGCCGAGTTTCCCTTGTCTTGAACATGCGCAGCCACCACTGTTCCTTACCCTCAACACTCGAGCCACGGATGCCACCACCAGTCCAGCTCCTTGGCAGTAAGTAACTTTAAATAAATAAATACATACATACATACATAAGCTCTTTCACTCATGGATTCCTGAAGGTAGCATCAAGTATATGGCTAACTTAAAAAATAAAAAGGAAGCATTTTCTTTGCCTGCCACTTGTGAATGCTGACTACTTGCAGCTCACAGGCATATCTGCTTATTTTATATAACTGCTATGCTAAAAAATGATCCTCAACAATTAAATAAAATAAAGGCTGAGTAGGTGATGTAAAATTTAATTTTACACACACCCTCGGTGTGGGATGCCTTTACAAACCATTTATGTGGCATCCCACACCTTGTAGAGGTTGTAAAATTCTTGTTATAACCCTACCCAGACATTATTCTCTATATTGGCTCTTTATAACATCAGTTTTAAAATGGGGACTATTACCCAGGTCAGTTTTGTTTTTCTAACAGGTTGGTGAGTTTAACACTTAACAGATTGTATTAGCATCAAGTCTGAATTACTATCTAAGTTTGAGCAGAAGGAGTAAAGTTGAGAATGTTTATTATACTTAATAAGTTGTATCATAAACAGCATGGACTTCTGAAAGGTTTAATATGACCACATCAAGAGTGTTTCACTAGGGACTTGTTGGCAAATCTTTTATCGGATTCAAGTCCATGATAATGGCTAGTTGTTCATTTCAGAACATTTTGTTCACAGATGTCTGTTTACATCACAAAAGTTAATGTGATACCCCTCCATGAGTAACAGAGGGGATAGGAGACACTGTACTATAGACTTTCTGATTTTATAACCACTATGCCATAAAACCTGGCAAATGGTGCTGGCAGTCACAAGGGATGAAAGAGACTTGGGCATCATCATCACAGATGGCTTGAAACCATCCAAGCAGATCACTAAAGCAGTAGGTAAGGCTATGGGGATGTTGGGGTGTATTAGTAGGGGTGTCACAAGTCGTAGAGGGAGGTAATAATCCCTCTTTACAAAATACTGGTTATGCCCCATCTAGAGTACTGCGTGCAGTACTGGAAGCCACACTTCACAAGGACATTAATCAAATTGAGGCAGTCCAACAGAAGGGCAACCAAATGGTGCAGGGACTGCATCAGAAAGCATATGAGGACAGATTAACGGAGCTCAATATGTATACCCTAGAGCAAAGGAGGAGAGGGTTATATGATCAAAACATTCAAACACCTAAGGGAATTAACAGGGTGAAAGAGTCTAACATGTTTCAATATAAGAAAAATAGCAGGACAAGAGGACATAGCATGAGGTTAGAGGGAGGCTGATTAAGGGGTAATGTCAGGAAGTTCTTTTTCACAGAAAGGGTGGTGGTTGCATGGAACGTCCTACCTCAGAAAGTAGTGGATATGAATACAGTGCAGGGCTTCAAACAAGCATGGGATAGGCATAAGGAGCAATACAGATGAGTATGAATAGATGGGTCATTGACAGAGCAAGGCCGATGGCACAATCATAAGGTAGAAATAGGAATGGGCAGACTGGATGGGCCTTGCGGTCCTTATCTGCCGTCAACTTCTGTGTTTTATGTTATCAGGCTGTGAGAAAGCCTGTTCAAAGCATAACATATGTCTACCTCAGAGGTAAAATTATGCAAGTGTAATAACCCCTCCTGCCAGCAGAGGAAAGGGCTTGTTTACAAGAATGTTAGACCACAGAGCCTACAGATTGGTAGAGCCCGTAACAGCCAGTGAGTGGAGCTAGAATACCAATTGTTGTATGACTGCAGCTGTGTATCGAGATGGCAGAGTGATAGGAGGGTGTAGATGTGCCTTGGGCACCCTTACCTCTGGTCATTTTCCAGGCCACCTGAGGAAGCAGGGGCCACGACAAGAAGCAACTGTCTGTGGATTCAGTGTGTGTGTGTGTGTGTACACAGCAGAAGTTGTTGTCTGGTCGACTGGTAGTCTCCAGGGACAGACTCCAGGACAGTGGCTGATGACTCTGGGATTTTGAGTCTACAGGCCATAAAGTCTAGATGACCATTAATTTTTTAATGTACTTTATTGAATTTTTAAGAAACAAAGACATAAAACAACACGTTACACATCTACAGACATACACAACATCCCCAGAGCATAGTCAGTTATACATAAAAAAGCGGACACAGTGGTAAACAGGAAAATAAATAAATACTAATTTTGGAGGAACGGAGGCCCGACCTGCCACAGAATGTTGTTTAAATTAGATTTGAAAGCAATACATCTATTCTCACAAGCAGAAGATGCTAATCCAAAGTCATAAGAACGTACTGAGGGTTCCCAGTTCCTATGTAGGTTAATAGCCCATTAATCAAACTTGCTATAGATTTCTCTGCCCTGCATGCAAATACTGATTCTGCATGCTACTCTTGGAGGATGGTATCTCCAGATCTAGCCAGTGATGAAGAATGACTTTTTGACAAGTTGTACGAGTGCAATGTGCTATTATGGTTGCCCACCAGACAGCCTTAATAATCATTAAGTAGGCAGTTTGCTGGGGTAAATGCATTATCTAGTCTGAGTAAGGGATCCATCTTTGTTTTGATGCTTTACTATAAAGGCTGAGCTTTGGAGCAGTGCCACAGGATATGTATAAGGTGCCTGGGCCCTCATTGCACCTGGTGCATGCGTCTGCATGGAGTGTGTGCATTTTGTAAAGTTTACATTGCCATTGATTCTGGTGGGAGTGTAAGGGAACCGCTGTGAGTCCCGGGTGATCTTTGGCACAGGAATGAGTATCCTCAGGGTTGTCTCTCAAGGGAAGTCCCTCAGGACCTTGTGGCGATGAAGGACGCCACGCAGTGGATGTTACTGTTTGGGAAATGATTTTGGTCCTGTTCCCGAGGGAGATGCTGACAGCTGCACTGAAGATGGTGAGAGCTCCAGTGGCAGATGTGCTGTGAAACAGGTAGGAGGCGTGCTTACTATTTGTATGGAATCCTGAATTTGGAATGTATTTTGGAGATGCTGCCTCTGGTAGGGCCTGGAAAATCACTACTGCTGCCAGATTGAGGTACTCACTGCCGTGCTGGTGCCCAGCACACTCGCTGTCACTGGCTGAGAGTAGAGATCTGGTCAGTGAGAAGCCCAGAGTGGGGTGGCTCGTCACTAATGCCTGCGTGAAAGTCCCTACCGCAGTGTGACCTCCTGCACACCAGCTGAACCGATGCAAAGGTGTCATGTAGTGTGAGAAATGAGTGAACCCAAAAGCATATAGCATGGTGGGAGAGCTAGTAAAATCTGAAAGTAGACTAGAAAGGCTCTGACCTGAAGTGTAACCTCACCCACTGGTGTAAGACAAGGAGTGAGAGGAAACGTGGGCTCCATGGAGAGATGTATAAAAGGTACAGACTTTCCGTAAGGGTCCCAAGGTTCTGACTAATGTCCAGGGTCAGATATAGCTAATCTTGTAGTGCTGACAAGGACAGCATTTTGTGGACATGCTTCCATGTGTGTTACTTGTAAGTATGTTAGCAAACAAGGCAACTACCCATCATACATCAGAATGATTAATTTCTGTGCTGACATAACTGGTTCTGAGTGAAGATCACCTAGAAGTGAGTGGAGAAAAAGGGAGGTGAGGTCACGGTAAATAGTGGCAGACTGAAGTAATGGTTTGTGTAGGTCAGGACTCCAGCGAGCAGCTCACCGCTGACCTCTAGACATGCAGGCCGCCTTGTCACCTAAGTTTCTGCCTGATGCCAAGGGAGGGTTATTATATGGTGTCAGCTGTGAGTACCGTGAAACAGCAGCAATACCTGAGGGGGCTCCTGGAACTGTCTGCCACCTAGCCTGTCAGTGGGGAGATGGAGTAAACATTTGAAGGTGGTCTACACAGGGAAAGAAAACTCCAGTAGTAAAAACTGCACCAGTATAAGGCTGTGTATACACACTTGTAGCTTGTGCAAAACTGCTCTTATTTAAATGCCTTAAAACACTGTGGTGAAGCCTGCAACACTGTACCTGTCTGGAGGTGGATAAGCTTCAGTTTCTGACTCATACAGTTCAGTTTATTCTTTGGAAGTACTTTAGATAACTTTTGAAAACAAATCTATTCTAGCACAGTGCCAAATTACTCTCATTGGGTCTTAAAATTCTGTCATGGAGAAATAAAGGTGATTATTAGTAGTAAGGCTATAAATGCCTCTCTATAATTTAGAATCAGATAAGATCAGTATGTGATAAAAGCATCACCTCATGGAGTCAAAATCGTATACAGCCTTTTCATATTTTTTTAATGTCCCCAATAGTGGTTAACAGAAACCTTTCTGGGTGGTCTGTTACCTTTCTGTGACACTTTGTAAAAGAGCCACTGCTCCCATCCAAGGGACACTTTGAAATCATTTCTGTACACAGTTCAGCTCCTGTACTAGTACATATATTATTGAAGCACCAAGGGAGGTCGACAGTGAAATGCCGACCTCCCCACAGCGACTTACACAATACCGCGAGGTATTGTGCCGCCTGTTCAAACAGTGTTTTCTGTGTGGGCTGTTACCCAGAACCCCCGGACTTTAGGATTCCAACCAGGTCGGAGTTGGTCAGAGGCAGCCAGAACACTGGGGCGAAACACAGATAAGAACCATTACCAGCGATTGTCGCCGTAATGGTCTTTTCGTCATTTCGCTGTTGAGATGTCAACTGAAGGGGTGCACCATATTATCTACGCTTAGTGTCCCCTTCTCATAGTAATTGTATTCATTGTACATGACAGCAGGTTTACTGTCTCATTAGACTTTATTTGCACTGGCTGCTGTCTGTCCTGAGGCCACAGTCCTCTGCTTCTGTCATAACGCATCACAAGCAGAGGATTGTGCTGTCAGGTGTAGACTAACTGTCAGAAAGGATTACTTGTCTGGAACAGTGATCCTGTTTCAAGGGTATGTGCACAGCGATTTAGAGTATGCTAAATACAGGCGCATGACAGGTGTGTAACAAAAAAATGTTTCCAGTGTTTCCCGAGATATCGATGCTCTTAAGCCTTCAGTTTAGAATGTTGTGTTTCTGTCACCTTGACAACAAATGACACTGAGAATACCTGGAGCCATGTATGTTTGCATATTGTGTAAAGGGTGTGTCCCAGGTGGGGAGAAGAGACACTGTGCCGTGAGTCTGAAGGTTCAGAGTTCACCTACACTGACTAGTCTTGACTTCACAAAGGCAGCAGTGCCTTCAGTTCAACTCTCCAACAGAAGGGTCTGAAAGAAATCCAAATAAAGGTTGGTAGAGCTGCTGACAGCTGTGGTTGCCTTTGAATGTATGCTGTGCTGTGCATGTGACAGGTTGGTAAGGAATTGCTGGTGCAGTATTAGCCACTGATGACACAGGTTGTAATGAGAAAGAACTACAGCCAGAACTAAGATTTAAACCCAGGCTGTCAGAATATATGTGTGTGTTGTGTGTGTGTTTGTTGTTTATACACACACATATGTGTGCGGGGAAATACATCTGCCAGTGACACCTCTTTTCCTCAGGTGACTAAGTCACTGAGCTGGAATTGCTGCTGCAGCTTGACTTTCAGTACTTCTTCTGCTCAAACTAGCCTGTGTCAAACACCAACAAGATTGTGTCCCTGTCCTTTGGCAGTAGGCAGATGTTATCATGGCTCTTTCTACCCCATGTCTGTTCAACCCTGGATGACAGTCCTCGAAGGAGGTCTCCTCTTTCGAGTAGCTCAAGTGTGTCTAGATAGGAACATGGATTTCTTTCTCACATCTATGCCATCCACAAAAGCTCTCTCTCAAACTCGGCACCGATAGCACAAGTAAGCTTGCAGCTCACTCCTGGTCTGCTGTGAGAGCATTCTTTTTCCTTTATTTTTCTATATGTACTTTATTCTGCTGTTTCAGTTTTTCTTCCCGATCCCAATCCCCTGCCTTGGGCCAGCACTTGCGTATGTAGGCATGTGCATGCAGCGTCTCACAGTGCCCTCCCTATGTGTCACCCCTCCACATGCACTAGCCACTGGACCTACACCCAGTGGCAGCGGGACTAGAGCCGGGCGGTGACCACCCCAGAGAGGAGAGCTGCCTTCCGCTGCTTAGTCCTGCTCCTACCCTCCCGCCTGTGCCAGCACCCTGGTGACCCGAGTCCATTCCTGAACCAGGTTTGCGGGCATAGCGAGATGAGGCGTCCAGCGCCCAGCCCTCAGTGCCACTGGGTCTGCTGTGACATCATTCTTAAACGATCTTGCTGTGCATGACTACACAGCTGTGGTCTACAACACTGGGCCAAAATCTGCCCCACCAGATTGCACCCTCTCTTCCATTCCTTCTGGCTTTTGCTACAAACTCTCCCTACTTACCTCATCACTGCTCACCTCTATTGGAGCCTTTCATTCCTCCTCAGACTACCAGTGCCTCTCACACTTTGCCTCCCTTCTGGCTAAGTACTTGCTTTCCTCACTCCCTCTCTCTCTCCCTCCCTGATTCTTCCCTTCTACCTATTTGCTCTGCTGCTCTGACTCCACACTTTCTCTGTCCCTCACTGTTGGACCTCTGCTGGTCAGACTGCATTTCCTGTACATCTTCCTCTGTCTAGAATAATCTGTTTGCTCCCATACGCTCTTCCTCCTCTTACCTTTCTCTGAAATCCCCCAAAATGACCACTTTACCTTTACCCCACTTGTATCTGCCTCTGGCTACTGTGATAACACTTATGAAGCCGGGTGCTTTTGCTGAGCATTTGTATTTGAGTTTTATGTATTTCTGTACTATTATTATGTATTTATTTATCATATGTAAATATTTTGCTTTCATCTTTTATCTTTCCTGTACTGTTTATTATGTATTGATGTATGGTATGCTAATATGCTTTTGTATCATTGTACTTCCTGTAATTAATTGTAGACATTTTGATCTTGTTCTCCCTACTGTTACCTCTCCCCTGGAAGCCCCTGAAGTGAGTTCAGCTCAGTGTGCCTTTCCTGATCAACAATTTTAAATAAATATATAAGTCATTTGTTGGCCACCCAGTGGCTTTGCAGCGATGCAGATAACGGAGTTCAGGTGTGAACTATATCATGTCAGGAGGCAGGCCAGCCCACAGGCAGCTGCCTGAGGCAGCGATCTCCCAGTGAGGAGGGTTGGTGACAGGTTCATGTGTGCAGTGACCTCTGCATGTGGGCAAGGGAGGTTGCTCATTTTGCAGGGCTTCACTGCATTGCAAAGGCTGAAGGGCTAATACTCCAAACAGGTTGCACTCACTTAAAGAACTCAGCACTCAAACAAATTTTAACTTTGCTGGCTTTATTGCACAATATAAAGTGATAGTGCTGCCAGCCATATGACTAATTACTTGCCCCAGTGTTTTGGGTACTCTAACCCTTTATCAGGGGCTGAAGGGCACTGTCTAAGCTTCAAGGAGGGTGGCACAAGGAAGAAATGAGGGAAGAAAAAGTCCTGCCATCCAAATTGATTTATTTAAAAGTTTAACTAGGAATACATACTGAGCTGTCAACAGCTCGTTTCCAGATGAGTCCTGGGGAGAGAGGAGTTAATATAATAATGAGGTAAATACTCTAATATAGTAATACTAGCAGAATTGTAATTAAGGTAAAATAGTAAAAGAAGGCTAATAGAAAAAACAGTTCACAAATGTATACAATAAGAAAGAAACAATAACGGAACAGCAAGAAGAGAACAACTAGAAAATAGAGAAAGAGAAGAAGGGTCAAAGGCAGTTGCAGGTGGGACGATAAAAGCCAGAAAGAAGAGACTTTTGGGAGGATGTAGAAGAGGCACAATGAATAGAAAAGTGAAAGAGGACCGAGTTTAGGAAAGCGTAAGAAAAAGCAGATTGACCAATAATAGTTTCCTAGGAGGGTATTGAGAGAATGGAAAGAATTGTTAGGAGGAGGGGATAAAAGGGATTTGAGATAGGAAGAAAGGATGGCAAACCAGTATTTAGCCAAAAGGAACACAGTGTGAAGGTGCCTGTCACCAAGAGATGGGAAAAGAGCGAGCTGAGTAAAGAGAGCAAATGGTGAGTACTAGAAGAGAATCTAAAGCAAAGTGGCAGAAATAATGAACAAACTCTGGTCAGAGTCGATATGGCTTGGAGAGCTTTTGGGATTCTTTTACCCATTATGTCTAAGAATTTTCACAATGCAGATCTGCTGAGGGCAGTTTCAATGTGGTCTTCCTCTCACATTATTTTACAATGTATTTTTAGAATATACCTGCTGATTGCTATATATTTAGCCTGGACAGTTCACAGAAGAAATGGCATCTTATTTTGGGGGTGAAGCACTTAGCAGTAGGACACTTATATGTGCTCATACATAGGTACAAGATGTGTATGGGTGGTAATGCCCGTGGCCATACACTTCAGGCACTGTGATGTGGATCCATTGTCCCGTGCCGTTGTACTACTCAGTGTGGTGAAAGCCGATGCTGCACTCACTACACAGGTCCCAGAACAGGCATGTTACAGCCGACCTATTTGTTTGTACAATTGGGGAACCATAAACGCACTATCCATAGCCTGGATCATACACTACAAATGCCATTGCAGGATACTGCACCCATGGCACCCAGGATACCTCAGCAGTATGGAGCATGGCATGTTACACAAGGAGCGGAAGAGTGTATGACAGCAGGAAGATACAGCATCGATAAGGCATGCATTGTAGGTATGGCAATTCCCTCTTAAGGTTTGCCACGGACATACACAGCTGCATACACTGGTGGGTCCGCAACTTGTACAGTGCCCCAAATGTATGGTATAGCCACTTGGATCATTCTGGAGTGAAGGTCCCAGCCCAGGTCCAGTGCAGTCGGTGGCTGGCTGTGGCAGGGCATGGGGGAAGAGCAGTCTCCGCAGCAGCCTGGTGGTATGGGGAGGGGGGGTTGTTCTATGTACCAAGGCAGTGGTGAGTCCTCCTGCTATGGATATGGACCATGTTTTCCTCTGGTGTGATTGGATCCAAGGGCCCTACACTATGGCAGTCTTGGGGATGGAATGGATCAAGTTGGAGATTGGAGGGTACCTTTAGTCCACTAGGGTTGCCAGGCTGCTGTGCACCTGGGTGCACTTCCACAGCCACCTGTATGTGGCTGGCCCGGCTTAGGTCAGCTATTCATGGCCTACGCCATGGGTCGTGCTCTCCAGGCTGTGAGGGGCGAATTTCCACTCAGTATGCTGCAGCATGGCATATCATGAACACACCCGGACTTGGACGGCATATTACTTAGCAAGACGCTGGCCCATTCCTTGCGGCAGGTGCATCACCCACGCTTGAATATCGTGCTGTGGTGCATTGTTGTAGTGGCATGGCACATCTCACATTTCCACCAGGATGTCCTGATTCCTTTGAATATGGGGGCCCTGGACTAGGTTACCCTGATGCAATATATTATCATAATGGAAAAATTATGACCCCTACAGTGCAGAAATGTAAATGAAGATCCCTATGACAGTGAGATGTAGCATCTCCCTGCACTATCCAGGATACAAAATATAGGATAAGAAATATTTAAAGGAAATCTACTCTGAACTGAACTTCACTGTGGTCACTGACATAAACAGTTTCTTTATTGTAACAGTCACACATGAGTCTGGTGTGCATATTTTATGGGACACATACAAACAGAGGTGAGAAAGAATACGTGCCTCAGCTGGGACTTGAACCCAGGCTGCCGAATACTGCTCTGATTGTGCTAATTAGCTGCACCACTGAGACAACTGGAACCTGAGCCATCCCCAGCACATTATTCTTTCTCAAATGCACAACCCGATGGCAACACAAATATTTATTTGAAACAATCACACAGGAGTGTGTGTGTATATTTTATGGAACACATACAAACAGAGGTGAGAATGAACAAGTGCCTCAGCTGGGACTTGAACCCAGGCTGCCAAGAATACTGTTCTGATTGCACTAACCAGCTACACCACTGAGACAACTGGAACCTGGGTCATCCTCAAGCACATTAATCTTTTTCAAATGTACAACCAATGGTAACACAAATATTTACTTGTAACAATCACACAGGACTGTTTGTGCATATTTTATGGAAAACATACAAATAGAGGTGAGAAAGAATAAGTGCCTCAGCTGAGACTTGAACCACGCCTGGCAGTATTTTGGCCGTGAGGATGGTGTGTTGTGTGTGTGTGTGTGTGTGTGCATATGTACAAAATAGAAGATAAGAATATTTAAAGAAAATCTTCTGTAAACTGTACTTCATTGTGTTCACTGACAGAAGCTTTTTTATAACATATTAGAATGCAATATTTGTTTTGAACGTTGTGGCCATAAGAATGGTGTGTATAGAGACTGTGTGTGTGTGTTGCTGTAGCTCAATATATATTTTCCCAAAAGATTGTGAAAATGGCTTTATTGATGCATATTTAGTCTAAGCAGTTCACTGAAGACCTGACATATGTCTGAGACTGCTCATCAGATAGTGTCTGTAGAGGTAAAAAACAGTATAAATCATGGATTTGCTTGGGAAAGGGTGACATTTATGAGGTATGAATCTTCTTGAAAGACAATACATTCCCAAGCTAAACTGTTATCAAGAAGCTGTTTAAATGATTAGTATTTAAATGTGCAAATCTCAGTTTCATAGGCAACCAATATTTAACAAGCTGTTTTAGTTTTCTAATGGCATCTGATAAGCAGCCTGGAGTTATGTCTCCAACATTCTTAACAGAAAGAAGAGAATATTTTATTTCAATTAGTATTGAAGGATACATTGAAAAGTTAAAACATGTGTTCCACGAAACTCCATTTCAAGCTACAGATAGCAAAATGGCTGTAGGTTCACCTGAGCCATTAAAAGAGCAGGTTTTAATAGTGCTTGCTGGACTGGTTGTATTATGGAGCTCTCTGGACTGAGTGTATTATTGGAGCTTCTGGACTGAGTGTATTAATGGGGCTCACTGGACTGATTGTTTAAATAGGGCTTCCACTGAGTGTTTTAGTGGGCTCACCGTGCTGAGTGTATTAGTGATACTTGCTGGACTGAGTGTATTAACGTAACTTGTTGGACTGATTGTATTACAGTACTGAGGCTTGCTGGACTGAATGTATTAATGGGACAACTTTAGTGGGGACTCTATTGTTAGTGGGGTAGTCCTGAGGGCAGGAAGCAGGAAGGTCAGGTGCTACCCAGCACCACCGATTGAGAGATCGGAACGAATCCAAAGGATTGCTGGGGCAGCAAGCAGGAGGGTGAGCTAGATGTCATGGTCCACCTGGGGAAAACCGACCTGGCTGGGGGATGAGGTGAGGGCAGTGCAGAGGGAGTTTGCAGAGTTGGGGAGGGGTCTTAGACAGGTGGCATGCATGGTAACTTTCTTGGAAGTGCTACCTGTCTACAACATGGGGAGGACAGGGTGCTCTGCCCCAGGGGATTTAGCAAATGGCGAAGAGTTGGTGCAGAGCTGAGGATTTGGCTTCATTGGGGACTGGGGGCGGCCTGCATCCATCAGTGGGAGGGACCAAGCTCCTTAGTGAGAGGTTTAAATGTTTCATTGGCAAACATTTAAACTAAGCCAAGGAGTGGCGGAATTAAGCAAGAAAGAATCAACTGCCACCCCACCCCACCCCACCCTGGGTTAAGGTAGACAAACAGACAGATACTAGAGCCGAGAAAGGAACATTTAAACTAGCTGTGTGGGATGGCGGAATTAAGCAGGGAAACCAACTGCCCCACCCACACACACACAGAAAGGACAAGAGCACAATATTGGTAGTGCAACGGCACATATACTAGCTGCCATGGTGCATACTCAGTACGGCCATCGATTTTGTCATCCTGAGAACAATGTCCACTAGTCACTGGGGCAGAAATCTCAGGGTACTGCTGAGATACACCAGCAGTAACCACAGTGCTACACTTCATCTCCACGACCAGAAACTTGTGCACTGAAGGCAGAGTCAGCTTTGTGGTCACTGATCCAGTAGGGTGTGACATATCTCGAGGGTGGCTGGGTGGGATTTGTGCTGCCTGGTAAGGCAGTATAACATCAGCCTTACACTGTATGGGGTTGGGGTTGCAAACCGCTTGGCACACACATCCCCACCACTACACACCTTCTCGCACCACACACAGTATGGTACCTCTGAGAATGCTGCACTGTCGCAAGACAACTACCTGCCACGCTCACTGGGCTTCGGGGAGTAAGGACAATACTGTCTGCTACACAGGCACAGCCTTATCGCCCAGCCAATTCTGAAAATGGCTGCTGATTAACTTTACTTTGGGGGCATCAGAACAGGGGCTGCTGTGCCTCATCCCTACTGCTGGACCTCATCACCTTGAAAGTGCTGATGATGTGGATAATCGCACTGTCAGGTGCTGCCTGAGATCCAGTCACAGTACTCCTCAGTAGCCTCATATAATATAGTGGTGCTCGCAGCACTGATTGTAGTTAATGGGGCTTGCCTGACTGGAGTGTATTAATGGGACTGCTGGACTGAGTGTATTAGTGGGACTCGCTGGACTGAGTGTATTAATGGGGCACCCTGACTGGTCATGTAAATGGAGGTTGCTGGTATACAGTAATTATACTAATGAGACTCTCTGGAATGATTGTATTAACAGGATTTGCTGAATTCACAGATTTAACAGGCCACTACTACAAGAGCTTTTATTAAAACATTTTAAAACAAATAGATGTTTTTATTTCTGTAATGCTGTTAACAGCAGCGCCATTATTCAAATAAAATGACTTCAAATATTCTTACAGTTTAGAGATAATACTAGCATTGCTGATCAACACACAGGAATATTCTTTTACCAGTAGCTGTGTTTTCTTTAGTATGTGATATGAATACAGTGCAGGGCTTCAAACAGGCATGAGGGAGCAATGCAGATGAGTATGAATAGATAGGTCATTGACAGAGCAAAGGCTCGATGGCACATTCATAAGGTAGAAAAGAAATGGGCAGACTGGATGGGCCTTGCGGTCCTTATCTGCCGTCAACTTCTATGTTTCTGTGTTTCTATTATTACTGCAGTGCATGTCTTCCTTTACCTTTTATTCTCCAACACTTACTAGCGACAACTAAGAGCAGTAAGGCTGAGACTACTGTGTGCTCTTCCATTGCAGTCTGCCATCAGTGTTGACTGTCATAAACCTGAAGTCACATGCATTAAGCATCCTTTATTTGGAGAGGGATGTCCTTTCTTCTGCTAGACTCACGGACAGTAACTGGTAATGTGCACCTCAGTGTTTCAGATAACATGGGTAAGCAAGATTCATTTAGTTATTCTATTTTTAAATAAGGTGAGGAAGAAACTATTTTGGAGTAAGAAAGTGCTTCCTGTGCAAGTGAATGCTGCCTTCGGTGCAACAAAAGTAAGTAAAAATGCATGGTCTTCCAGGTTTGGAGCATTGCCATGTAATGGGTTGAATATTGGTGCATGTAGTACATTTTTTAAATCATTTCTTAATAATGAGTAAAACAGGCATACTCATGTGGAACATTGTTGTCCCCACCGCTGTTCTCTGCTAGTGTCAACTATGGTACAATTACTGAGAAATGCCAGCCCTCCATCAAAAGTCACCATTTTGCAGGGAGTGAGTCCTGACCATCTAGTGAGTTTAGAAACATCATCTCTTCCTTTAACATCTTCCTACTGTATGTGTTGCAGGAGAATGGGTCCAGCGCAAGGCATCAGCCACACAAAGGCTGCAGGAAAAAAGTGAAAACTGAGCCGGTAGAGGATGATGTACGCTCAAAGGTAGAGGCACTCAAGGCTGCTAAAGCAGAAGGGAAGGCTAAGATTGACTCAGCATGCAGTATAAGTTCTTCCTCGGATGCACAGGTAGGTGAAATGGTGGGAACCAGGAATGCCTCAAGGAGAGGGAGGTAGTGGAATTGGGAGACCCAGTATCAGGAGAGGAAGACCCTGTGGTAAGGGGTTGAGGTGGAGGTCCTGATTTCAGAACAGGAGATACCTTGAGGTCATCAGAGAATACCCAAGAATCATGAGGCAGAGACCATTGTCACTGGAGAGTGAGAGACTGGGGTAGAAGAATATATACTGTGGTAATCTTAGAGGATAACCCAAGAGTCATAGGAAAGTAGAAGATTGTGTCTGAAAAAGAAACACCAGTTCCAGCCATTTCGGCCCAGACAGTTCCAATACCTGTTGGTGGGATGCCAGGACAGAGGCATGCAATATCATGTATTTGGTAATGACCTTTGATTCAGGATTGCGGGATGCTCATCCATGCTGCTTTGAAAACCATCTGGGGTTGTCCCCTTCCTTTTAAATGTGAAGTGCTGTTGCATGATTTGGCACCTCCTCAGTTGAGGTGTCAATATGCAGGAAAACTTCCACGCCCAGTGCCTGATGGCGACAAAAAGCAATCACCTGTTATTGCTCTCTACCCACTGTACCATCCCTTTGGAGTGGCAGGCCAGAGTACAACAGGTATCAGATATGGAAAAGAGCATGGCAGATCTTAGGCTCACTAGTGACAAGTACATGGAGAAATGGGAAAATGGGAACACTGTAAGAGACAGCACTAAAGACCATGGGGAAACAGGAATCCAGTAGGAAGATGGAGAACATACAGTTGGAGATTGTCAGGTTGCACAGATAGAATTCCTTTAGACTGACAGTTTCATACTTTCTTCTAGTTCCATTTCATGTTCATATTTTAGCCTGTATGTTAATTAAAAGAAACTACCAATATGCAGACTGTACAAGGTTCCCACGGGAGCCCAGGAGGATAACTACATCATCATTCAATTCTTTCTCATAGTTGAACTCCATTTATACTATCATGGACATTGATCTATAATTGGCCAGTTGCCCAGCATGCAGTTGCACTTTGGTCTTGGCTCATGCCATAAAATTATACTTCACAATAACAGTGTACTAGATAAGTGCTCGCTGTATGTACTTCTACTTTTCAATAAACCTGAAGTTACCAAAACAAAGGAAAAGAAACACCTGGGGTTAGAAGGGGTATATGCTGGGACAGGAAAGGGAGACTTGGGGTTTAGGAAAAGTGATACCCTGAGGTATGAGGGAGATGGTGATGTCAGAAGAGTAGACGACAGTGAACTCTGTATATCTGATTTGGAGTGAAAGAACTTGGGTATAAAGAGATGGGAGAATCCAGGACAGCAGAGGTGATACCTTAGCAGCAGAAGAGAGAGAGAGAGAGAGAGAGCTCCTAGGTCAGGAGATATGACACCTTGGGGCAGGAGTTATGATACTCCCCAGCAGACAGAACCCTAGGGCAGGAGTTATGATAGTCAGCAGAGGGCAGACCCTAGTGAATATGAGGGAGACTCTGGAGTCAAGAGAAGAATGGTCTTAGGGCAGAAGAAGGAGATTTGAGAGTAAAGTGTGTGGTACCAAAGGCCAGGAGATGTAGATAGCCTGATACTCTAGGTGGGCAAGAGAGAGAGACCTTGAGGTCTGAAGGCTGATACCATGGTATAAGCAGTGAAAGATCTAGGGGTAGGAGAAGGAATACCATGGGGTTAGAAGAGGGAGGCCCTGTGGCAGGAAGGTGGATTCCTGGCTGCAGGAGAGGGAAATAGTTAAAGAGATTAGATCCTAAGTTTAGAGAACTGAGACAGGTGGGACAGAACCTCAGACTGGAGGTGAAGGAGGAGACCCTAACAATGAGAGAAGGGATGCAGTGGTGGATAATTGTGTGTGGATGGGGTGATACAGTGAAAGCAAAATGGCAGAGCCAATACAGTAGAGACTGACCCATTGCTGTAAGTACCATAATGCTCAAGCTGCTATCTCCTACATAAGGGACAATGTCACTTCAAATGCATGCAAAAGATGAAATATTGTGCACCTCAACAAATCTATTATGTTCATAAAATTTACAACGAGCAACTTAGATCCCAAAGGTGCTGTCTCCTGCCCTGGGATGGAGGGATCGCAGACTGTACTGCTCTCTCTGCCACCTGGGTGACCATAGGTGGAGCTGCAAGCTATAGATGACTAACAAGGTAGGAAGGATGTCAGTGGCTCTGATGTGCATTGCCCCACATCTGTGTGCATCCCTGGGCCCACTGTTGGCGCCTTAGGGGAAAACACAGAAAAACTGACCCCACTGACATAGCAGCATGAAGTCTGCACCACAGGCCCTCCACACCACAGAGTGAGGCATCCACCGCTGTCCGCACTCCAGCTTCATTGGGAATCCCTACCACCCCCACCCCCACTTATGATGGCCCTGACTTGTAAGCAAGGCAAGCCAAGAGAAGGTAGGTGACTGGGCTGGGTGGGGGCTTGGCTGAGATTAGGACTGGCTGGGGTGAAGGGAGATAAAGTACAATAAAAAATAAAATGCTGTGTAAAATCAATGCATAAGAAATCACACAGTATGAGCCACACAACCTCCTCATTTAGTTTTTGTGGTCTGCACATAGTGGACAGTCAACAACAAAAGCAGATGCAAGCAAACTGTGAAGCGTCTCTGCTTCATTTCAGAAAAGTCAGCACAATGGGCGTACATTCTCACACCCGATGTTTTGCTACCTCAGAATGCAGCTGTCATGGCTGTGTCCTAGAGGATAAAAAGTATATAGAAAAGTGCACATCACTACATAGAGTATGAAAAGTTTGAGTGGAATTTATTTATATTCTAATGAAAATCATAACTACCAAATTGGTTTACTAAGCTGCATTCCAGGATATACTACTCAGTATCTCACAAATGGAAGCACTCTCCCTAAAAGCCATTCCATTAGTGCTAGTCAGCATCACCATACAGGCTTCTTTATAGCACCTATAAAATGGGCAAGGAAATCCTGTATCCTGACTGGCTGAGACTTGGTTCTAGCCACTGCCTTAAGAGAGCACTACCAATGGCTAAAAGAAGTCCCTGCTAACTGGCTGGGGCAGTTCACCCAATTCATACGCCACTTGGTTCCTAATCTCCATCACAAACATGGCTGCAGCTTTACTCTTATATAAAACCTTCAACTAGGTCCTAAAATGAAAGACCATTAAATTAACTAAAGTAGTAAATAAAGAACCCCTTCTTACACACATACACAAATTTAGAAAATCAAGTACTGTTCAGATTTTCCATTGCTAGCTAGCCCAGAGTGGCGCTGGGGTTGAGGCGTGCCATCGCCGGTGACCTGGGTTCGGAATGAGCCCAGGCCATTGGGGTCTGGCAGGGAGGGAGAGAACCCTCTCCCGGAGGGAAGGGGTCCGCGCCGGCACTTGACTAGCCTGTGGTGGAAGTCAGAGGCACGGCAAGCAGCGCTGACATAATGGGGAGGGGAGTGGCAACATTGGCAGTGAGATGTCTAGCGGTCCTGGGTGCGTGCTACTCCTCCAACAAGAACACTGTAAAATACTCTGCAGGCCTCGGGAGACGGAGCACCGAGGCAGACCCCTAATTGCTCCCACCTGCCTGGTCCTGTGGTCCATGAAGAAACCAGGATTGTTCAGGGTGTAAGCTGCTTCACCTCGTCCCTGGCTGGGGAAGAACCGTGGCTCCATGGAGGTAGACCAGAGGATCCAGGTAAGGTGGCGAGTAGGGCAGACCTCACTGGCGTGCCTGATGATGCAGAGCCTGCAGAGATTTGGGGGAGAATAAATAGAGATCTAAAAAAAAAAAGAAAGATTTTCCATTGCTGGGGTTTTGTTTTGATTTTTTGCTCCCTCCCACACCCGGCCAATCTCTCCTTCAGGTCCCCACAAGGACCTAGCTCATCCAGGCTACTCTCTCCACCACCCCTGCCATTGCAACCAACTTAGGGTTCCTGATGTATCCCTTCATTGGGCAGGTCCTCTTCCTCATGAAGGGAATTAATCTACCGTTAGCCAGTGGTCTTGGGTGCACGGGATGCCATTGGTGGTTCAGGAGCTCTGCAGGTGGTCCAGGAGGCCGCATCCCACCGCCAGAGCACCATGTTTCTCCATTTTTCTTCCACAGAGGTGCACCATGCAGGATGTCAAGGCAGATGCCGACATTTTTTCCCCTTCAATTGTTTAACTAGGAGCGCACACTAAACTGAAAGCTTGTTTACAGGTGTGAACTGGGAGCACAGGGAAGTTAAGTGACTTGCTCAGGATCACACAATATGCAGGCGGGCTGTGGGATTCAAACCCAGCTCTTCAGATTTGCAGCTCAGAGCCTTAAACCACTGCGCTATACCGCATCCCTATACTACCGGCCTGACATGCCCCTTAGGTAGTGGAGCCCTGATGCACTACTGCTCTCCGCCTCCGCCAGGAGTCAGCAGGTGCCAGGCTTCAACCCCACCTTCTACAATCCTGGTTCTGGAGGTTAGGCTACAAGAGCGTCAATAATAGGGCAATCTTGGCTGCCAAGTAAGTAGCCCATAAAGTCAACACCTGTCAGTAATGCACCAAAATGCAATGATTTGCTAATTTAGAGAATAAAAACTAATTTAAGGATGGGGTAGACAAAACATGGGAGTACATCCCCCAAAATGGGAATAGGGTATTAAACATATAAACCATTAGAAGTGTAAATCAGTGTACTGAATCTAGAATTTTCAGTCAACTATATCTTGATGATATTTCTTTCATGCATCAGAACTCAAGACTATACTCCACTTCAGGAGTTTTCATCCTGAACCACTTAGAGAGAACATAGCATCTTGCCAGTTGTTGAGAGCCAGGCATATCTGTTCTGATGATGACAGCTTTAAAACTGAAACAAAAAGGCATGGTGTCATAATGTTGCAGTTAAAACCACGAACATCGCCAGCCTGGTGGCGCTGAGGGTTGAAGCGCTGGACGCCACACCTCGCTCCACATCCGTGATCCAGGTTCAGGAACGAGCCCAGGGAGCTTGGGGTTGGCAGGAGGAAGAGATTGAGCATCCACAGGACAGCTGTCCCTTCCCTGGGTGGGTTCTCAAGAATCACTGCGCTGTAGTGGCACCTGGCAGTGGCTGGGATAGTACACATATAACAGTGCTAAACGTAGCAGGGTGGAGTTTGGTAAGCAGCAGCACATTGTGCCCAGCCGCCATTGCACGCCCTAATCTCCACGGGTGAAACAAGAGAAAATCCCTCCCTTTGGGGATAGGTGATGACGCTCTCCAAGGACCACACCCCCAAAGCTGGTTGCCCTCCTTGCTCCTGCCGCTGCTACTAGACCCAGTACTCTACACTTACATAGAGCACCTTGGGTGGATAGAGTGGCCCTTCCCCATGAGGGTTCAAATCCAGAGGTTTCACCGGTTCGGGAGTGAAGCTACAGGAGCAAGCCTCACAGTAGGAGGTAGAGACCTGAGGAAGGAAGTCGTTGGAGAGAGTTCTCAGAGGAAGTGAAAACAAAGTCGACAAAAAACCCTCAAGACACATCAAGAATGTCACACGAAATCAGCATGTGGTATTATAACTTCGCACAAAATGCCAGCAGAATAATTATGCTGCATACTGCAGCACTCTTCTGTTTTTGCAGGGGCTCTGTCCCTGTATCCTCGATGGTGGGGCTTTGCCCCATAACTAAATATAATCAACTCTGGGGGTCGTGGACCTTGGGGAAAGGAAAACTCAGAGCTGGGATATTGTTTCCAGCACAAAAACACATCACAGTGGGACTTGAGGAGAACCCAACCACACCCACAGATCCCCAATGCTGCTGGAGGCAGGTGCTCTAACCACTCACCAAGGGAGTGGCTCAGCCAGACACCACCTCAGCACCATCCTTCACCTTCCCAACGCCAGCCAACAGGGACATGCATAGCGTGTTCTTACCTACGCACTAAAGGACCCCTGTCACTGTAGAACCATATACGCTTGTTACAACATGACATTCCATGCGCGGTTCTCTCAGTGCTATATTCACCCAGTACCAGAAACCATGGAAAACAGGCCCTGAACAGAGGGTATCCTGCAGGAGTCCTAGAAAAGTCTATTTGTAGGATTGTGGATATGATGTTCTATCCTCACTTGTTGGCAGTGTCCTTTCCCTTTAAATAGGAAATGGGCAGACTAGGTGGGCCAAGCGATCCTTATCTGACATGAAATTCTATGTTTCTAAATCTTGCCAGATGGTCTGAAAGCTGGCTCCTCCTACCTTCCTGGGTGGTATATGCCTCGGCTGTGCCCCATGATGCCAGATCTTCCTTTGCGCTGGAAGATTCAGGTTCCTCCTTAACGCCTCATGTTGAGTAGGCCCTGGTGCTTAAACCCTTAGTTTTACCAACAATTAAACTCTTCGAATTATATTCACGCAAGTTTTCGATCTCGATCACATGGAGGACAAGTCCTTGCCCAGGTTCCGCTTGGTGTCCCCGGGCAGAAGATATCCCACACTGACCAGCATGCCACGTGCATTCATTGCTTGGTCCATGACCATGATACCCAGGTCTGCAACCTATGTCACGCCTTCCACCTACAGTTTTGGATGACCACCTCACACGTTTGCAGTTGAGCGTCTGCAAGCGGCACCTGCCGTCACATCTAAAGATGGCCGTTAGCGATCTCTGTGGCTACGGGGTCCACAGAAGAGTTGGAATAGATGAAGGCTTTCAAAGAAGAAGAGGCCCGCTCCGCTAAGCATTCATCTTCGATGTCAGTTTTTGTTCCTCTCAAACTGGGCTTCTTTTTCCGGCTCCTTCAAGGAGTTGTGCCAATCCTTCTGACAAGAGGGGAGGCCCCGGTTTGCACATTTCCTGCTCCCTTAAAAAGGATTCCAAGGAGTCGAGAGAAACCATATCTCACCGATGTCGCTGTTGGGACAGAGAGCGATCTTGGTTCCAGGAGTCTCCTGCTTTGACTCGGTTGAAAATGGCCTCAGCCGCTGACCTCATGGTGACCCCATCAAGCCAGCTGGCTAAACGCTGGATGACAATCCTGTTGAGAATGTTCTCAACCCTACCGACCCGTTGTCACGGATGAGGCTGACAATTCCCTGTCCAGGACTCCAGGCCTGGCGGGCATTGCCAAGGAGGAGACCCAGCCTGCTGGGATTCCCCGGTGGTCTCTGTCCCTGACCTGGAGGAGCTGAGGTTTTCCCAACTCCTTTGGAGTACCCCTATTGGTCCCCTGATGGTTGAGGTCTTGGGCATTCTCGACTGATAGACCAAGGAAGTCACATAAGTGGCGCTTCCAGGAAGCGGCACCGCTATTCGTCCCTCTTTCCTCGGGTGAGGAGAGTCTTTGATGCAAATCGGCACTGGTGCTATGAGGACCTGATGTGGCAACAGCTGATACTGGCCGGTCTGAAGTCCTCCCTGCTTCCACTCTGGCCATCACCTGGCTGTCATCCTCCAGGCTGATGTCGACCACTCCAGAGTCTGTTGTCATTGCCCCTCTGCTTGCAGAGCAGTTTACTGCACTCCCAACTCAGTCAAGCTGGTCTCTCCTCTGATTTTGGTGGAGCCGCCACCTAAGCAGCCTCTGTTGGGGGCTCCTTCCAAGAAGTCTCCACCTGTGAAGGGTCTCCCACACAGGTTGTCTGTCATCCTCACTCCTGACCGTCCATGCAGGTCGAAAGTGACTCTGGTGGTCGGCCACTCTATTCAGACTCTTCAGAGTCTGAGGACTTGGAATTGACTTTGCGTTCTTGCGACAACGATGCAATGAGTCTGTCGTCGGAAGAGGGTCCAGCGTCCTTCCTGAGCATCCTTGGTCTCATCTCGGAGTCTACGAGAATGAAACTAGAGCTCGTTGAATACCCCTTAACTGACATCCTCAGAAAGGATTCTCTGACAGAGGCCTTCCCAGTTGCTGAAGCCATTGTTAGTCCTGCCCTGGAGCTTTGGCAGCACCCAGCCTCCTGCCATGCGCCTCAGCCTGGATGGCCTGCAAATATGTGGTCGCCATCAGCTCCCTTCAGGGTTTACACAGCACCCTTCGGCTGAGGGAGGGTGGTGACCAATTCTGTGTTTCAGCACTCTGGGAATTCAGGCGACACAGATAGACCCCCGGACAAAGAGTCCAAGAAATCAGACCATTCGCCAGAAAGGTCTATGCTGCCTCTTTGCTTCAAGTTTGGACGCAGTCATGGCTCTCTGATGAGGTGTTTCTCATGCCCCTCAGACCTTCGACTACAGTCAAGCAGGTCTGGGACCAGGGTCGGCTGTTGCCAGACAACCGCCCAAATGACTTTGGATGTTGTGGATTCTTGTGCCCGTTCAGTGGTGGCCGCACTTGCCATGCACTGCAGGGCCTGGCTGCAGGTCTCGACCTTTATGGCAGACACCCAGCATAAGTTGCTGGACTTTTCCTTCCGGATACTGACTTGTTTGGTCCAAGCATATCGAGAAGTGCAGTACCACCTTGGACTCTGTTACTTCTGCCCAGAAGGAATCCCAGAGTTCCAAGAAGCAGAAGAAAAGCCCTTTTGGCCATCTGCCCTCAGGCCAAACAGCCCCAGTACCAATCTGGGCAGCACAGCAGGCTCAGTCTTGGTGCCCTGGCCCAAGTCAGGGGCTCAGGCAGTCCTGCAACTGGATCCTCCTTCTCCAAGCCTGCTTAGTCACGGATGGGAGTGTCCAACCCCATGCCCATCACAACCACTCTGGGTCCTCCCGTGGGGTGCTGGCTCCACCACTTTCTTTCCACCTGGTCCGCTGTTACAATGGACAGGTGAGTATTGGAGGTGGTCAGCCAGGGTCTGCCTCTGGAACTTGAGCAGCACTCCCAAGCCGGGCCAGCGGCTCACAGGAGGAAGGGTATCCTTGATCACTCGGTGACTCTTTGAGGCAGGCATAACCCAACCCTCCGCTAAGAGATATTGGTCAGAGTCACAGATCACCTGGTCAACCCAGGGTTCATTTCCAGGTACTTCCTGGTCCCCAAACGGATGGGGGCTGGACGTATGGTGGGCCTGGCGCCCATTCTAGATCTGCATGACCTGAATCAGTTTCTCAGGTCTTGCACCTTCAGGCTGGTAACTCTGTCCCAGATCATACCATCTCTTGAGCAGAACATGTGGTTTTGCTCTCTGGAGCTACAGGATGTGTTCTTCACGCCCTGATCCATCCGGCACACTGAACTTTTCTCCACTTCTGAGCAGAGGGAGCCTCATGAGTTCCAAGCCATGCCTTCCGGCCTCTCATTGCCCCCAGGGTCTTCACAAATGCATAGCAGTGGTGGCAGACCACCTTCGTATCAAGGATCAGAGTCTACCCTTATCGCGATGACTGGCTTATAGCGGTCCCTCTAAAGTGGATGTGGAGGTCCAGGGATATGGCCCTCCAGACCTGTCTCAGCCTTGCCCTTCTGGTCAGCACAAGTCGGAACTCTTGCAAGTGATGTGCTTCATCTGTAGAGCTCTCGACTTGCTGAGCTGTGAGCCAGGCTCCCAGCAGACATGGTGGAGGTTCTCCTCCTTTCCCCAATCATTTCTGGTTGGGCACTTGCGCCTGCTTGGGACTTCCTGTGACTTCTGGATTACATGGCAGCTGCACCTCCGTGGTCCATTGGGCCCGCTGGCATATACACTACCTTCAATGGTAGCAGGTCAGCCAGTGGTCCCAGCATCTAGGTCATTTCGACTAGCTGGTCACTGTAACCCAGAAGATGTGGGATGCTCTCCAGTGGTGGACCATTTGTCCGTCCAGAGCCAATGGTCATTCTCATGACCAACACCGGTCTCATGGGCTGGGGAGCCCACTTGGGGAACCACAGGGTCCAGGGCTCTGGACCCCTGAGGAATCCTGCTGTCACATCAACCGGCTGGAGCTCCAAGCAGTCTGGCCGGTGCTGACTGCATTTACTCCACACCTTCAGGGTCAGGTGGTTCAGCTCCAGACAGACAACACCACGACCATGTACTATCTCAACAAACAGGGCGGCATGCACTCCTGGCGCTTGTGCAGGGAAGCTCTCTGCATCTGGACCTCGTGAGCCAACTGGAGGCAGATCTCCTAGCCATCCATGTGGCAGGAGCCTCGAATCAGCTGGCAGATGCCCTCAGCCAGGTAGGCGAGGCATCCCACGAAGTGGTCTGTCCATCCAGAGGTAGTACACAGTCTGTTCTCCCAGTGGGGCACCCCTCAGGTAGACCTGTTCGCCTCCAGAGAGAACACCAAGCTGAGGCTGTTCCATGCCCACCCTCAGCAGGGCTCACTGCAGCTGGACGCTGCTCAGGAGGTCCGTGGACCTCAGGTCTCTTCTTGTGCCTTCCCTCCACTTCCCTTGATCCACAGGGTGCTACTCAAGGTGAGGAGGGGCAAGGCACAGGTGATCCTGGTCACCCCAGACTGGCCCCACCAGTTCTGTTATCCAGATCTCCTCATCCTCATCCTCATCAACATTCTCTTGAGGCGCCTTCAACACGCCGACCTGCTTTCCATCAGTCAAGGGATGGTATTCCACCCGACCTTCAGTCCCTGCACCTGACAGCCTGGTTCCTGAGAGGCTAGAGTTCCAGGCTTTGGGTCTCTCCGACGATGTCCTTACTGTAGTTGGAGGCATCTAGGAAGGAGTCTACCAGGAAGTGCTGTGCCTTCAAATGGAAAAGATTTTCCATTTGGTGTTAGGGCAAGGGCCTGGATCCTGCATCCTGTTCAGTGGTTAGCATGTTCGACTACCTTGATCCTCTCCAAAGGGAGGTCTTTGGTCTCCAACCCTTAAGTAGCACCTGGTAGCCATCTCTGCTTATTGGGCAACGGGCTGGTCAGCGGATGATAGTACAGGAAAAGGTGGTCTGGCATTTCTTTAAAGGCCTTGACCATATTTCCCCTCTGGTGCATGAACCACCACCACCATGGGATCTACTGCTGGTACTGGCAATGCTCATGGGCAAGCCATTCGAACCGATGCACACCTGTTGTGGAACACCACCTTCTTGGTGGTTATCCGTCCAGCCAGAAAGGTAGGGGAGCTCAGGCGCCTCTGAGTCTCCCATCTCAGTCTTCCACAGGAACAAGGTTGTTCTGCACTCCAACCAAAGGTTGTGTCGGAGCTTCACCTGAAGCTGGTGTTGACTTGCGGTATACTACCCTAACTACACCTCGGAGGCCGAGTACAGGCTTCATACTTTGGACCTAAGATGGCGCTTTCTTATTATAAAGAGCATATGGCAGACATTCTAGTGGGAGGTAGGAGGAAGTAAGCTGTTGATTAACTAGAATCTGTAGCTTATCCATCAGGTAGGGAAATGGGCAGACTAGGTGGGCCAAGCGGTCTTTATCTGCCGTCAAAGTCTATGTTTCAGGAGACGCTTTCACAGCTGTTTGTCACTTCGATGAAGCCACACCTAGCAGACCTGCAGTGAAGCGGATGATTGACTGGTGGATAACATCATGCATTTATCTCATAGAATTTGAATTTTTTTTTTGAATTTGACGGCAGATGGGGACCGCTTGGCCCACCCAGTCTGCCCATTTCCTACCTAATGAATAAGCTGCAGATCTCAGTTAACCAGCAGCCTACTACTTTCTACCTCCACCCCTAGAATTGCCTTTATGGTCAGTCCCATGCATGCTTGAATTCAGTCACTGTTTTGACTCCACAATCCTTCTCCCGAAGGCCATTCCATGCATCCACAACCCTCTCTGTGAAAAAAATACTTCCTTACATTACCTCTGAGCCGCCCTCTATCTTCAAATTGTGCCCCTTGTCCTTGCACACCTTTTTGAAAGATTTACCTCTTGGACTTTGTTGATTCCCTTGAGGTACTTGAACGCTTCTATCATGTCCCCCTCTCCTCCTTTCCTGAGGCTATACATATTAAGCTACTTTAGTCTCTCTTCATATGTCTTCCGGTACAGACCCTGCACCATTTTAGTTGCCTCCTCTGGACAACTTCCATCTTGTCTATGTCTATGGGAGACTGGGTCTCCAGAACTGCACACAGTACTCGGATGGGGTCTCACCAGCTGCCTGTACAGAAGGATAACAACTTCCTGTTTTCTACTGGTGATGCCTCTCCCTATGCATCCCAGTATCCCCCAGCCCTCCTTACTGCCCTCACACATTGCTTGCCCACCTGTAAGTCATCTGATATGACTACCCCCAGGTTCCTTTCCATTTTGGTGTTGTTAGTATCTCACCCCCATTGTGTACTTCTTCCCTGGGTTTTGTTTCCAGATGTATTACCTTGCACTTCTTAGCATTAAATCTAAGCTGCCATACATTTGACCATTCCTCTAACCTTGCCAAGTCCCTTGTCATCCTTTCCACCCCACCTTGTGCATCAACTCTGTTGCAGATCTTTGTGTCATCTGCAAAGAGACATACTTTTTCTTCCAGTCCTCTGCAATGTCGCTATAAAGACATTGAAGAGGACTGATCCTAATATTGAACCCGCTGCACCCCACTAGTAACCCCCTCTTCAGAGTGGACTCCATTTACTATTACCCTCTGTGTCCTATTCTCCAGCCAATTTTTTACCCAGGCTATCATCTTGGGACCCACTCCCAGGCTGGCTAACTTGTATATTAATCTTTTGTGTGGGACTCAGTCAAATGCCTTGCTAAAGACTAGGTAGGCCATGTCCACAGCCCCTCTCTGATCTACTACTTTGGTCACCCAGTCAAAGAAATCTGTTAGATCTGTCTGGCATGACCTTCCTGCTGTGAATCCATGCTGCCTTGGGTCCTGTGCCCTCTGGCCTCTAGGTACTCGACAATTCTTTCCTTCAGAAGTGATTCCATCATTTTCCTATCACTGAGGTTAAACTAACTGGTCTGTAGTTTCCGCTGCTGCCCTGCTCCCACTTTTGTGAAGGGGAATCACATTGGCCTCCTCCAGTCCTCAGGTACCACCCCATCCTCCCATGATTTGTTAAAGAGGGTAGTCAGTGGTGTCACTAGTTCTACCCTTAGTTCTTTTAGAATTCTGGGATGAATCCCATTAGGCCCCATTGCTTTGTCCACCTTTCAGTTTTAAGAGTTCTTCAGAACCCTTTCTAGCTGGCGGAGGTAGGATTTTAGTGAGGCAAGATGTCCAGCTTTTGTAATTCTGGAGGTTATTTTTTTTTTTTGGGGGTTCAGGGTCTTGTTTGTCCAGGGAGCATAAGACTAGCGAGTGGTCACTGATAGAGTCAGCTAGCAGTGGCTCTAGTTATTCTTTTGTGATCAGTTGGTTAGTACCCAGTCTATGAGAGTACTTGAACCGTCAAAAGTTTAGAGCACGAGTGGGGATTAAAAGAGTTGACCATGTCTGTGGCTGCTACTGCATCCTGGTAAGGTGCTGCATCTGGGGATAACCAATTTATATTAAAGTCCCCTAACATTATGATTTCAGATTGATGGCGATTGCTAGATAAATAATCAAGTGCTAGTTTGAAACCAGCCTCTTGATCTTTAGAGGATATGTACACCGAGGTTATAGTTAAACACTTTCCTGGAACCAAGTTAAACCTGGACAGAGGGAATTTGTGATCTTCCACCCTGGGGTGGGTTGGGGAGTGCCCTGCACTGAACTGAGTCATTAACATAAATAACACATCCTCTCCCTCGTTTCCCTCGCCTGTCCATCCTGAAAGTTGTGTAGCCCTCAAGCTGGATAGGAGAGTAAGGGGTTCTAGGGTGAGCCAGGTCTCCACGACTGAGATGACATCTGGTTTATGTTGGGCCATCCATACCTGGAGAGCATCAAATTTTGCTGGCAGGCTGCATATGTTAAGAGATACAGTAGTTATTGCACCAGCCTTGCAGTCTGTTGGTGGCATTGAGGCACTAGTACTAGGTCCAGGGTTTGGGTGAACATTCCTCAGAGTAGAAGGAGTAGCCATGCAGTTCTAAGAGCTTGTAACTTTAAATGTTTCATAAGATAGGACTTGCTGTGGGAGTTGGATATTTTCTTCTTCACTTTTGTGGTGACTATCAGCATATTCAGCTGAGCGCGCAGGATAGTGGATGTATGTTTATCGTCCCTGCTTTTTGTGGGATGGCAGAGGGGTGGCATATGGGATCGCCAGAGGTGACCTTAGAGCACCTTGTAGTTGGGGCTGGAAGTTGGATTGCATTCCACATTATTTTGGAGAAGGGTAAGTCAAGTGTATGATGCTGCCCATTGCTTAGGAAAGCTTTTGTTTGGTTGTTTGCCTTGGGACACCATCAAGGGCAGCGCCAGGGAGTTTGGTGGCAGCGAAAGTTGATCAGAGCAAATAATACAACCCCTAGCAGAGAGGGTAAGGGAGGTCTGCTTAGAGAATGATGGGCAGTAGGAGGTGTGAAGGGTTGGAAATGTGTAAGGATTACTGCCTTTTGAGGGAGTTAGCTGGGTGGCAGACACCGTTAGGCTTATTTCCAGTCCTATAGGAGTATTTGGGCAGGATGTGTCTTTCCTGGGGTCCAAAACTGGCTCCACTGTCAGAAGGAGGATGTAGCCAATGAGGAGAAGGGGGCTGGAAGCCATCTCTTGGATTTATTACAATAGCTAATGAAACAGTACTTTCTAGGGACATGGATATGTTGTTCATCCACACTGTCTGGCAGGTATCCTTGCGCTTTAAATCTTGCCGGAAGGTCTTCAAGCTGGCTCTCCCACCACCTGGGTGGTAAAACTCTCAGCTCCATGCGCCTAGATCTTCCTTACCGCTTGGAAGCTCAGGTTCTCTCCTTAACGCTCTACGTATAAGACTAGTTCCTAATTCTTGAATTTTCGAAATTAAAAGTTTTTGCTAAAAGACTTCGTCTTCTCTCCCTCATGGCTCGCGATGGACAAATCGACTCGGTTTCCGGAGATGCCCTTGCGGGCAGAAGATGTCTCGGACGGATCTGCACTCCACGCATGCCTACTGTCTAGGCCTGAGCACGCACCCGCAGGCCTCGCGACCTGTGCTCTTACTTTTCGGCCTACGCCCTCAAGACCGTGGTTGCCCATTTACAACTGGGGCGCCCCGAGAAGTTATTTCCTCCGTGAAGTCAAAGAGGCCCGGTCGGCGGTGTCTTTGTGGCGGCGTGGCTTGGCGGATCAGCTCGAGCAGATGATCGCCCTCGAAGAGGAGGCGGCGCGGGCCGCTTCTGCCTCGGCTGCGGCATTTGTCCCGCTTTCTCTCTCGGTGCCTCTTATTCAGCTTCTTTTAAGGAGCTTTGTCTGACCCTCTCGACTAAAGGTGAGGGACCAACTTCTTCTGGACTGTTTTCTCGGTCCAAAAAGAGAGACAAGGGTAAGTCTCACCGTCGACGCTCTTGGGAGCGGGAAAGATCCCTCTCCCCGAGTTGTCGGCCGTCGACTTCGGTCGACTGCTCGGCTTCGGCCACTGGTCTCACGGTGTCCCCGCCAGGCCAGTTGATTGAGACTCCGCCGACCGCCGTCAGATTTTTCTCGACCCGTTGGACGGGTTGTCGGCAGGAGAAGCCGAGAATCCCCTCTCCCCGGTTCCCCCGGTGGGAGTTGAGGACCCCGTTGGCTCGTCTGTGCCTCCGGTTCCGGAGCCTTCGGTTGAATCCTCCGAACCGAGGGTGTGCCGGTTCCCCACGACACCTCCCCGCACTGCCCTCGGGAAAGCCGAGGTTCTCGGTCTCGGTCTCGGACTTCTTGGCGGTCCAGCCGATCCCGCCGTCATAGAGCGGTCCGGCTCTGCACCGCGGCAAGCGGCGCCGCCGCTCGTCCTCTTCCTCCTCCTCGGACGAGGGGAGGCTTTGGCGCAAGTTGCGTCGAAGATTTGAGGAACTCTGGTGGCAACAGCTCCTTCTGACCGGGAACAAGCCGACCGCCGCCTTCCCCAGCCATTAAGTGGCTGTCACCGAGCGGCCAAACAACCCCTCGCTTTATCCGAGGAGCCTGTTCCCAGGCCGGTTGTTCGCCAAAACCAGCTGCCCCACCGATTCTGGTGGAACCTCTGCCTCCACAGCCGCTAGTTGGGGCTCCAACCAAAAATTCTTTGTCGGCTCAGGGACTGCCCCATAGGCTGTCTGTCACCCTCACTCCCGATCGACCTCGGCAGGTGGAGGGTGGCTCAGGCCCGAGGCAGCTCTTTGAGGACTCTTCCGAGTCCGAGGACGATTCCTCCCTTTTCTCCAAGCAAATGGACTTGGAGTCCTCAGGAGGACAGTCGTGGACGATAGCCCTTCGTCCTTCCTGGGATTGCTTCGGCTCATCTCGGAGTCCACCGGGATGAAGCTCGAACCTGCTTCTAAGCGGGCCAGGTATCCCTCATGGAGATTCTGGACCGAGGGATTCCCCACGGAGGCTTTCCGTGGCCGAGGCCATAGTGGGTCCGCCTTGAGCTCTGGCAGCCTGCTTCCTGCCCTGCGCTTCGCCAGGATGGCCAGGAAGTATGCGTCCCTACCGTTCCTTGTTTTGGAACACCCCTCGGCCGAGGGGTTAGTTACCGACAGCGTTTTCCGCGTGCCGGAATGCTAGGGATGTGGACAAACCTCCCGACAAGGAGTCCAAGAAATTGACTATGCCGGGCGAAAGTCTACGCTAGCCCCTCCTCGGCTCTCGCCAGGCCAGTTCGGCCGCCTCATGGCACATTTTTCATGCCCTGTTGGGCTCCCTGGATGAGGTTGTCCTCATCTTCCGCGGATCTGCAGACCACGGTCAGGCAGGTGCGGACCAGGGCAGGGCAGTGGCCAAACAGCAGCTCCAGACTGCTTTTACATTGGGGACTATGTGCCAGGTCTGTGGCGGCCGCAGTGGCTGCGCCGCTGGGCTTAGCTGAGGATATCCACCTTCACTCGGATACCCAGCACAAGTTGGCGGATGTTCCTTTTTGGGGACCAACCTCTCCGCCCTGGGGTGGAAGGTCACCTGCAGAGGATCGAGAAGTCCAGTGCTACCTTGGACTCGGGTCTTCCGCTCAGAAGGACAAAGGCCGCAAACCACAGCCTCAAGCCCTTTCATCTTCTGCGCCTGCGTCCGCCCAGCAACGCCAGGGTTAGCAGGCTCGGCTTGGCATCCCAAACCAAGCCCGGGCTTCCTCCAACAGGAAGCAGGAGGAAAGGCCCAGGAGGTCCCTCAGCCGGTCCCTCCTCCAAGCCTGCCCAGTGACGGGCTGAGGGGTGTTGCCCCAACCCCGCCACCACCCCAGGTTCCCCCCGTGGGGGGACGGCTCCGGCACTTCCTTTCCGCCTGGTCCGTTATTACCACAGACAGGTGGGTGCTGGAGGTGGTGGGAAAAGGCCTGCCTCTAGAATTCGAGCAGGCCCCGCCCTTCAGAGCCGTCGCACTGGGGCCTCGTGGTCTGCAGTCTCACTGTCGGCTCGCCGGGCCGACATCGCCTCCTCCTCCAAAAGGAGGTGATCAGGAGGTGGCAGACCCTCCTCAGACCCGGGTTTGTGTCTAGGTACTTCCTGGTTCGAACGACGGGGCTGGCGCCCATTCTCGACCTCGCAACCTGAACAAGTTCCTAAGTCTCGAACCTTCAGGATGGTCACTCTGGCTCAGATAATACCATCCCTGGAACACGGGCGTGGTTCTGTTCTCTGGACCTGCAGGGACGCGTTCTTTCACGCCCTATCCGTCCGTCACATCGGAGATTCCTTCACTTAGCGGAGGGATCCCTTTTGATTCCGAGCCATGCCCTTCGGCCTGTCTCCAGCTCCCAGGGTCTTCACCAAATGCATAGCAGTGGTGACAGCTTTCTGCGGCCGAGGGTCCGGTGTACCTTACCTGGATGATTGGCTGATAGCAGCCCCTCCAGACAGGAGGTGGAGTGGTCCAGAGATCTGGCCCTCCAGGTTTGCTCTCAAATCGGCCTTCTCATCAACGAGGCCAAGTCGAACTCGAGCCAAGCAGGGATTCTGTTCATCGGGCAGAGCTCGACTCTCTTCGAGCCAGAGCACGGCTCCCGGCGGACAGGGCCGAGGTTCTTACCTCCTTTGCCCAATCATTTCTGGTTGGGCAATCGCATCTCGCCCGGGACTTCTTGCACCTCCTGGGTCTCATGGCGGTCTGTACCAGCATGGTCCGTTGGGCACGCTGGCACATGCGCCCCTTCAGTGGGGACTGGCCAGCCAGTGGTCACAACGCTGCGATCCATTGGACCAGCTAGTGACGGTGACCCAGGGGATGTGAACGCTTCGGTGGTGGACCGCTCCAGCTCATCTGCAGGAGGGCATCCCGCTTGTCCGCCTCGAGCTGACGGTCCTCTATCGACCGATGCCTCTCTGATGGGTTGGGTGCCCATCTGGGGAACACCGCGCACGGCCTTTGGTCCCCTGGAGTCCCGATGCCACATCAACCTGCTGGAGCTCCGAGCGGTCCGCCTAGCTCTCACCGCCTTTGCTCCGTTTCTCCGGGGTAGTGGTCCGAGTCCAGACGGACAATACCACGCACCATGTACTACCTAAACCGCCAGGGCGGACGCGCCCATGCTTCTATGCAAGGAAGCTCTCGATTTGGTCACTCGAGGCGCAGCTTGGAGGCGGATCTCCTAGCCATTCATGTGGCAGGAGCCTCCAACACCCTGGCCGATGCCCTGAGCCGGATAGGGGCTGCATCCCACGAGTGGTCTCTCCTGCCGGAGGTAGTACAAGATCTGTTCTCCCATTGGGGCACACTCAGGTGGACCTGTTTGCCTCCAGGAGAGACGCAGCTGAGGCTGTTCCATGCCCGCCTCAGCAGGGCTCGCTGCAGGGGATGCCTTCTCGAGGCAGTGGACCCCGGGCCTCTTCTCGCCTTTCCCCATTTCCCTTGATACACAAGGTGCTTCTCAAAGGAGGGACAAGGCAGGTGATTCTGATAGCCCCAGACTGGCCCCGCCAGTTCTGGTACCCAGATCTCCTCAGCCTCAGCTCCAGGCTCCTGAGGCAGCTTCCAGCTCACCCGGACCTGCTCTCAGTCAATCAGGGGAAGGTGTTCCATCCGGACCTTCAATCCCTGCACCTGACGGCCTGGTTCCTGAGCGGCTAGAGTTCCAGGCCTTGGGTCTTTCCGACGAGGTCCTCAATGTTGTTGAGGCGTCCCGTAAGGAGTCGACCAGGAATGCTATGCCTTCAAATGGAAGAGATTTTCCATTTGGTGTCAGGGCAAGGGCTTGGACCCTTCCTCCTGTCCTTGGCAAGCATCTTGGACTATTTATGGTCCCTTTCTAGTCAAGGGCTTAGGTCAACGACCCTAAGGTGCACCTGGCAGCCATCTCTGCTTACCGGCGCGGGCCGAGGAGCAGTCGGTGGCCGAGGAGAAGGTGGTCTGGTGCTTTTTCAAAGGCCTTGATCACATTTCCTCCGCGCGAGAACCTCCACCTCCGTGGGATTTACTGCTGGTACTGGCAAAGCTCATGGGCAAGCCATTCAACCAATGCACAGGTGTGAATCCTCTCACCTGTCGTGGAAGACCGCCTTCTTGGTGGCTATCACGTCAGCCAGAAGGATGGGAGAGCTCCAGGCGCTCTGCATCGAGTCTCCTTACCTGGTCTTCCACAGGGACAAGATTGTCCTGCGCCCCCACCCGAAATTCCTTCCGAAGGTGGTGTCGGAGTTTCACCTTAACCAGGTGTTGACTCTGCCGGTGTTCTACCCCAGTCACACCTCGGAGGCCGAATACAGGCTCCATACTTTGGACCCTAGAAGGGCACTCACTTATTATAAGGAGCACACGGCTGAAATTCGGGGAGAGGTTCGCCAGCTGTTTGTCACCTACGCTGAAGCCGCATCTGGCAGACCTGCAGCCAAGCAGACGATAAGCAGGTGGGTCACCTCCTGCATAGATCTCTGCTATAAGTTGGCGGCATGGAGCCTCCCAGAGGGATAAGAGCTCATTCTACCCGCCATACTGCTGCATCGGTGGCTGCTTCCAGGGACGTCCCTATCCAGGATATCTGCAGGCTGCTACCTGGAAGTCAGCACACACCTTCATCACCCATTACCACATCGACCTTGAGTCATGCCGGGATGCTGGTTTTGGGGCCTCAGTTCTCCAGTCTCTATTCCCTAAGTAGGGTGTGCGCTTGCCTCCCTCCTCCCGGAGAACTGCTAGGAGTCTGCCAGACAGTGTGGATGAACAACATATCCATGTCCCTAGAAATACAGGTTACTCACCTGTAACAGGAGTTCTAGGAATGGTATGTTTTGTCTCCATCGACCTCCCGACTCCGACGCACAACCTGAGCTTTCCAGCGGGCCAGATCTGGCGTCATGGGCGGAGCCGAGTTTTACCACCCGGTGGGTGGGAGGCCAGCTTGAAGACCTTCCGCAAGATTTAAAGCGGCAAGGATACCTGCCAGACAGTGTGGATGAACAACATATACCATTCCTAGAACTCCTGTTACAGGTGAGTAACCGTATATCTAGAGCTGTAAAACCACAGCCAGGGAAACAGAGAGCAGGGCTTTAAGGAGAAAGTGTCTTATAGTGAAGATGCCTTTAAGAGGAGGGCAAGATCAACAAAGGGGTGGGAGACTGAGGCATTAAGCTCAGAGCACTAATACTGGGAGCCAGTGGGGCAGGATGGGTAGGGGAGGAGGAGCCTAAGTGTATTTAAGGAGTGGCCTGGGGGGGGGGGAGTGGGCAAAAATTTGGCAGCATGAGACTAAGGCTGGAGCTGTGTATAGGCCGTACCTGATGCTTGATTCCAGGGGCTGGTGGCAGTAGGATCCTTGGCACTTGAGAGAGGCACAGAGTGGTGTCCAGGCATGCAGGAGGCGTAACTGCAGGTGCGATAGGTAGCTGAGTGGGCTACAAGGACTTCTGTTGAAAGGGACAAAACAGGGATTTATAGTCCTGCAAAGGGTGGAATGAAACTAAGATTAACACAGAGTCAAAAGAGCTGCAATTTACTAAAATGGGACAAATAATTGGTCAAGAAGCAGACAGCTAGGCACCAGCTCTGTAACTGAAATTTGTAAAACATTGGGGGTGGGGTGGGGAACTAAGGAGAAATTAAAATGGTAGCTGCACTGGATTAAAATACAATAATTCAGTATGCTGTGTAGACTTTAAGCTAAGAAATCTTAAACTCTGAATCCTGACTCTAAATTCCGTACATTAATGAACATAGACACAGCAACTGAGGGACAAGTTAAATACAATACAAAAAAGACTGCCGGTAAAAGTACAGTGAAAATTCAGTAGAGGGAAGCTGTAAAGCACAGCTTGGCGACTGAAACTGAGGACTGCCCTTGCAGGGATACAGGAACCCCTGTAAATGCAAGGTTTGAGCTATAAGAGGGAGAGAAAACAAATTTATTTCTTTACTAGTTCCAGAGTGTTTGAACAGAGGCAGCCCAAATTAATTTACTGACTTAATATCTAAGAGCTGAATCCAGTACCGGGGAGAGCAAAAAGCCAGTCGATCTCCGTATTGGAGTAGTTCTAAGGTGGTGCGGGCACGGTACCACCTGTTCCAGGTATACTGGGATTAGGGCCCTTCCACGGCCATGACGCTCTTCCTCCTGCTTTCACACCCCTTATTATGGTTTCCATCTGGAAGGCTGCGCTGGCCATGGCCCCTGCTGTCCTGTCTCTCCCTGGTGATCAGCTCCTGTGGTCTGCTTGCCACCATGGGGCAGTGCCTTTCTCTGCCTACCTCTCCATTGCTCCCTCTGCCCCTGGCTCGCACTCCACTGCCACCTCTGTCCCACACCCCTGTGGCTGCCTGTTCCACTCCTCAGTCCCTCACAGGCTCTAGCTCCCTTGTTCCTTCTGTTTCTCCCTCCACAGTCTGGCTGCTTGCTCTCTCTCTCTCTCTCTCGCCTCCTGTGCAAGTGCTGTCCCTGTGCATGTGCACTGTATTTATAGGCTCAAGTCTGCTCGGCGCATTTGGATGTTGCTCTGCACTTGCACCATGGGTTAGGGGTTGAATATCACACTGTGCCACATATTCATGGGCATGCCCTTGCCTTGCACATGCATTCATTAGGGTTGTGCATTGGCGCACTGCAACTTGCGCTGTGCACTGGCTCCGCTGAATATCGCTCATGGCGCATTTCGCAGTTGCGGAACATCTCAGTTGCACCATGTGCAACTGCTTTGAATATCCCGCTCTGAGTCAGCAGGTGATAGGTGCTTGTCAGGCTGCTCCTTTAATGCTCCTGCATCATCAATCAGCTGGGTGTTGTCTGATGGGTTGATTTTGGCTACCGCTCTGGCGCTTCAGCATTTTTATCAAATAAAACAGCCCTGCTATCCTCGTCGACATTTGCCTCTGCAGATTGCAATAGGTCCAATAAGCATTTTCTTTGCTTTGGAGTTAGCTTATCACTAAAGAATCCTCTGTGAACATCTCTTCATTCTCAACATTGTTTCCACTTCCATTGCCATTGCAGAGATTTCCATTCTGGCTGTGTAAGATCTCCTTAGCTGGACCTGTAGGTAGGGAGAACTTCTCACCTGCAGGTACACCAGCCTCCATTGCCACATCAGACTTCCTCCTCCTCCTCTGTCCGACTCCAAACAGGGCTCCTCCATTCTGCTCCCAGGAAGTCAAGCCACCTGCTGGCAGAGTAGGGGAAATTTTATTAAAACAGAAAAAATGCTACAATTCATACAGTGTTACATCACACCAACTCAAACAAAAAAAAAAGAAAACAGAAATAAGTATTACATCATACATAAAAGTAGAGTGTTCTCAAAACAATATTTCCCACAAGAAGTCCTAGAAAAGAAGATAACCTACATGTATTACAGCATACTTACCCAAACCACACACAGATCGTATATAACCCCTAACCACCCAATGACAAAAACAACCATGGGTTAATAGTCCTATCACATTAGTTAATACAATATTCCCATTACACAGTATTCTTAGTCAGAGTCAGACTTCCTGTTCAGGTTCCTCTCTGAACTCTCCTTAAGTAATAGGGGCATCATTGTCCGTAATCCAGGGCATACCCCTCCATCGCTCTAATAACACATCTCTCTTGACTTCATTTTCTCCTTTTTATATATCATTATTATATCCTGCAAAGTTTTATTACATAACTCTACATATGAGCCTTCTTTTGTTATAATGTATATCCGCACCTCATTATCCAAATATTCCGCTTAAATATCACCATAATTACCTGCAGGGTACTGGCATCCCATTTAGCCCACTTCCCATCAAAGACACCATACAGAAGGTTCTCATATGTTATTGTTCTAAGTACCTATCATTCCACTGTTGTGCCAACACCTCCCAAAATCCTTTAATAAAAGAACAGTTAAAAACAAGTGCTTTACGGTTTCTTCTTGCTGGTTGCCTTTCAGCCTGCTGCAGATTCCTTCTTGTAACTTTTTATGCTTTTGATTAGCTTTTACATTAATCCGCCATAGCACGCCAACCAGTGAAGATCCCACATATGCTCCGGGACTCTTGTGTTATTAAGCAACTTCTCTAAATTTCTCTAAATATATTAGGACATTTTGCAAGACTTCCGCTCTCCACACAAGGAGGATAATAGATTATAATATAACTGTTTCCTGGTGCCATAATAACCTGTCTTGTTGAAATTTTCCACTGTTTTAATCAGTAAGAAAGTACTTCTTAGATATTCCAGTATTATAGTGGACTGTTTTAACACTCTTAAATTTTGCAACTCCCACTGCCTCATTCATAAGCTACATTTATCCCGGATCATCCATTTCCATCCGCTCCTGTAACAACACCATAGGTTTTAAGTTACAATAAAAGAAAAACATATTAAAGAAAATTATTGGATTCGCATATTCAGGCCACCACTCTTAACGGCAGATATAGTATATTCCTTTTATTGGATTAAGTCTGCTACCTTTGCAGGCTTGAAAAAATACTAAGGAAGGATGTCTCTATATTTTTGGGGAGGAAATATATAACTAATATATAAAAATGGGGTCAAGTATGTTTTAATCAAATATACCCTTTTTTTTTTTTTACTAAACCTCCACCTATTCCATTGAGCCATTCTTTGTTTTCCTATTTCCAATTTTCTTCCCAATTCATTTCATCCAGATTACCTGCCCCAAATATAATTCCCAAAATATTTATTGGGTCGGTACTATCTTAATTTGTTCCACTTCACTTTCTTTCTGAAGATAATTTACTCTCTCTCCATACACTATTTAAATTTAGCTCAGATCCAGAATACCTCCCAAAATTCCTACATATTTCCAGTACCCTTTTACTGCCCATTTGTTCCCAACCATAATATTCATATCATCCTCATACGCTATGACTTTATATTGAAGTAGCTTTCCTTGACACTGATTCCCACTACTCCTGCATCATTATTTATCTTCCGCAACAGGATCAATGAAAAATCATATAACACTGGGCTTAAGGGACATCTCTGTCTCACTCCTTTGTGACTTTATTATAGGCCTTTTGACCCATTTATTATTGGTACCACAGTAGCGGTATTATATATAGCTTTAAGCCACCCAATCATAGTGTCAGGATTTAGTAGTATTTTAAAACTTCCCACAGAAAAGAGTGAGACACCTGATCAAAGGCCTTTTTGGTCCAATGAAATCGGGTACCTGTCTGTCTCCTAACTTCCCAGTTCTACCAATTCTCTTATTAACAAAATATGATTTTGCATAAACCTACCAGGAATTGCATACAACTGTGCTGGAGAAATTAATGTGCCAGCCACCGACATCAATCTGTTTGCTAAAATTTTGTTAATAGTTTGAAATCCAAATTCAACAGGCTTATCGGTCTCCAGTTATTTAAGTCCCTTTTGTCCCCTTTTTATAAACATACGTTAAGACCCCATATTCATATATAGCGGCACCTTCTTTGTGAAGTGTAATTGATTAAATGTTTCTTTATCTCAAAATAAGATCCTCCCCATTAGTTTTAGTAGCTCATTTGGCAGTCCGTCCCGACCTGGAGTTTTATTTTTTGCCAACGTTGAGAGTGCTTCCTTTATCTCCCAATCTTCCAAGGGTGCTACTACTTTTCCACTCAGTGCTGCATCAATCTCATGAATTTCTACTCCTTCCAACAGTTCAGACAAATCTACCTCACCCATTTCTAAGGGGCATACAAATCAGATGTGTATTTTATTACCAATTGTGCGACATCCCTCTGGGTGTTCCACTTCTTCCTGAATCATCCTCAATTACTGACATTTATATGTTGCCTTCGCCTTCTTAATACAGTTTTCAAATGGACAGACCACCTCTGCCTTGCCCACTGTTTCAAACTGTTGTTGATGGTATATCGTCCTTACCTTTCCCCCATGGTACTCCTTCATTTTTGTTTTACTACAGTAATTTGTACCATGAGATTCTGACCAGTGTCATAAGACATGGTTAGCAAAGTCTGCAAGCACTTTCTATCCTGCAAATATGCCAGATAATGTTTCTGACATCTCTTCTTAATTGCTTACACAGGTTCTGCATATCATGCTTAGTATCCTCACACCACCTTCACTGAGTCAAACAAAATAAAACTATTTCCTTGCAAAATAAAAGTTTTAATAGCATTTAGGATGTACAAATCTTCTACCAGAGAGTATTCCATTTCCAAAATCCTGGCCCTCTTCTAATCGCTTAGAGGACCCAGTTTTAATTTTGACTAGACTGTGGTCAGAAAATTCAGTGGTAATAACTTCTGCATTCATTATTGGAACCTTCTCTGATAGAAATATGTAATCAATATTTGAAGCAAGGTGTCGCTTTATAAAAAGTGTGGTCGCTACTAACCCCTGAAAAAAAGCATCCTGTAATTTTGCCTTTTCATTATTTCCGAAAGAAGATTCAGTCACAATATTGCTTTGGGGATTTCGCTACTAAAGGGCAATTAAAATCTCCTGCCAGGATAACTTGTTGAGCTGTGTACAAGTATGGCTGTATTAGTTTAAGGAAATCACATCTTGCAGCTTTCGTTTGTGGGGCATAGTGATTTATGAGCCTATACTGTGTCTTTCTTATCATGTCCAATATTAAAACTCTTCCCAAAGCTACATCATGTAATTTCAGCACCTTAACCTCGGCATTCTAAAAGAATTTCTAACCCGGCACATTGCTCTGCCCCAAGGACCAAATGATAGGCCATGATACCACTCTTTTTGTTGCCTTCGACTTCTTTCAGGGTGTGGAGACAGGTGTCTTGAAAAGAATATTCCAACTGCAAACAAGCCAGACAAGAAAATACCATTTTCCTTTTGCTACTCTCTTTATGCTATTCACATTTATAGAATGAGCGCATAAAGGTTCCATTTTGTTTTGTTTTAAGTTAGTACATAATTTAAACTCTCCCTTCTCCTCCCATTTCTTTATGTCATTTTCATTTTGCCTTCCTTTTCAAAGGACCTTTGGTCTCCTGTTTCTCCATACCTGTTGTACCTCAGGGATGGAAGAAACCACTGAGGAGTCATCTGAATCTTCCTCAGACTCCCCAGATTGCAGTATGGCAGATTTATTCGCTAGACTTACTGCTTTCTATTTCGTAACCGATCCTGTGGAAATTATTTTTTGGGGGTCTCAAACCTCAAACTGTCCTCCTCTCTCCTGTCTACCCGGTTAGGAACAACAGCTGGCGGGGGGCATTTCATTTGTATACCTTTCCACTTCAGGTATGACATTCTTCACTGTTCCCTCCTTCCCTCTTCCCTCAGAGCATCACTTACTATCTTCGAGGAGCATTCTCCAAAATTCAGAGTGTCTTGTTGAACTTCCTGTGCCATCCTACTACAGACCTTGGGGCACTGTGGATTGGGTGGCAAATTCAAAGGCCAGGTTCTAATTCCTGCTCCATTACAGAAACTTGGCTCTTCCTCTTCCTATTCTATCCTTTTGCATTAAGGTGATTAATAACTTCTGCTTCTCTCTATCAGCTTGCTCTCCCAATGTTATGGGCTGCCAACTTGCAGTTCTGGAAGGTGTGCTCATCTCGTCAGATAAATTACATTTACACTCGCTCAAACACTGTGCACTTACATGACCCAATTCTCAGCATATCACACACCTTTGCCTGTCACAGATACTGCTTAGATGTTCCACTGACCCACACTTATAACACATTTTGACTGTCCTGGATAGAATAAATCCACCCTATCCCTCCCCAAAAGAAAGAGTCTGCAAGTGAGCAACTCCCATATCAGATGCTCTTAACAGCACCTTTCACCTTCCAGCCCCTGTCCATATCTTTTTCCAGATCCAGAATGGCCTCTGGATCCTCCATAACAGTGCACCTTTGCTTCAGCCACACAGTCACTTACACTGCCACCTCATTCCTAAAAAGTACTGTTATAGTTTTTTGTACAGGTCGAGTAAGAGGGAGCGCTATAAATGGTGCCACAATGCAGCTTCCTTCAGAGTACTGTACTTTGTCCAGAACCTTTCTAGGCCCAAAGACGCTTTTGAAGCTCACATCGAATGTTGTTTCACCTGAGATATGTATTGGGATATAAATTTAATTCACAAAGAATTTAATGGAGTCCTTAATCAATGTCCTAGCAGCAAACACTCTATCCGGGGTTCTGACATGCCCCCACATAAGTTAGCCTCACTGCTATGTCGCTTAGCAGGATATATTGGTGTTTTGAAAATGAAGAGTATGCCTTGGTGCTGCTTTGTTTACTGTATTTAATGGTCCTGCATTTGAGACCCCTGGGCCTTCGGTAGCTCTCCTCCTTCTTTGAATCATTAATTCTGCAGACACTGACAATGTGGTCTTAAATAATAACTTTGGTTTCTTGGTTAATTTTAATTCTCATGTACTTCAATATTTATGTCTGTGTTAACAGTTTTATCTAATGTGCCCAAGTCAGAAAAGACGCACTTAGTATTTTGTTTTTGGGTGTAGCTCCTGATACCCATTTACCCGCACTTGCATTATATTCCTAGCCGCTTCCAGTAATGCTTTATCTACCCACCACCCTTCTCCAATCTGCTTATGGTAGTCTTTCGCCACTTCTGTCCGTTGCTTTAAACCCTCTTGTGAAAACCTGCTTCTCTTCCAGCTATCTTGCCATTTTTCAGTGCTGTCCCACAATTTGTGTGTTCTCTGTATTTTCTGCCTTCCACTTCAGTGGCCAGCTGCTCAGTCTGCTCTTTGAAGTGGATGCGCCACCACCCCACCTCTGAGCCTTTTTCTTCTTCCGTTGTGTACCGGTGTGCTTTGAAGCAACTGAGAAGCTGCGTGATATACTATATTGACTAAATATCTGTAACTAATCTCTCTCTTGCTTACATCTGAGAGAAGTTTTCCTCACTTTTACAGAGGTATTGCTTTGTGTTTAATTATTTTAGTTTTAATTCAGGAAGGGGGTTTTCAAAACTGCTTATCTTGTCAGCATCTTCAGAAGGCTAAAATAACTGCATATTTGATTTTCCTTTGTGGTTAACTGGACTGATTACTAGCATTCTGTGACAATCTGCATCAATATATTTTGCAATACTTGGTGGGTTGTGTGATTTAGAATAGCAAAGACTGCAGTTTGTAATTGGATGCCAGACATAGCCTGAGGGGGGAAATTGTCTTCACAAGTCAGAGGTCTGCATCACAGCCAATTGTCTAGCTTGACCATTTCAGCATTGTTTAATTACTATAAACTACTGGTGTGACCCTGTTTCAGACAGAAGTCCATCTTCTTCCAAGTTGTGTACTGGTGTGCTTTGAAACAACTGAGAAGTTATGTGATATACTATATTGGACTAAATATCTGTAACTAATCTCTCTCTTGCTTACATCTGAGAGAAATTTTCTCACTTTTACAGAGGTATTGCTTTGTGTTTAATTATTTTAGTTTTAATTCAGGAAGGATTTTCAAACTGCTTATCTTGTCAGCATCTTCAGAAGGGCTGAAATAACTGCATATTTGATTTTCCTTTGTGGCTAACTGGACTGATTACTAGCATTCTAGACAATCTGCATCAATATATTTTGCAATACTTGGTGGGTTGTGTGATTTAGAATAGCAAAGGCTGCAGTTTGTAATTGGATGCCAGACATAGCCTGAGGTGGGGAAATTGTCTTCACAAGTCAGAGGTCTGCATCACAGCCAGTTGTCTAGCGTGACCATTTCAGTGCATTGTTCAATTACTAAACTACTGGTGTGACCCTGTTTCAGACAGAAGTCCATCTTCTTCCAAGTTGTGTACCGGTGTGCTTTGAAGCATAGGAGAAGCTGAGTGGGATATACTATATTGACTAAATATCTGTAACTAATCTCTCTCTTGCTTACATCTGAGAGAAGTTTTCCTCACTTTTACAGAGGTATTGCTTTGTGTTTAATTATTTTAGTTTTAATTCAGGAAGGGGGTTTCAAAACTGCTCATCTAGTCAGCATCTTCAGAAGGGCTGAAATAACTGCATATTTGATTTTCCTTTGTGCTAACAAACCACCAGGCTGTTTTGAGGCTGAGAGGTTTACCTGTGTCTGACTTGGATGTCTGGATTTTCTTCTGTTTGATTAACAGGGTATTTTCTCTGTCAAATTGTTGTGTAGGGTATCTTGCTGACAGGAAGGCACTCATCACAGCGGTGGGCTAGAGCTTTTAGCTGATTGTTTTGTGAGGGCACAGTTTAGGCCCAACCCCTTCCCACCCCTCACCCCACCCACCCCTGGAAATAGTTCCTTTATACCTGAGGTTCTGACATCATTTCTCAAGAGTGCAAGGTCATATCACTGTCATATCCTCTCTAGCACACTGCACTGACAATATAAGCATACGCATTGTATAATATATATATTTCTATATAACCAATCACACACGCACACACACACAAAACAAACAAACAAAACAAGTAGATAAACATGTGGGGAGTAGTGCATGTAATGGCTGTGGGTAGCAGTCTTCCGGAGTCTTTCTGGAGGCTGAGATGCTGCCCTATTTGCAAACAACTTTCTGCCCTGAGGGAGGAAGTTGCCTGTCTTCAGGCCGCACTGGACAGTAGTAAGGAAACCTTCCCCAGGCCACACCTGTACAGTAGGGAGCTTAACCTCCCCATCCAGGGAGCACTAGCCCACCGCCACTACCTCAGAGGTTGCAAGAAAGCACAGCAGTTGGACCACAGTGGCTCAGGAGGGGGAGGATGGTGGAACAGAGACACACCCAGTCAGTTGTTCCACTCCACAATCCATACACCATTCTGGGGAGCATAGCTCCTATGGATGCACCCGCAGAGAAGACTGATGACAACTGTCACAAGGAGGCCCACAGAAAGGAGGCAGAGGACACCACAGGGAAGGAAGTACCTCCTGGTGGGGACTCAATTATTAGGGTATAGAACTGGGGGAGCAGGGAAAACTGAAGCAAGGTGCCTGCCTGGTGCCATGGCTTGAGGGACAGGAAGCGATCCTCAGGATCACGAGAACAGCTGCAAGGGAGTCTGAGCTGGACGAATTGTCCACCTAGGGACAAATGACTTGGCTCATCATGAGATTAGAGCAGTGCAGGAGGACATTGCAGAGATGGGGAGGCTTAAGACAAGCAGCACACACAATATCCTTTCAGAGGTGCTGCCTGTCAAAGGCATGGGGAGGCGAGGGTAATTAGCACCATGCAGTTTAATGAGTGGTTGAAAAATGGTGTGGAGCACAGGGTTTGGCTTCATTGGGGACTGGGGTTCCACCTGAGGGACACTCAGCCTATACTGGCAGGATGGTCTGCATCTGTCCAGGAAGGAACAAGTCTTTTGAGCAATCGTTTAAATGCTTCATTGGCAAGCTTTTAAACTAGTCAAGGGGAGGCACTGACAAGCAGCAGGAAAATCCCAGCCTCTCCTACAAAACAGGGTACTAATGAGAAAAAGACCGAGGTAGAACGGTCAGTGGGGATGCTGCAACAGAAGGTAAAGCTATCAAAAAATGGAGAGCAATGAGTACCAATGCCCGTAGTCTGGGTAACAAGCTTCCTGAATTAGTGGCCTTGATGGAGGGAGGAACATCTGGATATCGGTGGGCAGTCACAGAAACATGGTACACAAAAAACCATGACTGGGACGAACATACCAGGATACACTATCTACAGGAGGGACAGGGAGGGTAAAAGAGGAGGAGGAGTAGCTCTTTACATAAGGGAAGGAATAAAAGCAACAGAACAAAAGGGTAAACAGGGAGGAGAAGAAGCACTGTGGGTAAATTTGGAGACAGGCAATGGCATCACAACCGCACAGGGGTTGTATACAGACCTCTTCTCAGGGGAGGAAATGGACAAGGAAATGATAGGAAGTATACTTTAGAATGGCAGAAAAGGGAGATATTGTTGATGGGTGATCTGAATATGCCAGATGTTAACTGGAGGCAGTTGCAGCTGCCACTTCAAAGAGTGGAGTTATTCTAGATGCCCTACAGGGCATGCCTTAGACAGCTAGTATTGAGCCCACTCGAGAGGGAGCAATATTAGACTTGCTTCTCTCAAATGGAGATGGAGAGAGGATCACAGATGTAGAAGTGGGTAGCATCTGGGAACTACGACCATCGAACAATATGGTTCACAATAAACACAGCAATAGAGTCAAGCCATACAAAGACAAAAGTACTGGACTTTAGGAGGGCTGACTTTGCCAAAATGAGTGAGTGCCTAAGGAATGCACTAGCAAATGGGCAGGAAGGAGGGTGGAAGAACAATGGGAATAATAAAACTGCCATTACAGTGGTAATGTAGCCTTTGTGGAAGCAAATAAACAAAACAAAACGATGTAAGAAACTACTATGGTTCTCAAAGGAAGTGGCAGTGAAGGTTCAAGAGAAAAGAAAGCATTCAGGAAGACAAGGAATCACATGAAGGAGCAGGACAGAGAACTGTATCAGTTAAAGCAAAAAGGAGGCTGGGAAGGCAATCAGAATAGCAAAGGTCCAAACCGAGGAAAGGATAGCCAACTCTGTTAAGAAGGGGAATAAAACCTTTTATAGGTACATTAGGGAGCGAAGGAAGACCAAAGGAGGGATAGTGAGGCTTAATAAAGGGGAGTCAGGGTGGGCAGAGGGAGACTGTGAAAAGGCAGAGATACTAAACAAATATTTTTGCTCAGTATTTACAAATGAAGAGGGGAGGTGCATAAAACAAACAGCAGAAACACTCTGGATACAGAAGTTGATACCAGCCCATTTACAGAAGAAAGGGTTCTGAAAGAACTCTTAAAACTGAAGGTGGACAAAGCAATGGGGCCTGATGGGATTCATCCCAGAATTCTAAAAGAACTAAGGTAGAACTAGTGACACCACTGGACTACCCTTTAACAAATCATGGGAGGATGGGGTGGTACCCGAGGACTGGAGGAGGGCAGATGTGATTCCTCTCACAAAAGTGGGAGCAAGGCAGAAGCAGGAAACTACAGACCTGTTAGTTTAACCTCAGTGATAGGGAAAATGATGGAATCACTTGAAGGAAAGAATTGTTGAGTATCTAGAGGCCAGAGGGCACAGGACCCTAGGCAGCATGGATTCACAGCGAGAAGGTCATGCCAGACGTAATCTGATAGATTTCTTTGACTCGGGGACCAAAGTAGTAGATCAGGAGGGGCTGTGACATGGCCTACCTAGACTTTAGCAAGGCGCTTGACACAGTCCCACACAAAAGATTAATATACAAGTTAGCCAGCCTGGGAGTGGGTCCCAAGATGACAGCCTGGGTAAAGAATTGGCTGAGAATAGGACACAGAGAGTAATAGTAAATGGAGTCCACCAGAAGAAAGGAGGGTTACTAGAGGGCACTGCAGGGTTCAGTGATAGACCGGTCCTCTTCAATGTCTTTATAAGCCACATTGCAGAAGGACTGAAGGAAAAGTATGTCTCTGCAGACACAAAAGATCTGCAACAGAGCTGATGCACAGGTGGGGTGGAAAGGATGAGAAGTGACTTGGCAAGGTTAGAGGAACGGTCAAAATGTATGGCAGCTTAGATTCAATGCTAAGAAGTGCAAGGTAATGCACCTGGGAAACAAAACCCAGGGAAGAGTACACAATGGGGTGAGATACTAACAACAACAAAATGGAAAGAGACCTGGGGGTAGTCATATCAGATGACCTAAAGGTGGGCAAGCAATGTGAGAGGGCAGCAAGGAGGGTTGGGGAATACTGGGATGCATAGGGAGAGGCATCACCAGTAGAAAACAGGAAGTTATTCTCCTCTGTACAGACAGCTGGTGAGACCCCATCTGAGTACTGTGTGCAGTTCTGGAGACCCAATCTCCAGAAAGACATAGACAGGATAGAAGCTGTCCAGAGGAGGGCACTCAAATGGTGCAGGGTCTGCACCGGAAGACATATGAAGAGAGACGAAGGAGCTTAATATGTATAGCCTCGAGGAAAGGAGGGAGAGGGGACATGATAGAAACGCTCAAGTACCTCAAGGGAATCAACAAAGTCCAAGAGGGTAGCATCTTTCAAAAAGAGGTATGCAAGAACAAGAGGGCACAATTTGAAGATGGGCGGCAGGCTCAGAGGTAATGTAAGGAAGTATTTTTTCACAGAGAGGGTTGTGGATGCATGGAACGGCCTCCGGAGGAGGTTGTGGAGTCAAAATCAGTGGTGGAATTCAAGCATGTATGGGACAGTCATAAGGCAATTTAGGGGGGGGTAGGAAGAAGTAGGCTGCTGGTTAACTAGGATCTGCAGCTTATCCAGTAGGTAGGGAATGGGCAGACTGGTGGGCCAAGTGGTCCTTATCTGCCGTCAAATTCTATGTTTCTATGTTTTGACAGGATTTCCTTTCTGTCAGATCGAGATCTAAGAGTTTCTTCTCCAGCTGTGCTGTCTGAAATAAAAGTCTGCGCTCCTCTTTCTCAATTCGCACATCATTTCCTGACACAGAGTCCTGTAGGGTGTCTTCTGAAATAGCACTGTCAACTTCCACATCACTCGCATCTGAGGTTTGAATCTCACTTACATCAGGTTCTTCCTTTGATTTAAAGGAATATTCTTTACCTGATCAGCAGCTTATTCTTGATTCAGTCCTTCAGTGGTAACTTCCACCATCTCCATTTCCACAACACTTTCTTCTGGTAACAAAATGGGGCCTTCAGACTCTCCCATTTCCATTTCCACCTCTTCCCTCGATCCTGCTGGTCAGCCATCTTGGTCCCCAGACAAAGTGGCCTCAGCTCACAGGAAGCAAGGCCCCTGCAGGAAGAGTAGGGAATTTCCTGGTGCCCTGGCCCATTTTCCCCATTCACTAAAAATACCACCAACAGCTTAATCTGGTTCAAGGTCAGTTGGCATTCATCTGTATCCTCCCTGGGTTGTGCCTGAAACTAGGCAGAATTTGTCTAGTGCACTTACCCGCTCAACAAAAAATAAATAAATATTGCAGGAGGCAGTAATGGTGCTGTGGCCCTTCCTGAAACCATGTTGTTGTGACATAGTAGGTTATTGTGTCAAGGAACTGGGAGAGTTGGTCAGCAATGATCTCCAGTGCTTTAGACAGGGGTGACAGAATGGAGATCGGTCTCTAGGTAAAATTCTATCTTCATTCTTAAAATTGGGGTCACCATGGCTTGTTTCCACTGAGATGGAAATTGGTCCAGGCAGAGGAACATATTAAGAATCTTGGTAAGAGGGGTTAGAACAGATTCTAGGGAAGATTGAGGAAACTGAGATCTAAGGTGTCGGCATTATGTCTGGATTTCCTAGGACCTTGGATGGGTATTTTCTGGCAGTACCCTGAATTAGTCTTAAAGTGAAAGGGGCACCCAGTGGGGAGACCAGAGAGGTGTAGAAGATGGAGAAGCAGTCGGGTGGGAGGATGCTGCTGAGGTCAATGAAGGTGGTGCTTAGGGTACTAGTAATGAGTTCAGGATCCTGTGTGGTAGTACCATGAACTTGCAAAAGGGAAGGAAGGGAAGAAAAGTATATACCATTCAGTCTATTAATGATCCCCAAATTTATGTCTGTGTCTCCACAAGGAGGGAGGCTAGCCTGATAGTAGGCAGCTTTGGCCTGCCATATTTCATGGGTGCAGGCTTTTCTAGCTGCGCGTAGTTTTGTCTGTTGGCTGCTAGACCCGAGTCAAGGGCTTTACACTAAAGGTTGTCTCTGTAGCACATACGACTTAAGAGGGACTGAGAGATCCAAGGAGACACATGATTCTTGACAATTTTTTTGAGTGGAGGAGTAAAGATGTCACAGGCAGTACTGAAGGAGGAAATGAAGAGTGCTAAGGCCTTGTCCACTGAGGTTGTGAGTCGAGGGGGGGTCCAGTCAAGGTTCGTAAGTAATTCTTGAAGTGTTCCAAGGATCCTTTTTTAGGCGATATAGGTGGAGACTCGTGGGGTGGGGGTTCAGATGGTTTGACCAACAGCAGCTGATGGGAGAATGGTTGATAAGAGAGTCCGGAGTACTTGAACATCAAAGAGGCGATGGGGGTGACTAGTCAAGATGAGGTCAATGAGCATCCGATTTCCATTTGAAGGGTTTAGCCGGTGAACATAGGGACCATGTGTGTGAGATTCAGGGCCTAATAGCATCTTTGCACTGTGCTGCCTTGGGGCAAGCCAGTTAGTATTAAAATCCCAAAGGCAATGACTTCGAGTTTGATGGGAATTGAGAGATGATATCCAGGATGGAGGAGAAGGTGGGTTTTGTTGCCTTGGGGGATGTAAACAGCCAGTAAGTATAGAGGTTTACCTGGCTTCCTATTGTTAATTTTACCATTAGGGATTGAGCCCCACAGGAAGGTTCAGGTGTGCATACTACATGACCCAGTAGATAGTTCTGCTTGTAGACAACACACACACACCACCCCTTTTAGTGGACTTGACAACTCGGTGAAGGATGTAGCCTCCAGGTAGACTGTAGAGTCCGGGGTGTTGGGGACAGCCAGGTCTCTACCATGGCCAGGATATCTGAGTGTGTTTAATTACCCATGCTTGAAGAAGGGTGTGTTTTAGTAAACCATAGATGTTAATGGATGCTAACCTCAGACCATGGTCATGGGTCTGGTTTGCTGTAAGGGGGAGCAGGACCTGTGTTGGGATGGACGCTGCCAGACATGAGCAGCAGTAGGCAAACAAGTCTGTAGAGGATTAGTTTGGGTAGATCTTACTTCAAGAGGGCTCTTGCAGTAGGTATTTACATATAGGACTGACCCGCCAGGCGCCTGGACCCCATGGAAACATTTCTAACTAGCAGTCTCATGGGGACCGCCCATGCCAGGTGACTGACATCATGCGGGCGTCAGTATAAAGGGGCGGTCCCCACACCCACCTTCCAGTTCTTTCGCCATCGGCTTGTGAAAGTTCCTCATGTAGAGTTCAGTGTTCATCAGTCTTTCGCCAGTCCATTAGTTCTTAAACTTTTGACCAGATTTCTTTGTTTTTTGCTTGTACACCCAGATTCTGTGCATGTTGTCCCCGATGCCCTCCGAATCGCATAAAGATAAGTGCAACTCGTGGCTCCCAACTGCCGACACAAAGACGGCCGCTCTTGTGCCTCTTCATGTGGCCCAGACCATCCTGTGGAGAAATGTTAACACTGCCAAAATTTAACTCTGCTACCCGAAAGAAGGCAGCAGTCCCTGGAAGCCCATACCCTCAAGAAAAGAATGGCATCCATGGGGAAGGAGCTAAAGAAGGTAAGGCAGGCGTCCATTTCCCAAGGCCACAAGAAGAAAGGGACAAGGTAAAGCATCAAGAGCAGGAAATGGCCTCCATAGCCGCCGCGACTGCACTTAAGGTAACGTCCCTCTGGGGACCGGCTCCATGACGGCCGCTTGGAGGTTTCCAAGAAGGCGCGCCTCCCGCCTGGCTTGTGCTCGGGCCTTCGGAGCCTCTGGGAAAAAGAGGCCTCCACTCCCGGGAAGGCCACTTCCACCACGGCGTCTTCGGTCAGATGGGTCTGGTAAGTAGGATGCCGGGTACCACTGACGCCCCCAGACAAGGCTGATAGTCGCTTGCCCCTTCCAGGGGGCCCCAGCCAAACCTTCGCCTGACAAGGCCGCATCTCCAACATGACCTTCCTCTGGCCAGGAATCCGATAAGTTGGATGTCGGCTCCTCTGACACCAGCCCGGATTCGGCCAATAAGTCGGACACGGTCCCACCGATGCATGCCTGGCCAAGAAGCCCGCTCACACAATGAAGATTGGTCTGACGCCCAGACTTCTCTGCAGCGCTACATTGCTCATCTGAGGTCCCTGTGTCCCTGTGCTAACTCCCGGGGATTCTAACCTCCTTCCCCACAGAGGACCTCGGACGCTGCCAATAGGGCCCCTTCCTCAGGAACCTGATGCACTGATGCGGACCCTCAGACACGGCACTGGCATACCCGATGCCAGCTGACATCCCTTATCAGAGGGCATACCGACACCGGGCCAGACACCTCCGGGCCAGTATCGCCTTTACCTGACTCCGCCAGCTGGCCTTGCTGTCCTCTGCTCTGTCAGAGCCCCTGGCTCCCGGGTATCCAACACCCCAATATCCAGTGCTGCAGTACCCGGCGCCTCCGTACCTGACTCCACATTATCCGGCCCGCAGTACCAGATGCGGGCTGTCCGCTGTCAGGTTATGGATATTCCTTTTACGGATATCCTCAGTATCCGTATCCCCTCCTCCTCTGCCGCACACTCCCCAGCTGGCCGGCGGACTTGAAGAGACTCTAGCCTCCTGGTGGGCTGAGGCCAAGGCTCAGCTCACCAGAAGGTTGAAAGTCATCTACTGATGCGGATCCTTGCAGGATCCCCATTGGAACAGGAGATTCTCCCACCCCGACACCAGAAGGAGCCCTCTGGTGCTCAGGGGGTGGGAGGATCGGCCCCAGGAACTCCCCAAAGGGACCGTTATTCCCCCCTCGAGAGGAGTCCTCTTCTTCTTCTGTCGAACACCTCTGACTCTGACTTAGAGACTGGACACGCTGATCCTGATGATGAGCCACGTACTCCAGATGCCCCAGGCCAAGAACTCCTCGAAGTCCCTCCGGAGGATCCTCATTCTGGAGTTACTGAGGAAGATCCAGGAAGTCCATCAGTGACAATCACTGGACCAGACCTCCAGCGTAAAAGCTTGCTGCTCATTTGGATGTGCCCAAGACCGTTCCTCGCTGATTCCACCCTGGATAGAGCCTCATGCGGATCTTGTTTCCACTATTTGGAAGCAACCTTCAGCATTAGCCCTTCCCGAGGGAAGGCAGATCAGTTATACCAGGCTCCCGAGAGATTAGAGTTCTTGAACCTACACCCCAAGGCTGGATTCAGTCATTATTAGTGCTGCTCATGTGTCCATTCCACTAACCCAAAACACCTCAACATGTCCCCACCCAACAAGGAATCACGGCTTCTGGACCAGTATGGAAGAAGATATATTCCTCTTCTACCCTAGGTATTAGGGCCCTCAACTATGTAGCACATATGGGGGATTTTCAGAAGACCATCCTCAGTCAGGTGGAAGCAAAATTGGACTCCTTCCTGAGTCTCAGACTAAGCAGGAAGTGGCAGATCTTATCCGTTCTGCTCGTTCGGCCAGTCGGCACATGCACGTGCCACTTATGTGTAGGAGCTCGGCCTCGCAGTAGGTTTATGGCATCATGCCTGGCTCCGTGTGTCGGGACTGGTCCCTGAAGTGCAATCCGCTATCCAGGATGCTCCCTTCAGGGGTTCGGTGCTGTTCAGAGGTGATGTCAGGACATCATTGCCAACCTGCAGAAGAAGGCACTGCACTCAGTCGGTCGACTCCATGTACAGGCCCCCTCAAGGGCAGCAGCATCCTTTTATAGAAGGAACCGTCAAAACCAAAGCCGCAGAGCCAGCGGGCCAACAAGCATCGGGCCCCTCCAGCAACCAAGACTCCCCTAGCAAAAACCTCGGGGCCTCAGCTGCCGCTGCCCCACACCTCCTGACTTCCCACCTCTGGATGCCCAGAGGAACCCGGTAGGAGATTCGCCCTCCATCTGCTGGGTTGGGAGAGGATATCGTCAGATGCTTAGGTGCTGCAGTTGATATCAGCAGGACACTCAATAGAGTTTCTACAGAAACCACCGGAAGACCACCCCTCAGTGTCTTACTCCCGCAACATTTTCCTCTGGTCCTAGAAAAATAACTTTCCTTCTTTCGAAGCGGGACTAGAACCAGTCCCCAATCACCTTTGGGGGATGAGTTACTATTCTCATTTCTTTCTAGTTCAAAGAAGGCGGGAGGCGTGAGGGCCTTTTCTAGACCTCAGTTCCCTGAACATGTTGGTGGAGTCACAACGCTCTAGAATGCTCGCTTTGCAGAGCATTCTACCTCTTCTTGGCAGGGACAGTGGCTGTGCATATAGGACATGCAGGATGCCTACCTGCATATCCCCATATGCCCTTCCCACTGCAAATTCCTCTGTTTTTGCTTTCAGGGGACCACTGCCGATTCAGGGCCCTCCCATTTGGTCTTTCCTCGGCCCCGAGTGTTTACCAAATGCCTGTCTGTGGTAGCGGCCCACCTCACGTACCAGGGGTCAGGTATTTCCGTACCTGGATGATTGGCTCCTGGCGGCCCTCTCAGGGAGGAACTCTTGCACTCCCTTTCCTTACCCTGCAGGTTTTCATCAGCCTGGGTATCACCACCAACCAGGCAAAGTCCCATTTGGTCCGTTGCCAAAGCCTCCAGTTTATAGGGGCGATTCTGGACATGACCATCGGCAAAGCCTTTTGCCTCTGGACAGGGTGGACACCCTTCAGATGCAGGCCCACCTTCTGTCCAGTCGTAGGAGGGTGGAGCCAGGTCAGTCCTTACGCTTCCTTGGGCTATTGGCAGGTGCCATTCCGACAGTCCCACGCTCGGCTCCATATAGTGATCTCTCAGTGGACGATTCGGTCTCAATGGGACCAAACCCTGGACAGTCTAGACCAAGAGGTGTTAGTTTCTGATCCCATGATCAAGGATTTGCAATGGTGGATGGTGCAGGAGAAACATAGAAACATAGAAGTTGATGGCAGATAAGGACTGCTTGGCCCACCTAGTCTGCCCATTTCCCTACCTGATGAGATAAGCTGCAGATTCTAGTTAATCAACAGCTTACTTCCTCCTACCCCACTAAAATTGCCTTATGTCTGTCCCATGCATTCTTGAATTCTTCCACTGTTCCTGACTCCACAAGCTCCTCAGGAAGGCTGCCCCATCCATCCACAACCCTCTCTGTGAAAAATACTTTCTAACATTACCTCTGAGCCGTCCCCTCTATCTTCAAATTGTGCCCCTTGTTCTTGCACATCTCTTTTTCTGAAGGATGATACCTCTTGTACTTTAATTCCCTTGAATACTTAATTCCCTTAAGATACTTGAAAGTTTCTATCATGTCCCCTCTCCCTCCTTTCCTCAAGGGTATACATATTAGCTGCTTTAGTCTCTTCTCAGTATGTCTTCTGGTGCAGACCCTGCACCATTTAGTGCCCTCCTCTGAACAGCCTCCACTTTGTCTATGTCTTTGCGGAGATGGGTCTCAGAATTGCACGCAGTACTCTAGATGGGGTCTCACCAACTGTCTGTATAGAGGATAACAGCTTCCTGTTTTCTACTGTTGTTGCTTCTCCCTGGTATCCCAATATCCCCCCAGCCCTCCTAACTGCCTTCTCACATTGCTTGCCCACCTTTAGGTCATCTGATATAATTACTCCTAGGTCTCTTTTGATTTTTTGTTGTTATTATCTCACCCCCTCCCCGCATTGTGTACTCTTTCCCTGGGTTTATAGAAACATAGAATACCTAGAGCCTATGCCTGGGAGTGCATTTCAGTATCGATCCCCTCCCAGATGTTGACGACAGATGCATCAGGAGAAGGCTGGGGAACCCATCTCGGTCTCACAAGACTCAGGGCAGCAGGTCAAAGTTTGAACAAAACCTGCACATAAATGTGCTCGAACTAAGGAGGCAGTCCTTTCATGCCTTCAGGCTCTTCACTCCTTATCCTTCCCAGTCATCTACTCATTCAAACAGACAACATGTATGTAGTCTGGTATCTCAACAAGCAGGGAGGATCACGTTCCTACCCTCTGTGCTGGGAAGCAATGAGGGTCTGGCTTTGGGCTAACCAGCATCACCTTCACTTGACAGCGATTCACATTCCGGGAGCAGAAAACACGCTGGCGGATCGACTCAGTCATTCCTCTGCAGGTCCATGAATGGGAATTGGATCAGAAGTCGTAACGACATCTTTGTTGATGGGACACTCTGCAAATGCCCTTTTCGTCTCCCCAAATGCAAAACTTCCGACTTTTGCTCACTCGCTCCAAGGCGAGGCATTTTTGGGTGATGTTATGTCTCTCGCTGGAGGACAGATTTGTTTATGCCTTCCTCCTCTTCCTTTAATTCTAAGGGTCCTGAACAAACTCATTTCGGAGGGAGCTCAAATGATTCTCATCGGTCCCTTCTGGCCCAGGCAAGTTTGGTCTCTCTTCTGCAAGAGTTTTCAGAGGACCCCACTTCCTCTTCCTCTGTGCATAACAATTGTTGACCCAGGATCAGGGACCCTTGTTCATCCAGGTCTCAAATCCCTTCATCTACATCGTGGCTCCTGCAGGCATAGTAAAAGCCCACTTTGGAGTTTCTCCACTTGTAGCGGACATCTTGTTAGAGGCCAGAAAGCCTTCCACCAGGTCCATCTCGCTATGAAGTGGAAACAGTTTGCCATTTGGGCCTCTTCTAAAGACTTTGAGCCTTTCTCATGCCCTGCCAACAAAGTCCTGGACTACATGCATCACCTCTTTGACCTTGGTGTCAGCCATTCTTCCTTAAAGGTCTACATGGCCGCTATCTCAGCCTACCATATTCCTTTGGGGACAGGACCTTCACTCATTTGGAATTCTCAAGACCTTCCTTAGAGGAGTCTCCATTTGAGGCCTCCATCAAGGTTCCTGCCCTCCTTGGGACTTGAATTTTGTTCTGGAGAAGCTTACCCTGCCTCCCTTTGAACCAGCAGCTGCAGCCTATTTGAAGTTCCTTTCTTGGAAGACACACTTCCTAGTGGCCTTCACGTCTGCTCTGCACTTTTCCAAGATTCAGGCCTGATGTGTAAAATTCGTACTTGATTTTCCACAAGGAGCAGGTGGCTTTATGCACCAACCCTAAGTTTCTCCCTAAGGTGGTGGCTGAATCTATGCTGAATCAGTCCATTGAGCTACCCGTTTCTTTACACAACACTCCAATCAAGGGAAATACCTCTTGCACACTTTGGATGTTCACAGAATAGTGAGATACTACACCACTCGGACCAAGGATCTCAGGAAAACCGATCAGCTTTTGTCTTTTTGCTAACAAAAGGGAAGGCAATGCTGTTTCTAAGCAATGCCTATCGAAATGGCTGGCTCATTGTATCACTTTCTGTTATGACAGTATAACAAGACCCTGCCGGTCAGGTCAGAGGCCACTCCACCAGAGGAGTAGCTGCCTCCATGGCTTAATTCAAGAATGTGTCAGTGGCAGACATTTGCAGCCGCGAACTTGGACTCTGTCCATACCTATACCAAACACTACAGTTTGGACATTCCTCTCACCATAGAGCAGGCTTCGGGTTGGCTGTGCTTCAAGGTCTCCTCCTGAGACCCTTTTCAGCCTAAGATTCCATACTATGGATGTCTACCCTCCTCCTGAATGCTTTTCCTTGTTCCAGACTGCTTGGGACTCAGTTCTATATGTAAATACCTACTGCAAGAGCCCTCTTGAAGTAAGATAGTACAGTTACGTAAGAACTTACCGTAACAGTAGATCTTGAGAGACGTTCTTGCAGTAGGTATGCTTCCCACCCTCCATCCCCTAAGCTTTTTGGCTCCATTTCATGGGGGAACATCCCTTTCTCTCGTCTTGCCTCTTTTGGCCCTTGGTGGGAAAGAACTGGAAGGCGGGTGTGGGGACCGCCCTTTATACTGACGTCGCATGATGTCGGTCACCTGATGTGGGGCCATCCCCTGCCAGAGACTGCTAGCTAGACATTTTCCGTGGGGTCCTGATGCCTGGCAGATCAGTTTTATATGTAAATACCTACTGCAAGAGCCTCTCTCAAACATCTACTGTTACAGTAAGTTCTTACGTAGCTGTATTTTTCCTTTTGCAGGCAGGTGGCAGTTTAGGGGTGGGCAGCTAGGAGAGTTAACTGGGGTGGATTGGATAAAGAGAGTGTGTCAGCAGCCCAAGGAAGGGAGGGAGGAGTGGGCATTAGTAGTAGGTCCAGTAGGTGGTAGAGTTATAATTTGGGAGGACAGCAGAGGTTGAGCTGGAGCAGAGCTCATAAGCAACATTGGAGCAATGGGCTATAGCATGGAGTGTAGTGCGGGGACGGGACAGGGGTAGAGCAGGGCATGGAGGAGTATAAATAGTGGATATATTTCATAGCAGCGGACAAAGGACTTTTGAGAGGGAGTCAGACCTCTAGAGGTGGGTGATCTGTAGATTGCTTGAGTAAGTGAGGGTTTTTATTTGAGAGCGCCACTAGTGGTAGCACAAGATAAGTTGCAAAGGGAAGCGAGCTGATTGATTTTCAGTCTGCATTCATGAAGGTTATAAGAGCATAAGTTCACCAAGGGTGGTGGAGGCGGTGGGTACCGACACAATGCGTCGGAAGGGCCATCCAGCTCTGACCAATAGTAGCTCAGGTTGTGGTGTGCTCTAAATCAGGCCTTTGCGTGTTCACCGTACTTGTTACTCTTCTACGAGGGTTGCAGCCAGGAGCTCTTGGGAGGCTTCTTTTCTTCTTGGCCCTCACAACCACCGGGAAATGCTGCAGACAGAAATGAGAAATGGCAGTTAACAACACAGGTAAGAGGTGGAAGAGGGGCAGAGGGCAGGGTGAGAAAGTTGGTCAGAAGGTGATGCAAGAGAAATCTTAAATTCAGGTATTCCAATATGGTAGGGAAGCTGTAATTTAGTACTTTAAAACAAATTAAAGTATCCCAGTATGGCAGGGAACCTGTAATTTACTGCTCAGGCTACACTGTAGGGCTAAACAGTGTAACAAAATTGTACACGAAAAATTTCCTTCACTGAGCTGTAACTTAAGTTATACTGTACTGCTAAAATGTGGTGAAAACAGTATTTCAAATTCGATAAGCCTCTTCCTTTACAGGAATAGAATTTTGGCTACAAACAGCAAAGTCCATAGTTGCTTTAATGTACCCAAACGCACCAAGGCTAAAAACCACATTACAGCCAGTTAAAATTATTAAGCGATTACTAAAGTCAGGGCAAACTCAGGCATAGTTGGCAGAAGTTAATAGGAGATAAAATCTATCAGCAGAGCTCTGCCGATAAGAAAATTAACAGCATGTCCTTAGTGAGATTTAAAAGTTTAAATGTTTGCTCAAAATCCACCCATTCAGCTCCAGCCAACAGCAGCTCGGGTTGTGGCGTGATCTAAAATTAGGCCGTCACATGTTCACGTCACCTGCTTTGCTTGCGAGGGTTGCAGCCAGGAGCTCATGGGAGGCTCCTTCCTTCTTGGCCTCCACAACCACGGGAAATGCTGCTTGCTTGTGGAGGGTTGCAGCGTGGAGCTTGTGGGAGGGCTCCTTCCTTCTTGGCCCTCACGGCCACCGGTACTCTCTGTTGTTGTACTCTATATGATATGACGTGGAACCTTTGAAAAAGAGCTTGTAGCTCAAAGATTTTCTCAAACAATGAAATAAATAAAATAAATACTAATTATTTCCTTTTAATAGTGTTTCCATCAGTTTACCTACTACAGATGTTGCGCTGACAGGCTTGTAATTTCCTGCCTCCTGTCCTCCTTCCACCACTTTGGTGAAGTGATCTATGTCTGCCCTTCTCCAGTCCTCTGGGACTATGCCATTCTCCAGGGAACTGTTAAGTCTGTCAGGGGTGCAGCTAGCACCTCCCTGAGTTCCTTTAACATTTTGAATGCATCCCGTCTAGCCCCATGGCTTTGTCCACCCTCAGATTAGCAGTGTTTCCTTGACCCCGCAACTCAGAAAAGGGACTGGTGTCCATTTTCGTCCCCTCCAATCTCTTAATGGTTATTTGTGTCCCCCTTCCCCTCAGCTGTGACTACTGAGCAGAAAGATTTTAGATACTTCTTTTTCTTGGTCCTCCTCGGTATAGCCCCTGCCTCCTTTATTAACTGCAGTCCCTCCCTTTGTCTTCTTTTTTCTTGCTGATATATCTGAAAAATGTCTGATCTCTCTTTGATACTGTCTGGGCTGTTCTTTCCCCAACTTGCACTGCTAGCACCTTACTGCCTTGCCTGCCTCCATCCATTTCCCCAGTTACCGTCTCTGTCTTCCTCTCTCTGGGTCTCCTATATCTCCTGAATGCCACTGTTTTGCCCTTACCTTTTCTGCCACTTCCCTCGAGAACTGTAGTGGTCTCCTCCTCATTTGGTTTTGCTTATTTTCCTGACATACAAGTTTGTAGCCTTTACTATGCTGTCTTTTATTCTGGCCCATTTTCTTTCCCTTCCCTCAGCATCTCCCCACCAGGTCTTCTGGATGCATTCCCACATCTTTGTGTCTGAAATCCAGGACCCTCACCCTTGTGTGGCTGGATTCCACTGTTGTTCTTATATTAAACCATACTGTGTGATGGTGACTGATCCCAGATGGCTCCCCACTCTGATATCCGCCACACAGTCCCGTTTGTAAGGTACCAGGTCCAGTATTGCCCCACTCTGAGTGGGCACTGATCAGCTGCTAGAGGAATGCCCCTGCAGAGTCCAGGATATCTGTGCTCCTAGCTGATGCTGCAGCAGGTAGGTACCTCTCTACATGTGGCAGATTAAAGTCCCCACCAGACCCCCCTTCTTACCCATTTTGTCTATGTCCTCTCCCTGTGTTGGAGGCCTGTATACCACTTCCACATGAATAGCTGCTCCTTCTCAGATCTGAAGTTGTCCCCAACACCTCAACACCCACCGTCCTCCCTGCACTTTGTCACTTTGATGTTTTCCTTCAACAGAAAGCACCACTCCCACCACCTTTCCTTCCTACATTGTCCCTTCTAAGCAGTGTGTAGCCAGGTGTGACCATTCCCCAGTCATGGTTGTTTGTGCACATTGTTCGTGATGGCCACAATATCCAGGCCTGCCTCAGTCATTGTGGTCTCCAGGTCTGGTATCCTATTTCCCAGACTTCTAGCATTGGCAAACATGGCTGTCCAGATTTTGTTGGTCCCACTCTTGTCCTTTTTCATGTTGTCTAGTTGTTCCCCTTCTTCTCCTTTGCATACTTCCTGCTTCTCTTCCCCTTCCTCCCATGCTGATCCCTTGCATCCTTGGTTGTCCTTCATTTTGGTGGAATCCTTTCCCCAGAAATTCTCAACCTCATGACAGCCTGGGGGCAGTTTTTACTCCTTTGCCTTCTGCCACCCCTCTTGAATAGTTTAAATGCCCATCAAGTAACACTTGAGCTGTCTATTGATGACTGCTGCTTCCTTCCTGGATGGATGCAAGCCACCTCCCCACCCATTACAAGCTCTGATTCCTCCAGGTGGAGCCCCAGTCACTAGTGTAGCCATACCCCTCCTCTCTGCACCATTTGTTCCAACCATGAGTTGAAGGTCTTGAGTGCAGAGCTCCCTCTCCTTCCCCTGTTGTAGACAGGCAGCACTTCCATATGGGCCACAGTGCCAGTGTGTGCTACCTGCCTAAGATCCTCCCCCAGCTCCCTACACTCGCCCGCACTGCCCCAGTCTCTTCCTAAGCTAGGTAATTGTCCCCAGGAAAACAATGATGTCCAGCTCCCCTTTCCTTCCTATAGCCCTTGTGATCCACTGGACATACTTTCCATCCCTCAAGCAGTCGCCCAGGTAGGCACTAACCTCCCTCTCTACCCCTTTCCTTCCCCAGCTATCCCCTGACTATAGAGTCCCCCACTAGAAGCTGGATTCCTCCTTCTCTGGGATTTCCTTCCCCTTTCTGGGGGCTCCATTTGTGTGTTCTCCCTCACATCCTCTCCATCCACTACCTCGGGTGCCCTTTCCATGGCAGTCCTGCTTCACCAGAATGGCATAGGAGTTTCTTAGTGACACTGGACGAGGGTGTTCCTGTTACCCAGTCTCCCCAGCCTTCCATGATCCTACCACCCCTGCCCCCTTAGGCCCACCTTAGTCCAACGCTCCTTCCTTCTGGCAACCTTTGAGGTAGCGTGTCTGGCTAGGTGGTCCCTAGGCAAGAGAGATGGCCCCCAACTCTTGCCAACACAACTTTGAGTCTTGCGACATTCTTCTGACTCTGCCAGCACTTCTTGGAGCCTTGAGACCTGCTCCTCCACCCAGAGTGGTGCACACAGATGGGACAACACCACAGCCTCCAGAAGTTCTCCTGTAGACTGCTGCCCCATAACCATTGCATTTCACCACTCCCCACATTTCCTTTTCCCTGTTCTTGTCCTTCCTTTTTGGCCCAGACCAAGTCGGGCTATCCTGCTACCACCCAGTAACCATACACCCTTAAAACCCTGAAGCTCACTAATACCCAGCAGGCTTTTTACGGCACGTCCACTACACCTTAGTATATCTGGCAACTATTTAACAGCAGGGCCTTGACCCCTGAATCACCCTAGCAACTAGCAACAGTTTACATACAATCCCTACTACCCAGAAACACACTAAAGCCTTCTATCAGTTAAGAACAGCACCTTACTGAAGACAAGGAAAAATAGCAAGACCCTAGCCCACTTACACGCTTTGCTGGCATCCAAGTATAGCCACCCTATAATGCAGCACCCAACAGAGTTACCTTTGGGTCAGTGGTGGAATAGAGTGGTTGGCTGCTGGCTGCCTCTGGTGGGCAGACTCCAATGTCCGCTAACGGCGTTGGTCCTGTACACAGAGGCTGCAGGCGCAGCGGGGGCACTTGATGGTCGTAGTCCTTATGAAGGCTCCTGCTGCTTCCTGGTGTCCCAGGCAGCTCCTGCATTGGCTGCTGATCGGGATAGCAAGATTGTTCTCTGACCCAAAGCGAACTACAAGTAATTCTAAATGCAGACACCTGCTTTACTTCTGCCTAAGCCACACACCCCAATTTACAGCTCTCCTCCTGCCCCAGCTAACTACAAAGGTGATTTTCAGTTTACTAGGAATAACTAGGAAAATTTGGACATAAGGGCACAGTAGACCATTAGGAATTTCCCCACACTAGTGGGTTATTCAAACCAAAGTGTAGTTGGAGTAGTATAGTTGATCCAAGGTATTTTTATAGCTACCAAAACTTTCAAAGTCTACAATCCATTCCACACTTTGATAGTTCTAATAAGCGTAAAAGTTCTCTCTCATAGGTTTTGGTTTCTGGAAGATTAAAGACCTGCTGGCGCCTCTGGGAAAACTCTGAAAATCATAATACTTAGAAACAATTATACATGTATGTCATTTACCTTCTATAGATTTCTCCTCCTCATATTTATCACAGAGGAAGTACCACAAAAACAAGATCTTTATCCATAAAGTTCATCTGCCCCTCAGCATACTCCCTACCTGAAATCGTAATGCTTTGTTGTGACATCACAGTCGCATGCCATGGGAATAACTGTGATGTCACAAGCAGAGTATTATGACAGTAGATTGGGAATAAGCAATATGAGCTGATGAACCCTCAAGGAATAACAATCCTGTTTTTATGCATAAAATCTCAATAATTAATAACAGCAAGAAGAAATACAGAGCTCATGAGAAATATAAAGTGCTTTGTGTCCAAATATTACGTTATTCAAAGTTCTTCTGGGCGTCAGTGGCTCTTCAAGTTTTTATTATGTGATCTTAGGTTAGACCTAGTTGTACTGTATTCTATTTCCAGATTAGTCGTAAGTTCAGGAGACTGTAATAATTTATAAAAGGAAGCAAGTCGCTTCTCTGTCTCCTTGCCTGGAGGAAATGAAGTCCTACTGCTGAAATCTTTTCGTGGTATGGACTGCCTGTAAGTCGTGGAATAAGTTTAGTTACAGATCTCTGTACTCCTTCCAATAACTTAATGTCTTTGATTAGAAAGGGAACCATAGTCTATTAGTGGTCAAATATAACTTTTATAAATTGGTATGATGACTTGTTCTGACTTACATATGAAGGACTCATCATTCATTTTGCTTTTCTTGTAGTGGAGATACAGTGGTTAGCTGGTGTCAAAAGCTTGATCTGCTTGAGGTCAGTTGGCATTCATCTGTATCCCCTTCCTGGGTCAGTACCTGAAAATAGGCAGAATTTGTCTAGTGCACTTACCGGTCAACAAAAAAAAAAAAAAAACAACTTGTTATTAATCAGTATACCTAAGTCTGAGTCAAGATTCGAGACTTCTGAGAATTTTCTTCCTCAACTCAGACTAGCACACTAACCCCTGTGTTTTTGTTTTTACCCTAACTGAATGTCCCAATTTACCTTGCAGACCCCACACTTCTAATAAAGTATCTGTCCACTTACCCCTAGTCAGAAATGTTCTAGCAGAAGAGTTCTAACTGCTGTAGTCAGCTGCCTCCTTGCTCTTATAACAAGATTGCTGTCTGCTTTTATCTACCAGGGTCTGGCTCCTTGCACATCTTGGGGTATCTCAGTCATCAAGTCACACCGTAGGAACGTCACCATCAGTAAGCAAGATCCAAGCGGAAGATTTTCAGCAGTAGTGAGGTCACCCACACCATCAACGACATCAACCCTATAAAGGCAGGAGTGGTTCTGCCCTCCTGAGTTCTTTTCCTACCATTGCTTGTTGCATGGGTCTCTGTGGAAGCTCTGATGCAGTTTTGCTCCATTTTGCCTACAAGCGTTTTCTTACCTATTACTTGTAGAATCCTTTTGATAAGAGAATCATTTATTTTTTTAATTATGTCATGAGTTAATCCTTTGATCTCTCTCTCTTCCCGCTTCCTCTGCAGAAAAAGATTGCTCAACAGACGAACACTCACTCTGTGTCTGCTGTCTTGGGCATGACCACGAAGTTTCTGACTGTGAGCTCTGCCAAGTTTAATCAAATAATCCTCATGTGGCTCAAAAGGCATTAAAAAATTTCTTAATGGAACAACAAGCAGTCCGTTCTGGGCAGAGGTCCTCGGGGTCCCACCTTTCAATAGCCTGACACGTCGTCGAGCTCCCAGGCCTCTAAGACCTGAGACAAGTCCTCAGGAGAAAACTCATAAAAAAAAAAAAAAAAAAATGATATCAGGTCCGCTCCCGGGTGACAGTATCGTTCTGATGGCCTGTCCTTCTTCATCCAGGTTTATTGTTAGCTGCTACTGCACTAACACATAAAGTCACTGTCCAGGTCTCTGTGCCCTCCAGACCCATACCAACAGCACATCACAATTCACAGGGCAGATGGTCGCCGACCGCTGAGTCGGCCTTTGTTGTCGGCAGCCCTCCCGCCGAGGCCTGACCTTTCTACCAGGGGCAGAAGGCTCTTCAGGCTCACAGGGCTCATCAGGCGAGTTGTCGATCCCTGTACTGTCAACCCCAACCCGCTGACACAACCTTCGACAGTTGTCACTCTGAACTAAATCTTCACCAAGTTTACTTCTGTGATAGTTCCACCAATTTTGCGCATACAAGCCCACTTCACCAGCACCGTCAGCAGCAGCCTCAAGCGTGGCCGTCTCTTCATACGCCATGGGAAGCCCCTACAAGCCGTTGTCAGTGCCTCCGATGTCAGACCTGGACTTAGAAGAGGTCACGTCAAGAAGGAGTCCCACCCTGACTTCATTCTTCCTGATGAGCAAGAGGAGGAGGAGGAGGGCTTTATTTCAGAGAGGTCCACAGCCTCCTCTGTTAGTGAAGACTTAGTCAAGCATACCCCTAGGTCTTCTTCTGAGGATCCCACATTTTTCAATGTCATGAAGCAATTATCCTCAGCCATGGGTTTCCATTCTGAGGAGGAATATGTCACTAGTAAGGATCTGGTGGACATTCTGGAGATCCCAGAGTCTCCGCCAATGAACATTCCTTCTGTTTTACGGCATTGATGAGTGCGCCACTGCAGCCTGGTACAGACCAGGCATGGTGCCAGCTACGTTTGCAGGGCAGTTAAGCTTTATCATGTCTGCCCAGGGGTTTCCTTACTATGCTGCCCATCTAGAGACTGATTCAGTGATCATCAAGGCAGCTCATGACAGGTCTAAGGCACCTAAGCACTATAGTTCTCTTCCTTGGACAAAGAGTCTCATAGGATGGACCTTTGGAGCAAGAGGGTTTATGCCTCCTCCACCCTTGGCTCAGGATTGCCAATTAACTGTCTCATATGGTAAAATACCAGAACTCCAACTGGAAGAAGGACATAGCTGCCACTTAGGCCCTCCCAGATGTCACACAGAAGCAGGAGGTTCTTAAGTGCCTGCAGATGGCTGAGGATGTTGTGAGCACCTCCTCAGAGCCCTCTGTGATATCTCCAACACTGTTGCCAAGGCTGTGCCACCAGCATCTGCCTACCTTGGCACTCCATGCTGAGAGTCTCAGGCTTTGCTGCTGATGTCCAGCAGAAAGTGCTTAATGCCACCTTTAATGCCACTAAACTCTTCAGGCCTGATATCCAGGACATCATTAATGATTAGTAGGCATCTGCAGGGCTAAAAATCTGCCACTCCTCTACCATATGCAGCCTGAGGGTAGATGGTACCCTCCCCTTTCACAAGGCATACAGTAGACCTGGAGCAGCCTGTCAGCCCCAGAGCAAACAAAGAGCCTCCGCTGCCTTGCGCCCCCTCCAATGCAGGATCCGCAGCCAGGGTCCACAAGTGATGGATAAGCCCCATGGCTGGATCTGCCTCTGCTTGACTCCTTGTCAGACCCCTCTTCTGGTCCACGACCAAGAGGTGGTGCTCAGTGAAGAACCATAACTTCAGAGGCCTGGATTCTGCAAATCATAGAAAGAGGTCATATGCTGGAGCTTATCAAGCAGCCTCCAGAAACTCCTCCCTGCCCTCCACTTAACACCCCCCACCAGCTTACTTGTCTTTTCTCCAGGAGGAGGTACAGTCTCTTCTACACATATAGGCATCCGAGCCAAATACCTAGGCCCCAGAGAAATAAGGGGTTTTATTCCAGGTTTTTCCTGGTCCTCCAAAAGACCGGAGATCTGAGGTCCATTCTGGAAGGAGGTTTCTCTGTTTTCTGTTTCAGGGGTGAGCATTACCAATTCATGGTGCTTCCTTTCATTTGTCCTCTACACCGCTGGTTTTTATGTAGTGCTTAGCAGCAGAAGCTGCAGCCTTCAGAAGGGAGGATAGTACATTTTCCTTACCTGGATGATTGGCTCTAAAGGCCCCATCCAGGGACCAGCTTCTGCAGACCCTGGAGAGGACTTGCCAGTTGTTCCACTCCTTGGGCATTCAGGTCAACCTGCCTAAGTCAGTTCTGGTGCCGTCCAGAGACTGCAGTATAAGAAGCGGTTCTAGACTCAGCACAGGGAAAGGCTTTTCTGCCTCAGAACAGGGTGATGTGCCTTATGGCCCAGGCTCAGGAGGTAGCCCAGAGCCATTTTATTCTTGCCAGGGTGTACCTGAGGCTATCCAAACATACCAGTGCACACACCACATACACGCAGAACAGCATATTTAAACTTTCCACTGCCAAAAAATGGCTATTATTTACTTTGAGCTCCATCTGAGGAGTGGGTCCTCTTTGTTTCAAACTAGAATTCCAATGTGAGTAAGCTAAATCACCAACATCAAGGTGGGACCTGTGATTTAGTCCTAGCTTCCAGCATGTAATGGCTAATGTAACTAATTAGCTCCTTTATACACTGTGCTCCCATCTGGGATTTTACAGGCGTTTCAAGGCAGTATACTAAGTAGGAGCACTACAAACTCCTACAATTCAAACAAATCCAAAATAGCATGCTAAGGGTAGTGCATATCAATGCCAGGAGCCCGAGTAATAAGACCTGTGATGTTCAGGCAATGATGGCTGAGGCACAACTAGACTCAGTGGTTGTAACTGATACACGAGTAATACAGGACTATGAGTGGGAGTTAAGGGCACTAGGGTACATGATGTTCAAGCGGATGGGGGGGTGGTAATGTACTTTAAGACGGTATCAAAACATCAGAAATGCAGAAACTTGGGAGGGTATGGGGTTTGAAGCAGTCTGGGTGCAGGCTGCTGCATGGATAGGAAGGGTGATCAGGGTTGGGTGGGGCACTGGCATCAGTATAGAAGGAAGAAACCAAAATAGAGCTGGAAAAGAAAATTAATGGGGTAACTGAACTCAGAGATATGCTTATACTGTATTAGGAGACTACAGTATGCCAAACCTGGACTTGTGTATCTCAATAGCAAAAAGAACATTTAAGTAAGAACTTACCATAGCAGTAGATCTTGAGGGGCCTCAGTCATTAGATCACACCACAGGAACATCACTGTCAGTGAAGAAGGATCTACATGGAAGAGTTTTGACAGTACTACTAGGGTCGCCCATGTCATCAACGTCATTAACCCTATAAAGGCGTGAGTGGCCCGCCCCTCCTCAGTTCTTTCCCGGAGACAAAGGGAGCATAGCTTTAGCCATGGGAAACTGAGGAGACAGAGAAGTGCCCAAGCCAATATGAAAAGCTAGATACACCAGATAACTAGTTCTACTAAGGAGCCACAAAAAGGAGGTGGAGGGAGGGAAAGATACATGATGACAGAGATCCCTCAAGATCTACTGTTATGGTAAGTTCTTACGTAACTGTTTTATCTTCATTAGAGGTATCTCAGTCATCAGGTCATATCAGAGGAACAAGTCCCAAGCAGTTACAGGTGTAAACAGTCTGGGAGGAAGGCGACTATAAACTTAAGAGAAGCCCTGCAGCACAGCCCTGCCAAAACTCTGGCAGGCTCTTGAGGCAGTGTCCAGACTGTAGTGCTTGGTGAAAGTATGCACAGTACTCCAGGTGGCAGCCACATAGATGTCAGCGGCTGAGACCCCTTGTGAATAAGCCATAGTAATAGCCATATCTCTTGTGGAATCAGCTTTAACTGCTCCAGGCAAATCTTTGCCATATTTGTAGCAGCATACAATGCAATTTGCCAGCCAGCTGGATAAACACTGCTTAAAAACTGAAGAGTCCTCTCCACCTGGGGCGTATGGAAACAAACAACTGTTTCGACTTTCTACATTCTTTGGTGCAAAGCAGGTAACATAGAAACATAGATTTTGACAGCAGATAAGGACTGCTTGGCCCACCGCAGTCTGCCCATTTGCCTACTTCATGGATAAGCTGCAGAACCTAGTTAACCAGCAGCCTACTTCTTCCTACCCCCACCCCTAGAATTGCCTTATGACTGTCCCATGCATGCTTGAATTCTACCACTGTTTTTGACCTCCACAACCTCCTCTGGAAGGCCATACCATGCATCCACAACCCTCTCTGTGAAAAAATATTTCTTAAATTACCTCTGAGCTGCCCCTCTATTTTCAAATTGTGCCCCTGTTCTTGCACACCTCTTTTTGAAAGATGCTACCTCTTGGACTTTGTTGATTCCCTGAGGTACTTTGAAAGTTTTTATCATGTTCCCTCTCCTCCTTTCCCGAGGCTACACATATTAAGCTCCTTAAGTCTCTCTTCATATGTCTTCGGTGCAGACCCTGCACCATTTAGTGCCCTCCTCTGGACAGCTTCCATCCTGTCTATGTCTTTGTGGAGACTGGGTCTCTAGAACTACATGCAATACTCCAGATGGGGTCTCACCAACTGTCTGTACAGAGGGATAACTTCCTGTTTTCTACTGGTGATGCCTCTCCCTATGCATCCAGTATCCCCTGAGCCTCCATGCTGCCCTCTCACATTGCTTGCCCACCTTTAAATCATCTGATATGACTAACCCCAGGTCCCTGTCCATTTTTGTTGTTGTTAGTATCTCACCCCATTGTGTAGTCTTCCTGGGTTTTGTTTCCCAGGTGCATTACCTTGCACTTCTAGCACTGAATCTAAGCTGCCATACTTCTGACCATTCCTCTAACCTTGCCAAGTCCCTTCTCATCCTATCCAATTCCCACCTTGAGCATCAACTCTGTTGCAGATCTTTGTGTCATCTGCAAAGAGACATACTTTTCTTCCAGTCCCTCTGCAATGTCACTTATAAAGACATTGAAGAGGACCGGTCCATACTGAACCTTCGTACCTCTACTGTAACCCCCTTCTTCAGAGTGACTCATTTACTATTACTCTCTGTGTCCTATTCTCCAGCCAATTTTACCCAGGCTGTCTTGGGACCCACTCCCACACTGGCTAACTTGTATATTAATCAGTTGTGTGGACTGTGTCAAATGCCTTGCTAAAGTCTCTGAGGCTATGTCCATAGCCCCCCCTCGATCTACTATCTGGTCACCCAGTCAAAGAAATCTATCAGATTTGTCTGGCATGACCTTCCCGCTGTGAATCCATGCTGCCTTGGGTCCTGTGCCCCTCTGGCCTCTAGATACTCAACAATTCTTTCCTTCAGAAGTGAGCATTACCAATTCATGGTGCTTCCCTTTCATTTGTCCTCTGCACGCTGGTTTTTATGAAGTGCTTAGCAGCAGAAGCTGCAGCCTTCAGAAGGGAGGGATAGTACATTTTCCCTTACCTGGATGATTGGCCCTAAAGGCCCCATCCAGGGACCAGCTTCTGCAGACCCTGGAGAGGACTTGCCAGTTGTTCCACCCTTGGTATTACGGTCAACCTGCCTAAGTCAGTTCTGGTGCTCCCATCAGGGATTTTACACAGGCGTTTCCAAGGCAGTATACTAAGTAGGAGCACTACAAACTCCTACAATTCAAACAAATCCAAATAGCATGCTAATGGGAGCACAGTGTTTAAAAGGATTCAATTAGTTACATTAGCCATTGAGGCATTGGAAAGCTAGGGACTAAATCAAGGGTCCCACTTGCTTGGCGATTTAGCTTACTCATACTGGAATTCCAGTCTGAAACCAAGAGGACCCACCTCAGATAGAGCTCAAAGTAAATATACTATTTTGGCAGTGGAAGTTTGAATATGCTATGTTGTATATGTGTGTGGGGGAGGAGGGGTGCACTGGTATTTTGATTGCCTGTTGTATGTCACAATCAGGTAGCACCCCTTAGAGAAAAAAATGTGAATTCTAGTGTGTGAAGCAACTTAAAAGGTTTGAGCATGCTATTTTGGATTTGTGTGTACCTGAGACTGTTGGGTCTAATGGCAACTGCCATTCCCACTGTTCCACTAGCCAGACTCCATATGCGCAGCCTCCAGTGGACTCTCCGAGTGCAATGAGACCAGTACAGCTGGTCTCCTTCCCAGTCCGTGAAGTGCTGCAGTGGTGGATGGACCCTTGAACCTGCTGCAAGGAGTCACATTCCAAATCTCTTCTCAACAACAGATCCTTACCATGGATGCTTTCAGTTCAGGTTGGGCAGCTCACCTGGTCCTTTCAAACCCAGGGTTCCTGGTCTCAGGTCCAGACCTCCTGTGTATTAATGTCCTGAGATGAGGTGATGCTGTACACCATGCAGGCATTTCAGAACCAACTTGCTCCAAGTCAGCTGGTAGTGCAGTCAGACTACCTCAGTGTAGTGTACTACATCAACAAGCAGGGGACTCATTCATACCTCCTGTGTAAGGATGCCATGAGAGTGTGGTACTGGCCATTAGATCACGGTCTGACACTATTGGCGGTCCATGTTCCAGGCGTGCTAAGCACTCTGGTAGACAGTCTCAGCTGGACTCAGTCCAGCATGCATGAGTGGAGCTCCTCTCATCCGGTCAGAAGAGTTGTTCAACAGATGGGGTTTCCAGAATTGGACCTTTTGCATTCCACTCAGTGCAAAACTGCCTAATTTTTGCTTGCTTGATCCACGGCCTTGAGTTTTCTGGTGAAATGCATTGTCCCTCTCCTGGAGTGGGAGGGTTTTTACACAGTCCCTCTGTTCCTCTAATTCAGAGGGTCCTCATCAAATTGCAAATGGAAGGACCAGCATGATTCTGGTAGCTCCATTCTGGCCCACCAGATCTAACTTCCCTGCTACAGCAGCTTGTGGAGGAACCTCCAGTTCCACTCCCTCTTTGAGGGAACCTGCTGACCCAGACTCAGGGGACCCTGTTCCATCCCAACCTCAGGTCCCTCCATCTGCATGCTTGGCTCCAGAGGACATAACCATCACCACGTTTGGAATCTCCAACAATGTGATGGATGTCTTGGTGGCCTCCGAAACCTACATTTGGCCCATGAATGCCATGAGTGGAAGCGGTTTGCCATCTGGCTGCCAAACCTGGACCCTTTTACCTGTACAGTGAGCCAGATCCTGAACTATCTGATCTCTCTGTCTGACTCAGGTCTCATCATCATCATCATCATCATCATATTTTTATTTCTAAAAGCACCCAGAAAGCACCCTTCAGAGCTCAGGCGCCCTTGCAATCGTAAAATACGTAAAATCACAATTACATTAGTCCGCATCATTGTACAGATTAAAATATACATACATAAAATTTGGAAGCACTTATAATACTTTCCTTATATCAACAGCAGGCTGTATTAGGCCCCTCAAGAACCAGAAAAGGCCTGATTAAATAAATAAGTTTGAAGTGTTGTTTTAAAACTCAGGACTCCTCCTCATGGTGCACCTTTCGCCTGTTTCAGCCTTTCATGAGCCTGTGCATGACCACACAGTAGCACAGCTGGATGTCTTCCCTACCTTTTAAGGGGCATCCTGCATCTGAAACCCCAACTGTTCTGTCCTGGCTTGGGATTTGAATTTGCTTTGGAGAAGTTGACCCTAATTCTGCTTGAAGCTTCAGGCCCTCTGGTGCAAGAGCCTTATTTGATTTTTCACAAAGACAGGTGTGTCTTGCACAAATTTTGTTTCTCCCGAGGGTGGTCTCTGAATTAACACTCAACCAGCCTATCCACCTTCTGGTTTATTTTCCAGAGCGTGCACAGTCCAATGGAAGAACTGCTCCATACATTAGATGTGCACAGAACTTTGTCTTGAACAGTGTGGTTAACAATAAACACAGCAATAGAGTCAAGCCATACAAAGGCAAAAGCACTGGGCTTTAGGAGGGCTGACTTTGCCAAAATGGATGAGTGCCTAAGGAATGCACTAGCAAATGGGCAGGAAGGAGGGTGGAAGAACAATGGGGAATAATAAAAATTGCCATCACAGAGGTAACAAGCCTTTATGTGAAGCAAATAAAGCGAAACAATGTAAGAAACCACTATGGTTCTCAAACGGCTGCAGTGAAGGTTCAAGAGAAAAGAAAGCATTTAGGAAGTACAAGGAATCACAGAAGGAGCGGAACAGAGAACTGTATCAGTTAAAGCAAAAGGAAGCTGGGAAGGCAGTCAGAACAGCAAAGGCCCAAACCGAGGAAAGATAGCTAACTCAGTTAAGAAGGGGATAAAACCTTTATAGGTACATCAGGGCGAGGGAAGACTCAAGGAAGGTTAGTGAGGCTTAATAAAGGGAGGGAGGGTGGGCAGAGGGTAACTGTGAAAAGGCAGAGGTACTAAACAAATATTTTTGCTCAGTATTTACAAAGGAAGTAGGGAGGTACCTAAAACAAACAGTAGAAACACTCTGGATACGGAAGTTGATACCAGCCCATTTACAGAAGAAAGGGTTCTGAAAGAACTCTAAAACTGAAGGTGAACAAAGCAATGGGGCCTGATGGGATTCATCCCAGAATTCTAAAAGAACTAAGGGTAGAACTAGTGACACCACTGACTACCCTCTTTAACAAATCATAGGGAGGATGGGTGGTACCCAAGACTGGAGGAGGGCAGATGTGAGTCCCTTCACAAAAGTGGGAGCAAGGCAGAAGCAGGAAACTACAGACCTGTTAGTTTAACCTCAGTGGTAGGAAAAATTATGAAATCACTTCTGAAGGAAAAAATTGTTGAGTATCTAGAGGCCAGAGGGCACAGGACCCAAGGCAGCATGGATTCACAGCGGAAGGTCATGCCAGACAAATCTGATAGATTTCTTTGACTGGGTGACCAAGTAGTAGATCAGGGAGGGCTATGGACATAGCCTACAGACTTTAGCAAGGCATTTGACACAGTCCCACACAACTGATTAATATACAAGTTAGCCAGTGTGGGAGTGGGTCCCAAGATGACAGCCTGGGTAAAGATTGGCTGGAGAATAGGACACAGAGAGTAATAGTAAATGGAGTCCACTCTGAAGAAAGGGGGTTACTAGTGGGTAAAGGGTTCAGTATTAGGACCGGTCTTCTTCAATGTCTTTATAAGTGACATTGCAGAGGGACTGGAAGGAAAGTATGTCTCTTTGCAGATGACACAAAGATCTGCAACAGAGTTGATGCACAAGGTGGGGTGGATAGGATGAGAAGGGACTTGGCAAGGTTAGAGGAATGGTCAGAAGTATGGCAGCTTAGATTCAGTGCTAAGAAGTGCAGGTAATGCACCTGGGAAACAAAACCCAGGGAAGACTACACAATGGGGGTGAGATACTAACAACAACAAAAATGGAAAGGGACCTGGGGTTAGTCATATCAGATGATTTAAAGGTGGGCAAGCAATGTGAGAGGGCAGCATGGAGGCTCAGGGGATACTGGGATGCATAGGGAGAGGCATCACCAGAAAACAGGAAGTTATCCCTCTGTACAGACAGTTGGTGAGACCCCATCTGGAGTATTGCATGTAGTTCTAGAGACCCAGTCTCCACAAAGACATAGACAGGATGAAGCTGTCCAGAGGAGGGCACTAAATGGTGCAGGGTCTGCACCGAAGACATATGAAGAGAGACTTAAGGAGCTTAATATGTGTAGCCTCGAGAAAGGAGGGAGAGGGGAACATGATAGAAACTTTCAAGTACCTCAAGGGAATCAACAAAGTCCAAGAGGGTAGCATCTTTCAAAAAGAGGTGTGCAAGAACAGGGGCACAATTTGAAAATAGAAGGGGCGGCTCAGAGGTAATTTAAGGAAATATTTTTTCACAGAGAGGGTTGTGGATGCATGGTATGGCCTTCCAGAGGAGGTTGTGGGGTCAAAACAGTGGTAGAATTCAAGCATGCATGGGACAGTCATAAGGCAATTCTAGGGTGGGGTAGGAAGAAGTAGGCTGCTGGTTAACTAGGTTCTGCAGCTTATCCATTAGGTAGGCAAATGGGCAGACTGGGTGGGCCAAGCGGTCCTTATCTGCTGTCAAAATCTATGTTTCTATGTTACCTGCTTTGCACCAAAGAATGTAGAAAGTCGAAACAGTTGTTGTATGTTTCCATCGCCCGAGGTGGAGAGGACCTTCAGTTTTTAAGCAGTGTTTATCCAGCTGGCTGGCAAATTGCATTGTATGCTGCTACAAATATGGCAAAGATTTGCCTGGAGCAGTTAAAGCTGATTCCACAAGAGATATGGCTATTGCTATGGCTTATTCACAAGGGGTCTCAGCCACTGACATCTGTGTGGCTGCCACCTGGAGTACTGTGCATACTACCAGCACTACAGTCTGGACACTTCAAGAGCTCACAGGTTTTGCAGGGCTGTGCTGCAGGGCTTCCTCTTAAGTTTATAGTCGGCCTTCCTCCCAGACTGTTTACATCTGTAACTGCTTGGGACTTGTTCCTACGATATGACCTGATGACTGAGATACCTCTAATGAAGATAAAACAGTTACGTAAGAACTTACCATAACAGTAGATCTTGAGGATCTCTGTCATCATGTATGCTTTCCTCCCTCCACCTCCTTTTTGTGGCTCCTTAGTAGAACTAGTTATCTGGTGTATCTAGCTTTTCATATTGGCTTGGGCACTTCTCTGTCTCCTCAGTTTCCCATGGCTAAAGCTATGCTCCCTTTGTCTCCGGGAAAGAACTGAGGAGGAGGCGGGCCTCACGCCTTTATAGGGTTAATGGCGTTGATGACATGGGCGACCCTAGTAGTACTGCAAACTCTTCCATGTAGATCCTTCTTCACTGACAGTGATGTTCCTGTGGTGTGATCTAATGACTGAGGCCCCTCCAAGATCTACTGCTATGGTAAGTTCTTACTTAACTGTTCTTTTTGCTATTGAGATACACAAGTCCAGGTTTGGCATACTGTAGTCTCCTAATACAGTATAAGCATATCTCTGAGTTCAGTTACCCCATTAATTTTCTTTTCCAGCTCTATTTTGGTTTCTTCCTTCTATACTGATGCCAGTGCCCCACCCAACCCTGATCACCCTTCCTATCCATGCAGCAGCCTGCACCCAGACTGCTTCAAACCCCATACCCTCCCAAGTTTCTGCATTTCTGATGTTTTGATACCGCCTTAAAGTACATTACCACCCCGCCCCATCCCGCTTGAACATCATGTACCCTGGTACCCTTAACTCCCAATCATAGTCCTGTATTACTCGGGTATCAGTTACAACCACTGAGTCTAGTTGTGCCTCAGCCATCATTGCCTGAACGTCACAGGTCTTGTTACTGGCTCCTGGCATTGATATGCACTACCCTTCATATCACATGATGCACCACCCTTCTTATCATTTGCTTCCTCTGTATTGAATAGCTCCCTCCATTTCTGTGCCCCTAATTTTCTGTTACTGTTTCCTCTGCACTTCCCTTGCTCCTGCTCGTTTCCACAGCTCCCCCACTGCTTGTTTGCTCTCTACCTATCTTGCTCCATCCAGTAGCTTGCTTCCCTCTCTCCTCTTTGGTTCCATTGTAACCTCCCAGTTCCCCATCTGCCTGACCTGCTCCTTCTGCCTGCTCTAACGCTGGGAGGCCCTTATGGCCTCCTTAGTTGTGTGTGATGCCCCACCCTCACCTGTGCTACCTCCCTTTCCTAGCTTGGAGCATTCTTTAGCATTTCTTTATTCATAGTTAAGAAATTCCACAGAACTAAATCACCACACAAAACCATACAACTATGCTCTTTCAATTCTCTTGACCCTGAACCTCTCTTGAGTAACCTTGCCACTTCTGACTGGTCCCCCCAACCTCCTTCCCCTCAGTTGATAAGGCCCTTGTCTACTTCAAAGAAATCTTTCTTGTAAACTGGAATGCCTTCATCTCACTCAAACAAGCCAGAGTCAGAGGTAATTACTTACCTTGGATAACCCATGAACATCTGGATTGCCTCAGGGCTAGAGATCGAGCCTGGAAGTGTCATAAAGCTACCCAGCATCCTAGTGACCTGCTGAACTTCCACATGGTCAGAAACGCTTGCAGTTGAGCTACAAGGTTAGGCCCAAGTCGAACATTTCAAATCTGCATTCATCACCAAAATAAATTCCTGTTCAAAGTTTTGGAAGGTGGTCCACACCCTATTTACCCCCTCATCTAGCCACCGTCCCCTGTACTTAAAGTAAATAGCTCACTAATGTCCAGCCCACCAGCTGTAGCTGCAGAATATAACTCCTAATATACTTCCTGTGCCACTGAGCTACTGAAACCCTCCCTCCTACCTTCCCCTCCCACCCTTTACTGCTGTGCCCTCCACCACTCTCCCATCTTCCCTTCTCTTCACTACTGTAACCCCAAACGATACCCTAAATTGCCTCGTCACCATCAGCCCCTCTAAAGGTGCCTCCTGATAGCCTTGACACAAAACTCCTCTCCCTCACTGCTTTGGCCGTTGCCTCCCCATCTCAATAATCCTAAATCTTTCATTCTAGGAGCATGGATATGTTCATCCACTGTCTGGCATTGTTCCTTTCCCTTTAAATCTTGCGGGAAGTCTTCAAGCTGGCTCCTCCACCCACCTGGGTGGTAAATACCTCGGCTCGCCCATGGCCTAGATCTTCCTTTCCGCTGGAAGATACAGGTTCCCTACGTGCTTTCTGCAGCGATTGAGGCCCTGGATTCAATTCAGCGGTTTCACCGCATCTTCTCGCTTTGGAAACTACGTAAGAGTTTCGACTCGGATCGGACATGTGGATGATAGTCGTCCCAGGTTTTCGCGGTGTCCTTGCCGGACAGAAAAGGTTGCTACACTACCTCTACTGTGGCGCTTTGCTGCCTCGGTACTGTTCATGATACCGCGAGGTACCATTTGTGCTTCTTTCCATCCGACCGTTTGGAGGATCGTCAAGCGCTACCTGAAGCTGGAGGCAGACTTCACAATCCACAGTAAAAATCTAAGGAGGCCAGGTGGGCGGTTTCTGCGGCTGCGGGATCCGCGAGCAGCTCGAGCAAATGGCGGCCTTCGTGGAGGAAGCCGCCCAAGCTTCGGCCAGCCGAGGCTTCTTCGTGCCGCTCAACTTGGGCTGCACTTTTTCAGGATCCTTTCGGGACTTGTGCCAGTCTCTCCCAGCAAGGTGAGGCCCTCGGCTTGCACTCCTCCCGTTTGTGAAAGATCCTAAACCTTCTTCTTCGGTCAAGAAGATGCTCCTGGGACGCGGAGCGTCCGAGGTCTCGACTACGGTCGAGATCGCCTCCTCGGCTGACGGTTTTTCAGACCTTCCGTCTGGACCAGGCACAGAAGTCGAGGAGACGGCTGAACCGGCGGAGATTTCTCTCGACCCTATCGAGCCATTGTCACCGACACCTGTCGATGATTCTTTGGAGAAACGCCTATTCCTCCTTCCCGATGAGAGACCCGTCCCCGCGGGCCTCCCAATCGAGGACAGGAACGGATCCTCGGTTTCACCGAGGTCGGTTTCTCCCGATGACAAACCCGACACCATCGGTCTCGATCAGGAGTAAGTCCTCTCGGTCCGGTCGACCAAGAAGGACACAAACACTCCGGAAGAGGCACCGCCACTATTCCTCATCCTCCTCGGAGGACGAGGAAGCTGACGGAAGATCCGTTGATGCTGTGGGATCTTATGTGGCAGCAAATCCTGCTAGCAGGCCTGAAGCCGGCTTCCTCGGCAGTCCTGGCTATCACTTGGCCTCAGCCTCTTTGGCCTACTCCACACTGATTTCTGCGGCACGGTCCTTTGGGGCTCCGATTAACGCCTTCAGCGTGGCCAGTTACAGGCTCCCCACCAATATTGGTGGAACCTCCCAAAGCTGCCCCTTGGAGGTTCCCTCAAGGAGGACCGACAGTCTTTGGGTCTTCCTCTCTGGACTGTCGATTACAGTCACCCCTGATCGCCATAGGCGTGTCGAGGGAGATTTAGGTGGACAGCCTATGTATCTGGACTCCTCCGATTCAGATAATACAGGCCTTCATTCTCACAAGAGATATCGGTGTCAGGCCTGGAAGAAGGTCTTCCTCCTTCCATGGCATCCTCCGGCTCATTTCTGAGTCCACGGGATGCCCTGCAGCCTATTCAGAAGAGGCAGAATATCCCCTTACGGATATTCTTAAGAGGAATACCCTACGGAGGCCTTTCAGTCGCCGAAGCCATAGTTGGCCCGGTCCTGGAACTCTGGCAGCGTCCTGTATCTCCTGCCCAGCTCAATCACCCTTTGGCATGCAAGTGCCTTGGTGCCCCACAGGGGTCCTTGGCGGGGGTTTACTGAGGCACCCCTCAGCCGGAAAGCCTTGTGACTGCCTCAGTGTTCAGGTGGATGGGCAGCTCAGCGGATACTGACCGCTCTCGAACAAGGAGTCCAGACTTATGGACCACTTCGGCGCGGAAGGTCTATGCAGCATCTTCATGGGCCTTCATCAGGCAAGCTCAGCAGTGATTATGGCACTTCTCTCATGCCCTTTTGAGGGTCGCTGGGCCAGATTCTTCCTCACCTCTCAGCTGACATGCAGACCACGGTCAAGCAGGTCAGGGACAGACAGGGCTGTTGCTAAACAACAGCTCCAGACTGCAGTGGACATGGGTGATTCCTGTGCCCATTCACAGCTGCATCGGTATCTACTTGCCGCGGGGCTTGGCTGAGGTTATCCTCCTTTCCTGTGGATACTCAGCACATGCTAGTTGATGTGCCCTTCCTTGGCACCCGACCTCTTCGGGCCAGGAGTGGCAGGTCATCTGCAGCGCATCGAACAGTCTAGTGCCACCTTAGATGCCACCTCTGCTAAAGGTTCTTCAAGTAAGAACCAGCAGAAGGCGCGGGAAGAAACCCTTCGACATTCTTTCCCCACGGTCAGATAACCACCCTTCCAGGGGTCAGCAACAACAGTAGGCTCAGGCTTGGTGCCCTAGGCCCAAGCAAGGTCCTCAGCAGCCCTGCAAAGGAGGCGGTGCTGGTCCAAGTGCCTCCTCCTCAGCCTGCCCAGTGACAGGCCTGGGGTGGCCCTCCCGTACCGTCACACCAGCTCTGAGTCCTCCCGTGGGGGCGGCTCCACCATTTCTTTCCGCCTGGTCCGGTATCGCCCGGACAGGTGGGTTCTAGAAGTGGTCGGGCAGGGTCTGCCCCAAATTCGAGCAGTTCCCTCCCAGCCGAGCCCGTGCGCCATGAGAGGAAAGGATCTCAGTCGCCCAGTCTGCCCTTTGGGGCGACCATTGCGCTACTCCTCCTCAAAGGCGGTGGCCCAAGTGCGGATCCTCCTTCAGACCCAGGCTTTGTCTCTAGGTATTTCCTGGTGCCCAAGCGGACGGGGGTTGGCGCCCATTCTAGATCTGCACGACCTGAATCGGTATGTCAGGTCTTGCACCTTTCGGATGGTAACTCTGAACCAGATCTTACCATCTCTGGAGCGAAACATGGTTCTGTACACTGGATCTTCAGGGGCTTTCCACTTCCCTATCCGTCCATCCTGTCAGCAGTTTCCTCCGCTTCAAGTCAAAGGGACCCTGTGCGAGTTCAGAGACCATGCCCGTTCCGCCTGTCGTCGACCCCAAGGGTCTTCACCAAATGCATCGGCAGTGGTGGCAGCCCATCTACGGCGTCAAGGGGCTCGTATTTACCCCTATCTAGACGACTGGCTCCTGGCGGGTTCCTCCCTTCAGGAGGTGGAGAGGTCCAGGGACCTGACCCTCCGAACCTGCTCACACTTGGGCCTTCTGATCCATCGAGGCCAAATCAGACTCGTACCTTCTCAGGTGATGGCTTCATTGGGGCAGAGCTCGACTTCGTCAAGCCAGAGCTCGGCTCCAGCGGACAGGGTGGAGGTTCCTCCTCCTTGCCCAATCATTTCTGGTTGGGCACTCGCGCCCTGCCGGGACATTCTGCGCCTCCTGGGTTACATGGCGGCGTGCACTTCGAGTGGTCCGCTGGGCCCAGACTGCACATCGCCCCCTTAAGTGGGAGCTGGTACCCAGTGGTCTCAGCATCAGGGTCTTTTCGATCAGCTGATCACAGTCACTCAGAGGATGTGGGGCGCTGTCCAATGGTGGACCGTCCGGTCATCTGCAGGAAGGAATCCCGTTTGTCCACCCCAAGCCAGCGGTCGCCCTTACCGATGCTCTCTCTCATGGGCTGGGAGCCCACATGGGAGACAACAGGGTCCACGGCCTCTGGACCCCGAGGAGTCCCGATGCCACATCAACCTGCTGGAGCTCAGGGCAGTCAGACTGGCTCTGTCAGCTTTCACTCCTCAGCTCTGGGGTCAAGTGGTTCAAGTCCAGATGGACAATACACAACCATGTACTACCTCAACAAACAGGGCAGTCGCACTCCGTCTGCTATGCAAGGAGGCGCTCTGGACCTGGACCTGGCCAAATCCAGCCGGCTGGGGCGGATCTCCTAGCCATCCATGTGGCTCCGAAAAGAATCGACCAGGAAGTGTTATGCCTTCAAATGGAAGAGATTTTCCATTTGGTGTCAGGGCAAAGCCTGGACCCTTATCCTGCTCTGTGGCTAACATTCTAGACTACCTTTGGTTCCTCTCCAAAGGGTCTTGATCCATCAACCCTTAGGTACACCTAGCAGCCATATCGGCTTACGGCGCGGGTTGGTCAGCCGACGTTGGCTCAGGAAAAGGTGATCGGGCGCTTTTTCAAAGGCCTGGATCACATATCCCCTCCGGTGCGTGAACCTCCACCTCCGTGGGATCTTTTGCTGGTTTTGGCAAAGCTCATGGGCAAGCCATTCGAACCCATGCCCAGGTCTGCGCTTTCACACTTGTCGTGGGACGGCCTTCTTGGTGGCTATCACGTCAGCCAGAAGGACGGGGAGCTCAGGCGCTTTCAGTGGACTCTGCCTATCTGGTCTTTCACAGGGACAAAGTTGTCCTGCACTCCCACCAAGTTCCTTCCGAAAGGTGGTGTCAGAGTTTCACCTCAACCAGGTGTTGACTCTGCCAGTATACTACCCATTACACCTCGGATGCAGTACAGGCTCCATACTCTGGACCTCAGGCGTGCTCTCTCTACTGTAAGGAGAGGGACGCTGAAATTGAGGAGGGGTTCGCCAGCTGTTTGTCACCACGCTGAAGCCGCTCTGGCAGACCTGCAGCCAAGCGGACTATTGCGAGATGGATTACATCATGCATAGGTCTGTGCTATGAATTGGCGGGTAAGGAGCCTCCCAAAGGGATAAGGGCTCATTCTACCCGCCATACTGCTGCCGCATTGGCTGCTTCCAGGGACATCCCTATCCAGGAAATCTGTCGAGGGCTGCTACACCTGGAGTCAGCAGACACTTTATTACCCATTACCACATGGGCGCCTAAGTCACGCTGGGATGCGGGTTTTGGGGCCTCTTTTCTCCAATCTCTGTTCCCTAAGTAGGGGTGCCTTGCCTCCCTCCTCCCAGAGAACTGCTGAGTCTGCCAGACAGTGTGGATGAACAACATATCCAAGCTCCTAGAAGAGCGGGTTACTCACCTGGAACAGTAGTTCTAGGAGTGGTATATGTTGTTCATCCACACGCATCCACCTCCCGGCTTTAGGCTGGCACTGGCTTCCAGTGGCTAGATCTGGCGCCATGGGGCGGAGCTCGAGGTATTTACCAACCGGGTGGGTGGAGGAGCCAGCTTGAGACTTCCGCAAGATTTAAAGGGAAAGGAACAATGCCAGACAGTGTGGATGAGCAAATATACCACTCCTAGAACTACTGTTACAGGTGAGTAACCTGTTCTTTCTCTGCCTTGGTCCCCTCTTCATGGAAACATGCTGTGGTCCTCCTCTCACCCAAAAGGGTGACCCCTCATCCCCTGGCAACTGTCACACATTTCCTCCTCCTACCCTTGCCAAGCTTTAAGAACACATTTTCCTCTCCCAGCTCACCTCTTTCTATCTGACACCTCCTTTTCACCCCTTTCCAGTCTGGGTTCAGGAAAAAAAACGCTCAACCACCACTTCTCTCCTATGGCTCACAGACTCCCATCCCTAACCGGGATGGACCAATGACCAAATTACCTCTTGCCATTTTTGTCAACCTGGCCAAGGCCTTAGCACCATGACTCACTCCCAGCAGCTGGCCTATCTCCCTCCATAACAATCTGGTTCAAGACCCTACCTTATTGGTAGAACCAGATTAGTTAAGATCTTGGCGCCACTTCCCTCCCCTCCTGATTAGCGCTGGAGTCCCCTGGAGCTAAGCTATTAGGAGCCCCTCCTATTCTCCATCTTCTTAAATGACCCTTCCGCTGTTTGCTCCCCATCCTCCGCTATACATATGTATGCCCGCTGATACAGCCCTATATGCATCTGGCTTCTGTCCTGATGAGGTTACAACCAGCTCACAGTAAGTTTTCGACATGGTTCAGCTCTGGTTTGCTAACCATCAACTTTTCCTCAATGCCAAGAAGACTGTCTCCATGACCTTTGGCACAAGGCAGAGACTCTCTAGGCTTCTCTTCCTACCCAGTTTTCACACCCTTGAGGACTTTACTTAAGGACACATCCTCCTTCAGATGCTTAGGTGTTTTGTTGGCCCAACACTTAAACTTCTCTGGACATATTGATGCCATCCAGAAAAACTGCGCCCCAAGCTTGGTGCTCTGTTCAGGAACTGTAGTTGCATCCCACCTATGGCTAAGCATGAACTTGCTCAGAAGATGGCACTGCCCATTTTCAACTACTGTGATGTAGTCTGTGGTACTGCCAGTAAGTCCTCCCGGACAGACTGGACACCCTCTTCAGTTCCTTCTGCCACTTTGCCCTGGATGCCCCCTCACACCATCACTGTGATCTTTATGGTGCCCTATCCTTCTCCTCTCTTACAAATAGAGCAGCTTTCCCCACTGTGCTAAATTCACATCCAAGAATTGGTTGGGTGAGCTCCTAACTATCTTACATCCTCCTTTATAACCCCCCCACCCTCCCATTCCCTTAGATCAACTGACTCCCGCACCCTGGTTGTCTCCTGAGATCCACCCAATCTGGTTACTCACTGCCTCCCAAAATTTGCGTTCCTCCCCCTCAAATCTAGCACTCATCCTCTGCCTATTCCATCAGTTCTGCCCTCAATAATTACCTTGCACCTAGCTGCTCCTGCCATGGCCCTCCTAATTTCCTCCTCTAAGCCCTGGACAAACCCTACCCTTCTATCCTCACTTTCATTTTACCCTGTGGACACCCACCCTAAATCTCTAGCAGTCCTTCCTCTTCCCCAAATTGCTCCCCTTACTGGCCTCCCTTGATCTCTCACAGAATGTAAAGGACCCCTAATGCTCTCCATGGGCCCTCTCTACCCCAGGGGCTTGTATCCTCATCTGCTCCCTTCCTCCCACCATCTTAGGGGGTCTTTCTGGGACACTGCCTTATGGTCTTCTCTGGTCCCTCAGTCCCTTGCAGTGTTTCCGATCTTGAAGGGTCTCCAGGGGTACAACTCTTCCCCTCCCCCACCTCACCCCCCTTCCCCTTCCCCTTTTTGTTTCACGTAGCATTAACTCTGCACTTATTATTGTTCACTCTTTCTACATGTTATGCTAACACTGCTGTAACACTGTTTGCAACACCTGCCTACACCTGTATGTTAATGTTGATCTTGTAACTTGAATGTTTAATGTCTCATTCCAGTTGTACCCTTCCTCCTAGGTCGCACTGGGAGATGAATGACTTGTTGCCTCATGTGATTTCCTAATGAAACATTTCAATAAATAAATTACCCAAACATTGAAACAATTAATTTGTCAGCAGATAAGGACCATGGCCCACCTAGTCCTGTCATTTCTCCCTCCTGTACTGTCTGCAGACCCTACCTGATTTCTGGCTACCCCAGCTTCCCAACCAAGATTCCCTTGTGCCTGTCCCATGCATGCTGGAAGTCCACCACTGTTTTTGCCCTCGCTACCTCCACTGGAAGACAGTTCTAAGCATCCACCACTATGTCAATCAATCAATCACATTTATTTGTAAAATAGCACTATTTCAGAAGATCATAGTGCTAGTACATAAACAATAAAAAAGTTCATATTAAAATGACGGCAGCTCAAATAAAACCGGGAACTGCAAAATAAATAAATAAGCTTTTAATGCAGATTTAAAACACTCCACATATCAGTGAAGATGTACTTCCACATATCCCCCTTCTAGCTTCATTACATGACCCTTGTTCATCGCACCTTCACCTCTAGAAAATACTGCCCTCCTATATACTATTCAAACCCAGCGAAGTGTTATCTGTTTCGATCATACCCCACCCCTTTCTAGAGTGTACATATTGAGATCCCTCTGTCTCTCATAGGGCTCTTGATGCAGCCTCTGCACCATTTTAGTTGCCTTCTTCAACCTGTCTCAGCACCCAGGTGCCCTCTTCACTAGAGTGAGTGCTATCCCCTTTGAAAAGCCTCCCATCCCCACCAGGTGGGTCCCAATCACTAAGAACTGAAGACCCTCACCTCTATCCCAGTCCTTTAGCCACCGTTGAACTGGTCTGATGATGCTGCTTCCTGGAACTGTGGTGTGTCTGCAGTAGGACATTAAAAGTATATCGCTGTCCCTGCTCAGTCCCTCGAGGCCACCTAGGTGCCGAATTTCCTGTTTACCTCCACTATACTGCTCCTGACCAGATCATTTGTATCTGCATGCACATTCAGATCTATCTGCCATTTTCAATCCTGGTGAGTTTCAACACAGATATCTGCTGCTGCTTCAGGGAATTAGTGGACCTCGCTCTAGACATCCAATGTGGAACTCACTAACCCACCTGTACCCCTAATTATTTATTTATTGAAATGTTTCACCATGATGGGATCTCCCAGTACCATTGCCTTTCTCCTCTACCTTTGAGGCTCCACCTTTCTCTTGCTTATCCCAACCTAACAGAGTCCCTCACCCCAGTCCCATCATGGCTTGAACTCCAGGGAAGACCTCTTCCAATAAAGGTATGCACTTGTTAGAGGTGAGCACCACTGTTTTCCCTTCCTCCCCTTCCCCAACTACAGTATATTTGCTCCTGTTAGGTCACTGAGTCCTCTTTGGCAATGAGTCTGTAGGCTCACTTGCTGTTTACTGGCCCTGCCACCTTTGCAGCCTCAGGCTCAGCTCCCAGCATTTAAACCCTCCTACGATTTTGGCAGTGGCCATGTACCCAAAGCACCTCTGAATTTTGATTGCCTACAGCCCCCACCCTGCAGTATCAACCTGCATTTCTGGGACATGGATATGTTGTTCATCACACACTCTTGGCAGTATCTTGCCGCTTTAAATCTTGCGGAGGTCTTCAAGCTTGCTCTCCCACCCACCGGGTGGTATAACTCTGCTCGCCCCATGACGCCAGATCTTCCTTACCGCTTGGAAGCTCAGGTTCCCTCCTTAACGCCCATGCTTGTGACTGGTTCCTATTTCTCCGTTTGCGGATTTAAAATAATATTTTGCAAAAGACTTCAGTCTTGATCCTCAGGCTCGCGATGGATAATCGACTCGGATTTCGGAGATGCCCATGCGGGCAGAAGATGTCTCGGCCGGATCCACACTCCAGCTGTGTCTACTGCTTAGGCCTGAGCGCGACCGCGGGCTTAAACCTGTGCTCATCTTTCTCGGCCTCGTCCTCGAAACCGTGCCCGATTGCAACTGGGCCGTCGGTTCCCTCCGGTGAAGTCCAAGGAGGCCCGGTTGGTGTGTCCGCGGCGGCGGGCCGGGATCAGCTCGGAGCGGATAGTCGCCTCGAAGAGGAGCTGCGCGGGCTGTATCTTCCTCGGCGCGGCATTTATCCCGCTCTCTGGGTTCTTCCTACGGCTTCCTTTTAGGAGCTTTTTCCTCTCTCCACTAAGGAGAAGGGCCTGCGTCTGCTGGACCTTTTTCGGTCAAAAAGAAGGACAAGGTAAGTCCTCCGTCGGCTCTTAGGAGCGGAAAGGTCCCTCTCCCTGACCGTCGACCGTCGGCTTGATCGACCTGCTTCGCCACTGGCTCGTCTTCACGGTGTCCCGTGCCAGGTCAGTTGGCCGACTCCCACTCGGATGAAGCTTCTAGATTTTTCGACCCATTGACAGGCTGTCGCTTTAGCAGCCGATTTCCCTCTCCCGGTTCCCCGGGAGAGTTGAGGATCCGGGTGGTCGCCTGTGCCTCCCGGTTCCGGGCCCCTCGGATGGACCTTCCGAGCAGAAGGGAGTGTCGGTTCCGGCCGACATTCCTCCCTGCACCGACGTTGAAAGCCCCGGACTTCTCGGTCCGGGTTCGACCTCTTCGCGGTCCAGCTGCTCCCACCGCCATAGGCGGGTTCGGGTTCGGCACTGGTAAGCGGCTGGTCATTGGGTCTCGGCCCTCCCTCGATGAGGGAGGCTTCGCGTAAATTACGCCGACGGCATGGGACCTTATGTTGCAACAGCCTCCTGGCCGAATAAGCCGACTCCGCGCCTTTCCCCGCCATTAAGTAGGCTGTCACCGAACGCCGACAAACCTTCTGACTCTGCCCGAGAGCCTATACCCAGGCCGGTTGTTCGGCCAAAACCAGCTGCTCCACTTGACGGTGGAACCTCCGCCTCCACAGCCACCAACTGGGGCTCCCACCAAGGATTCGGTCGGCTGAAGGGTTTACCCCATCGGCTGTCAGTTACCTCACTCCCGACCGACCTCGGCGGGTGAAGGGTGGCTCAGGCCAGAGGCAGCTCTTCGAGGACTCTTCCGAGTCCGAAGATGATTCCTCCTTCTTCTCCAGCGACTGGACTTGGAGTCTTCAGGAGAGTCAGCCAATGGGCGATAGCCGTCGTCCTTCCTAGGACTGCTTGGCTCATCTCGGAGTCTACCGGGATGGAGCTCGAACCCGTTCCAAAGCAGACCCAGGTATCCCCTCACGGAGATTCTGGACCGAGTTCTCCGACGGAGGCCTTTCCGTTGGCGAGGCCATAGTGGGTCCAAGCACTGGAACTTTGGCAGCGCCCTGCTTCCTGCCCTGCGCCTTGGCCAGGATGGCCAGGAAGTATGCGGTCCCTACCGGTTCCTTGTCCGGTTTTGAACACCCTCTGCTGAGGGGTTGGTTACCGACAGCGTTTTCCGGCGCGCCCGGCTGCGCCCAGGATGTGGACAAACCTCCTGACAAGGGTCAAGAAATTGGACTATGTCGGGCGAAAAGTCGCTCGTCCTCTCTCGCCGTCAGGCCAGTTCGGCCGTCCTCATGGCACATTTTCTCATGCCCTGTTGGGCTCCCTGGATGAGGTCATCCCTCATCTTCCGCCGATCTGCAGACTACGGTTAAGCAGGTGCGGGACCAGGGCGAGGGCAGTGGCCAAACAGCAGCTCCAGACTGCTTTGGATGTAGGGGACTCATGTGCCAGATCGGTGGCGGCCGCAGTGGCTGCGCGTCGGCGGGCTTGGCTGAGGATATCCACCTTTGCTCGGATACCCAGCACAGGTTGGCGGATGTTCCCTCTTTTGGGACTGACCTCTTCGGCCCTGGGGTGGAAGGTCACCTGCAGAGGATCGGAAGTCCAATGCCACCTGGACTCGGTCTCTTCCGCTCAGAAGGACAAAGGCCGCCAAACCACGGCCTAAAGCCTTCGTCCTTCTGTGCTGACGCGCCCCGTCAACAACGTCAGGACCAGCAGGGCTCGACCTTGGCATCCCAAACCAAACGCTGGCTTCCTCTAACAGGCAGGGGGAAGGGCCCAGGAGGTCCCTCGGCGGTCCCTCCTCCAGCCTGCCCAGTGACGGGCTGAGGGGTGTCGCCTCCATCCCCGTCACCTTACCCTGGGTCCCCGTGAAGGAGCGGCTCCAGCGCCGTTCCGCCTGGTCCGCTGTTACCCACGGACAGGTGGGTCTTGGAGGGTGGTGGGAAGAGGCCTGCCTCTGGAATTGGCAGGCACCACCCTTCAGGAGCGTCGCCCCTCGCGGGGCTGGAATCCCCAGCCTCACTGGCGGCTCGTCGAGCCGACATCCTCCTCCTCCTCCAGAGGGAGGGAGGTGGTAAGGTGGTGGACCCTCCTTCAGACCCAGGGTTTGTGTCCAGGTACTTCCTGGTTCCGAAGCGGACGGGGGCTGGCGCCCATTCTCGTCCTACACGACCTAAACAAGTTCCTAAGGTCTCGAGCCTTCAGGATGGTCCTCTGGCTCCAGATAATACCATCCTTGGAGCGCGGCGTGTGGTTCTGCTCTCTGGACTTGCAGGGAGCGTTTCACGTCCCTATCCGTCCGTCTCACCAGAGATTCCTTCGCTTCGGCGGAAGGATCTCTTGAGTTCCAAGCCATGCCCTTGACTTGTCTCCAGCTCCCAGGGTCTTCACCAAATGCATGGCAGTGGTGACAGCATTCTCTGCGGCGCCGAGGGGTCCGGGTGTACCCTTGGACGCCTGGCTGATAGCAGCTCCTCCAGGAAGGAGGCGGAGTGGTCCAGAGATCTGGCCTCAGGTCTGCTTTCAACTGGGCCTCCTTATCAACGAGGCCAAGTCGGAACTCGAGCCAAGCAGGTGATTTTATTCATCGGCGCAGCTCGACTCTCTTCGAGCAAGGCAGCGCGGCTCCCGGCGGACAGGGCCGAGGTTCTTTCCTCCTTTGCCCGATCATTTCTGGTTGGGCAATTGCGCCCTGCCGGGACTTCCTCGCCTCCTGGGTCTCATGGCGGCCTGTACCAGCGTGGTCCGTTGGGCCGCTGGAACATCGTCCCTTCAGTGGGGACTGGCCAGCCAGTGGTCGCACGCTGCGATCCCTTGCACCAGCTCAGCTCGGTGACACAGGGGATGTGGAATGCTCTCCAGTGGTGGACCGTTCCAGATCATTTGCAGGAGGGCATCCGTTCGTCCGCCCGAGGCAGCCGGTCTCTCTGGCAGCCGATGCCTCTCTGATGGTTGGGGTGCCCATCTGGGGGAACACCGGGCTCATGGCCTCTGGTCCCCAGCAGGAGTCGATGCCACATCAACCTGCTGGAGCTCCAGGCGGTCCGCTAGCTCTCCGCCTTTGCTCCGTTCCTCCGAGTCCAAGTGGTCCAGTCCAGGCCGGACAATACCACGACCATGTACTATCTAAACCGCCAGGGGCGGGGCGCGCTCATCCTTCTATGCAAGAAGCTCTCGCATTTGGTCACTTTCGTGACGCAGCCTGGAGGCGGATCTCCTAGCCATTCACGTGGCAGGAGCCTCCAACACCCTGGCCGATGCCCTGAGCCGGATAGGGGCTGCATCCACAGTGGTCTCTCCTGCCGGAGGTAGTACAGCATCTGTTCTCCTTTGGGGCACACCTCAGGTGGACCTGTTTGCCTCCATGGAGAACGCGGGCTGAGTCTGTTCCATGCCCGCCCCTCAGCAGGGCTCGCTGCAGGGGATGCCTTCTCGAGGCAATGGACCCGGGCCTCTTTCGCCTTTCCCCATTTCCCTTGATCCACAGAGGTGCTTCTCAAGGCGAGGAGGGACAAGGCGCAGGTGAGTTCTGATAGCTCCAGACTGGCCTCGCCAGTTCTGGTACCCAGATCTCCTCAGTCTCAGCTCCAGGACTCGGCGGCAGCTTCCAGCTCGCCCGGACCTGCTCTCAGTCAATCAGGGGAAGGTGTTCCATCCGGACCTTCAATCCCTGCACCTGACGGCCTGGTTCCTGAGCGTCTAGAGTTCCAGGCTTTGGGTCTTTCCCGACGAGGTCCTCAATGTAGTTGAGGCGTCCGTGAGAGTCGACCAGAAAATGCTATGCCTTCAAATGGAAAAGGTTTTCCATTTGGTGTCAGGACAAGGGCTTGGACCCTTCCTCCTGTTCCTTGGCAAGCATCTTGGACTATTTATGGTCCCTTTCTAGTCAAGGCTTAGGTCGCGACCCTAAGGGTGCACCTGGCAGCCATCTCTGCTTACGAGGCGCGGGCGGGGAAGCAGTCGATGGCGCAGGAGAAGGTGGTCTGGCGCTTTTAAGGCCTTGATCATATTTCCTCCAGTGCGGGAACCCCACCTCCGTGGGATCTACTGCTGGTACTGGCAAAGCTCATGGGCAAGCCATTCGAACCTATGCACAGGTGTGCTCTCTCACCTGTCGTGGAGACCCGCCTTCTTGGTGGCTATCACGTCAGCCAGAAGGATGGGAGGCTCAGGCGCTTTCCATCGAGTCTCCTTACCTGGTCTTCCACAGGGACAAGGTTGTCCTCGCCCCACCCGAAATTCCTTCCGAAGGTGGTGTCGAGTTTCACCTTAACCAGGTGTTGACTCTGCGGTGTTCTACCCCAATCACACCTCGGAGGCGAATATAGGCTCCATACTCTGGATCCTAGAGAGAGGCTCGCTTATTATAAGGAGGCCTTGACTGAAATTCGAGAGAGGGTTAGCCAGCTGTTTGTCACCCACTTTGGCTAGGCCGCATCTGGCAGACCTGCAGCCAAGCGGACTATACAGGTGGTAACCTCCTGCATAGATCTCGTTATAAGTTAGCGGGCATGGAGCTCCCAGAGGGATAAGAGCTCATTCTACCCGCCATACTGCTGTAACGGTGGCTGCTTCCAGGGACGTCCCTATCCAGGAAATCTGCAGGGCTGCTACCTGGAAGTCAGCAAACACCTTCATTACCCACTACCACATCGACCTGAGTCACGCGGGATGCTGGTTTTGGGGCCTCGGTCTCCAGCTCTCTCTTTCCCAAGTAAGTATATGGGGGTGTGTCTTGCCTCCCTCCTCCCGGAGAACTGCTAGAGTCTGCCAATAGTGTGGATGAACAACATATCCATGTCCCTAGAAATACAGGTTACTCACCTGTAACAGGAGTTCTAGAATGGTATATGTTGTTCATCCACCGCGACCACCGACCTCCGGCTTGACGCACAACCTGAGCTTCCAGCGGGCCAGATCTGGCGTCATGGGGCGGAGCCGAGTTATACCACCCGGGTGGGTGGGAGGAGCAAGCTTGAAGACCTTCCGGCAAGATTTAAAGCGGCAAGGATACTGCCAATGAGTGTGGATGAACAACATATACCATTCCTAGAACTCCTGTTACAGGTGAGTAACCTGTATTTTTATTTATTCGTCATTTGGTGTCTTACTGTAGTAGTGTCATTTACTGTTTAAGACCTACTACACAGCTTGTACAACAGATGGCGATTTGACTGCCTTCAGTTACAAGACCGCTGTGTTTATAGATACATAGAAATTGACAGCAGATAAGGAACGCTAGACCCATCTAGTCTGCCTGTATACCCTATGCTTGTATGTGCAGTCACTGACCCTAAGTGAGCAATGGCTTTTCATCACTCCCCCCTACCCAGTGTTCCTTGTGCCTGTCCCAGTCATGTTTATAGATACATAGGCAGTTTCTGCTATTCCAACAGACAGCAAGGCACTACATTAGCTATGGATTTAAAAGGTACAGAAAAGGTAGCAGAACTACAATTCCTTATGTAGGCTTCAACAGAGCCTCACCCAGATAGTGATTAGGCAACTGTACCTACACTAGAACACTGCTTTACTGCTGTATCAGCAAGTAATACATTTGTCCAGCCCTACTAACTGATAGTGGTTTTCTTCACGGGCTAGAAACTGCACTCAGAACATTGCTTGAGCAGAGTTCCCTGTGGACTTTCCTGCCCTTACTTACACTCTGTGTTCGCGGTCCCATAGGATATAAATAAGGTGCTACAACCATGCTATTGGATGGCTGTAGTCATATGAGCAGTCCTCTATAGTAATGTTTGAGTTTGATTGCCTGCAAGCCCACCCTGCAACCTTCCGCAGTGCCCAGTGGCAGATGTAGGGAGTGCAAAGGTCCGGCGCATCCCCATTGAACTTATTTTCAGGGCCCTAATTGCTCTCGCGGCAGCATTTTCTGATTTCTGCAGCAGGGCTCCTAGGTTCATGGCAGCATTTTCTGATTTCTGCGCATAATTTATTGATTTCTTTGATAGAATGCAGTCCTGCCATTGGCTGAAATATGATATGATGTGATGTAATTTATGACATCACATGCCAAGTATATAGAGGGACTTCAGGATAAACATGCTAGGTACAGGAACCTAGCACAATGGAAAACTGTATATTTGAATGCAAAACAATGAATTCTAGGCACTGTATGAATTCTGTCGGTGATGCAAATTCTGTGGAAAATTCCACAACCGCAGAATCGTAGAATTCAGGGTCCTTGCTTATTTTCTTGCTATTGCTGCATTTCACTCTGTTGGAGGAGTCCAATATATTGATTATAAGAAGATATACATTCAAAACTGTAGATTACTGTCAAAAATCTAATGAAAAGATAATATAAAGGATTAAAAAAAGGCTGCATATCAAGTATGCACACTACCACTGCACCCCCATTGTAAAATCTTGGCTCCGCCACTGACAATGCATGCCTCATATTTTGTCCTCCATTAAACACCCACCAAGAAGTGCGATTGCTCGCTCTGCTTTCACTTTAATTATCTATGTACAGGTATATTATGGTCCTGTTAATTGTATATTGTCCCTGAGATATTAGTCTGATTGCTATTTTGATTTGGTACAGTACTGTGTGTCTTTGTATGTTGTAAACTATTGTTCTATTTACCCTCCCTAAGTCACCACTGAAAAGGGACTGCATGGTCTCAGTGGGCCTACCCGTTACCAAAATGCAAATAAATAAAAATAAAATAATTTGGGCACCAATGCAAATATCAGGTTGTACTGCTCAGTGGCTGCTCCTTTCAGCAACCAAAAGGAACTTGCAGAAACAAGCCCTTTCTCACTCATTCTAGATCTATGCTGTTGGCTGGCTGTAGTAACATGGCCAGCCCTTCGAATGCAGCTGAGCTTTGCTGCCTCTGATCCTCCTGTTAGCCTCTCATTTCCCCTCCTTCCACTCCTCCCAGCAATGAATTTACTCTCCATTTCTGTTTCATTTAGGTACAATGCGAATTTCAGCTCCTACAGCTTATCGGCTACTGCTTTCCTTAAAAGTAGCTCACAGAAACAAAGAAGCGCTTAACTTGTGCTATGGCTGTGCTGTTGGCTGTCTGTAGTCACTTGCCTAACCCCTCACACAATGGCCCAGTTTGGCTGTCTTCAAGCCCCCGCAACCTCCTCAGTGCCCCACTTCCCACCTCTAACTTCCACGCAGCAAAGAAATTACTCCTTTTTTGTTTAAAAGGAACGCCCTCAGCCTTTTATTCTGTTTCCTGTAGTTTGTAGGCATGCACAATGATTGCCTCTATTGCACCCTCCAAGTTTCATCAGGATTTAATGCAGATGAAGGTGTGTGAAAAGCTACTTGACACCATTGCAAAGGTCATGACCTGACTCTTGTAAGGCATCTTGGAATTTCTTTGGCATTTTTGTACTAAAAGCCTACAGTAGTTACACTGTATTATGGTAGTCAATGCTGTTGCTGTGCTCTGCAGTCCTTGTGTCTTTGTTTTATGCTGGCCATGAAACTTTTCAAGGCATAGTAAGTGCCATGCTGTTTTCTGTAGTTGAAGTGTATCTGTGTTTCAAAACATGGTTTTAAAGAATACAGGGACTTCACAAGACATGTAACAGAACTGAATGAGAGTATAACTTTGGCTGGCTTGTGCATGTGTACCAATCATCAGGTTCCATGATGCCTTGCATGAGTGGGGTCATGACCTTTGGAATGGAGACAAGTAGGTTTTCACACCATGGCAAAGTAGAGTGAAGTAACATAATTTATATTTAAATTAGGATGACATTGGGGATATAAAACTCACCACTGTTCACTCTATGCCAAGTTATGCTGGACTTCATACCTACCTGAAGGTGGCGAGTGCCTCCATCTGGACCTTCAAAGAATCTCCCAGTACATCTCCAATATCTGTAAATTTACACCATGTGCATACCCTCTCAGAAATAGGTGTTCATACTGTTTGATGTACCCCAGATTAGAACCGGTTTGGCTCCTCCGCCATCAGTTCATTACCCACTGTGGAACTCACTCCAGAGGATCTTAAAGTTGACTCACCTTGCCAAACTATCCTCCTTCAAATCACTTTTAAGGGACTGTCGCTGTCTCGGTCGGACGGCCAAGAGGCATGCGGGCGGGTGCTGCCGCCCCGCTGACTTGGGGGTCCACTGGACCACCAGGGCTTCAGTTGCTATGTCCACCCACAATCAGGCGATGGGGATTCCACTGGTCCACCAGGGATGTCAATTACACATATGCCCGTGATCGGGCGACGGGGACCTTCACTGGACCACCAGGGATGTTAACACATATGTCCGCGATTGGGTGGCGGGACCTTTCACTGGACCACCAGGATGTTAATTACACATATGCCTGCAATCATGCAATGGGCGCCTTCCACAGGACCACCAGGGATGTTAATTACATATGCCCACGATTGGGTGGGGAACCTTCCACTGGACCACCAGGGATGTTAATTAGACATGTGCCCGTGATCGGGTGCTGGAGAGGTTTCCTCTGGACCGCCAGGGATCGTTATTTCATATGCCTGCGATCGGGTGATGGGGGTCCACTGGACCACCAGGGTGTTCACATTACGTATGCCCACAGTCGAGCATACGGGAGTGGGGAACCGACATTGGACCATTGGGCGTCGGTCCCCAATGGCTGCAGCCTGGGATGGCGCCAGGCGCAAATCGTCCGAGATTGGCGCACTGCATGCAAATGGGGCCATAATGATATGCAATGGCTCCCATTTAGCCTTGCATGCATAATAGTGTCATTTGCATGCCCAGTGCTGAATATCATGGTTGATGCACCTAGCGCGATTTCACTTGCGCTGGCGCATCCCCTGCTCCGTCCTACCACTTGCACTGCCGTCGCATCGGTGTGTGCCATATTCAATGATGCTATGCCATGGCGCAGCGCCATTGAATATCACCTGATCCATGCCCTGGCGCAGCACAGTTTGCACTGCGCCTGGGCTTGCATCCTTCCCGACGCAGTGTGAATATCCTGCCCCATGTATATATTTTGTTCCTATTCTAACTGTGTTTACTGACTGCTTTTGTTATGTTCATCTGGTACTACCTGATTGTGTGTAATGCCTAACTTGTATCATGTTGTTCTCTGTATGAACTTGTGTTTCATTGTACTCTCCCAGGTCATACCTTGAAAATAGGCAAATGTCTTGTATAGTGTACTTACCTAGTCGACAAAAGCTAAATAAATAAATATCTCGCCACAGCATGGCCCAGCCTAGAGAGAATAGTAACAGTGCAACATGCAGTAATCTTTATCACAGCAGTGCCTAACGTATAGTAAATATTTAGCAGTTGGTAGCAGATGGTATGACCACTGGACAATCCTAACAAATGCCCCCCAAAAAAAAACAGTCAGCTGCATTGACCCCAGCACATGTGTTGGTTTTTCCTGGGAGGTGCCACCACTGGGGATATGTTCCATGCTCTGCCGTAGGGGAACAAAGTAGCAAGACCATAACGGTGGAGCTTTAGTAGTATATATAGTCATGATGTTGGGATGCAGTGACATGGTTTTCATTGATAGTATACTATGGCAAAGGTGATCCCCATAGGAACACTATGGTGTGGCCACAAGGATGGGTTGGGGTCAAGTGCTGGTGCTACCATGGTGTATATGTGATGTTCTGAGAGGGATTTACATTAATTAGAGCATCTCACTTGTCTGGAATTTCTATCCAGTGTCAACTCCATTTAATGAATAAAAGTAGATATCCTTGTTTTAAAGTTCCCTGTTTTGGACTTTAGGATTCCCTTGTTGTTTCACTGTATCACAGGTGTTTCATACTTTCACTTGAAATTATCTCAGCAGCACTTGTTTCCTTTGCCAGGTCTATGAGGACTACGACTGCATGCTGAACCAAACAAACATTGGCCACAACAACAACAAGTTCTATGTCATCCAATTGATTGAGTTGAATGGCTCGTACTACTGCTGGAACCGCTGGGGAAAGAGTGGTGAGTTGCATTTCAACAGACACTTGCCATGAAAAACTCTGCTAAGGACAGAGCTACACAACCGAAAAGATTACTCTGAGAAAACCTCCTTTGATTTTCCAGGCTTTGTATTCTGCTCTTATCTTTTCTTAGGTAAGAGTTATAGGGCCCCATGCATCAGTTCATCACTGGCGCTAAGCGGGTACACTTAACACCAGTCTCTTGTTTTGCACCTCATTGTGTACAGTGAGCCTTCCCAGTGTAGCTGCTAAATGCATTGTAGTTGCTGGGGAAGGGGTGGCACAGCTTTTTATTTGGGGTCCAGCATGGTAATGAGCTGCTGAGCCATGCCCAGCCACTCACCAGCCCCCATACTCTGGTCACAAGCCACAGCTCCCACCCCACCTGGTAGAGAAGAAGTTCTGCAGGCTTGTACGCTTATGAAATGGAGCAAATTTTCAGCAGTAGTGAATAGGTGTGAGGTGGAAAAGTGCTGTGTCTCTCTGGTCTTCACAAAATGTGGGCGGGCTAGGGAGAGGGAACCACTGGACAATGTGGAAACTAAACAGATGAGTGAGTACTGGTGGGAGGCCACTGAACCACCAGGGAGGCAGAGGCAGGAGCGCCAATGGTAACATTTATTTGGTTCAGAAACAGGCGAAGGTTTAACTTGGTTTAACTCGGAGAAATCAGACAAAGTAGGGAAAATGCCCATTTAATTGTCTCCCACTACATAGTGGGTTATCTCAACTTCCTGATATTCAGGAGGTAATCATCCAGCCTTGTTTTAAACTGGTCAAATGTAGATGCTTCAACAATATGATAAGGTAATGAATTCCATAATCTGGTAGTACCATATTATAACAATTCAGTCGTTTAACTGTAAGTACATTAGGAACTTGGATTTACATTTTATGTGACCTAAGGTTAGCCTCCTCTCTATTAATTTGAAACCACAATTCTCTCTTATGGAGGGTCCTTTATAATTTTGTATAATAACAACAGGTCGCCCCTAATTCTTCTGGTTTCCAAGGAGTACAGGTTTAATATCTTCAACCTTTCATTATATTCATAATTTTTAACTCACAAACTGATTTAGTTATCCTTCTCTGGATTTTTCTATTAAATTAATATCTCTTCGGAGATAGGGACTCCAAACTGGACTTCCATAATCAAGATGGCAAAACATATGTTTTATATAATTTCATAATACTTAATCTATCTCTAGATATACTGTAAGTGTTGTTCTTATTGAATGTGTTATTCAGATGCATTTAACAAAAGTTTTTAACATGTGTTAAGGAAGATAAATTAGAATCCATCCATACCCCAGGTCTATTTCACATAAATTAGCCTTAAGGCGTTGTTGTTTAAAAATATTGGTACTTAGGATTTCTGTTACCAAAATGTAACACAGAACATTTATCTTCATTAAATTTCATATTATTTTCCATTCCCCAAAGTTCTATAGAATGAAGATCTGTGCACAATTGTTGATATTCAATAAGAGGGAAACACCTCCTCAATTTTTGTGTCATCAGCAAATTTAGTTATTACACTGCTTAATCCTTTACCCATATCACTCATGTATAAACCAAACAACACTGGCCCACACGGATCCCTGAGGGACTCCACTAGTAACATCTCCTCTCTAGATAATTTTGAATTTATTTTTACTTTTGTTTCCTGTTAGTTAGCCAGTTATTAATCCATCTCAGGATACAACCATTTAATCCTAAATTATATAATTTAGTAATTAGTTTATCATGGGGTACTGAATCAAAGGCCTTTCCTAGATCCAAAAAAATTACATCAATTGGTACTCCTTTATCCAGTTGACCGCTAACAAAATTGTAAAGGCAATCAAATTTGTATTACGAAGACCCTTCTTAAAGCCATGCTGCATAATATCTTCTAATCCCAAAGTGGTTATTTCAAGCTCAAGTGCATTTTAATTATTTTCTCAAATAATTTGCAACAGACTGATGTTAAACTAATTTGCCTATGGTTAGAAAGCGAAAGCTCTTTTTCCTTTTTATAAATAGGACAACTATAGCAGTTAACCAATCAATTGGAATATCACCAGTCTTAATGGATTTATTAAACAGCAGTATAAGTGACTGTACTACAATATCAGCAAATTTTTTCCAGACAGTTGGGCTAATATTGTCAGGGCCCACTGATGAAGAAGTGCGTCGTTTATGTAATTCGTTCAATACAGTTACTTGATCTATATTTATTTCCACAGAATAATCAAAATCAGATTTGAAAGTTGATAAATCTTTCTGATGAAATATAGATGTAAAAGGAATTAAAAGCGTTGGCTATATCCGTATTATTTGTTAATGACTTGCCATCAATCGTTATTGTATTGATTTGATTATTTTACTGTTTATATTTATTTATATAAGCATAAAAAGCTTTGCAATCCTTAGAACTAGCCAATTTATGCTCAAACTTAATTTTTCTTTTTAATTAAAGGCTTTAATTAATCTTTGTTGGGTCCTATATTTTAATTTATTTAATGGTGTAGGGTTTAATTTAAATTTCCTAAAGGTTCGCTCTTCTTACTTATCAATGTTTTAATTGACTTAGAAAACCAGAGTGGAATATTACCCTTACTATTACATTTTTATGTATTGGAATATGCAATGTAATTGCCTCCTGTATCTTAGTTTTCAACATAGTCCACATTTGATTCTGGTTAAGTCTTTAAGGAGAGATATCCAATCTAATTTACCAAGTTCAAGAGTTAATTTGGACCAGTCAGCTCTCTTGAAATCCGGTATATCAGTTATACCATATATCTTGGGTTTAAGAAGTTTTAGTGTACATTCAATGGTTTTATGATCACTAGATCCCAAATGAGCACACACATTTATATTACAAATATGTTCCTTGCAGTTTGTTATCACAAGATCCAAGATGTTATTGCCCTATTTGGATTCCTAATTAGTTGATCACAACCATGCAAGATTAGAGCTTCTAAAATGCCCGTTCAAATATAGTTGTTCACTTAACACCTCCCAAGTATACCTGGGGCATTGAAATCACCAATGATTATAGCATCACCCAATTTGCAAACTTTGTTGATTTCATTTATTAACTCATAATTATAACACTGATTGCTATTATGGTTTCTATAACAAATACCTAACCTTATTTTTGGTTGATGAGTGAAAGTTAAGTCTATCCATAGTGATTCAGTTAACTTATTGTATGTATTAAATATTTCTAATTCCTGACATTGTATATTCTCAGAAATGTAACAACAGACACCACCTCCTTTCTTCCCATTTCTGTTTTACAGAATAACCTGAATCCTGGTATGTTGTTAAACCACTCATTAGAATCATCCCACCAAGTTTCGTAACACAAACTATATCCACACCAAGTTCTTGAATTAGAATTTTTAGCTCTACTAATTTAACCTGATTTGGGCTTCGAGCATTAATCCCCAGATCTTAAGTTGAGGTTTTTTTATCTATGTCAAGGATCTTATTCTTTATTCCTTTGTCCCGTTGTCAATCAGTTTAACGATTTGCAAATTATGTTTTCAAAAACCCTACCCAATCTATATGCACCCTGTTTACTCAAGTGCAACCCATCTCAACAAAATAATGATCTATTAACACTAAATGTCTCCCAATGGGGTATAGAAAGAAACCTCCTTCAAGAGTCCATTTTCTAAGCCACTCGTTAACACATTTTATTTTTTGTACATGATAATTAACCCTTGGTGCTGGTAAAATTTCAGAAAATGGACTTCACAATTTAGTTCCTGCAGTGTTTTCCTAAACTAATAAACTCTTCTTTTATAGCGTCAATTGACCATTTTTAATATCATTTGTATCAACATGTACAATAACAAGTGGATTGGTACCTGAGTTATGAAGAATATCAGTACACATATCATGGATATCCTTATTCCAGCCCCCTAAATGATGAGCATGCAATATTATGTTTATCGTTCCTACAAAAATGTTATCAGTATATTTAATAATAGAATCACCAAGTACAAAATACTGCCTATTAACTACTCTGGAGGACTCAGTATCCATGGGTAAGGATGTATTTATTGTGTCAACTTTTGAAATAACATGGTGTTTAGATTTAGATTTGTGTTTACCACTTTTACTTTAAGTCAGGGAAGGATAAATCTGCTCTGATGGAGTTTCAAGTGCATGTGTACTTTTATTTTGAGTTGAAATTAGTGGGATATGTACTACTAGTTCAAGTGCTTGTGTACTTTTACTTTGAGTTGAAATTGGTGGGATATGTACTACTAGTTCAAGTGCTTGTGTACTTGGTTCATTCAAACCACACAATATAGGGTTTGCTTGAAAATCCAATATGTTATCAGAAACAGAAGCATCCAGTTGTCCCTCATTAACACAACAAGGGAACTTATCAATGGAATTCTCACTATTTTCAAGATTTATTAAAGGTTCAGATCTATTGTTTAATACTAGGTCATTTCCCAAAGCCCTACGTCTTGTTTTGGTCTAGGGCCTGCTAGTACTTCAGTCCAATCATCACTCAAAATTACTAATGATGTTTATATCAGCTTCACGCTTGCATTTATCAGTATGGCTGCTGGAACAAACATTATTATCCCTCACTAAAGTAGATGAGGTAATTGAGTCAATGTTACTAGGTAAAGTGCCATTCTCAGCTGAAATGTGGACTTTAGAGACCAAAACATCTTGCTGTAATTCCAATACTGCAAGTCTTTTATAAAACACTTCAATATGTTCCTCAGAACACTATTTCCAACACCCATTACAAACATAAATAGTGTTCATGGGCAATGCATCAAGCAACATATACATATTACATGAGGTGCATTTAAGTCCAGTTTCACTATCCAGTGTCATAATTGTCTGTTTTAAATTGGGTTGTGGAGGACTAACAGGATTTATTGTTAGAACAGAGGAAGGTTCTAAAACTAAGCAGGTCACTCATTTTAAAAAGAAAACCAACTAGCTAATACAGCACACCAATATCAACAATGTATTTACACACAAACAACTATATTTTAATAGATTTATTCCCCTCTTCCACCCCTGACACACGTTAGATGCACGTGTCTCTGCTTCGTCTCCGCATGAACCCACGTAGCCGCCCAGCTTATATCGCCTCAATCGTATATGCAAGCTATTTAAATCAAAAATCAGGAAGTATCTGACTGTCACTTCCTGGCCAGCGAGTACGGCGTGCTCCAAAGTTGTTAAAATAAAGCAATAAAACCTTCTGCCACCTCATGCAGTGGACTTCAAGGAAAGGAGCGTCCCTTTGCTCCTGCTGTCAGTAACTAAAGCTTTTACAGTGATACTCGCTAATCAGTGGAGAGTGGTGCAGGGAGCCTCCACTATCCTGTCTGCCTAAACTGTCTCCGTGGCAACAGCCCAGAAAACAAATCATCTCCCAGAATTATAACAGAGTAGTTATAAAAGTTCTATCAGGATTCAACTATAGTGTAGGTATAGTCATGGCAACACAGCCAATAAAGGTGTCAGCAGCCAGAATTTCACACGAAGGTGGTGGTGGAGTAAGCATGGCGGTAGCATACTTGTTGGACTGTTGAGTGGACTGCATCAGTCGGGGCTACAGAGGCCCCAGGAACCTCTACACACACACATCGTGATTCGCTGTGAAGCGACTGCATCAATCGGCCATAAGAGGCCCCAGGAACCCACACATACACACACACACACCCCTATGTTTGGCCATGAATCAGACTGCATCGGTGGGCCATAAGCCCGGAACCCCCCACACACACACACACACACACACACACAGCGTGTTTGGCCATGGAGCAGACTGCATCAATCGGGCCATAGAGGTAATTGCCTGCATCATCTTGCAAACAGGGATGAAAATCCCAAGTCCGAGGTCCGGGACGCACATCAGCAGCAGCAGCAGGACTTAAACTGCACAGACTTGTAAAGTCCGGCGGACTTGCTGTGCAGTTCCTGCAGCTGTATGTGCAGTTCCCTTACTGTCCTGCTGTGTTCTGTGGGGACGCCGATCTGCCGCTTCTAAGCGCTACCTCTAGAGAGTCCTCAGGAATGCGCTTGAGGTAGGGGAAGCTCCGCCTTGGGGCAGTGTTACAGGTCTTCCTAAATACGTGGGGTCATGGAAGCGGCGTTGGCAGGGCTTCCGATTACGGGGTGGGGTCACAGAAATGTGGGGCAGTTAGCAGGGCTTCAGGATCCTCCTCTACATGTTCGCGGTGAAGCACATTGCAAGATCAGCCACAGGGGATCACATGTGTGACAATCAGTGATCAGGTGGTCAGTGGCTGATCTGCACATGTGTCGATTAAATGAACGGCACCAACACTTTTGAGCTGGCTGTTAGAGGGAGAAGAGCGTGTGGTTAGGCAGTCTGTTAGTTGCGTGGCAAAAAAAAATCTGGATGATCTCTTGCTCACTAGTCTGGCATGTTAGTCTTGCTTTGGGCACAAAAGGGCTAAATAGATGATTTGGGGTAGTTATTGGGTGAAAAATCTTTGTGATCTGTCAGAGCTAGAAAGGATCGCTTCGAGCTGCAGCTGAAATGACAGTTTGAGGCAGCTTTTAAGCAGCAACAATCTTTTGAGCTGGTCACTTGAGGAGGTTTAAAAAAGCACAATTTGGGACAATCTGTCAGGATTTTTTCTTTTGAGTTACCACAGTCTGTCTGAGATCTGGCTGCCTAGGGCTCTAGTGGGCTACACAAATAAAAAAAAATTAGTTTAACCCTGACACAATTATTAGTGCACTGTCTGTCTAAAGGATGCCTGCAGCAAGTCTGTGAAACAGTGGTACATTCAGAATTTAATTTGGAGCCAATTACTGCGAGCCAGTGTGCCTGACTGATATACTGAGCCACTACATTTTACATTCAGACTTATAATTATTCTGAAGCAAAGCCTGTGTCGTTATAATAGTTTGAGACAGAAGTCTCTAAATATTTTTCTGGCTGAAGCAAAGCCTCATCTATTATTTTGAGGTGAAGTCACTAGAGTCACTAAATATTTTTCTGGGCTGAAGCAAAACCTGTCTCAGTCTGTATTAGTTTGAGAGAAGTCACGTAATATTTTTCTGGGATGAAGCAAAACCTCGGTCTATTAGTTTGAGTCAGTGAAGTCACAAAATATTTTTCTGGCTGAAGCAAAGCCTGCATCAATCAGTCAGCAAAGTCACAAAATATTTTTCTGGGCTGAAAGCAAAGCCTCGTCTATCAGTCAGTGAAGTCACAAAATATTTTTCTGGGCTGAAGCAAAACCTCAGTCTATTAGTTTGAGTCAGTGAAGTCACAAAATATTTTTCTGGGCTGAAGCAAAACCTGTCTCGGTCTGTATTAGTTTGAGAGAGAAGTCACTAAATATTTTCTGGGCAAACAAAACCTGTCTCGGTCTGTATTAGTTTGAGAGAGAAGTCACTTAATATTTTCTGGGCTGAAGCAAAACCTGCGTCTATTAGTTTGAGTCAGTGAACTCACAAAATATTTTTCTGGCTGAAGCAAGCCTGCTTCTATCAGTCAGTGAAGTCACAAAATATTTTTCTGGGCTGAAGCAAAACCTGTCTCGGTCTGTATTAGTTTGAGAGAGAAGTCACAAAATATTTTTCTGGGCTGAAGCAAAACCTGTCTCGGTCTGTATTAGTTTGAGAGAGAAGTCACTAAATATTTTCTGGGCTGAAGCAAAACCTGTCTCGGTCTGTATTAGTTTGAGAGAGAAGTCACTTAATATTTTTCTGGGCTGAAGCAAAACCTCGTCTATTAGTTTGAGTCAGTGAAGTCACAAAATATTTTCTGGGCTGAAGCAAAACCTGTGTCTATTAGTTTGAGTCAGTGAAGTCACAAAATATTTTCTGGGCTGAAGCAAAGCCCGCCTATCAGTCAGTGAAGTCACAAAATATTTTCTGGGCTGAAGCAAAACCTGCATCTATTAGTTTGAGTCAGTGAAGTCACAAAATATTTTTCTGGGCTGAAGCAAAGCCTGCGTCTATCAGTCAGTGAAGTCACAAAATATTTTCTGGGCTGAAGCAAAGCCTCGTCTATCAGTCAGCAAAGTCACAAAATATTTTCTGAAGTTATCAGTGTGTGTCAAAAAAGGTTTGAGAACACACCTCCCTTGTGACTGATAAATAAAACATTTCATAGTGTCACGCCTTATCTCATTGTCAGTCATATTTAGACATTTGTGTTCTGTCTGTCTGCCCTTACTTGCTAACCTAAGCCAATACTTCTGGCCATAACAGTGCTCTCACATGTATTTCCATCCTTGCTCATTAAAGTAAACATTTCTATTACAAAAACTTCTTCTAATCTTACCCAGAGCAGTTTCTCACAGCAAAATGAGCTCATTAAAATTTGGTTTCTCAAACTCTGGTGGAGCAAGTACTAGTAGTGCTACAACATCCAGTTCTGCTAAGCGTAAAAGTTCTGACGATGGCCTTACCAAGGATCAAAGATACGACAGAGAAAAAGGGTGAGGAATTTCCGTCCTGAATGGAAAAAGAATTTCCATGGCTGGATTACAGTGAAGAAAAATCTGTAATGTACTGCAGATTTTGTAAAGCCTACCCCAAATCTGTGATCCTTACTAGCTATGGTAAAAAGGCTCAGGAAGATCTTAGGTTAGACCCCATAAAGAGGCATGATTTGACGAGGGAACACATCACTTGCACAAAACATTACTTGAAGGATACTGCTAAAGTACCACCCATTCGTCTGTCAGAAACTGCTCTGGGTCAGTCATTTCAAAAAAGACACATGACAACAAAAGAAGTTAAGAAATACAAATTTTATTTAACACTGCATACACCGTGGCAAAGAATGGAAACCTTTTTCTGATTTTGAAATCATTTGTGAGATCCAGCGAAAATGGTTTAAATGTTGGCAACAACTACATGAATATAGCAGGTTGCTGCTTGTTTGTGGACAACATAAGCTAAAACAATACGTTCAGCAATAATTGAAGAGGTACAAAATGCCTCCTTTGTGAGTATTCTTGCAGATGGAAGTATAGACCACTCCATCGTTGAACAAGAAATTGTCTACCTGAGATATGTAGGTGCTAACTGTTTGCCAGTCACACATCTAATATCTGTGTCACCACTTGAAACTGCAAGTGCTGAGGGTGTATTTAATGCTATTGAGAAAGCCTTACAATCAGTGGGTTTGCCATTACCAGAACTGATAGGCAGTGCACATCCAGCACTTGTATGTGCTAATTTTGATGGCACATCAGTTAATCTTGGTGAGCAGGACAGGGTCATTACTAGACTCAAATCACTTTTGCCAGACATTACTGGCATTCACTGTGTTGCCCACAAACTTGAGCTTGCCATTCTGGATACAAATAAACATTTCAAATACATGGCCAAATTTGAAGAGTGTTTAAAAGGCATTTTCAGTTTTTATTTTTGGTCTCCAAAGCGCAGGAGAGAACTTAAAGAAATTGCTGAAGTTCGATGAACATCTTGCACATTTCACGGCTGTAAAGCAAGTCAGGTGGCTAGCAAGCAAAGAGAGAGCAGTTGTGGCATTAGAAAAACCTGGACATTGTGACAATGCATCTGGAGCACAGATCTGTGGATGGCAACAGGGCAGACGATGCCAACAGAGCTAAGGGTACCTCAAGGAACTGACCTCTATGCATTTCATTAAAGTTCTTATTTCTTATTAGATTTTTTGCCAGTTGTTGCTAGATTATCAAAAACTTTCCAGTTGGCAGACTACTTAATTGTTGAGATACCAGAACATATAGAGAAAGCCATTCTGCAGCTAGAAGCACTTAAAAGTACTCCTGGAAAATATCTTACAAAATTCCAGGAATAGTATAACGCATGAAGAACGTATGTTTGGCAAAACAAAAGTTCATGGAACACCTGGAAATGAAGCCGAACTTCACACATTTGTTAACGATACTGTCACGTACATCCAGAACAGGTTTGGTGTTCTCTCAGAGAAACCTTTGTCTTTACTTCAGATTTTGAATTATCACAACTGGCCACTGAAAAGGAAGATCTAGCAACATTTGCAATGCTGAACTAATTGAACTCATCACAGATAGCCCTTTCTCTTCTCACTTCTCAGAACTTGATAAAGATTCTGCTATTGATGAGTGGGTGCAGCTGAAGTTATACCTTTCTCGATTCGAACCAAACCTCTCCTTAACTATGTACCAGTTGGTGTTACAAATGAAAATTGGTGAGCGTGGCCCCAGACTCACGAAGGGCCCTATGCAGAAGCTTATTGAGATTCTGTTATTATTTCCCTTCCACAAGTGAATGTGAAAGAGGATTTTAAAGCTAATTTAATTAAAAACAAATTACTTAACAACCCTGACCTAACAGTCTTTCGAGAACCAGCTGCTTATCATGACTACAGGACCATCCGTCTCTGAATTTGATCCACTGCCATCAATAAAGTACTGGCTTGACAGTAGTCGGGTACTATCCATTCCTCTGGTCACAAATGTCCATCAAAAGAAGAAGAAAATCAGCCTGAAGCAAGCTGCAGTACTATTGCTGTCTTATAATATTCTCTCTGCCTCTCTGTAACCTTTCTCTGACTGTCACTGGAGCATCCTAAAGGGGAAAAATAAATAATTATTTTTCTCGTAATAATATGAAAATGTTGTGACTTACTGGATCCTGATATGGACTTACCTAAAATGTACCATAAGTCCTGGACTTATGCATCCCCCAAATTTTTCACCCCTGGTAAACACCCTACAGGGTTATTCAGCCGACAACGACTGATTGAATTAATTGCCTGGACTCTACTGTCTGATTTACCTATGTTTTACTTATGAATTTGTGGGTACCTTAAGAGTGTTCTCTACCTTTACTGAGTGCTCTATACCTGTTTTACCCTTGGTGCTCTAATGATGTGCAGCAGTCTCTTTAACCGTAATTTACAGTCTGTTTGCTAGTTTGACTCTGTTACAGCAGTGTAGTTAGCTTGGTTTTACCTGCTAGTTTGTGTGTGCCGCCATTGTTCTTCTGGTACCTGAGGGATGTGGTAACCCTCTCCCCATCCCACAGTGCGTAGTCGGGAGGTGGGCTTTCCTGCCAGAGAACCATAACTGAATACTTTCCTTTGTTTCTCCCTAATCTCCCAGTCCACAGGTCCCTCCCCCACACACACACTCTGTGTTTGGCCGTGGAGCAGACTGCATCAATTGGGCCATAAGAGGTAAGTTGCCTGCATCATCTTGTAAACACCATAAAGGATGTTTACCCGTCCAGCCACCCTCCCAAGGTCATCCCTAGATTTATAGGTCATAGGCCACATGACCTGATCACATGACCAATGTCAGACTTTTGTCCATCAGTCTATTTTCCACCTGCAGCTTATACTGACTGCCCACTAGAGTCAGTACTGTGCATCCTATCCTTGAACTTCCTTGCTACTGGAACCTCTTGACCCATCCTTCCCGCTCGATTTTACTACTTCTTATCCTCACTCTTCATTTCTCCACTGCTTTCTCCTAGTGCTACTTTACCAGGATTCAAGCCTGGCACCTTCTGCACCAAAGCGGACACCTTTCCTTTGTGTCACTGTGTCTGCTCCTTATTACCTACCTCTTTCTAACCTTCTAATGACAACTAATGCTGTCTCCTATATAAAGGACCTGCTGTGTTGTATTATACTGGCATGTATTATTCTTCCTGTCCTACAACCATGCCCTACCCTCCAGCCAAGCTTACCTCATGACTGGGCCCATACCTGACTATGAATTTGTAACACATGGCACTGCTAGCCTAAACCCTCTTATGCCATACGTCCTGTCCCCCAAGCAGCCTGCATTCCGTGTTCCTCCTTCTCAGTGCCCCCACTGCTCTTTCCTTCCCCTGTACTGATAAGTGCCACTAGCCCCCACTGCTCATCCCGCTAAACGACCAGCTCCGGCCAGACTTCTAGGTTGTCCCTGCTTTAGCACACACTTTCTGTGCGGTAATTTACACTCCAACCCTGGCCTGTCTGTCTCCCCAATTAAGAAACAGAATGGACTAATTATTGCCTCAGTTAACATCCATAGCCTGTTAAAAGAATGTACCTCCTTCAAGCCTGGCTTGCTCAACACTCTCTGATATCTTGGCTCTGACTGAAACCTGATTGTCTCAAGGTACCCCAAACTCTGCTGTATTTATCAATGGATATTCAATTCTCAGAGCTGATAGGCAAAGGCAAGGGTGGGGTGGAGCTGTGCCCTTTATATAAAAATCCCTTGCAAGTCCTCCTCTATCAAGGCCACCTCTCACCTATGGTGCCCAGGCATTGGCTGCTAATATATGCCTAGGTACACAGGGAAGAGTATAAGCCTCATGGTCACCTATTTTCCCCACAGAACCAGAAACCTGCCTTTGACAAGGTATTAATGACTCTCTCTGCCACCCCTAACTAGGCAGGAACTTTCTCCAACAGGCAAGTTCAACATCCATTGGCTTGCCTGGTCATCCTCTGCTTTCAGGGACTCTGCTTCCTCTTGGACCTTGTCCAAATGATCCAGACCCCCATTAAATTAAATGACAAAACAGATACCGCCACCCTCCTGGACCTCATCCTGACCAACCAACCAAAACACACCTCACAAGTTACTGTCCATCCTGGCACCCTTAGCGACCATTCTCCTGTTACTTGTTATTGGTCAAATAAGTCCATCTCCTCCCACCCACCCACCTAGCTCAGGTGCTTAAATAAAGGCTTTACCCAAACTCAAGGTCTTCCTCCAGGCCTGGGACTGGTCCCCATTTTCAATGCTACCACTGTAGATGATGCCCTGTTCTACTTTATCAACACCTTCAACGCTCTTGCGACGCTTTTGCCCTTCAGAAAAACAATTTATTAAAACCGCACCAATCCCTGGGTATACCTAGCCCTGCTGATATGCTGCATCACTGAGACAACCTCTGGCATAGGGCACTAGACTCTCAACACCCCGGATAGGCAACTCTACCGAGAGGCTGGAAATAAATGTACATGGGCCATCAGGCAAGCTAAAGCAACCCACTGTCGCCAAACCCTCTTAGCTGCCTGACGATCAGGTCGGGATTTCTGGCTCAACATTAAAGAAATCACCAGTAAGGCTGATCCTCTACCACCCTCCCAGCTTACTGATGGAGAAGAGATAGTCTACGACCCCTATCCATTGCAGACACCCTTAATAAGGCATTCTCTGATCTTAGCAGGGTACTGCCCCTAACTTCTTTGACCCCCGCCTCGCCCCTAGCTCCTGCTGCATCAGAGGTCTTTCCCTTTCCATCTTTGTACTATCTGCCCCGTCAATGCGAAGATATAGCTCCAGTTTCATAAATAAGTCTAGACATAGTGGTGACTCCTCGATCTAAAACTCCTAAGACTCACACTAGACAAGGTTCTCCTCCCTCTGACAAAAGTTAACTTATCCCTCTGCCTTGGGCAATTCCTCGCTTGAAATGTGCATTTATCACACCATTGCACAAGGGTGGGGCTGCACAGCTCAAAATAACTACCACCCTATCTGTGTTCTGCCCCCCCAGTGTCCAAAGCCCTGAAAAATAGTCTCCAGCCAGCTTACAGAATATCTCACCAATCTTAACTGCTTTTTCCCCATCCAACATGGTTTCTGCTGTGGACACAGTACCACTACAGTACTCCTTGAGTATATGACTTTCATACACTAGGCCCTCGACAGTGGTCAAATGGTAGGATCAGTGTGTATAGATCTTACCAAAGCATTTGACACTGTCAATCACCCCTACTGCTCCACACTCTCCCATCATTGGGGATTGCCTCGAGTGAGGTTGTGTCCTGGTTTGCCAGCTATGTGGCAAACCATTCCAACAGTTAAGGTCAGCTCCACCCGCTCCTCCTGCTGTCCTGTTTGATCTGGTGTCCCCCAAGGATCTATACTTCGCACCCTCTTGTTTAGCCTTTTCTAAACTCCTTATCCCAGTCCTGCCCTGATAAAATACTCCTCAATGCAGATGATGATGTCATCTTTGACTGTCACCCCAACCCTGACACACGCTGAAACCCTGCTCCAAGAGCATTTTCAGCAACATTGAATCCTGGTTTGTGGCCACTAATAATTCTCAAATGTGGTAAAACCAAATCCATGGTTTTCACCCACCACCAATCCTAGCTTCATAATTCTCCTAACCATCTGTAACTCAGCCAACACCCCGCTGAGCCGGTCTCATTCTTCAAATACTTTGGTCTAATCTTTGATACCCACCTCTCCTTCCTTACCCACATCCAAGGTCACCTGTCTTCTCTCAATACCAGAATTGGACTGCTATACAGGCATAAGGACTTCCTCGCTCAGGAAGCTCTCACCTGGCTGTATCATCTGTTCTTTTCTCTAGTGGCTACGGCCTGATGAATTATGGCTCAACTGACATGACATCCCCTTTCAAACAACATGAAGTCTTGCTATATTATGACAGATGCAGTTTGTCCCACCATTAGAACTGCTCCGAGGTGAAAGAGTTAACTTCATGCAGTGCATGGAACTTAGAGCATAGCTCGGTTAGAAAGCTCTGTTAGGGTGGTTTCAAACCGAAACCGTCAGATTCTTTACTCCGCCTCACTGAACAGTCGCTCCGGAGATTCCTCCTGCTGCTCGGTTCATTTCTCGGTTTAAAGCGTCTTTTCTCGGTTAAATTCAACGCGATATTATTTATTTTAACATAAACCCGATCAGTTCAAGCTCTGTCTATGGTATTATAGTAATAGATAGGTTTCTGTGTGGAACTTGTAAATGTCTATTGGTTCAGTTTGAACCGATCGAATTAATATTTAAACTTTGTTTTGAAGCCTTTTAAGGCTTGTTAGAGTCTCGGTTCCGGTTCTTATCGGTTCTAAAAAAGCGAGTTTTATTACTTTTTCACGACCCGTGACACGGTTGGGAACCGATAAGGTGTCTTACCTAGCACTGCCATCAAAGGGCAAGTTTTTGGTTAGGCTGGCATTATGTCTGAAGACCCAAAGAAAAACCGGCCCACTGGGTTTCAACACTGTAGTGTCTGTGGGAAGCCTTAGCAAGGCTGACCACACACCACATGTGTTTATTGTCTGGGTTTGACCACCTCAATGCAGACTGCCAGATTTGCAAGAATTTCCTGCAGCCACCCTAGATAAGAGAGTTGGTAGGCTCAGGGAACAGAGGCCAAAAGTCCGCTGACCCAGATGGTGCAGCCCAGTTCGTGCCAGCCGAACTGAGGGAGTGCCTCTGACCAGGGCCAGACTTCCTCGGCAAACGTGAAGCTGACTCTGAGGAGCCAGTTCCAGCAAAGAGAACTAGAAAGTCAGCAGGTGTGAAGTCCAAAATCCCTTCTCCAACTGCTGCAGAGATAGCCAGGGCAATACAGATTGTCCAGTCACTGTCCCGATTCCTCCGAACCGCCACTATCTGGCAAAAGGTCGGTTCAGTCGAGTTCCACCGGTTCAAGAGTATGATATACAAGAGTTTTATGAGCCAGAGGAGGGGAGGATGATTATGATCAGTGTGTATGTGACTTTGAAAGTCTGGATGTGCCCATTGAACGGACATCTCCCCAGACAGACCTTTAGGTGAATCTCCCCTAGGCTTGCTGAGTCCCTTCTCAGTTTTGTTTTATAAAAGTTGCTGAGACCCTCCAGCTTCCTTTAGAGGAGGCTTTGGATGAGCAAGAGGAGCCTGACTATGTAGAGATGATGGATATCCCAGAGTCCAGGAGATTGTCTATCCCTTTACATAAATCTTTAGGAAGCAAACAATAAAAATTTTAAAAGCTCCTAATTCTGTGCCTCCTGTAGATAAAAAGATGGACAGGAGGTACACTTTGTCAGGTCCTGATACAGATTTTCTTCACAGCAATGCAGTCATGTTAGTAGTTCAGGCTGCAGCCTGTGATAAAGCTAATATTCCCTGGCTTCACATCCTCCTGACAAGGACTCCAGGAAGATTGATGCCATGGCCAAAACAATACATGGCAGCATCTTTGGGACTCAGACAAGCAAACTATATGGCATTATGTTGAGATACCAGAAATCTAGATGGGATACTGTCATGGCCTTAGCTAAACAGGTCCCTGGCCAGCTTGCAAAGGAGCTGGAGCAGGTGGCTGTTGATGGTATTGAGACATCTAAGGTGCAGTTCCATGCTGCAGTGGATTCTAATGATGTATCCTCTAGAGTCATGGCTACATCTGTGGCTTTTCGTGAGATTGGCCTGGCTCAGGTGTACTACTTTGTCACAGGATACCCAGTCTAAGGCTATGGATTTTCCTGTGGTGGGAAATTCTCTGTTTGGGGAGCAGACAGAGAATTATATGAAGAAAATAGATGAATATAGAACCACTTATAGGAGTGCACAAGCCAAGGAACCGCAGGCCACTCCTCAGAGGCAGCCCCAGGGGTAGGGGCAGGCCTTTTCACAGGCCTTTTACCAGACTCAGGCCTCCTCTTCAGCCTATGCTTAGAGGGGTTCTTCAGAGGAGAGCAGGCAGAGTGCAGGCAGGCCTGCTCCCACCCTCAGCCTAAAGCCCTGCCAAACAGGCACCCTGATGGGATGCCCAGGGTCGCTCTCCATACAGTGGGGGCAGGCTGGCTTACTCATCCAGGACTGGGAGTCTTTAACATCAGACAGGTGGGTCCTGGAAGTAGTGAGCCAGGGTCTGGTTCTCAGCTTCAAAAATTTCCAAAGATGAGAGCCAGATCTTTTCCACCTGCAAACCCTTTAGAGACTCTTGCTTTGGAAACAGAAGTCTCAACCCTCCTGGTTCTCAGAGCTGTAGAAAGGGTTTCTCCCTTCACCAGGGCAAGGGTCTGTACTCCAGGTACTTCCTTACCCCAAAGACAGGAGAGTGGCAGCCTATCCTGGATCTAAGATATCTGAACAAGCACCTTTAAGACCAAAATTCAAAATGGTGACTCTGGGAATGATTTTACCCTCCCTAAGGCCAGGGACTGGCTAGCTTCCCTGGACCTCAAGGATGCCTACTTCCATGTTCTTATCAAAGCTCCCATCGAAAGTACCTCAGATTCGAACATGCCTCAGGCCATTATCAGTTCAGAGCAATGCCCTTCGGCCTTACCTCTGCCCCAAGGGTGTTCACAAAATGTCTGGCAGTAGCAGTTGCTCATCTAAGAAGGCAAAGATTGCCATTTTTCGCTACTTGGACGACTGGCTCATTGTGGGTCAGTCTCCAGACCAGGTCAAATCACACCTGCTAGTTACCCAGCAGCTGCTTACATCTCTGGGCTTTCTTCTCAATCTTCAAAGTCAGTTTTGGAACCTGTCCAGGTACTCACCTTTATAGGCGCAGAACTGGATCACAAAGCAGGCCAGAGCCTTCCTTCCTGGCAAGGGTAAGGACCTTGTGGCCCTGGCCTCGTCCTTCACTCTGCAGGCTCTCGACCTGCAAGGCATTTCCTGCAGCTCCTAGGACACATGGCTGCTTCCACAGCTGTAGTGCAAGGAGCAAGATTTCAGATGAGGGACATTCAGTTCCATTTGAGAGCTTTCTGGTCTCAAAGAAGAGATCCCCTATCCAAGTTAATCCCATTGACTGAACCCTGATCCAGGCCCTTCGTGGTGGCAGGATCAGAGCAATCTGAGACAAAGGGTGCCTTTCATCCCTCTGTCCCACCTTGACCCTTACTACAGATGCGCCCTCTTGGGATGGGGAGCTCACATGGGTGACCTCTCACCCAGGGTTATGGTCCCCTCAGGAATCTCTGCTCCACATCAGTCTGTTGGAACTCAGAGCTGTTTTTCTAGCACTTCAGGTTTTCTGCATCTGTTCAGAACAAGGTGGTACAGGTCAGAACAGACAACACCACTACAATGTGGTACATCAACAAACAAGGGGGCACTTTCGTTCTTGGCCTTGTGCACCGAGGCGATGAAGTTGTGGTCTCTGGCTTATTCCCTGAACACTTCCCTCATAGCAGTTCACCTCCCAGGCAAGGACAATGTCCTGGCAGATGCTCTCAGCAGGATTTAGGGCCATCACGAATGGTCACTGGATCCCCTAGTACTGGGATAGTTTTGCCAGATGGGGCACTCCTCAGATAGATCTTTTGCAGCCCCAGACAATCTTCAACTTCTACTTTTTTTGTTGCAGGCCCCAGTGTTGGGCTCAGTCCCCCTGGATGCCTTTCTCCTCGATTGGGAAGGGAAGTTTCTCTATGCCTTTCCCCTTCCCTCTCCTGTTCAAGGTGCTAGTCAAAATCAAGTCTCAGCCCTGCCAGATGATCCTGATTGCTCCAGACTGGGCCAGGCAGCCCTGGTACCCACTCCTTCTGTCCTTAGCAGTCCATCTTCCTGTGTCTTCCCAGGAACCACAATATGTTAACCTGTGCTCAGGGAGAGTTTGTATCCGAATCTCAAATCCTCAACCTCAAGGCCTGGCTCTTGAGCAGTTAGAGTTTGCTGATCTACAACTTTCTCAAAGTGTTCTCGAAATCTTGAAAGCTGCTAGGAAGCCTACCACCAGGCTACCTATAACTCCAAGTGGAAAAGGTTTCCATATGGTGTTCTGGGAAGCATATTTCCCGGAATCTGCTGATTTACCCACTGTATTGGATTATATGGTCCATCTTAATTCTTGGGACTGAGACCAGCTACCCTGAAAGTGCATTTGGCAGCTGTCTCTGCTTTCATTTCAGCAGGAAGCCCTCTTCTCTTTCTGCTCACCCTGTATTTTCCAAGTTTTTAAGGGATTGCTTCATACCAGTCCTCCATTCAGGGACCCTGTCCTTGCTTGGGATCTTAATGTTTGCATTGCTCAGCTGATGCAACCCCCTTTGAGCCTCTGTCATCGGCAGAGCTTAAGTATTTGACTTGTAAAACTGTATTTTTAGTAGCCATCACTTCTGCCAGGCGCATAAGTGAGTTACAGGCTTTATCAGTGGAGACTGACTTTATTTCCTTTCACAGGGATAAGGTAGTCCTCAGGACTAACAGGAAGTTTTGCCTAAGGTGGTTTCGGTTCCACCTTAACCAATCTATTTCACTTCCAGTGTTCTTCACTGACCATTCCTCCTCTGGTGAGAGGAGGCTGCACAACTAGATGTTAAGGGCCCTAAGTTACTACATAGGCGTACCAAGGGTCACAGGTTTGACTCCCTCCAACTATTTCTCACTTATGGTGAGGTTGGGAAAGGAGACCTGCCACTAAGAGATCCATTGCCAGGTGGATCGTCTCTTGTATCAATTTTGCTATCAAAACTGGGTAGGTTCCCCTCAGGCCTGAGGGCTCACTCTACCAGAGGTACAGCTGCATCTCTAGCTGCTGCTAGAGAAACCCTATCTTGGAGATATGTCAAGCAGCTACTTGGAAAACAGTACACACTTTCACGAGCATTACTCTGGATATCCGGGCCAGGAGGAATGCTTGGTTTCTTTAACCGTGCTTCAGAGCCTATTCTAGGTTCTGTCCCTCCTCCATGGAGGTACTCTGTGTAGTCTGCATTCGTTTATAATATAGCAAGACTATGTTGTTTGAAGAAAATTACTCACCTTAGTAATGTTGTTTCTTCTAATGGAGTCTTGCTATATTATGACCTCCCCCAGCCTGCCCCTCTCAGAACTCCTACTGGGTATGGGGTGGGCAGTCCACTGTTGGCACTTATTGATGCCCTTTTATGTTTGGGTGTTGTGTTTTATTTAGTTATTTATCTTATTTTGCTGGTCCCTGACTTGAGTCTTGGTGTTGAGACCAGGAAAATGTGAATATTTTAGTAGCCAGTTGGCTGAGTGTGAGTTACAGCTTCCACACAGAGCCTTAGTGAGTTTTGCTCGTAAAGATCTGACGGTTTCGGTTTGAAACCACTCTAACAGAGCTTCTCTAACCGAGCTAGTTTTAAGTTCCATGCAATGAAGTTAACTCTTTCACTGGAGCAGTTCTAATGGTGGGACAAACTGCATCTGTCTTAATATAGCAAGACTCCATTAGAAGAAACAACATTACTAAGGTGAATAATTTTTTCTTCTCGGATAAAGACTACCTAGAACAAAGCATGCAGGCTGGTCACGGGTCATGATAAACTAACGCACACCTGCAACATATACAAATCTGCAGGTTGGTTAAATCTGAAGCCAGACTTAAATTAGCAACCTGTACCTTTGCTAAGAAAATCTCCTCAGAAAGACCCCACCTGGACTGGATTCCCTGGTCTCAACTGCATACCAGGCCCAAATCTCAGAAGTACCTGTAGACCCTCCCACCTTGTGCCTCACTGCAAAACCTCGCAGTGTGAAAGAGCCTTCCTATACAGGGCTCCCAAGTTGCTTAATGATCTCCTGCTATCCATCTCCTTTTACCCACCATAGGCTCCTTCAAATCTGCTCACAAGCATTTTCTCCTGAAACAATCTGCCTGTGATTGTACCTAACACTTACTATCCAGTTCTCTGCATCTGGACTGTACACTTACCCCATGACTCCCACTGACTTGAAAGTTTCCTATTTCTCTAAATATCTGATCTCCAACATTGACAATGGCCTTCCTGCCTGAATGTACTATAATCACATAAGTAGTCTTACTGATTAATTTGCGTGATTGAACCTGTTTTTTATATTTACTTGCACGCATGTGCAAGAAACATAATGCCACCATATCAGTTTTTGTAGGTGTGGCACCCCGTTTCAATGCCCTGAGTGTTTTGAGGCAGCTGCACCACACTAATGAATGTCCGAGTGTGACAGGGTAGAATAGGACCCTGTCCCATTTGTTTTGTCTGTTCCTGTGTCTGGGGTTTAACTCAAACTCTGTACAGTAATCCATTACATTTTTAAACATTGGTCCACCCTGTTTTGGTTTTACCCTAACTGCTTGAAATAACCCTGTAGAAACATTGTTAGCGTGTTCTGAAGAAAATCAGAATCAGTTATCAATTTAGTTTCAGCATTTTCACATTTTAACCCTTCATGTCCATCAGTCATTTGTTGCCACAGTTTTCAGAGCTGTGCTCAAACAAGTCCAAATCAAAATCACTGGAAGGAAAAGTGTCCCCACTGTCTGAAATTTTCTTTGCCTGAGCTCTTGTCACCACAACTGCTGAAACATCAGGACTTATTCCACTTTGATCAATTCAGTAAATCCTGAAAAGTCATTTCCAGTAATCACAGGTACAGGTAACTTTGGTACTACACCCCTTTCATTTAATTAGAGCACACCCTTAGCGGTCAGAGTCACTAGGGTGGTGGGATAGTATCAACTGCCCCGTGGATGCAGATGACACCAGTACCTGGTCCTTTTAGTGTTTTCCCAGCACTTTAACATGCACTATGGTCTGTCTGCTTCCCAAAGCGGGAGCCTAAAATTTTCAGAAGGGTCGGGCGCCGTGACAGGACCCACGCTGCGTGGGCACATGAACTAGCTCACGCCTGTGTAGGCTATCTCGGCATCGACCTCCAACCACCATAGTTCCTTTCTCCGCCTGCCCAGTGCGCTTTGGATGTCGACGTCTCGCCTGCCAGAGTCTAAGTTTTCATCTTTATGACAGCAGCTTTTAGCATTTAATATTTTAAGTAGTACTTTCTCATTTTACAAACAGGAAAGAAGTATAAAGAAGAAGAAAATAAATTCTTTCCTGCCATCAGCGGAGTTGTGCTTAGCCAGGTAGCAGTGACGGTAGGAGGACTGTTTGAAAGTTTTTATGGCAGAGGGCTGTGTCCGTCCGCTGCCTTAATTAACAGGAGGGGTCCAACTACGGACAGTCCTGTGCTCAAGGGGGACAGTCCACTGAAGCACAAATCTGGCGGTTCGGGATCCGGCTTAAGCAACCTCGAGTTCTTCTTCCTTGTTGGGGAAGAAGAATCAGTGCCACTCGAGGTTACCCGTTGGTCACGATCTGCCGAGGATTGTTCGTCGAGGCGATGGGCCTGAACTGACTTTGGTGGGTTCCCCTTGGTCCCAGTTCTAACGACTGCATTCTCGACTCTGAACACCATCTCTGTCCTCGTTGGAGCTCTGGTGAGCAGTTTCACCTCTGGGCGCTCCTGTGGGCGGGGTTTGACTTTCTTGTTCTCGTGGCTCTGTTCCTGATTTTGGGGCCTCCAGGCATCGAGACCCGTCGGACTGGAGCAGGTTGATTGGATCACGATGGGCGAGGTGCCCCTTGGTGCCTTTGCCATCGTGTACGACCCTCGTGCTAACCCTCTCCCTTTCCACGCAGGGGCCAGCACGGGCACCACCTTTTCCTTCTCCCCTTCTTTTCAGGATTTCCATTGGCATTTTTCCTTGGCATCATGGTTCGGCGCACTGTGGCTCGGTGCCTTGGTGAATACCGTACCTCAAAGTGGGGCTCGGTGCCTTGGTCAGTGCCGTGCCTCTGTGCCTTAGTAGCGACATGGGTTGGCGCTGTGGGTCGGCGCCATCACTGTGTGTGCAGCACCGTGGGTGCTGTTGTTGCTACCACTGGTTGATGGTGCCGCCAGGTGCCGCGGGTGTCTAGGTGGCACGAGCACTTGTGGTGGCACCGAGCACCACAGGTGGTGCCGTGCACCCGTGGGCAGGGATCCTAGGTCGAGCACCCATGGGTGCTTTTGGTGGCGCTGTGCACCCATGGGTGTTGTGGGTGGTGCCCATGGGTGCCATGGGTGGTGCTGGGGCACCATGGTGCTGCAGGTGGCACATCAGGTGCCCATGGGTGCCACTGGTGCCATGTGTGCCACTGGTGCCCTCAGGTGCCATTCTTGCCATAGGTGCCATGGGTACCATGGTTGCCATGGTACCATGGGTGTCGGGGTGCCCTCAGGTGCCATTGCATGGGTGCCAGGGTGCCTGCTTGTACTGCTGCAGGTACCTCAGGTATCGCTTCAGGCTGGCATAGGCACTGCTTGCTGCCCTTCTGTGCCACGAGTGATGCTAGTGCCATGAGGGTGCTAGTGGGTGCTGTCTGGCAGAACTAGTGACACATTTTTTCCTTTTCGGACTTCTCCACAGAACTTGTGGGGGATGTTTTCCGCAGAATGAAGTCCTGTTCTGCGGATTATTTTTCCGCACATCTTAGTGAGTGGCGGTCCTTGTGGGATCTTATGTCATCCAGCAGTTTTCTGCTGATGGAACTCTGCTGTACTGCTCTGTCTGTGGAATCTCTCATTCCGCTCAGCACTTTCTCGGCTCCTACATGGTACCAAGCTCCTCAACATCCTTCCTGATGGCGGAGTCTCTAGTGGCTCTGACCTAGACCTCCCTTAGAGGTCCTTCTGGGGTAAGTGCATCTAGATGGTTTTCAAACAACATGAAGTCTTGCTGTATTCTGACTATTGCAGTTAGCCCCAGCCGTTAAACTGCCCTGGAGAACAAAGGGTTAACTTTCTATGCAGTGCATAGAATGCTGAGCTCGGTTGAGGTCTTTGTCTGCAGCCGTTTGAAATCCAACCGTCAGATTCTTTACTCTGCCTCACTGAACAGACGCTCTGGAGATTTCTCCTTCAGCTCGGTTCGAAAAAATCAGTTAAAGTGTCGGTGAAAAGTGTTGGTTTTAAGCTGAATTTGTTCCGCTTAGCCAGTTCCGGCCTGTCTGCGGTACTGCGGAGTACTTTATAGGTTTTATCTATTTCTGTGTGGAAATTGTAAACTTGTTTGATCGGTCGGCTGTAGCCGACCACTCTTTAGTGAATTTCTGTCTTTACTTTAGAATGTGATTACCGGTCCTTATTGGTTCTAAAAAAATATGTTTTAGAACGTTTTTTCCAACACCCATGACACAGTTAGGAACCGATAAGAGTCTTGCCTGGCGGTTGCCATAAAAGGTCAAGTTTGGTTAGGTTGGCCATGTCTGAGAAACCAAGAAGAAAACCGGGCCCACTGGGTTTCAACACTGCAGTAGTGTGGGAGGTCTTTGCTAAGGCGATCCCCACACCACCTGTGTTTACTGTCTGGGGTTTGAACACCTCGATTCAGACTGCCAAATTTGTAAAATTTTCAGGAATCTACCCTTGAAAAGAGGTTAGGTAGACTGAGGGAAAAGGAGGTCGAGAAGTCTGCTGACCCGATGGCTAGCCCGGTTCGGTTCCGACTGAACCAGAAGGAGTGCACTCTGACCAGGCCGATACTTTCGGGCAAGAGGAGAGCCAATCCTGAGGTGTCAGTTCCTACAAAAGAAACGAAAGAGAAATCAACCGTTCAGATCCAGAGGTTTATGTTCTGACCGTCAAGAAATAGCCAGAGCGATTCAGATTGTGGAATTGCTTCACCCGGTTCTGACCGATCCGGCAGCATTTGGCAGGGCTTGTTTGGTCGGTTCCCCTGGTTCAAGATTATACCCTGAAGATTTTTATGAGGAGGAGGGAGTTCTAGGATGATGGTGACGATGGTGAAAGTCTGGATGTGCCTGTGGAACCAGACATCTCCCCAGACAGACCTTCTGGTGTTTCTGGTGTTTCCCACTAGGCTTTCTGAGTCCCTCCCACTTTCTGTTTTACAGAAAGGTGTCTGAAACTCTCAGCTTCCTATGGAGGAGGCCATGAAGGATCAAGAGGAGCCTGATTATGTAGGAATGATGGACATCCCAGAGTTCAGGAGACTGTCTATTCCCTCCACAAATCCTTTGGGAAGCAGACACTCAAAATCTTAAAGTCTCCTAATACTGTACCTCCTGTTGACAGAAGGATGGACAAGAGGTACACACTGTCAGGCTCAGATACGGAGTTTTATACCAACAATGCAGCCATGTTGGGGTAGTGCAGGCTGCTGCCTGTGACAGGGCAAATATTCCTTGGCTTCACACCCCCAGACAAAGACTCCAGGAAGATTGATGCCACGGCAGAAAAGCAGTATGTGGCATCTTCTTTGGGAGTCAGGCAGGCAAACTATATGGCCTATACAGCCAGGTACCAGAAGTCCAGGTGGACACTGTACTGGCACTGGCTAAACAGGCCTCCCCAGCTATCCAAGGAGCTGGAGGAGGTGGCTGCTGATGGGATTGAGGCATCAAAAGTACAGCTTCATGCTGCTGTGGACTCCAGTGATGTATCATCAAAGTCACGGCTACATCTGTGGCTCTTCAGAGAATGGCTTGGCTCAGATGTACTAGCCTTTCACAGGACACCAGGCTAAGGCCATGGATTTTCCTGTAGTGGGTAGTTCTCTGTTTGGGGAGCAGACAGAGAATTACATGAAGAAAATGGATGAGTACAGGACCACTTATAGGAGTGCTCAGGCCAAAGAGAGGCAGGTAACTCCTCAAAGGCAGCAGTCTAGGGACAGGGGCAGGCCTTTTCATAGGCCTTTTACCAAACACAGGCCTCTTCTCCCTTTTCACAGAAGGGGCTCTTCAGAGGAGAGGCAGAAGAGGATGAGCAGGGCTACATCCACTCCTCAGCCTAAGGCCCTGCCAAGCATACACCCTGATGGGCCTGCCCGGGCGAGTCTCCTATTCCAGTAGGGCCAGGCTGGCTTACTTTATCCAGGACTGGATGTCTGTTACCTCAGACAAGTGGGTCCTGGAAGTAGTAAGCCATGGACTGGTTCTCAGCTTCAAAAATTTCCGAAGATGAGAGCCAGATCTTTTCCACCTGCAGGTCTCTCAGAAATCCTTGCCCTAGAGGCAGAGATTTCATCTCTTCTAGTCCTAAGAGCCATATAGAGAGTTCCTACCCTACACTGGGGCAAGGTCTGTACTCCAGGTACTTCCTTACCCAAAAAAGACAGGGAGTGGCGACCCATCCTAGACCTAAGATACCTGGACAAACATCTTTTAAAACCAAAGTTCAAGATGGTAACTCTGGGAATAATTCTTCCCTCTCTAAGGCCAGGGACTGGCTAGCCTCCCTGGACCTCAAAGATGCCTGTTTTCACATTCCCATCAGGTGCTCCCACAGAAAGTACCTCAGATTCGAGTTGCCCTCAGGCCACTATCAGTTCAAAGCAATGCCCTTTGGCCTAACATCAGCCCCAAGGGTTTTCACAAAGTGCCTGGCAGTAGTCATTGCCTTTCTAAGAAGGCAAAGATTTCCATTTTCCATATCTGGACCACTGGCTCATAGTGGGACAGTCTCCAGACCAAGTCAAGTCAGACCTGCAAGTGACTCAGCAAGTGCTCACTTCTCTAGGATTTCTTCTCAACCTTCCCAAGTCAGTTCTCGAGCCAGTGCATCTCCTTACCTTTATAGGGGTGGAGCTGGATACTGTCAAAGCAAAGCCTTTCTTCCCTGGAAAGGGCAAGAGTTCTTATAGAACTGGCTTCTTCCTTCAGCCTTCAGGTGTCCTGACCAGCAAGGCATTTCCTTCAGCTCTTGGGCCACATGGCAGCTTCCACAGCAGTGGTCGAGGCAAGATTCAGATGAGGACATTCAGTTCATTCTGAGGGCCTTTTGGTCCCAGAGGAAGGATCCTTACCAAACTGATTCCAGTGACTTGGACCCTGATCCAAGCCCTTCAATGGTGGCAGGATCAGGACAATTTAAATCAAGGGTCCCATTTGTCACTCAGTCTCATTCAGTGGTCCTTATCACGAATGCTTCCCTTCTGGGCTGGGGAGCCCATCTGGGGCCCTCACTGCCCAGAGAATGTAGTCCCCTCAGGAATCCCTTCTCCATATCAATCTCCTAGAACTCGGGCAGTTTTTCTGGCCCTGCAAGTTTTCTCTCAGTCAGTGCAGAACAAGATGGTTCAGGTCAGAACAGACACCACCACCACCATGTGGTACATCAACAAGCAGGAGGCACTCGGTTCTATGGCCTTGTGCACAGAAGCCATGAAGTTGTGGTCCCTGGCTTATTCCTGCAAACCTCTCTGATAACAGTCCACCTTCCAGGGAGGGACAATGTGCTAGCAGATGCACTGAGCAGGATCTCACAGGGCCATCACAAAGGGTCCCTGGACCCTCTGGTGTTGAAGGTGATTTTTCAAGGTGGGGCACTCCAGAGATAGATCCTTTGCAGCCCCAGACAATCACCAACTTCCCTTCTTTTGTTTCAGACCCCAGTCTTGGGCTCAGTCCCTCTGGATGCTCTGATTCTGAACTGGGAAGGACATTTCTCTGTGCCTTCCTCCCTTTCCTCTACTGTTCAAAGTTTTAGTCAAGATAAGGTCACAACCTTGCAAAGTGATTCTGATTTCTCCAGACTGGGCCAGACCGCCTTTGGTACCCCCTGTTACTGTCCCTAGCAATCCATCTTCCCCTGTCTTTCCCAGGAATTACAACCTGTTAAACTCCTGCAGGGGAGGATTTGGTACCCCAATCTTCAGTCTCTCAATCTCAAGGCATGGCCCTTGAAGAGTTAGAGTATGCAGATTTGCATCTGTCTCAGGGGTTCTGGATATCCTCACAAGGCCTCTTGAAAGCCCATGCACTAGAAATACCTATAACTCCAAATGGAAGAGATTCAGCACTTGGTGTTCCAAGAAACGATTTCCCAGACACTGCTGAATTGCCTACAGTTCTGGATTATATGGTCCATTTGAATGGCTTAGGCCTCAGACCAGCTACTGTCAAGGTGCACTTGTCAGCTGTTTCTGCTTTTCTGTCAGTGGGGAAGTCTTCCTCACTATCATCTCATCCTGTGTTCTCTAAATTTTTTAAGGATTGCTTCATACCAATCCTCCCTTTAGAGACTCTGCCCTGCCTGGGACTTAAATGTTTGCATTGCTCAACTTATGCAACCTCCCTTTGAGCCTATGTCCTCAGCAGAGCTTAAGTACTTGACTTGGAAAACTGTGTTTTTAGTAGCAATTACCTCTACTAGACATATCAGTGAATTGCAAGCCCTGTCATTGGAACCTGATTTTATCTCCTTTCATAGGGATAAAGTGGTCCTTAGAACCAATAGAAGTTCTCTCTCAAAGTGGTTTCAGATTTCCACTTGAATCAGTCTGTGTCTCTTCCTGTCTTCTTCACTAATCATTCTTCTTCAGGAGAGGATGCTACACAGTTTAGATGTTAAAGGCCCTTAGCTACTACATAGAGCATACCAAGGGTCACAGGTTTGATTCCCTCAATTGTTCCTCACTTATGGAGAAGTGGGAAAGGGCAAACCTGCCACCAAGAGAACTATTGCCAGGTGGATCGTGTTTTGTATACAATGAGAACTAGGAAAGAGTCCACCCTTAGGCCCGAGGGCTCACTCTACCAGAGGCACAGCTGCTTTCCTGGCTGCTGCTAGGGATATTCCTGTCTTAGAAATTTGTCAGGCAGTCACCTGAAAACAGTCCATACCTTTACCAAGCATTACTCTCTAGATATCCAGGCTAGGAGTGATGCTTGGTTCTAACACAACAATGACTTCAGAGCCTATTCCCAAAGTAGGTTCTGTCCCTCCTCCATGGAGGTACTGCTTGGTAGTCTGCATTAGTCAGAATACAGCAAGATCATGTTGTTTGAAGAAAAATTACTCACCCGAGCAATTATGTTTCTTCAATGGAGTCTTGCTGTATTCTGGACATTCCTCCTCCTGCCTACCCTCTCAGAACCTGTTTTGGAAGTGGGTGGGCAGGTGCAGTGCTGCACCCGGGGTGCTTTTTTACCCTTTGTCTTTTGTTTGGGTGTTTGTTTTATTATTATTCTTATTTGGATTGGTTTTTGGTTTTGGGTTTCCTGACTTGAGTCTTGGGAATTCAAAACTCTTATTATCAGTTGGCTAGTAAAATTTAACAATTTCCACGAGGGATAATTAGTGAGTTTTTGCTTGTAAGAATCTGACAGTTGGATTTCAAAGGGCTATGGATAGAGACCTCAACTGAGCTCGAGCTCAGCATTCTATACTCTGCATAGAAAGTTAACCCTTTGTTTTCTGTGGCAGTTTAAAGGCTGGGGCTAACTGCAGTAGTCAGAATACAGCAAGACTCCATTAGAAGAAACATAATTACTAAGGTGAGTCATTTTTTCTTCCTTGTCCTTCTGGTCAGTAATACAATGGACGACTCATTTTATATACTGAAGGCATGTCCTGTCATATCATCAGAGTTCGTGATGGAAGATCTTTTCAGTAGTTTCTCAGTAATGGGGTCCACTATAGTATTTCAGACTGCGTCCGTGGACCGTATGCTTCTATGTCTAGACTTTTCAGTGGTCAAGACAGTTACAGATATACTCTGTGAAACATTCTAATTTAATGGTTTGGAGCCGCTCAGGCTGTTCTGCCTCTGATAGGGTATATAGTCCCTTGTGATATTGCCCTTCAGTGGCTTCTTCGGCACAGATGGTTAACATCTCTCCAGCTGTGATTATTAGTCTAGTCATGATTTCAGTATGGATGCTCAGGCTCCTTCTGCACTCAGATCGAGAACATCTTCGTCATTTTGTATCAAGACAATCCTTGTGAAATAGCAGCCTGAAAGCCTTGTTAGGTTTCAGACTATTAAAAAAACATTTTTTAATCACAGCATAGGCCTAGCCAAAATTACCTGATACCCGCCTTTTGGATCTGGTCAGGTTCCGCCTCAGCCCCTGAGGCGCTTGTCTCAGAGCATGGTAAAGTATTTTTCTTCCCTAGGAGGAGTCTGATCCAGCGGTGGCATGTGTCATCTCTTTCTCAAGAGAGATTTCTCTCATTCAGAGATGCTTCCTAGACCTGAAGCAACTGCCCAATCTGTTAATTACCATTTATTTATGTATTTATTTATTTTAACATCAGTTTAAAACCTTTGAGCTAGATGCTCATTTACAAAGGTACCTCGTCATAAGGAAGACAGTACAACATACATTACATGAGACAATCAGAAATACAGTACAGCGATAAGAGCACAGGCAAGTTGCAGGCAAAGATACAGTCAGCAGTACTGTTTAACAATAGGCACAGTTTTTTTTTATTTTATTTGTTTTACATCCGGAGGTGGGGATGGTGGGGTCAGGGGCAGTGGCAGGAGTAGAAGTGAGCAAGTGATTTTTAGGCAGTATTTGAAGCTGCATGAGTGAGGGGCATCAGTGATGCCAGCAGGAGGAATTATACCAGGAGGGCGCTCTGGGGAAGCCCTTTGGCCCTGGGTGGTCCGTGCCCTTGGGATGACCAGAGCAGTTTTGCTGGAGGCAGCATTATGCACACCGTAGGGTTGGATCGGTGAATAGAGTTAGCAAGGCCTGGTGAGATGGCCATGGAGGGCTTTAAGTAACTTGACGTTAGGAACAAGAGGCGCTCATCGAGGTTGAGTAGAGGGACATGGAGTAAAGATGACAGGTATGGGTCAGTCTATGGGCACTGTAATAAGTCTACATGCTTTGTTAAGCGTTAAGTGCCTTGTGAAGAGCTGTCTGGTCTGCTGTGCCATATACAGGAAGGCCGTAGTCAACCAGTGAGGAGCACCAAGAGGTGACAGCTGCTTAAGGGAGTTTTGCGAGACATTTTTGTGCTAGTAGAGGATACCCAACCGTGGCATTGAGGCAGAGGTCAGAGCAGAGATGTTATGAAAGGAGAGAGCAGAATCAAAGATTATACAAGGTATTTATAGGAGTGCACAAGTTCTAAGGGGTGATTCAGGGCGGAGGAACAGAGAGAGGAAAATTGCTGGACTTATTTTGGGGTGAGTAAAAGCATAGACTTAGTTTTCTGGGTTGATGACAAGACGGTGGTCAGAGAACCAGTTTTCAGCTGAGGTGTAGACACGCTGGAGGAGTTTTGGAGTGAGGGGGGTTACTATCAGAGGCAAAAGAGAACGTCATCTGCATAGAGAAGGATCTTTCCTGCATGCATTGGGCAGGAATTGAGAAAGAGAGAGAAGAGTAGGCCCAAGTATGGAGTCCTGGGAACCCCTGAGCCGGATTAGGCGGTACTGAAAGAGTGCCACCAACCCGCACATGTTGGGAACGGTTGGTCAAGTAGCTGGCGACCAGGAAGACTGACCAGCAGCAAAGCCCACACTGCGTAGTGTAGCTGATAGAGGGTGAGACTGTATCAAAGGCTTTTGATAGGTCTATAAATACCGCACCAGCGAGGGAGCCAGCATCAAGTGAGTTATGAAGGAAGTTAGCAAACTCCAGGAGAGCAGTATGGTGCTAAGACCAACTCTGAACCCATGCTGTTCAGGACAGCGGACCTCATATTTCGTGAGGTAGTGTGAGATTTGGCTGGCAACTATTTCTCCAAGGCTTTAGAGAGGGAGAGGATGAGATAGCCGTAGTTGCCTGGCAGTGCCCTATCACCACCTTTGTGAATAGGTGTAATAGTGGCAACCTCCAGACAGTGGGAATTGCCCAGGCTGAGGGACTTATTAAAGAGGCAAGTAATGGGCGAGATGACCTAATCCAGGACCTGGCATAGGAGACAGGGATCAAGGAGTCATTGCCGATGGAGTTGCATTTTAGGCTTTTAGTAAGTGGGCCTAACCTCATGGGTGGTGACAGTGCGAAGGTGGAAGGGGCGGGAGATGGGAGGGGCAGCCATGGGGGAGGGATCAAAGTTGCACTGGAGCACTGCACTAAGGTCAGTGAAGGAGTTGTTGAGTGCGTTGCAATGAGGGCAGGGTCAGTGGAGGTGTTCCATCAGTGTTGAGAAGCGATGAGGGGTGGGCATGTTCACCATTTAGCTGCTTGATGTTGTCCCAGAAGGATCTGGGGTTACCACAGGAGGAGTAAGAGCAGCATGGTAATAATCCGCCTTTGCTTTGTGGATGACCCCGTACACTTATTCGAGGCAGCTCGTAGGCCAGTCTGTCAGCTGGGTGGCCAGTTTCAATGGCAATGTGCCACAGGTTGTCACGCTGTTTGAGAAGCGTGTGTAGGCAGGGAGTAATCCAGGGGTGTGCCTTACTTTAGATCTAAGTGGAGTAAGAGGTGCGTAAGTGTCACAAGCAAGGTTGAAGGTGTGGACAAAGAGAGGCTAGTGCTCGGCAATATCAGGGTGTTTAGTAGTGGGGACCAATCAGTGCGGACCAATCAGTGCCAGCTAGATGGTGTTTTTAGTCTTTAGCCCACCAGGTCTAAGCTGGACGACAGTGGGTGGTATGAACAGGGGGCTTGGGCAGGAGGTTGCCCAGAAGAAAAGAACTGGGAGTGGTCACTAAGGCAGTCTGGGAGGACTTGAACATTGAGGATGCGGCTGGGCCTGTTGGTGAGCACCACATCCAGAAGAGTGCCAATGCCTGTGCTAGGATTTAACCTGGTAGGTTGTGAGACTAGTTGTGTCAGATCAATGGCAGAGAATGCCTCACGGAGGTGGACCCCTTAGGAGATAGCCAATTGATATTCAGGTCACCTACCAGGATTTGGTCAGAGGGGTTAGATAGGGAGGTTATGTAGTCAACTAGGGGACCCAGTGCCTGAGCTCGATTTTTTTGGAGGTATGTAGGCAGTAGTCAGGAAGATTGGAGCCCTTGAGGGTCAGGTGACAACTTAGAGTTAGGCCTGGGCATTGTAATCAGGATAGGGAGGGAGGGCTAGGCCAAGAAGTGGGTCTTTAACATAGATGGCACAACCACCACCCTCCTACTGATTCAGTCAGCCGGTGGAGGGAGTAGCCTGGGAGAGAGACCTGGGCATCAGAGGTGGAGCGAGCCAGGTTTCAACTAATGCAATCACATCAGGATTATGAACAGTCACCCAGCATTGTGGGAATCCATTTTTTGAGGAGGCTACAGATATTATATAGATGCGATATGCAGCCCAGTCGATTTCAAGGGAGACATTGGGACAGGCCCAGGATTGGGATGGATATTGCCAGATAGGAGCAGAAGGAGGAGAGCAGCCCTAGGAAGGAGGTGGCGGGAGGAGAATTACAGCGGATAGGGAAGGGGTAAGGGGAGGCAGTACAAAGGATGGGCAGGGAACCACAGACAGGGAATGCTAACGTGATATGATAGAAGAGTGGGCAGGGGTGGGAGAGGGAGAGGCCAAGGTGATGGTGGGGATGAATGGAGGGTGCAGGGTGTGTGAAGGGCTGGGGGACCGGGGGCAACTAGGACACTTTCTTTCATCAAGCTTTCTTCTTTTGAGCAGAGACTTACAGCAACTGAGGCGACTCTCCGCAAGTCGGAACTCGGTTCCTACTTCCTTACTTGCTTTAACTTAACAAATGATATACTCCTTCTTGACAGAAGGTCAAGTAGGTCTTTTCTGAGGTAGCTTCTCAAAAATGTTCACACCGTCGGTTCTGGTGCACTGATTTCATGCCAGTCTCTCCGAGCTATCCTCTCCAAGTGCGTAATGGAGTTGTGATGTTTGTTTTCAGTTAACAAACTAGAATCCTTTCCTGTTCCCTTCAGGAGGCCAGAGTGAGTAGTGCCTCACCACATTGAATCACTGCCACTTCAGTCACTTTCAGCAGATGGGTTAGCCTAACTTGGTCCTGCCTGTGCCCTCTCGCGCACATCTGCCTCTATTTGCCTTAGAAATCCAGCCCTGGTTTTCTGTCTGAATGTTTTTTCCATGAGACATGGTCCTCTTGTACACTTTTCCTTTCTTCCTGAGTTCAGAGACTACTACTACAGTTGTACATACAGGGAGGATGGTTCCTTTTGGAATATGCAGTGGTTAGGATCTGGTTGTACTAGACCACCTCAAGAGGCTTCTAAGTCGTGCTTGGCCTTCCATCAGGAGGTTCCAGTGACTAAGTGGAGACTATTCTCCTTGATGGGGTAACCACCTGGACCTTGCTCACCAAGTAAGGGGTCTGAGTGCCCTGGACCTGTTGTTCACAGGTCAGCACTATGATAGTGGGGGTTTCCATCTGCACTTTCTGGTCTACCCTGAACCAGTAGACTTTACCTCCGACTCTTTCAGTTCCTGAGGTCCCTTTACATTACATTAGTACATGTCTTTGGCGCTATTACTTTTGGTCCTAGACCAAATTGTGAGACCAGGTTCTTGCCACTCTCCTACAGTGGTTGTATCTTCCTAGCAGACTTTCATTTGTGCCCATTCAGTCTCTCAAAGTAGTGAGTTACAACTCGGCGCTTATCTTGTAAGCCCTATGTTCTAAACCGGTCTTTACAAGACTGCTCTTTTTTTATTAGCTGGACAGTCCTTGGCCTTCCTTTCTGAGTGAACCTATCTCCTACCACCCTACTTAGGGTTATTATTTTAGCTTGGCATTCTCCTTGATTAGTGAATGAGAATGGAGACTTAGTCCTGGAAGATATGGAAATCACGTACTTACCATAATTATTGATCTTCTTGTACAGTCTCCATCACTCATTCACATGCCCCACCATCCTCTGGGTTTCACTCGTTTTCTTTCCTGGTCTTCTTGGTCCTATGGTTCAGACTGTGAAGACATTATTCTTTGACCTTTCTTGCAAAGGCCATCTGGGCTTTCTCAGGCCCAGAAACTCAGGATGAGTTATTTTTCATTAGTTACGCTGCACCTCCTCGAGTGAAAGGTACTGAGGCGGTTGGAGGTCGGCCTCGAGATAGCCTACACAGGCGTGAGCTAGTCTTGTGGTGCGGCGTGTGCGTGGTCCTGTCTTGGCACTGACCCTTTGAAAATTTTGGGCTCCCGCTTGGTCTTAGCACCTCCGGCACTATCCACTAGTGTGAATGTGTGATAGAAACTGTCCAAGAAGATCGAAATTACAGTAAGTACATAGTTTCCATTTTTCACACTTCTGGTACAGAATAGCATGGTTGCTACGGAAATCAGTGTTCGGGTCAGATTAAGAAAATCACAGTGATACTGTTCATGAGCAGAGGTCCCAAAATGCCTATATGTAAAATCTGGTTAAAAATCTCACAATAATTGCATTATGGGTGATGCGTTGCACAGTTTCTATGCACCTTGTGACTTCACCAGTTTTTATATTTTCACTCAGATTTTCAACATTGCCATTTTTACACCTCCTCATGAACAGTACAGCTGTCATTTTTACATTGTGTTTGAAATGTGTTTTTTGCACCTGTGGTGCCAAATGGTGCAGTCTCTGTGCAAAATCGCTTCCGGCTAACAAACTGATAGTGTCACTGTTCATGCTGATTGGGGTCACAAAAAGCCCATGTTGAAAACTTGGGTAAAATTCCAAGAACGCCCAGGGTGGTAGGGTTTCCGACCATAATGCCCTACCCTGAGGGACTGAGGCATCAGGGTGTGACTTGGGATTGTCGACAGTAATTCTACACCATTCCACCCCACCCTGCAGCCAGTGACAGGCATTGAGGAGCACCTTGGACTCTTTGGCCCCAGAGTTCATGGCATTCTCCTATACTGCACCCATTTCAGTGTATTTCCTTTATAGAATGAGGTGAGTGTAAGCCCTAACACCCAAGGCACACCTTGACACTTGTCAGTGTCTGCAGGGTATGGTGAGATGAAATGTCATGACTGTTGTGGGAGATGACCCAAAGGCACACCCAATGCCTGTCCATCTCTGCAGGGTGGGGTGGAGTTGGCATCAGTTCAATACATCACTGCTATTTCTATACTGACTCTAACCCCTGCACTTCTACTGCTAAAGCCATCAAGCAAACATTCGGCATTGACAAATGCTTGTCTTCTACTATTTACACTGTATAACTAGGGTCATCTCGGCCTGCTTATCTCTTTAGTACTGTTTGATTAACTTAGAACAACTGTGTACAGGCTGTTGTAATGGCTATATGATGCCTACCCTTATGTAATTTATGTTAAGTCATGTCCTCTCTTGTGTCTGTGACGAGGAGGCTTTGCAGAAGAGTCTGTGACTCAAAGGTTTATTGCAATGGTTTAATAAATAAGATAAATAAATAAATCCTTGACCCAAGGCTCAGGGCATACCCTAGCACCAGGAAATGGATGTTTTTTCCCATAACTTTCGACTTCTGTGGCTGTCATAGTCCAGTATGTTTGTGGGCACAGAATGCATTTGCTCCAGTAACATCTGTATGTACCAAATGTACATGCCGTTCTGAGCAACATTGTCACAGGAGTATGACCTCCTTCCTCCCCCGACAATGCACTGTCTCAGGGCATGGAACAATATTTTAGTGGTTCTGCACCTGTTGGCCCCATTTGGTGCCATTACACTTTTTGTAACAGTGTATGGGGCCCCATATCTGTATTTCTGTCTGCTCCATGCGTCAACCAACTCTTTGTGCTTCTAGCTTGATCTACCTCCTGCTTCCACCAGCAGACCAGCTTAGCATCATTTGATTACATTGAACCTGTAGGTATTCATTACTACTGGATATTGTATTAGTTTCTTGTTTGCCTGTGTCTGTCTAGTTTTTTGCCCTAAACCTTCCTTTAGTAAGCACAATTAAACATGTACATCTTAACAGTAATGCATGTAATCAGTTTATTTACATACTTTAATGTTCCTTCTGGCTGCTACAGTATGTCACATATTGTACTGTACTTTTAAGTCTTATAGAATACATTCTGTAGAATTTACTGCTTCTTGCATGCTGATTTGTTTAGCAACTATTGACTTTGTACTAGTCCAGAAACACGTCTGGATAAACAGGTAAGGCTCAAAGGGTCTATCTAACCTGAACAGTTTGTGTGGTATGCTTATTTCTGTCCTATTGTATTTTTTTCCCTGGACAAAGTTTGCTGTCCTTACAAAGTTATCAACTGATCCAGTACTGAAGCCCCTCTTATTTCCTCTACACTGGAAGAGAGGAGCCATCAGGATATAAATTTGTCATTCTTTTAGCGATAATATTTAATATTTCCGTCCTTTAGTTTTATTATTATTGTGCTGATATTTTGATTATATATGTTAGGATTTTATGTATGTTATGGTTTTATGTGCAGGCCTTGAACTTTAGAAAGGCGCCTTTATAAATAAAATTGATTGATTGATTGGTTCTGCAACCTCAACTTGGCTGTAATACACTCCATCTATAGAATATTCTCACAGATTCTCAGCCAGTTGGGCAATGTCTGACATTTGTCCATATTCAGTTTCTTGTTATATGCTTTACTGCAGCTGCTGTTACTGTATTGCTCACTGCATGTTCTGCATTTCTAATGTCATCGGGTACTGTCTTAATACCAGATGCTACAGTATGCATCCAGCTCATAGTGGACCAACAGAATCCTGCAGTCTCTGTCTTAATTATTTCCCAAAAGTGAGTCACTTCTAGAAGGAAAATAGGATATGGTACTGCTCCCCTGTTTGTTCTCTTCCCATCAGCACTCATGTGTACATGGAGGCCATAAGTAGCTGTTATATGTGGCATTCTGAAATACTAAACAGCAATTTCAACCAGTGATCTCTCGGTCATTGCCAACTGTTATGTGAAAGACATTGTCTCAGATAATTTCTGTGGTGGCCTTCCACAGAGCGTAACCCATTCCATTAAGTCCATCCTAGCCAAGATAAAATCTTGAATTTCCAGACATTATTTCTGTGTACCCTATGCCAGTAACTGGTGCAGCACCTTAACATGCCCTCTCCTATCTCTCTTATGGTGGGGTCTAGTCAAAGCAAAGGGAGATCCAGCACTCCAAAAGCAGTGTATAGTGACCAAAATCATTGAGTATTCCCAATTTTTGGTTGCTTCTGCCCTGGGTCAACAGATCTTAATATTAAGTAGTCCAGTACTTCCAGTGCTCTAGTGTGTAGTCCAGTGATGAATAGGCCCATTCTATTTTAGAGTAAAATGATGAAACATATCTAAATAAGGGGACATAATGTGTTGACCAGTTAAGTGTTACTGTATGGTAAACATCATAAAACATATGCAATGATGGCAGAAGACCACCTGTGGTCCATTCAGTCTGCCTATCATCATTATCAATTAATTGTACAGTGGTCTTTGACAGGAAAAACAAGCCAGTCTCACTCCTATGAGGACTGTATTTTACAGGTATAATACACACTTTTTTCTGGGGGCATGGAGGTGATGAGGGTATGGGTCTGAGGATGGGAACTAAGGAGAGGATTTCCTGGAATGTTATTTTTACTTGGAGAACTTATGAAAGAGGTAGGGAGGGAATAATGTGTATTAATAGCATGGGTGGGGCGAGGGATTTAAATTATGTCAGCTTGCCCTAATAAAAGCTCTGCCAGTGGGATGAAGAGAGAGGTTTGCTGGTTTAGGGATGGGATGGGAGGATCTGGGAGGTGGTAGAAACTTAATGCACCATGGAGGGTGCAGGTTTAGCCCTTTGTGCTTTTTCAAAGAAAAACTTGGCCTGTAGACTTGGTGCAACAGCCAGGAACTGCTGAAGCTTCTACAAGTACAAAATTCCAAACTTTGCCAGCAAACTTCCCCCATGGCATCTCAAATCTTTAAGTGTCACTCCTGAATCCATATGTCCAGTGAAGCCCATCAGAATGAAGCCCAACTCTGTAGAATTCTGCAGTAGAGTTACTGAAGCAAACATTGCAGTTTCAATGGAAGTTAATCCCTTTGGCATGCAGGAAACCTGTAACACTGCACTTCATCATGGTAGGCTTCACTGTATGCAAGTTGCTCCTCTTTGAGATGCAGAAACAAGTTGCTTTTCTTCTGAAATGCAGAAACAAGTTGCTGTTCACCAGAAACACAGAAGCAAGCTGCTGTCTTTCTGAGATGCAGAAATAAGTTACTCTCATTCCAAGATACTGAGAGGTCTGCCATTACCGCCAGTTGCTGGGTGAGTGGGCACTGCAGAGCTGCCAGATGCTGTTTCATGCCTCCCATGGCAGGAACCAGGTTCCTCATCAAGTTGATTACCACTTTTGTTTTAGCAATGGACTCATCGATGATGATCTAGGGATCGTTTTGTAACAGTGTAGCATATTGTCCTAATGTCATGTCTAGCAAAACATGACACACCAGTGGGGCCCAGTTGAAGTCCAGCCATTGATGAAGTTCACTAGGAACATCCCCAGGACCCTGTTTTGAAACATTGTCCCCAGTGTTTTGAATATTTCTGCAAATAGGGCACCTTGATACTATAAATCCATCCCCAACAGCAGGGCATTAACATCCAAGGTATACAAGTACCAATGGGGCAACTGGCATAGGCTCAGAAGTGATTATTGGCTGGACCGGTAGGTTCAAAGGGTTGCAACAGGAGGGTTACAGCTGGAACTTTAAATGATAGACTGGTCTAGCAGCCTCAAATCCATCTCTGGCTAGTTTATGCCAGCATTTGGGCATACAAGTTAGTAGTGTCTGTCACCCCACATACACTGTCACACAAGTGATCCAGCAGGATTGGAAATATCCAAACAGAACAACAAATGGTTTGCGTCCAAACCAGACAGAATCAAGGCATGGTTCATCTTTTGAATTGAAGTCCCAACCAAGAAGGGTACCCATTACTTAGGAGCCTTGTGGGCCTGCTATGTGCCTAAATTGTCCTAGAGTCACACTTTCAAGGTTACATTGCATAGGCGGTAGTTTTTGGAGAGCTTTGTACCTTTACACCTGCAGATCGATCCAAGTCACATGGCCACACTGTTGTAGATCTTCCAGCAGCCAATTAAAGAGAAGAAAATCACAAACAAACCCCTACATGTTGCACATAATCCCCAGACAATCTCAATATATAGGGTACTCCCCATGGCCCCACCATACCTGCTTGCCCTATGCCTTAGAGAGGTGTGAGACATAGTCCAGGGGTGACTCCTTCTCTAGGAATATCAGGATGGATCATTTTCCCAGGAGACACCCTTGCCATGCAGTCCTGGTTCTAACTGCCTCCTTCTCCCATCACGTGACTGCTAGGTGCCATCTTTATAAGTCCCTGTCCACCACTCCGGCAGAGCTGTTCTTCATTTATAACTGTACACCTTGTACAAAAAGCCCACCGACATTTCCACCTTTACTTCTTCATCATTTCTTTTCCTCTCTTACTTGCAAGGTGTATCCTCAACTCTGTGTGGCTCTTTTTCATTGCTGGACCCAGCAGGGACAAAAGTTCATTAGAGCCACCATGGTTGTCAAAAATAGATTTCATTACCCCAGTTTGTAAACATATGTAGGCAAGGCAACTTGGGAAACAGTATAGCTTTAGTGTAGCAGATGCTTTCCATAGTCTTCCTTTAGCTACATTAGACTCTGGTCCCTTCCCCAACAACAACTCTAGGACACAGTGCACTACATGAGAAATATCTTGCTTGCAAACTAAGAATTTATTTACACTACAGTGATCCAGAATTGACATGGGAGTAGATGTTTACAGATTACAACCTGGCTTAGAGAGGAAAATAAAGCAGTATTTCCAACCCTTGAGCCCACAGGCAGCGTTAGCCATTTTTTAGCAGCATGAATCATATTTACAGATTCTGTGTTCCCTCACAACCGCTAAGAACAGGGTTGTCATGGGATGTACCCATGCCCATTCAGCACATATATTTACAGTCAAACATCAGCCTCTCTAAAAGGGTGAAGGTACACCTCCCAGCTAGTATTAGTACAGGCCAGGGCAGAGACACCAAGCAGAATGAGGTAGAAATCAAACTTGCTTCATCTTATCCCGTCTGGGGTCTCAATGTCTCAGTGCCACTTTTAAAAACAGATGAGGTCTAACTGGGCTCATTGCATCTTACCTCTTCCACGATGTATCGGTGCCACCTCTTAACACAGGACAAGGCTTAAATTGACCCACTGCATTTTACCCCTTCCTCAAGTCTTAGTGTCCTAGCATTGCTATGTCAGTCATCTGTATTTCATGTTAGCTTACAGAGGCTCCCTTCTTCAAAGTCAGGTCAGTGACGAAACTTCAGGTTACACTTATGGACCCTCGGACACCTGTCATGATCTTCATCAGGCAGTTCTCCTTGAGGGTGGATCACAGTTAGGCCCTGACTGTCCCAACCTTCAACCTTGGCCATAATCCAGTCTTTCCTACAGTAGGTGCAACCAGAGGGAGCCAGAGCCATACCAGACCCAGGACACTAACACCATCTGGAACCTGCATTACCTACAACAGCCAGAGCTGGCACCTCTTTGATACTAACCCTTCTATCTCTTACATGTAGGACCCCCAAACTCTGGAGCTTGAACTAACTCTCTCCTCTGTTTGGGTCCCATATATATCCCAGTTGAGCAGGCATCAAAACCCTGGGAAAGTACAGGAGCCAGTGAGAAAAGGGTGAACTCAGAAAATTGGCAGCTCCTTTTCGCTGTGGCTGAGAGAGCAAGAAGCAGAAACAACTAGTTACATTTGGACAGGGGACGGAACAGTTAACCCTTACTGCAAATATGGGCAAATTCTAGACAGCTAGTAACTCATTTTATAGCAGGCTTAATGATGTGCTTTTATTCAAACTTTGGTGCTGCCCTGTGTCATTCATGCTTTGATTTTAATCTGTCTGCAGAGCTGTTGGACTCCACTTGCTGAAGTAAATTTGTTTCTCCCTCAGGATCCCTTCAGAACTATACACAAAATGAATCTCCTGGTTTGTTTCACCTACCCAATACAATGTCAACAAAGAACAGGCTTTCAAAATGTCTGTTTTCTTTATTCCCTTTAACCATCCGTCAGTCCCTGACTCTGATATTACTTTCCCCAAGTTCACGTCATTGAAGCCACACTGTTACTTTTGTTTTTCTGTCCTGGCTTCAGCCTAACCTCCCACCTAAAACACTCACTCTTCAGCTACTTCCTCTTGAATAATTCCCAAAAACTACTGCTTGCTGCAACCAGTGATTTCCTGATCCTACTCAGTGCTGCTCTACCCAGTACTCATTGTTGATTGCCACTTCCCGACTGTCTGCTATGCCTTGCCCACACAAATTTTCACACAACACAATGTTAAAAACCTTGGCCCACCTGAAACTGCACCAGACCTTCCCGCCAGACCACCTGCTTCTACAGTTCCCAGCAGGAGGCAAGGACTCCATACACCTGGCCACCAGTTCTCTGGACCCCAGAGCCAGCCATTTTCGCCCTCCTCTACTGCCTGTACCTCCACCAATTGGTGAGAGCAGATGCTGGAACTCAAGACTGCAGCGTGAACTTTAAAACCTTGGAGTGCCCAAAACTGTGCCAGACCTTCCCTACGGAACCATGTTGCTTCTGCAGCTCTCTGGAACCCCAGAGCTGACCATTTCTGCCCTTCTCTGCTGCCGACAGGACATTAGGACTACAGCGTGGACTTTAAAACCTTGGAGCACCTGAATCCACGTCAGAACTTCTCGCCAGACCACGCAGCTTCTATAGCTTCCAGCAAGGAGCAGGGACTCCCGACACCTGGCTACCAGCTCCCGGATCCCCAGAGCCAACCATTTCTGCCCTTCTCTGCTGGCCGTGAGCTCCACCAGTTGGATGAAAGTGGGAATGGGTCCTCATTGTAAATTTCAGCCTGGACCAAGCAACCCATCCACGCAGAGGACCATACACTAAGGATGTTGAGGAGTCTGCCTGGGTCAGCCGTGAGTCAGCCGGTAGGCTAGCCACTGCCAGGTTGTAGACTCCTCCACCACATATTTGCTTCTCTACTCTTGCCTCCCAGTTACCTACTTGCTCCGTTTTGCCTGCCTTTTCTGCTTGGATCCCACTAATGGTTTCTAGCCAGGCTTGTTTTGTGCTTTGAATTAATAGCTTTGCCATAGCTTGTTTAAACAATAAATCATGACAGGGTGTGTGTTATACTGAGTTTACCCACCTGGCATGGTTTGTCACGAGGCCATGGGAAGACCCAGCTGGAGGCCTACAAACTAGCCCTGCATTCACACTGTGGTGAGTACCAGGGCAATCTCCCATAAGAAAGCAGAATTCCTGTCCAGGGAGATTGCACGAAGGAAGAACAGACCTCAGCTTTTGGACTGTGGACAGGCTTCCTCATCCTACCTGTCTACAACTGAGGAAGACATTTCATCCACTTTATGTGAAGAGTTTGCTCTGTTGTTCTCTATGAGTGTCATCTGTATGGTCGGGATTCTGTCAATGAGGGCAGTTGCCTCACAATGGCCAGGCTAGGAGGAACAGAGGCACTCTGCCTGTCCAGGAGGTTTAGGCCAGTGGAGGTGACTGGAGTGATCGTGAGAGCTGAAACACACATGCTGTGAACTAGACCCAACCCCAACATGTTTCATAATGGTATGGTGTGTGCCAAGGCTGTTTATTTATTTATTTCCCTTTGGTAACTGGTGAGTGCACTAAGCATAGAAATGCCTATTTTCAGGCACAACCTGGGAGAATACAAGTTGAAATACTTAATCACACCATGTGATGCAGCACATGAAAGAGATAACAGTGAGAAGGGTCAAATACAATCAACATAGGGCTAGGGAGAATTGCAGTTAGCAGACAGTCAGGATACAGGCAGTACAGTAATTATACAAAGTCAAAAGCATGGACATGTGCAAAACAAAAATGAATACAATTATCAAAGGATAAGTGGACATGTTGTAAACAGTATAGAATAAGTGCCCTTAGAGGTAGTAAGCTTTGAGGGATAGAGAGAGGAGGGTGGCAGGAGTAGAGGAGAAAGGGTTAGGTAAAGAGAAATGAATCGTGAGGAAGAGGCTGGAGGTGAAATAAGTGCAGAATGGTAAGGGGATGGGGAACAAAGGTCTAAGGTGGGTAGAAGCAAGTGCAGGGGTTAGAAGCACGTAGATGGTCACAGTGAAGTTTCTTGAAACCAGCATGGGTGGGAGCTTGCTGAATAGGTTGAGTACAGAGTTCCAGGACTTAGGAGCAGTGTGAGAGAAAGCTCGTGCACCCATCGAGGTTTTGCATCTTGGGATATAAAGTGGGGCTTGGTCTGAAGATCGGAGCCCATAAGAGGGGCTTGGGAGTAAAGCAAGGAGGCAAAGGATTGTGGGAGACCTGACCTGACTATTCCATCAATTAGGAAACTGTAGGGCTGGCTGAGATGAGCTGTGGGAGGGGCCATGTTTAAGTCCGCATAGAGCAGGCAATGGTGTTGATACGAGGTGATTCACAGGCGTAGTGACAGATGTTATTGTAAGTGGTGTCCCATTTGTGGAGGGAGGACTTGGTGGCACCAAGGTAGGTGACCGTGCTATAGGTTGGACCAGGAGCAAAAGGCCTTGTGCAGCAGTAAGTCTAGCAGATGGGGTAGGGGTATAGCTAATGCAGTAGACCCCACCAATTTTAACATTGACCGATTTACAGGTGGTAATGTGCAGATCAAAACTGAGGTTTCATCCAGAACACCCAAGCATTTGAAGGAGGTGGTGCTGACCAGTGGGAGCCACACATGAGATTTTGAGGAGTTATGATTTGCTTTGAGTTTGGCAGATGAGCGAAGAGCATAGAGTGTGTTTGCTGATATTGAGAACCAGGTTGTTAACTGTCAGCCAGGATTGAATGCGTAGGAAGTCAGAGCAAAGAGAGTGGTTTATGTCTTAGATATTTTGGCACTGTAGTAGATGACAAGGTCATCCACATAGAGGAGAGATGAACAGGTAGGAGCAAGCAGCGGAAGGTCGTTAATGAAGATAGAGAAAGCAGGGGTCCCAGGAGGAGCCCTGGGGACGCCAACCTGGATAGAGGAGAGATCTGACATTGATGAATTGAAACCACAGCTTGTTTCCTGTTTGACAGGTAGCTGTTAAACCATGCCACCACATCAGCAGAGAAGCCAAGGAACATAGTTTTGTGAGGAGTAGGTGTGGTTGACTAGGTCAAATGCCTTGGTCAAGTCAATGAAAACCCACACCAGTCAAAGGCCAGTATCCATGGCAGCATAGATGTCGCTTGTGAGTTTTAGTAGGGCAGTGGAGGTGCTGTGGCCTTTGTGGAAGCCATGCTGGGCACAATAGAGGAGATTATACGTCTGAAGATACGCTATGGTTTGGGTAGCCACTAATTTTTCAAGGATTTTGCTGAGTACAGAGAGAATGGCTATGGGACAATAATTTGCAATTTCTTTGGGATCACCTTTTAAAAACTGGTGTTATTGTGGCTATTTTCCAGATATTAGGAATTGTGCCATGGCATAGTGATAGGTTAAAACTTTGGTTAGGGGAGGCAATGAGAGGGCAGCTGCTTTCAGGAGCCTGGGTTCCAGCCATCGGACCCAAGGCTAGTACTGCCTGGGACAGCAAGTAGTTAACTTTAGAACTTCAGTTCTAATAACAGTCCTGAAACGAAATGGTGGTTGGGTGGGCAGGGCTTCAGTATTAATGGGGGGTGGATGTGGTGCTATCGAGGGGAAGGTGGCCACATAACTTGATAAGTCAGAGAAGTGAAGGTTGAAAGAATTGGCAGTGGTCACTGGTTTTACAATGAATGCCATTCAGCAGCATGTCATTTGAAGTGGTCATGTGATTAGATCCCAAGTGTTTTATGATGGACCAGAATTTCTTTGAGTCCCCATCGGCTTTTTATAACTCTTTGCAAAAGAGCTTTTTGCTAGTCGGATGTTCCTTTTGCAGGCATTTCTCAGTGACCTGTAAACGTTAGATCAGACTGCAGTCCCGAGGCTTTGAAATGCTGCCAACTTTTGTCCCTGGTCTTTATTTGAGAGAGAAGGTCCTTCGTTAACCACTTTGTTTGAGTTCCTCGAGCACGGCGTAGGACGCAGGGAGCGTGGATATCCTGAGAAGTCCAAAACTGGCTAAGAAGCAGTCAAGGGCTGTCTGAGCATTACAGCAGGAGAAAATGGGTGACCAGTCAATCATAGAGAGCTCATGCATAAACTGTGCTTGATTAAAGTTACCCAGGTTGCGGAAGGTTATCAGCTTTGGAGGAGGAGCTGGACGACTGGAGGAGCGCCAGATGCAGAAAATTGGGGAGTGCTCACTTATTGCATCTGCGAGGATACCTACAGAGGCTGTACTGTCAGGACAATTTGAGAGGACCCAGTCAGTGAGTGAGCTGGACGGGGTGGAGCCATGACCCTAGTCAGGTCTCTGATGAGTTGGTGGAGGTTGTGGCCCTGTACCAAGGTGTGGAAGGGCTGGTTTGTTTTACTGGCCCAGTTCAAGTTTAAATCTCCTAGTATAAGAACCTCATTACATCCGATCGTTCAGTCCACCTGGGAGAGGAGTTCCTCAAGACCAGTGATACCACCGCCAGGAGGGTTATAGGCCCACACTATGTGCAGCTTCTTAGAGCCAAGTTTTAAGGTTGCATGAATCGATTCACAGTGGGAGAGGGGGACAGGTCATTCCATGATAGAGATGGATCAGATTTGTAGAAGATAGCAACACCACCACCACGCTTTGACAGGGGCCTATCTTGCCTTATGAGCTAATAATTAGGTAATGAGCATAGGGCATCAGGGTGGACGGTTTCAACCAGGTTTTGGACAGACAGAGAATGTCCAGGTTATATAGGCAACCCGTGCCTCTAGTTCAATATGATTATCAGGCAAGTGCCTGATTGTGAGGTGACCAATGCAGAGGCCCTTGGAGTCATTCCATGTTGCATCAGAGTTTGTTATGTTTCTGATGGATCCCAGATTTAATTCAATATCCTGCTAACATTAGTGCTAGTAGAAGCAGATACCACAGCTTTCTATGGACAAAGGGGTAGGCAGGGTGGGGTGTGGGACAGGGATTTACTTGAGAGAAAGCTACATGGTAGATGAGCCTATTAGGGACAGAGAGTGGTGAGCTTGCTAGGGGCAAGTAAATTGCATATCTATACTAGAGTGGGGAAAATCCTTGGGAAATGGGTGGCAAAGATACAGAGAAGGTGGGCAGCGTAACAAAAAGTGCCCTGTGAGAGGAGCTAGAACAAGGCATAGAAGGAGTACCACACATGGATTGATGGCTGGAGGTTGTTTAGTGTGGAGGCCATTTGTATAAGATAGGTGTGTAGCAGGTATGGGCTAATTCCTTAGGTGTAAGATATGCGGTTAGTCAAGAGTTCATGGTAGGGACACTGCAAAGTGTGATTCAGCAGCTTATGGTAGTAGATAGCAGCTTAGGGAGAAGTGTGCAAACTTCCTCTGGTGGTAATGGAGTATAAGCTGCAAGTGAGAAACTGAGGAGATTCTTAGAAGCGTCCACGCCCACTGCACGTCACCAGTGCAGCCTACACTATAAAACAAATGCCAGCTAAGGGTGGGAGGGTGCAGCTGCGAAGTGGCTGCGGGGACAGAGCACGAAGACACAGTTAAATTTCAGCAGGCAGGAGGACCTGTACGCGTGTTTTGGCTGCTCTTAGATAGATTTAGGTGCAGGGTAGGCTTTCCTCCACATCTGCTGCAGGGATTAAATGAGCAGGATCACGGCCATGCAAGCCTTCAGGCATAATTACTACTGAATGATTCCTGGGTGGGCAAGCCAAGCGGTCCAGAGGCAGATCAGACACTGCACTGAGTTTAAACACAGGGAAAAGTATGAAAATTACGTCCTCAGGTCAGTGTGGCTAAATTTAGGAACTTTATGCAAACAGGTGCTGGTAGTTTTAAATGCTGACTCTGGTGCCTTTCTAGGTCAGTAGAGTGCTCAATTAGTGGAAATCAAGATTTAAAAAGGGCACCAGATTCTTTGGGAGCAGGCCAGCTATGCATTTAAAAATAAGCCTAACTGAGAGAAACCTTAGGTTCCACCTGGTGAACACACATTATAATATTTTTAAAAATGTACAGGTTGAGCACGCACTGTGATGTTATCTGGTTAGGAATTTCTCAAGCGTGTTTGGTGGCTACAGCCCATGTAAAAGGAGTGCCAAAATTGAAAAACAGTGTAACAAAGGCAAGACGGGCGCTTTGTGGACCTTGCTAGAAGTCATCCCACCTTAGCAAATGGGTGCCTGAGGCTTCTTGTTGCCAGTTGCTCCTGGGCCAGGTGCTCCTCCTATAGCCAAGGCTTAGTAAATGGGTGCCTGAGGCTTCTGTTGCCAGTTGCTCCTGGGCCAGGTGCTCCCTCCTGTAGCCAAGGCTTAGCAAATGGGTCGTGAGGCTTCTGTTGCCAGTTGCTCCTGGGCCAGGTGCTCCTCCTGGAGCCAAGGCTAGGAGAAAGAAGAGAGAGCAAGCTTGATTAAATATGGTTTAGCAGGGCAGAAATGCAGTAATATGCTGTTGACCCGGTGTTCACCAGGATTGCCAGGTGCTCGGTGGTGGAAGGGATATTACCAGTGACGTTGAAAGATGCGCTGGTGAGGCCCTTCTTAAGAAATCTTCCTCGACCTGACATCCGGCGAATTATCATCAATTTCCAACCTGCCATTTTTGGGCAAGGTTGTTGAGAAATTGGTGGCACAGCAGCTCGAGGACTGCCTTGTGTCTTTTGACAACTATGAGTCATTTCAGTCAGGTTTCGGACTAGAAACAGCACAGGAACTGCTCTAGTTAGGGTGCATAATGATCTGCTCAGGGCTAGAGACAGAGGAGTCAGGTCAGTTCTTGTGCTCCTCGATCTCTCATTAGTGTTTGACATGTGAACCATGTCATGCTTCTTGATCGGCTTTGTGAGTTTGGTGGGCTCGCCGTGCAGGTGGTTTGAGTCTAGGGTTGTCACAGTATGAAAGTTTGTGGTATGATAACTGCAGTGTGTGATACTGCGGTTGTCGTGATACTGTGTATAATGAATTACAATGGGAAAATCTAAATATTTAAAAATAATGCAATTGTTCCCCAAATTTTACACGTGTCATTTACTCATATTTTAACTGCTTTTATGTGTAAATTTGGTTAAACTTGCATTATTTTGAATATTTAGGTTTTCTATTGGAAATACGTATACAAATGGTATCTAATAACACGTGGATATCTGCGGTTATCATACAAACAATTCATACCGTGACAACCCTATTTGAGTCCTAGCTCTAATAAGGTACAACAGGAAGTTATGGAATTTCTCCTCTTCCCAGTGCCCTTGTCATGTGGAGTACCACAGGGTCTGATCATGTCGCCGATGCTGTTCGCAGTGTGCATGCTGCCCTGGTGAGATCATTTGTCAATACAGTGGAGTTTCACTGCTATGCTGTGACACTCAGCTGTATTGTCATCTGCACCTGGAACATCCGGGGCTGTTGATGTGCTAAACAGTTGTTTAGCTAAAATCACTGACTAGACGGCTTTAGCTGACTGAGACTTATCCCAGATAAGACAGAGGTGCTGGTGATCGAGCCAGGTCACGGGCGATGGGTTGTCAATTGGAGCAAACACGGAGCTTTACCTGGGGTCTGCTCCATTGGTGGCTTCCACGAGGATGCTTAAAATTTAGGTGTGATCCTGGACTGCAGGCTGACCTTTGAAGATCAGGTATTGTCTGTAGTGTTTTCACCACCTCCAGACATCACCAGGATCAAGCCCCTTGTTCTGCCAAGGATCTGCTGACCCTGGTTTGTGCCTTTGTAACCTCTAGGCTCAACTACAGTAACTCTCTATACTGGGTTATGGGAGGGACCTCCACAGGCTGCAGCTGGTGCAGAGCATGGCAGCCTGTTGCTGATAGGCCAATCCAGGTCCTGCCATGTGACCCCGGTCCCGCGTGGCTCTGTAATGGCTGCTGGTCAGGTGGAGGGTCCTTTTCAAGGTGGGCTTGCTCACTTATAAGGCCCTATATGGGCTGGGTCCTGGATACCTGTCTGAGCTCCTGCTACCTGTGACCTCTGCTTGCTCCTCTGCTTCTCTTGAGGGCCTCCTGGATGTTCCCAGGGTTGGGCTCAAGACATCAGGCAACCAGTCTTTTAGTGTCTCTGAGCGGAGGCCCCTTGATTAGTGTTTTTAAGCTGACAGTGAAGGCCCACCACTTTAACCTGGTTTTATTTTTATTTATTTATTAAAGGAATCAGATACACCTTTGAGCCAGGGGCTCTTTTACAAAGGTTCCATGTCACGTTACTTGAAACATCAGGACAGGCAGTGGTTTTGTGCAATTGAGAAATAAACATAGCCGGAGGGCTTTGTCAGTTACCAAAACATCCCCATTGTGCAAATCTCTTCTATAACAATTTAAACAATATAGATTCGATAGGTAGCCATCCAACAGAGGAGGTGAGGCCAGAGGATGGTGTAAAAGGGAGAAAGAGAGGGAGTGGGGTGGGTCTAGGGCAGGGTCAGTGGAGGAGATGTGGAGGAGTAGTGGAGGAGGGAAGGAGTTGGGAGGAAGGGTGAGGTATGGGGGTGGGGAGATAAACCATTTAGGTGTAGCAGTCTCAGGAGGCACAGGAGATGAGGTATTGACGCAGGCTGAGCTTAAAGGCAAAAGCTTTGCTGGTAACTTCTGTTAGCAGGGTGTTGAACCAGGAAGAAGCCCTGAAAAGAAGGATCGTTGGCCTTGGGTAGTCCTGCAAAGGGAACAGTGAAGGAGAGGGAGGTTGTTTGAATTCCTGGTTTGTCGTGGGCGCTATATGGTCTCAGCAGTGCCTGTGATCCAGGGTAGTAGGTCCAATGTTTGCTTTTTGCTAGGATGCAGGTTTGATATTTAATTCTGCAAGATAGTTGGAGCCAGTTTGTATGTTCCTCCAGACCAACCATTTTAGTTAACAGTTACAGTTCTTGATAGCTGTCTTTCTTATTTTATTATCTTGATATTTTATAATGTTTTTATCTGTATTTTATGGCTGTTTGTTAGGCACCCAGAGCCTAAGGGATCGGACGCCTAAAATATAAATTTGCCTTGCGCCTTTTGAAACCTGTTTTCAGTATACATATCTGATAGCAGTGGGGTGGAGCCAGAGGATGACATGACTGGGTGAAAGGAGGTCCAGCTTGAAAATGTTCTAGTGACTGAGCATGCTCAGTGTAAGATTGCCTAAGTGGGATGTGAACTTAATACTAGTAGATGAACTACAGTTACAAGTAAGTAACCCATTCTTAGTCTATTTATTTGCCTTCCAAGTTGCCAGTCGTACCTGAAAGACACTGAAAGTACCCCACTTGAACCTTGAACATTTCTTGCTTTGAACAGTTTGTGCAAATTGAAACTTGCAGATGTTCACACAGCTTTACAAGACCCACCACATCCCACAGTGCAAAACTGTTCTACTCTCAGACCCTAGTTTTACTTACTTGTGAAGTCTTCGCTCCTGCCGAGCTTTGCATGTCCTGCATTACCAGGCATCCCAGTTTCCTGTTTGCTGCATCTAGTCCATACTCACTTGAACATGTTTTGATTGTTCCAAACATACTCCAGCAGCAGACTGGTGGTAACGAGATAATAAATGGATAGGGAATTTCCTGCATCTGATTGGCTAGAAGGGTTTGGAACTCAGCTCCTTACAGGGTCACAGCCACCTCTCCAGGACCTCTTCCAGCAACCAGGATGTAGTAAACAGTAATATCCATGCCTCCTTAATACTTAAAACAATTTTGTAGCAGACATCTTGGTATAGTGCATATCCTTTGTCTGTCCCCAATTTGTCCATGATCAGTTAAACTATGTATTGTCACATATTTATAGCAGTGGCAGAGCTAGAGGGGGGGCTGGGGGCGGTTGCCTCCTAGCTGCCCAGTGTGATCGTGGTGCCCGCCACCATCTTTATTCACTGTTTGGTGCCCATTGTGGAGCCCATGATTGCGGAATGGCATTCCCCGCTAAATGCTCCTAAACCTGGCTCCGCCACTGATTTGTAGCCTTTTATCTCCCACTATCACTCCCAACATACTGTTTAAGATTAAATGTCAAAAATCAATCTCTCACAGTATCTTCTTTATTTTTATTTTTCTCCATTTTTGTAGGCCTTCAAAGTGCCACTACCTGTGCCGAGATAGTTCAGGGCTGCCAGCTGGATTCTCCTGCCTGGCTCTTGGCTCCCACCCTTCCCGCTCATGTGTAACTTCCACCAGCTCAGTCTGACTGGCTCGCTATGCCTGCCCAATGTGACTGTCTTCCCCCTCCGGATTCCCTCAGTTACATCAGACCCATTTCCCTCCTACCTATCCTAGCTAAGCTCCAAGAAAAATCTCTCTCTCAGCTCTCTGCCTTCCTCGACTCATCTTCCTTCTACACCCCTTTCCAGTCTGGATTCAGAAAATTACACTCCACCACCACCTCCCTTCTGCAGCTCACGGATTCCATCCTAATGGCCATGGACAAAGGGCACATCACCTCAGCTATCTTTGTTGATCTAGCGAAGGCGCTTGACACAAGTATCCTCTCGCCAAATCCTGCCAGCCGCAGGTCTCTGCTTCTCACCAGCCACTGCCTGGTTCCTCTCCTACCTGGATAACCAGATGCAGTTGTTCAGGATTGGTAACTCAATCTCCAACCCCTCCCCGTCACCTTAGGTGTGCTGCAGGACTCTGTCCTGGGTCCCATCCTGTTCTCAAGTATTTCTAAATGACCTTCCTCTGCCTGCCCACACACTTCCATCCATATGTATGTAAACAATACTGTGCTGTATCCATCCAGCCCATCAGCTGAGGATGTAGCGACCAGACTTCAGCAGGATTTCAACAATGTCCAGCACTGGTTTCACTCAAGCCAGCTTCACCTCAATGCCAAGAAGACTGTCTCCATGTCCTTTGACACAAGGCAGAGACTCTCACGGCCCTCCCTCACGCCCTTCTGCACCTAGATGGGACTATACTGGAGGCCTGCTCTACATTCAGATACCTGGGGGTCTGGCTAGACCAGCACCTTGACTTTTTCGCACACAGAAGATACCCACAAAAACTCCATCCAAGATTCGGTGTCCTTTACTGAAATCGTAGCTGTATCCCATTGCCGGCTTGTCGAGCCATAGTTCAGAAAATTATACTGCCAGTCTTTGACTACAGGGACATCATCTACAGTGCCTCCCCAGGTCCTCCTTTTCTAGACTGGACCCCTCTTCCACTCCTTCTGTCACTTCGCTCTTGACTGTCCCTACTTCACCCATCACTGCATCCTCTACCAAACACTAGGTCTGCCCCTCCCTTCAGGACCGTATATCCTCACACTGTGCACGCCTCACTGCCAAATACTGGGCCCTGGCTTTACCCCCGACCTCTCCTCAACCCTGACTGATCTCCAACCCTCAGCCTATGAACCCAAGACAAATGACTCTAGATTCCTTTATATTTCACGTAGGTCCTCCTCGTTGGGTCTAGCAGCTTTCAGCTACCGAGTGCCTAAGTTATGGAACTCCCTTCCACCAGACATTCAGCACTCCATACTCTCCCAGCACCTAAATGGTCTCCTAGCTGCACATCTTGTCACCACCTGCTCTGGTACCTAACACATTCTCAGCACTGTGTCACTGTCTCCCAGGTCAACTCTGTCCCACCCTACGCCTTCTTTACTCAATTAAGCGATCCCGTACCTACTGTCACTGTTAAAACCTTTGATCATGGTGGCACAGGTTGCACTTCCACACCCTGTATCATTATCTTACCTGGGTCTGCCTCAGATGCTTTAACTCTCCTTGCAAATGCACAGGTACCCTGTGCCCTGTTACACTAGTACCCTGTATAAAGTTGCAACCTTGTACCATGTATCATGTTATACCCTGCATAATGTTGCAACCTTGCTATTATATTGCCTGCACAGTACTGTTATCTCACCTGTTATATTGTATGCCTTATGTTGTTATATTGTATTTGTCACCAGGGCGCATTTGGAATCGGCGCACTCCGCTCAGTATGTCATCCTGGTAAATCTCTTAAATAAATAAATAATTTATGAGCAACAATTACTTACCCGACAATTTAAAAAACAACGAAAAAACCTTTTTTTTCTCTTGAGATGCTGCTGATCATTGCTCACGTCACGATGCAGCCTCATCAAACTAGCAAAACTTAGACCACATTGTCTCTCTATCTCAGTGTCATCAAGGTCTCACTTATACTTTGCGGTACTGCTTTCTCGCTGTCTGTTCTCAGTCTCTCTCTGTCTCTGTCTCTCTCTCTCTCGGACTCAGTCTCGTTCAACCAAAATTAAGTTTTCTTCTAAAGCAAAACTATATATGTGTGTGTGTGTGTGTATATATATATATATATATATATATATATATATGGCAATTATAATAAGGCTTTGAAAACAACATCAGCAGTGCCAAATAGTGGAAACTTTGGAACACAGCATACTGGAAAGCTGGAACAGGGACAATCGTTTTACATTTTTAAACCCATTTAAATGCAATTTTTTCTCTTGTTTGTTTCTTTATATTCTCATTTTATTTTGCAAGAGGATCCATTTTAGATCTGAAGTGTTATAAGACATTTTGGGTCATTGGTTGTCATGGGCTGAACACCTCCCGTCATGTGTTATTGCTTATTTAAGGCCCACATCTTTGCAGGAGCAGTTGAGTCACATTGACATGGATACTTCCTAAGCTTTAGAAGGTCCATTTCAGTAGAGAGGTTAATCCAGTTCAAGAAGGGAAGTGCAAGTCATGTAAGTGCGGAATGATAGAATTCCCATTACTACAGGAGTGATCTGTAGGACCTTATCTGATTCATTCTCCATGATCACTAGACAACATTTCTCCTTGCATTTCTTGGTGATTTATGTTGGCATGAAACCTACTTCCAAACAGTTTTTCAGATTGTTCATGTGTCGTCTTTCTTGCAGGGAGAGGTGGGCCAGTCCAAACTGAGCTCAGCAGCAAACCTGGCTGCAGCGATTAAAGATTTTGAGAAGAAGTTTAAGGACAAGACAAAAATAACTGGAGCGAGAGGGAGAATTTTGTCCCACATCCAGGAAAATATACCGTCATTGAAGTGGAGCATGATGATGAAGGAGAGGCATCAATTAAGGTAGGTAAGCCAGTACACTTGTGCGTAGGGTTTGGATGCATAACAGAGTACTCTGGTTTAAAAAAATGGCGTGAGCTATGATTTGGTGGGATTGGTCTTCCAGCTTTCTGTTCACAGCTGCTGTGTGTGATGACATTGATACATGGAGCTGGTAAGATGGTTAGATGCTTGACCTTGGCATGGCAATGGGAGGGCACAATTTCTGTTTCCTGAGAGTTGGTGAGTTGCCATATCTGGCAGGCTAGGAGTTACAAGTCTCTTACTGCTGTTTAGTGGTTCACATCATGTTTAAACAAATGAAAAGAAAGGTTGTGTTATGTGCTGCTTTCCAAAACAGAATACAATCTGCAGAGCCAGCCTGGTATGGTTAAATATTTGTAAAGTCAGCCTAGCCAGCATAGTTATCAGCAGGCATACTCAGTGCAGTTTCCAGTACAGTGAAATCTGCAAATTCAGGGCAACATGAGCCCCAGACCAGGCGACAAACACAGAACTAGAATAAAAGAATTGTTTCTTTTAACATTCTTGTGCCTTGGATCGGCCCAGTGGCATGGAGGGCTGAGGCGCTAGACACCTACCTCACGCCACGCTGGTGGCCGTGTTTGGGAATGAGAAGGTGCCGCTGGGGACTGCTTTCTTCTCCGGAGAGGAATGGTCACCAGCAGTCGGTTGCTTGACTGGCCTCTAGTGGTGGCTGAGGGCAGCACACCGACACTCCAGAAACAGGGAGGAGAAGAGGCCGACACTTGGAAGGAGCACATTTGCACACGTGCTTGCTCCTCCATGGGCATCATTGTATGCGCCATTTCCTGAGCGAGAAAACTGGAGGAGGAAAATGTGTCCTCGGCACGGCTGGATGAAAGCTGATCCCTACAGGCGCCACCTCGGGAACAAAGCAGTACCCTGGCACCGGATCCATAGCAGCGGGTTGAAGGATCCCGCCCCGCCACGGGGCAAGCCTTGGAGGAAGCCAGAGGTAAGCTAGCAGGAGACGGGGCTGGAGACTAGGCTAGAAGGAACACTGCCCAGGACTAGGTGGCAAAAGAAAATTAACTGTAACAAAAAAGAAAAAAATTTTGTGCCTCTTTGATTATGCAGCAGCTGGCAAGTACTCAAATGAACTCGTGAGGATCACAGTGAGCGGACGTGGGTGGGGTCTGCATACCATGAGTCAGACCCCATGTGGTTTGTTCCTTTCTTTATCTTGACTCATTAGAGCCAGGTAAATTGGGAGAACCTGAGAGTTACTGAGCAATGTTCCACGGTGTGTGTATGGGGTGGGGAGGGAACGGTGTATTTGCCAAATGCTGAGCATGCATACTAGAATTGGAGGAGTTGGGGCCCCGTGCATTTTTTTTCTTATAGCCAGGTAAATCGGAAGAGTAGGTGGAGTAAGTGAGCACAGGAGCTCCAGTCTGTACTTGCTGCCCTATGTCCACTGATGACTGGCTTTCAGGCTTTAGCCTGAATATCTTTGATTGTTTGTTTGGAGAATATAGGTGGTCACCTGTATGACTACTGGTTAATTTGTGACCAGAGGTTCAGCCAACGGGAGGTTTAAAGTGAAAGTTGGCAACCACTACTGACGAGCACTTTTTGTGAACAGAGTACCAGTCCTGGGCTCTTTACCTTCTTCCTGTTCTCAGAAGGCTGACTCAAGCGTGATGGCAGCAGCAGCATCACAATTCCAAATCCAGCAGCAGCAGCAAGGTCCACAGGGTGCAGTCACAGACCTCCTCAGACTGGCAACAGCGGTCCAGACCCAGGGTGGCTTTTTTTTTTTAAATCAAACCCTGAATCAGACAGTTTGAGAGAGATCTAACCAGCAAACTTAAAGGTAGGTCTGGTCACTTGTCGCCTTGTCTCCTCAGTCAGAACGCACCGCACAGGCTAGTTAACAGGACAGGAGGGTGCCATCCACATCAAGTGCTGATGGTGTAGGAGGACCATGGAGCATGGTGGAGGGAGGGCACTCTAACTTAGGGTCAGGGCTGGAGCCAGGCTTTGTAGAGACTTGTTGATCAGGAGGTAAGACCGAGGGATTCGACTGGCCAGGCCAAGATTGTATATACATATTCAATGCAAACAGCTTTGTTAATGCACTAGTTAGGAGTGAAGTGACAAAAGTAGAGAATGTGGCGTTAGGGTTTTCAACCTAACACTCCACCCCCACCCTGCAGACTGCAACAGGCATAGGATGTGCCTTCAGGTTGTCAGCCCTAACGCTCACCCCATTCCACGAGTAAATAATCTGAGATGGGTACAGTGTATGAGAATGGAGTGAGTGTTAGGTTGATAACCCTAGCGTACAATTCCCTACACCTGTTGCTGCCTGCATGGTGGGGGGTTAAAATCCTAACACCACATTCCTACATCGGCTTCAAGGGTATCTCTTGCAGCAAACCATTATTTGTAGGACTATTGCCGCTAGGCACTAGGACCACATGGAAAACTTTCTACCCAGCATTACCATATATCTTGATCTGTGAACACCCTCGATCATAAACCTCCCTCAATCTATAGCCGCACCTTTTAGAACAGAGTTTTAATACAAGCCGCCCTCAAAAAGAAATGTATCAGACTCAAACGTACCAGTAACCTTCAAAAACACAATGCCGTGATTTACAGAAAACCTGAGAGTGCAGAAATACCATGCAGCACAAAGGCACCCCCAACCTAGCAGAATGTTATTCATGAGTGACTCACCCCAAATACCCTCCTCCAAACCCTGAGAGAGTGGAAACACTGAGCAGCAAGGATTCCCATTAAGCTCCCTTGTGGTGAGTGCTTTTGAGGATTACCAAACATGACATTCCATTACAGCAAGCAACAAGTATTTTCCATGTGATTCACTGTTTGCGGCATCTCAGTGTAATGATGTATGGTGCCTTAGTAATATACTTAATAAAGGCTCTACCATGCCTGTTCGACATTGTTTATAATAAACCAGCATCCTGGCGACAAGAATCATGTCGACCGCAGAGTTGCAGTCGTCATGATTCCTTTAAGTTTCCAGTCCACAGTTTTTCTTCCGACTTAAGGATTCCTAACTCCAGTCGAGTTACTGGGCGGGTTGCAGCACTGGAGACAGGTGTTCTTCTGTCTCGGTCATACCAACACAGCGACCTGTCGGCAAAGTGTAGATTTTACAACAGGATTGTAGTTTGCTCTTGTTGGTGTCACCGTAAGGGGGCATACCCTTAACAGCACCCTCTTGCACCTAGCAACACTGACAACACTGAATCTTCAAGTGTCAGTACACTATACCAGCACACTAGACAACAGAACAGCAATTAAAGGAAAACTTTATTTTGAAACAACAACAAACTTAAAAGGTTGCCACAGCATGTTGGGGAATTCACTCATTTGATCACCATTGGTCAGATCCCGTCTGAGCAGCTTTTGGTTTGGCATTCTCATTACCTTGGCTCTGCTGTGCATTGGCTCCTTTGGCTATCTTCTGGATAAACTGTCCTTTTATCTCCTGTAGTAGCCCTCCCTCCTCCATGCAGCTTATGACATCAGGGTCACTACTGGTGATCGGATAGACCTGCAAAATAAAATTTTCTAAGTAGAAGATTTTGTTATCAACCTGATTATTTAAAGGTAGAAAAGGTTACTTCAAATGATTTTATTATAACATCTTTGTTACAGCATGCCAGACTGTCTTCACCCATTCTAGGAGTCTGTCCTTCCCAGGAGCTCGTGGTTGCCATCTTTGTTAAATCCTCTCTCAGTGTCCATTTATCAATCGTAGCACTCTCTATATGCTGCTTTAAATGGAGCATTCCATCTCACGCCTGCTGGCTGAAGTAGTTTCATGCAACCACCAGGAGTATGGCTATGAAGGTGTTTTTGTTTTGCATCTGATTTAATAGCGGGCTGATATGGCAATGGAAGGCTTCCCACACAGCATTCATTTGCTGAAAGCCATACTGCCCCATACCTTGTTTAGCCATTAAAGTGTTAGCTCTTCTGACATCCACCCATTAGAGGACATGGCAGCAATAACACCAGTAATGCCCAGTGTCTCTTTGGGCACCCTCTTCCCTTTGACACCAGAAATGGTGGTAGTTTTCTACCATCTGCCATAGCAGCCAGGCAGACAGTAACTTCGCTGCTTTTCTTGCCCTGCTAGATCAGAGGTACTGACTTGGAAGGAATGTGGTCCACAGTTCTGTTTCCTGGCATGTGGGCCCAGATCGCAGTCTCATCCATGTTGCTAGTCATGGATGTGGTGAGACTGTACATTGAAATGTGTTTTTCACAAAAGCAGGCAAAGTTTAGTATTTTGGGAACAAATCCTTAGAACTTTCTGCCTGACAAGGGCTTTATGTGTATCGTGAACCCCCAGCGCCAAATAAATTTGTCCATCCATCCCTGGCTAGCGGAAAAGAAAGGTCTTGTATTATAGCTATTGCCCTTTAAGGCAGTTGCCTTCTGAGTTATTTACCTGGTAGTGCTGCTCCATCTGTTCAATGATCCAGGCTGCAAAATGGAATCACTTTGGGGTTATGTGATGACGGCAAAAGCCTAAAGGGTCGGTGTTACCATGAAGCCAGAGTGCTGAAAATCAGTTTGGTATTCTGACTCCCTGGCGCACAGCACAAGGCGCGGGGATATACATTTGTGCCCCCTGCATCCCCCTACTTAAGGATTCTCTCCAACTCCAGAAGTTGCAAATCTGGCAAAAATCATTTCAGGTCAGGCGCAACAAAAGGCACTTTGCGCCTGGACCCAAACCTGGCACCACACACACTCTAGCCCTGAACCCACTCCACCACACCACAAAAGCGGCTCAGCAGCTCACCATTGCACCATCCTCACAATCCTTCCTCCCATCCCACCCATGCACAGTACTCGCTCCCACCCCACGCCACGATATATGTAGCACATCCTGTTGCTATAGTCACATACGCCCCCATCCAGTCGCCTCCTCCTCCTTTGCAGTGGTCAGCACCACGATTTAGCCACCATTTTGGTAGACACCCAATCGCGGTCTCTAAACTCACAGGCTACCCTTTCAGGGTATTTCAGCCGCGACAACTAGCATCCAACCGCTGGCATTTGTGGTTGGAATCCATGCCCCAGCAAGAGTCACATTCCCCTGTAGTAAAGGAAGTTTTTTTCACCATTCACGTAGCTCTTTTCATCAATATGCAGCGAAGCAGCAACAGTGTGATTATTCCTCCTCTGCTTGGTAAGCAGACACAATTTTAAATTTAAGATCATATGACTTTCTTTTAGACATTTTACTGCACCGTGTCCTACTACAACTTCAGCTGGAAACAAAACTAGACAAGGGCTGATCGGGTTTTATACTACAGTAAATGACAGCTGTCACACATTACCCAAACTTGACAATCTGTTAAAAACACCTCTAAGATTATCTGCTCTCGATAATATGCCACACAGCAAGTCATAATTTTGCATTCAAACAACATGAAGTCTTGCTGTATTCTGACTATATGCAGTTAGCCCAAGCACTTGAACTGCTCTGAGAGGAAAGGGTTAACTATGCCAGAGCATAGAATGTTGAGCTTGAGCTCGGTTTTCAAACCTCTGTCTCTGGTACATCTCAGTGTAACCATCAGATTCTTTACTCCGCCTAACTGTGAAGATGCTATGGAGAATTCTCCTTCACTGCTTCAGTTCGGTTAAAGTAAAATCAGTCGGTTTCATCCGTTTTTCATTTATTTTTGGTATCAGATCTCTGTCTGTGGTACAGGTAGTGTTATAGATAGATAGTGAGCGTTTCTGTTAAGAAATTGTTTTCCTTTGGTTTCTTTCTGGTCAGTCCGGCTGAGAACCAGAACATTCTTGTTTCTGTTTTATTGTGATATTTGGTGTGGTGTTCGGTACCTATCTCATTCCTAAAAAAATACAATTTTTTTTTCCATTTTTAACAGACCCATGACATGTTTGGAACTGATGGACTGTTGTTACATTAGCTTGAAGGCTAAAAGGGTAACTTTAAAGATTTTAGGCATGTTTGAGAAATCCAAAAAGAAAACCGGTCCACTGGGTTTCAGCACTGTACCAGTGTGGGAGCGTGTTTGCCAAGGCTGATCCCACCTCGCCTGTGTATACTGTCTGGGGTTTGACCACCTCAAAGAAGACTTCCAAATCTGTAAAAGCTTCCCAAGCCACATTGGAAAAACATTTAAGTAGGCTAAAGTAAGAGCGGGCCAGAAGTCCTCTGATCCGGATGGCTAGCCCAGTTCGGTTCCGACCGAACCTGAGGAGGTGCTCACTGACTCAGGCAATACCTCCTCGGGCAAAGGAGAGCTGATTCTGCAGAATCCATTCTAGTAAAAGAAAGTGAAAGTCAGCGGTTGGATCCGGTTCTCATGTTCTAACCGCTGAGGAAGATTGCTAAAAGCGTCACTGTCGTCCAATAACTTTGCCCGGTTCTGACTGAACTGGCTCCAACACATAGATGGTCAGTTCGGTTGAGTCTGCTCCTCGGATTACAATCCGGAGGCATTTTATGAGGGTGAGTGGGAAGGAGAAGAGGAATATCCTGATGATGATGATGATGATGACTATGAAGGCCTAGATGAGTGAGTAAAAGCCTGACATCTCCCAGATAGGCCTTCTAATGTTTCTCCTCCCAGACTTTCTGAATCCCTGTCCCACTTTTGTTTTACAAGAAGGTGACTGAGTCTCTCCAGCTTCCTATGGAAGAAGCTGAGCAGGATCAGGAGGAGCCTAACTACAGGGAAATGGTGGATATCCCAGAGTCCAAAAGAATGTCTATCCCTCTGCACAAATCCCTGTGGAAACAGACACAAAAACTTTTACAATTTGCTTCATCTATACCTCCTGTAGACAAGAAAATGGACAGGAGGTATACTTTGTCAAGCCCTGGTGCGGAATTCTTAACCACTCATTACAGCCATGTTGATGAGTGCAAGCTGCAACCTGTAACAAGGCTAATATTCCTTGCATCTCATCCCCAGATAAGGATTCCAGAAAAGTGGATGCTATGGCCAAACAATACTTGGCATGCTCTTTAGGACTCAGGCAGGCTGCCTATTTGGCATAAACAGCCAGTACCAGAAATCTAGGTGGGATACTAGTTCTGGAACTGGCTAAGAATGCCCCCTCCCCAGCCAGCCAAGGAACTGGAGCACGGGCTGCAAATTGTATTGGAGGCATCCAAGGTCTAATTTATGCTGCTGTGGACTCAAATGGTGTGCATTCCAGAGTTATGGCTACATCTGCCTCCATGCGGAGATTTGCTTGCTCAGATGTACCATTTGTCTCAGGATATCCAGACCAAAGCCATGCATTTTCCTGTTAGGGTAATTCTCTGTATGGAGAACAAACAGAGGCTTACATGAGAAAGATGGAGAGTGGGGAGATCACGAGATGCAACCTGCTGCTTAGCTGCTTGAGTTGTGAGCTCCTGCTACCCCCGATTTGATGCTTCAATCTATAATTTTGCTGCATTAAAAAATCTTAAATATCACTTAGCTCTTTTGAAGGGCTCCTGGAATCACCTGCCAGTTTTTCCGACTCAGGTGCTATTATGGAAGCTGATATGAAGGCAGCTCTCCCTGCACGCCGCTATCTACACCTGAGAAGACCAGCAAGAAAGCGAAAGCCCAGACAGGGTAGGCTGCACAACAGGCTATTAAAGAACAAACACCTCTGACCCTGGAGAGATTTTTGGAGGAATTTCGTCCATTCCGAGATGACCCTGCACTCCCTGACCGATGTCAAACTGCTTTCGGGGCGTTAGAAGATCTCACGAAAACCAGGGATTGCAAGGCCGCATCAGTTCTGTAGAAAGGAGAGGAGGCGATCGACCCTGCAATGGCAGCAACACGTCAGCGCATTGCCAAACTGGAGTCTAAAGTTGAGGACCTCGAGGAGGAGTCACCTTAACAACGTTGTAATTATTGGATTAGCTGAATGAGGAAGAGGAGCTCATCCAATTCTATTTGCACAAAATTGTTAGGGGAAGCTGGCAGGGCCCTCACCATTTGGGCCCAGCTATATGATAGAACGCACTCACCGAGCACCGCGGCCCACCCTCCACCAGGCACCCTCCGAACTTTCATCTTTAAATTCTTGAATTACCAAGAGAAGCAACACCTGATGGCGAAGTAAAGGGATTCAAGAAGTGCAATGGGAAGGCAGTCGATCCTGGTGGCACAGGACCTTCCCTTTTCGGTTCGCCAGCTGGCGGCTCCCTTCGCGGTGTTGTAACTAAGCTGATTGCCGCAAGTCAAGTTTTCGAATGGGGTATCCAGCTAAATTTCAAGTCCTGATGGCTGGGAATTGGAACATCTTTGAAGACCCTAAATCAGCGGAGGACTCACTGAAGGCGCGTGCAGATCTATTCATAACCGCTGAATGATTTCCTCACACATAGAAACAACAACTTGACGGCAGATAAGGACGCTTGGCCCACCCAGTCTGCCCATTTCCTAACTAGAGGATAAGCTGCAGATCCTAGTTAACCAACAGCTCTACTTCTTCCTACCCCACCCAAATTACCTTATGTCTGTCCCATGCATTCTTGAATTCTCCCGTTTTAGACCCACAACCTCCTCAGGAAGGCTGTTCCATGCATCCACCACCCTCTCGGAAAAAATACTTCCTCACATTGCCCCAGGCCATCCCCCTCTATCTTCAAATTGTGTCCCCTTGTTCTGTCATATCTTTTTCTGAAAGATGCTACCCTCTTGGACTTTGTTGATTCCACTGAGGTACTTCAGCGTTTCTATCATGTCCCCACTATCCCTCCTTTCCTCAAGGGTATACATATTAAGCTCCTTAGTCTCTCCTCGTGATGGCTTCTCTTGCAGACCCTGCACCATTTTAGTTGCCCTTCTCTGAACTGCCTCCATCCTGTCTATGTCCTTATGGAGATGGGGTCTCCAGTTCTGGACGAGTACTCAGATGGGGTCTCACCAACTGTCTGTACAGGGATAACAACTTCCTGTTTTCTGCTGGTGATACCTCTCCCTATACATCCCAGTATCCCCCAGCCCTCCCTACCGCCTTCTCACATTGCTTTCCAACCTTAAGGTCATCTGATATGATTACCCCTAGGTCTCTTTCCATTTTGTTGTTGTTACTACCCCACCCCCACTATGTAATCTTCCCTGGGTTTTTGTTTCCCAGGTGCATTACTTGCACTTCTTTGCATTGAATCCAAGCTGCCATACTTTGACCATTCCTCCAACCTTGCCAAGTCCCTTCTCATCCTTTCCACGCTCTTTGTGTATCTACCCCTGTTGCAGATCTTTGTGTCATCTGCAAAGAGGCATACTTTCCTTCCAGTCACTCTGCAATATCACTTATAAAGACATTAAAAGGACTGGACCCAGTACTGAACCCGCGGACTCCACTAGTAACCCTTCTTTCTTCAAAGTGGACTCCATTTACAGTTACCTTCTGTGTCCTGTTGTTCAGCCAATGTTTTACCCAGGCTACCACCTTGGGACCCACTCCCAGGCTGGTTAATCTGACTACTAATCTTTGTGTGGGACTGTGTCAAATGCCTTGCTAAAGTCTAGGTAGGCCATGTCCACAGCCCCTCCCTGGTCTACTACTTTGGTCACCCAGTCAAGTAATCAATTAGATTAGTCTGACATGACCTTCCGCTGTGAACCCATGCTGCCTGGGGTCCTGTGCCCACTGACCTCTAGGTACTCAACAATTCTCTCCTTCAGAAGTGATTCCATCACTTTCCCTACCACAGAGGTCAAACTGACAGGTCTGTAGTTTCCTGCCTCCGCCTTGGTCCCACTTTTGTGAAGGGAATCACATCCGCCTTCTTCCAGTCCTCAGGTACCACACCATCCTCCCATGATTTGTTAAAAGCGTAGTCAGTGGTGTCACTAGTTCTCTGCTTAATTCTTTTAGAATTCTGGGTGAATTCCATCTGGCCCCATTGCTTTGTCCACCTTCAGTTTTAGGAGTTCTTTCAGAACCCTTTCTTCTGTGAAAGGACTGGGATCAACCCCTCTCCAGAGTGCTTCTGTTAATTGGATTAGGCACCTCCCACTTCCTCTTTGGTGAATACTGAACAGAAGTATTCATTCAGTATCCCTGCTTTATCACTGTCACACTGCCCACCCACCATCCATTCTATTCAGCCTCACTATCCCTCCCTTTGTCTTTCTATGTCCCTGAAACATAGAATTTGACGGCAGATAAGGACCGCTTGGCCCACCCAGTCTGCCCATTTCTACCTACTGGATAAGCTGCAGATCTTAATTAACCAGCAGCCTACTTCTTCCTACCCCACCCCTAGAATGGCCTTATGACTGTCCCATGCATGCTTGAATTCCACCACTGTTTTTGACTCCACAACCTCCTCCGGAGGCCGCTCCATGCATCCACAACCCTCTCTGTGAAAAATACTTCCTTAAATTACCTCTGAGCCCCCCCATCTTCAAATTGTGCCCTCTTGTTCTTGCACTTCTTTTTTTGAAAGATGCTACCCTCTTGGACTTTGTTGATTCCCTTGAGGTACTTGAACATTTCTATCATGTCCCCCGCTTCCTCCTTTCCTGAGGCTATACATATTAAGCTCTTTCATCTCTCTTCATGTGTCTTCAGGTGCAGACCCTGCACCATTTTAGATGCCCTCCTCTGGACAGCTTCCATCCTGTCTATGTCTTTTGCGGAGATTGGGTCTCCAGAACTGCACACAGTACTCCAGATGGGGTCTCACCAGCTGTCTGTACAGAGGATAATAACTTCCTGTTTCCTACTGGTGATGCCTCCTCTATGCATCCCAGTATCCCCCCAGTCCTCCTTGCTGCCCTCTCACATTGCTTGCCCACCTTTAGGTCATCTGATATGACTACTCCCAGGTCCCTTTCCATTTTGTTGTTGTTAGTATCTCACCCCCATTGTGTACTCTTCCCTGGGTTTTTGTTTCCCAGGTGCATTACCTTGCACTTCTTAGCATTGAATCTAAGCTGCCATACATCTGACCATTCCTCTAACCTTGCCAAGTCCTTCTCATCCTTTCCACCCCACCCTGTGCATCAACTCTGTTGCAGATCTTTGTGTCATCTGCAAAGAGACATATTTTCCTTCCAGTCCCTCTGCAATGTAAACATAAAGACATTGAGAGAGGACTAGTCTATCTGAACCCTGCGGTACCCCACTAGTAACCCCTTTCTTCTGAGTGAACTCCATTTACTATTACTCTCTGTGTCCTATTCTCCAGCCAATTCTTTACCTAGGCTGTCATCTTGGGACCCACTCCCAGGCTGGCTAACTTGCATATTAATCTTTTGTGTGGGACTGTGTCAAATGCCTTGCTAAAGTCTAGGTAGACCATGTCCACAGCCCTCCTGATCTACTACTTTGGTCACCCAGTTAAGAAATCTATCAGATTCGTCTGGCATGACCTTCCGCTGTGAATCCATGCTGCCTAGGGTCCTGTGCCCTCTGGCCTCTAGATACTCGACAATTCTTTCCTTCAGAAGTGATTCCATCATTTTCCCTATCACTGAGGTTAAACTAACAGGTCTGTAGTTTCCTGCTTCTGCCTTGCTCCCACTTTTGTGAAGGGGAATCACATCTGCCCTCCTCCAGTCCTCGGGTACCACCCCATCCTCCCATGATTTGTTAAAAGGGTAGTCAGTGGTGTCACTAGTTCTACCCTTAGTTCTTTAGAATTCTGGGATGAATCCCATCGGCCCCATTGCTTTGTCCACCTTCAGTTTTAAGAGTTCTTTCAGAACCCTTTCTTCTGTAAATGGGCTGGTATCAACTTCTGTATCCAGAGTGTTTTTACTGTTTGTTTTAGGTACCTCCTCTTCATTTGTAAATACTGAGCAAAAATATTTGTTTAGTATCTCTGCCTTTTCACAGTCTCCCTCTGCCCACCCACCTCCCCTTTATTAAGCCTCACTATCCCTCCTTGGTCTTCCTTCGCTCCTGATGTACCTATAAAAGGTTTTATCCCCTTCTTAACTGAGTTGGCTATCTTTTCCTCGGTTTGGGCCTTTGCTGTTCTGACTGCCTTCCCAGCCTCCTTTTGCTTTAACTGATACAGTTCTCTGTCCTGCTCCTTCTCACGATTCCTTGTACTTCGGAATGCTTTATTTTCTCTTGAACCTTCACTGCCACTTCCTTTGAGAACCATAGTGGTTTCTTACATTGTTTTGTTTTGTTTATTTGCTTACACAAAGGCTCGTTACCTCTGTGATGGCAGTTTTATTATTCCCCATTGTTCCTCCACCTCTCCTTCCTGCCCATTTGCTAGTGCATTCCTTAGGCACTCACCCATTTTGGCAAGTCAGCCCTCCTAAAGTCCAGTACTTTTGCCTTTGTATGGCTCGACTCTATTGCTGTGTTTATTGTGAACCATACTGTTTGATGGTCGCTAGTTCCCAGATGGCTACCCACTTCTACATCTGTGATCCTCTCTCCATCTCCATTTGAAAGAACCAGGTATAAGATTGCTCCCTCTCGAGTGGGCTCCAATACTAGTTGTCTAAGGCATGCCCTCTGTAGGGCATCTAGAATAACCCCACTCTTTGAAGTGGCTGCTGCAACTGCACTCCAGTTAACATCTGGCATATTCAGATCACCCATCAGCAATATCTCCCTTTTTCTGCCATTCTAAGTATACTTTCTATCATTTCCTTGTCCATTTCCTCCCTGAGAAGGGGTCTCTAACCTCTGTGTGGATTGTGGTGCCATTGCCTGTCTCCAAATTTACCCACAGTGCTTCTTCTCTTCCCTGTTTACCCTTTTGTTCTGTTGCTTTGATTCCTTCCCTTATGTAAAGAGCTACTCCTCCTCCTCCTCTTTTATGCTCCCTCTCCTCCTGTAGATAGTGTATCCTGGTATGTTTACGTCCCAGTCATGGTTTTGTGTGTACCATGTTTCTGTGACTGCCACGATATCCAGATGTTCCTCCTCCATCAAGGCCACTAATTCAGGAAGCTCTTACCAGACTGCGGGCATTGGTACTCATTGCTCTCCATTTTTGATGGCTTTACCTTCTGTTGCAGCATCCCCACTGACCTTTCTACCTCGGTCTTTTCTCATTTAGTACCCCTGCTTTGTAGGAGAGGCTGGGATTTTCCTGCTGCTTATCAGTGCCTCCTCCTTTGACTAGTTTAAAAGCTTGCCAATGAAGCATTTAAACCGACTGCTCAAAAGACTTGTTCCTTCCTGGACAGATGCAGACCATCCTGCCAGTATAGGCTGGTGTCCCTCCAAGTGGAACCCCAGTCCCCAATGAAGCCAAACCCTGTGCTCCCACCATTTTTTCAACCATTCATTAAACTGCATGGTGCTAATTACCCTCGCCTCCCCAATGCCATTGACAGGCAGCACCTCTGAGAAGGATACTGTGTGCTACTTGTCTTAGGCCCCTCCCCAACTCTACAATGTCCTCCTGCACTGCTCTGATCTCATGATGAGCCAAGTCATTTGTCCCTAGGTGGACAATGACGCCCAGCTCAGACTCCTTGCAGCTGTTCTCGTGATCCTGAGGATGCATCGTAGGATTCAAATGGTAGACGGAAGGTTAATTGTGGACTTTGATTACACGTCTCAAGCCTGCACTAAGGCACAGACATTTAAGAAGAAGACCGGCTTTTTGTTTCTCTTATTTTATTCTATGCTGAACTGAATCACAAGGCCAATAACCAGATGGGGCCTGACGTAGTTGATTTATATCTAATGGGTTCTAAAAGCCCTTGCTGCTCCTAAGTTGTACCTTCCTTTTGTAGTTAAATTGCCGCTTAAGACGGTGGTTAAAGCTTTACAGTTAAAGTGTTAACGGGTTATAATACTTATTTAGGATCCCACTGTTGTTAATATCCATTCAAATGGCTTGTTGTTAAGTGAGTGGAAAGTGTAGGGGATAGGAGGGTCTGTTGCTGTCCGTTCAACCTTGGCCTGCAACATTGAGGGAATCCTCAGCGTATAAATATAGCCCCACAGTCGGTTAGCCTTTGGACCTGCCGTATCCTTTGGAACTGCCAGTCTGTTTCAGCCTTCTGATGCAGCAACGCCTCTGGAGTTTTAACCTGAGATGCTGCCAGTAACACTTAGGAGGTATTAGGAGGTAGGGGCACTTAGGAACTCTACACAGTGTTTCGATGTCAGAGTATATAAACCAGTGCTCCTCTGTATAGTTTGTTGAGGGTGTTGAAGCAGTGTCTGGAAATAGGACAAAACTGAACTGTATATGGATTACGGTTGGGGGCAGGGAATGAGGGCAGCGGGTAGTTTAGTGCATCATGTACCGTAAGGCCAGGTGGAAAAGATGGTGCAGGGCCCCTGCACGCTTGGGTAACTGTTTTGTTTTTGATCTAGATGGAGGGGAACAGCTGCACAACCAAAGGGTTTTGTTATCTGGGATGTGGGGGAAGAGGGTGGGATGACTTGGCACTTAAGGTATAGTATCAGTGGAGAGGCATGCTGTTTTCACCTGGGTGTCAGCTAATACTAGGCCATATTCCTGTACATACCATGGCAGCATGTAAAATATTTCTTTCCTGGAATGTCACAGGAGTCCGGAATTTAAACATATTTCCCATCTTAAAGGGGTCATCACTATGTTGCAGGAAACCCACCTCTAAGAGAAAGAGGGGGATTTACTGTGAAGACAGTTTATAGGGCAAGTATTCACATCTGGTGACAGTACTTAGAGTAGGGGAGTGGCCATCCTGGTGTGTAAAGGTACCTCTATCATACTTGAGCAGGTGATACGTGACGCCTCAGGAAAGTATGTGCTAGTCAAAGGACAGCTTGACAGAATAGACGTGATGTTGGGCAGTTTCTGAGCCAATATGACTTCATGATTTTTACCAGTCTCACTGAATATTTTGACCCCCTATGGATCTCCCCCTTATACTGGAGGGGACTGGAACCTCCCTCTCCCCAGATCTGGACAAGTCAGGGAAGCAACGAGGGCTTGTCCCCAGTGCAGCAAGCCATCCGGGACTTAGTTGACCACTTAGGCTTTGTGACCCTGGTGGGTCCTTCACCTGGCTCTGAATGATTTTATCTTTAGATCCAAGGTCCATGGTTCCCATTCCAGGATAGATTATTTTATACTAAGTCACATGTTATTGCTGGGGGTAGAGTGCAACATCAACCCAGGAGTTATTTCAGATCATGCAGTGGTATCTTGTTCGATGACCCTGGTATCCAGTTCTCCCAAAGAATCCATTTGGAAACTAAATAACCAGTTACTTAACTTACACGCAGATAGTTGAACTTATCGCAAAAGAAACAGAGCAATATACAGACTTTCATCTAAACTCCACCAATAGAACAGACTTGGAGTGGGGAACACTAAAAATGTCCTGAGAGGGTGCTTTATTAAGATGGCTTTATGGAGGAAAAAGCAAGAGATAATAAAGCCCTTCTCCTTCTAGAGGACATTCATAAATTAGAGGCTTCATTGTCCCTGAGTCTACTGAGGCGCATCAGAATAAACTACTGGGTTTCTGAGATCAATACACCGACTTCTCAGAGAGAGGCAGAATATGCGATTTTAAAAACGGTACCAAATATATTGATCAAGGGAAAAGGCAGGCTAATTACCGGCCCTCCACCTGAAAAAAAAAAGTAGCTGCTAGATATATAAAGTGCATCCGATCCCTGTCGACGACTCCTTCATACTACCCTCCCCTGGAAGATCAAAAGGAATTTGTGGAATATTACCAATCTTTATATAGCCCTATGCCATATCCTCCAGACCAAGAACAAGTCTTTAAATATTTGGCTGAAACTACCCTCCCGACTCTGGATACTCTCCAGCAAGAGAGCCTCACAAGGCCTATCACGCTGAGTGAGGTTCAAGCGGCCATAGCGTCCTTGAATCCGACAAGGCCAGGGACTGAGTGGCTTTTCCTCAACTTTTTATAAAGTGTTCAAGGAACAGCTATCTCTGTGACTGGAGAGGCTATTTAATTGGATTTTACAGCTCAACCCTGTAGAAAAAATATATTTGAAGCACTATAATTGTATTACCTAAACCTGATAAAGACCAGGAGAGAATAACCAGTTATAGGCCCATTTCACTCTTAAATTGCAATATAAAAATCTTAGCAAAAAAGCCTGGCTGAAAGACTGAGTACAGTTTACCCTCTCTTATTTACCCTGATCAGGTTGGGTTCATGAGGAGACAGTCTCTCGGACCACCTAAACTCTTGCACTTCTTCTCCAGCGTCCAGAGATTCTAGCATTCCAGCGAGTCTGCTTTCTGGATGCAGAGAAGGCATTTGACAGAGTGGACTGGCGGTTCCTGTTCTGTGCAATGCAGAGAATGGGTATCCCCACTGCATTTATCAATTGGGTCTCCTCGTTGTACCAAAACCCTGTGGCATGTATATCCTGTAATGGAGTATTCAAACAACATGAAGTCTTGCTATATTATAGACATTAGCAGTTTGATCCAGCTCTAGAACTGTTCGAGTGAAATGGTTAAAACCATTCCAAAATAGAATTTTGGCACGAGAGCAGCTCTATCTGTGTCATTTCAAACTGGAACTGTCAGATTCTTTACTCACTCAGTGAACAGTCGCCCGGAGATTTCTCCTTCTGCTCGGTTCATTTCGGTTTAAAAGTGTTTTTCAGTTGTATTTAACTGAGAATAGTTTTATTTTAACCTCAAACCGTTCAGTTCAAGCTCTAGCTGTGGTAACCGTAAGTAAATGAAGGTTTTGTCTGTGTGGAACTTGTAAGTTATCGGTTCGGTTTTGAACCGATCAGTGGGTTTAAAACTCATTTAAAACTAAAAGTTACTATTTTAGAGTGCGGTTCCGGTTCTTACTCGGTTCTCAAAAACCGGATTTATTACGGTTTTTCCAATACCAGTGACACGGTTAGGAACCGATAAGGGTGTCTTACCTGGCACTGCCGTTAAAAGGGCAAGTTTTGGTTAGGCTGGCATTATGTCTGAGAAACCCAAAGAAAAACTGGCCCACTGGTTTCAACACTGTGATGTTTGTGGGGAAGTCTTGCCAAGGCTCCACACCACATGTGTTTATTGTCTGGGGTTTGACCACCTCAGTCAGACTGCCAGGTATGTAAGAATTTCCTGCAGCCACCCTGGAAAAAGATTGGGCAGGCTCAGGGAACGAGAGCCTAAAGTCCGCTGACCTGATGGCCAGCCCGGTTCGGTGCCAACTGACCAGAGGAGTGCCTCTGACCAGGGCCAGACTTCCTCGGTAAAGAAAAGCTGGTTCTGAGGAACCAATTCTAGTAAAGAAAACAAGAAAATCAGCAGGTCTGGAGTCCAAAATTCCTTCTCCAACTGCTGCAGAGATAGCAAAAGCCATACAAATTGTCCAGTCACTGTCTCAGGGTCCGTCCAACCACCACTATCTGGTAAAGGTCGGTTCGTCCGGTCCCAGTGGTTCAGGATTATGATATTGAGGAATTTTATGAACCAGAGAGGAGGAGGGAGGATTATGAACAGTATGAATGTGGCTGGGAAGGTCTGGGTGTGCCCATTGAACCGGACATCTCCCAGACAGACCTTTAGAATCTCCCCTATGCTGTCTGAGTCCCCATCTCATTTATGTTTTATAAAAAGTTGCTGAAACCCTCCAGCTTCCTTTAGAAGAGGCTGTGGATGAGCAAGAGGAGCCTGATTTTGTAGAAATGATGGATATTCCAGAGTCTAGGAGATTGTCTATTCAGTTACATAAGTCTTTTAGAAACAAACAATTAAAATTTTAAAAGCTCCTAATTCTGTGCCTCCTGTAGATAAAAGATGGACAGAAGGTATACATTGTCAGGCCCTGATACAGAATTCCTTTCTCAGCAATGCAGTCATGCTGGGGTAGTTCAGGCTGCTGCCTGTGATAAAGCTAATATTCTTGGCTTCACATCCTCCTGACAAGGATTCCAGGAAGATTGTTGCCATGGCAAAAAAACAATATATGGCAGCCTCTCTGGGACTCAGGCAAGCAAATTATATGGCTTATGTAGCTAGGTATCAGAAATCTAGATGGGATACTGTTATGCAATTGGCCAAGCAGGCCCATGGCCAGCTGGCTAGTGAACTAGAACAGGTGGCTGCTGATGGCATTGAAGCCTCTAGGTTCAGTTTCATGCTGCTGTGGTGTAATGATGTTTCCTCTAGGGTCATGGCCACATCTGTAGCTTTTCATAGGGTTGGTCTGGCTCAGGTGTACTAGTTTGTCTGGGATACCCAGACTAAGGCTATGGATTTTCCTGTGGTGGGAAATTCTCTGTTTGGAGGCAGACAGAGAATTACATGAAAGATGGATAAATATAGGACTACTTACAAGGTGCCCAGGCTAAGGAGCGGCAAGCCACTCCTCAAGGCATGCCCCCAGGGGGGAGGGGTGGCCTTTTCACAGGCCTTTCTACCAGACTCAGGCCTCCTCTGCCTATGCTCAGAGGGGCTTCTTCAGAGGCAGGGGCAGGCGAGGGTGGGCAGACCTGCTCCACCCCAGCCTAAAGCTCCTGCAAACAGGCACCCTGATGGGGTGCCCAGGCTCGATCTCCTGTACCAGTGGGGGGCAGGCTGGCTTACTTCAGTCAGAATTGGGCTTCTTTAACCTCAGACAAGTGGGTTCTGGAAGTAGTAAGCCAGGGTCTGGTTCTCAGCTTCAAAAGTTTCCCAAGTTGAGAAACAGACTTTTCTACCTGCAAGTGCTTCAGAGACCCTCGCTGGGAAACAGAGGTCTCATCCCTGTTAGCTCTCAGAGCAGTAGAGGGTTCCTCCCCTGCATCAGGGCAGGGGTCTGTATTCAGATACTTCCTTACCCCAAAAGACAGGAGAATGGCGGCCCATTTTAGATCTCAGATATCTGAACAAGCATCTTTTGAAACCAAAGTTCAAAATGGTAACTCTGGCAATGATTTACCTTCCCTAAGGCCAGGGGACTGGCTAGCCTCCCTGGACCTCAAGGATGTCTATTTCCATGTCCTAATCAGAGGTCATCGAAAGTACCTCAGATTGAACCCCTCAGGTCATTACCAGTTCAGAGCAATGCCCTCCTGACTTACTCTGCTCCAAGGGTATTCACAAAGTGTATAGCAGTGGCAGTGGCCCATAAGGAGGCAGAGGATTGCTGTTTTCCCTATCTAGATGACTGGCTCATTGTAGGCCAGTCCCCAGAACAGGTAAAATCTCACCTGCAGGTCACCCAGCAGCTTCTCACCTCCCTGGGTTTCTGCTAAACCTGCCAAAGTCGGTTCTGGAACCAGTCCAGGTACTCACCTTTAAGGGGCAGAGTGGACACCAAAGCTAGCCAGAGCCTTTCTTCCCCAGAAAGGTAAAGGAATTTAGTGGCTCTGGCCTCTTCCTTCACTCTGCAGGTCTCTCGACCAGCAAGACACTTTCTGCAGCTCCTGGGGCACATGGCTGCATCCACAGCTGTTGTGCAGGGAGCCAGATTTCAGATGAGAGACATTCAGTTTCACTTGAGAACCTTTGGTCTCAGAGAAGAGACCCCTTTCCAAGTTGGTCCCAGTGACTCGAACCTTGATCCTAGCTCTCCAGTGGTGGCAGGATCAGAGCAATTTAAGGCGGGGTCCCTTCATTTCCCCTTCTCACGACTTGACTCTCACTACAGATGCTTCCCTTCTGGGTTGGGGAGCCCACATGGGCGACCTTTCCACTCAGGGAGTTTGGTCCCCCAGGAATCTCTGCTCCACATTAATTTGCTGGAACTCAGAGCTGTCTTTTTAGCTCTTCAGCTTTTTCTGCATCTGTCCACGACAAGGTGATACAAGTCAGAACAGACAACACCACAACAATGTGGTACATCAACAAGCAGGGGCACTCAGTCTTCGGCCTTGTGCACCGAGGCAATGAAGTTGTGGTCTCTGGCCTATTCCTGAACACTTCCTCACAGCAGTTCATCTTCCAGGGAAGGACAATGTCTAGCGGATGCCCTCAGCAGGATTTCCCAGGGCCATCACGAATGGTCCCTGGATCCTCAAGAGTGCTGGGGATAGTTTTTGCCAGGTGGGGCATCCCTCAGATAGATCTTTTGCAGCCCCAGACAATCACAAACTTCCTCTGTTCTGTTGCAGACCTCCAGTGCTAGGCTCAGTTCCCTGGTTGCCCTTCTTCTGGATTGGGAGGAAGTTCCTCTATGCTTCCCCCTTTCCTCTCTATTAAAGTACTAGTCAAAATCAGATCTCAGCCTTGCAGGGTGATTCTGATTGCCCCGGATGGGCCAGGCAGCCCTGGTACCCACTCCTTCTGTCTCTGACAGTCCATCTTCCCTGTGCCTCCCAAGGAATCACAATCTGTTGACTTGTGCCCAGGGAAGGTTTGGTATCCGGACCTCAAATCCCTCAACCTCAAGGCCTGGCTCTTGAGGAGTTAGAGTTGCTGATTTACACCTCTCTCAGGGTGTTCTTGAGATCTAAAGGCTTCAGAAAGCCTTCCACTAGGAGCTACTTATAGTTCTAAATGGAAAGGTTTTCCATTTGGTGTGCTAGGGAAAATATTTCCCAGAATCTGCTGAATTGCCCATTTTGTTAGATTACATGGTACATCTTAATTCCTTGGGTCTCAGACCAGCTACCCTGAGAGTTCATTTGGCAGCTGTGTCTGCTTTGTGTCAACAGAAAAGTCATCCCTCTTTCCTCTCATCCTGTGTTTTCCAAGTTTTTAAGGGATTCTCCATACTAATCCTCCCTTCGAGAACCAGCCCTGCTAGGACCTTAATGTTTGCATTGCCCAGTTAATGCAACCCCTTTTGAACCTCTGTCTTCTGCAGAGCTTAGAGTACTAACTTGGAAAACTGTTTTTCTAGTGGCTATCACTTCTGCCAGACACGTGAAGTGAATTGCAAGCCTTGTCAGTGGAGACTGACTTTATTTCTCTCACAGGGATAAGGTAGTCCTTAGGACTAATAGGAAGTTTTGCCTAAGGTGGTTTCAGATTTCCATCTTAATCAATCTATCTCCTTCCAGTATTTTTCACTGATCACTCCTCTTGGTGAGAGGAGGTTGCACAGCCTGGATGTTAGAGAGCTCTTAGTTATTATATAGGCGTACCAAAGGTCTGAGTTCGAATCCTCAACTTTTCCTTACCTATGGTGAAGTTGGGAAAGGCAAACCTGCCACTAAGAGATCAATAGCCAGGTGGATTGTCTCTTGTATCCAATTTTATCAGAAAGTGGGCAGAGCCCCTTCCCTGGTTTGAGGGCTCATTCTACCAGGGGTACAGCTGCGTCTCTAGCTGCTGCCAGAGATATCCTTTATTAGAGATTTGCCAGGCTGCTAGTTGGAAAGCAGTGCACACTTTTACCAAGCATTACTCCCGGATGTCCAGGCCAGGAGAGATGCTCGGTTTGGCACAACTGTTTTTCAGAGCCTATTCCTAAGTAGGTTCTGCCCCATCTCCATGGAGGTACTGTGTATTCTGCTAATGTCTATAATATAGGAAGACTTCATGTTGTTTGAAGAAAAATTACTCACCTTAGTAATGTTTTTCTTCTAATGGAATATTGCTATATTATAGACCTCCCCAACCTGCCCTCTCAGAACCTCTACTTGGTGGGTGCGGGCAACTTAGTGTGGGACTACTTATGTCCTGTTAGCATTTTGTCCCTTTGGGACTTTGGGGTGTGTGTGTATGCAGTGTGTGTGTGCTTTATTATACTTATGTTCCATTTTCATATTATTAGAATGGTGTTAGTATTTCTGGTCCCCTGACTTGAGTCTTGGGTGTTGGGACCATCAATGGTTGTTATTATTTAGGTAGCCATTTGGCTAGTGAGTTACAGCTTCCACACAGACCTTAGTGAGTTTGGCTCGTAAAGATCTGACAGTTCAAGTTTGAAATGACACATATAGAGCTGCTCTGCCAAAATTCTATTTTGGAATGGTTTAACCATTTCACTCCGGAGCAGTTCTAGAGCTGGATCAAACTGCTAATGTCTATAATATAGCAAGACTCCATTAGACGAAACAACATTACTAAGGTGAGTAATTTTTCTCTCGGATATTTTCCCTTTACTTGGCACGCAACAGGGTGTCCACTGTCACCACTATTATTTATATATATTGGAACCCTTACTGGCTAGATTAACGGATAATGCAAAGGTCCAGGGAATTCCAGTAGGTGAACACGTATTCAGACTCTCAACTTATGCCGATGATGTACTCCTGCACTTGTTACACCCAAGTCAATCTTTCCTGTGGCACTATCCACTATTCAGGATTTCAGACACTCTCAAATTACAAAATTAATCTCGGAAGACAATAGTGTTCCTCTTAATCATTGTTTCAATAAGACGGACGTTGGGCATCTTGGGTTCAATGAGTCGAAGACATTAAAATATCTTGGTCTGTATTTAGCCAGAAGTAAGCTCTAATGAGGCAACTGAACCTAGAACAGCGCTTGACTGTACTCAGCTTGACCTTTTGCAGATGGAAATATCTTCAATTTCACTCTGGGACCATATTAGCCTTGTAAAATAAGATATGTTGCCTAAGCTTTTTACCCCTTAGTATGCTCAACCTCCATCTTCCTACGTACTGGTTTAGGAAAGTTCAGCTAATTATTTTGGCATTTCTTTGGAGGAAGCTACCTAGTAGAGCATATAAAAATTAGTGGCCTTACGTGACTGTGGGGGACTAAAGGTTGCCACATTTTGCTCTTTACTTCTGGGCAAGCCATCGGTAAATACTTAAAATGGCTATTACCCCAGGCGAACTGAACTCCTTCCCTATATGCTCTCAGTACAAACCTTGTTTCCCTCAAGGTTTTCATATCCCTCCCAAGGCGCTACCAAACTCCCTTTCAAATACCCCAATAGCTATTTCCCTAAGCTCCCATATTCAGCTTTGTACAACTTGATATAACTCCAGAAAAGATTCTAGTCATCCAGTTATTGGAAACCCTAACATCAGGATAGGAGGCAAATGCTCGTACCTGGGTGGCTCCCGAGCTTCAAAAGTTCAGAGTGAGTGACTTACTATTGGAAGGGCTGTGCAAATCAGTTAACTCAATTATAACACAGCTGTACTTGGAACGAAGTACACATATAAGGCTCTTCAGCTACATCTGTTGGCCTCCGCCCCTTTCTCCTTCAGGAAGATGATGCAGGAGCATGGTTCCATTCTCTTATCCCAGTGATTAACCAGCCTCACTCCATCTCCTCGCTGTACTCAGCAGTACTTGGTAGGTCAGTTGATTCCCAGTACAGGATCCCAAATACTGGTCAGAGCAATTTTCCTCAACCGGGATGAATGGAAATCCATATGGCGCGACACACACACGTATATATATTATATATGTGTTACATATATTGTGTGTGTATATATATATATATATATATTTTCCCCAAGACAGACTGAGACTGACTCAGTATCAAATTCTTAACAGTATGTACAGGACTCAACGTTCGCTTCATGTAAATTGACGGTGCCCAATCTACCTTGTGTCATAGGTGTCAACAAGATGAAGGCACCCTCAGACATATATTTTGGGACTGCCCACACATAAAAACCTTATGGCACTTGTTAAAATCTAAAGTAGACCCCTTATTGGGACTCCAAGAGTTGTTCACTCCGAGATTTGTCTACTGGGGACTTCTTCCAGTTACCTGCCGAATTCACGGTATCACGTGGCTATGATTTCTATGTCCTTGAAGAAACTAGTTCTTAGACATTGGCTGAGTGACTGTCTGATTCCGTACACAGAGTGGTTGCAAGAATTGTTATTTAATCCCGGATGGAACAGCTCAAGGCAAGTCTCTGGGGTTCACTCCGCTATAAGAAAATCTGGGAAAATGTTTACGCTCTCTATTTGCTGCAATCCGGGTGCACCCTTTGCAAGATCTTTAGTAAACTTCTAGTTGCAGCATAGTTGCTGTGGATATTAGGACTACGCCCTCCTTAAATATTCCACTATGGGAGGTACACTTCAAGCATAATCTCTCTTATCTACTTTTCTTACCACTCTGGATGCCAAGCTGGGGGGATGGGGAGGGGATCTCAAGGAGGGGGGGGACTGGGAGGAGGGGAGGGGTGGGGACCAGGCATGTGAAATGTATTATTCTGAGGTAACTCTCGTATCATGTCTGCACATGTCTGGTTATATAGTTAAAACATTTTAATAAACTTTTAATTTAAAAAAAGAAAGATGGAAGAGTATAGAACCATCTACAGGAGTGCTGCAGCTAAGAGAAGCAGACCACTCCTCAAAAGCAGCAATCTAGGGCTGGCAGGGCATGCCTTTCTACCAAGCTCAGGCCTCCTCTTCTTTTCAGCAGAGGGGATCTTACTTGAGACACAGCTCTTGCAGCAGGTTACCATTAGGACTGAAGCCGGCGGGCGTCAGGACCCCGGAAAAATTCTAGCTAGCTATCTTCAGGGGTTCTCCAGCGTCGGTCCCGCCCCGGCGTCAGGCGTGGTACAAAGAGGCGGTCCGCCAAATTCCCAGTTCTTTCCCGCCGTCGACTTGCATGTCTCAACCCCTTGATTCGTTTTCTAGTCTTGTGACAGCGTGGTTAAGTGTTTTCTCACGGGAAATTCATTCTCGGTTTCAGTCTTCTCTGATATCCTCCCGACCTCCGGTCATTCCTTGAAGTGCACTTGTGGGAAGCAGATCCCATTCAGGATCCGTACTCAGCCTGTGTCCTGTGCCTAGGCCTGGACCACGACACCCGGTCCTGCTCCTTTTGCCAGGGCTTCAACAGCAGAACCGGATCCATCGTCAGAAGGCCCTCCAGGCCTTTCTCTTAGAAACGACTCAAGACCATGGCTTCCAAGGGATTCTTCGCAGAAGGCCCGTAAGCATGCTGAGAGGCATAAGGAGAAGGCTCCTTCCAGATCCCCATCTAGGGCCTCCGATTCGCACAGCTCCGGCTCCAGGTCCGACCGCTCTCCTTCCGGGCCAGCTCTCAGCCTCCCCGCTGCAGGTGAGCAAATCTTCTCTTCTCAGGCTAAGACTCCCAGGCCTTCCTCGTCCTCCAAGGCCCTGGCTAAGTCAGGGGACTGCCGCCATCACCACAAGTCGGGTTCCGCCATTCTGAACCCGGACGTCAGGTCTGCCTCCTGCCTCCTCCTCTTCACAGGAAGACCAAGGAGCTCACCTCACTTAGAGGCCACTGGACCCGGCGCGGTTCGTCCTCCGTCGGCCTCTCTAGGTCCCCAGAGCTGGCGACTGTCAGGAGACCGTCGCCGGCCAGGCCTACTCATCACGGACACGGTAGGACCGGCGTCGCTCCATTGAAAGAGGACCCGGCGCCTCCGACCAACATCGGTCAGAGACCATCACTGAGGAGAGTTAACTCAGCCCGAGAAGACCAGATGACGACCCGGTCCTGTTGAGACTCCCAGGGCACCATCGCCTCAACCCGAGCCCCTGTGGAGCTGCGCCCAGAGATCCGGCGGCCGTTCTCCAGCGCCCGGGCGTCGTCGGGCCTTTCTTTTCAGAGGTGAAGGAACTTTTCTTACTGGTGGGAGACCGTCAAAAGAACATGGTCCCACTCCACCTCCGCTTCCTCCTCCTCCTCCTACACCGGTTGCTCCTCCGGTTCCTGCGCCCCCTTCTCCGTCTGGGTCTGCAGGCGGTTACCTCCTCCCTGGGAGTCCAGGACCCCTCCAGGGAGACCAGATAAGAGGAGACCTCCGTCCAGATCCTCTTCTAGATCACCCAAGTCCCAAGAGATCGAGAGAAGGCGCCGCGATCGCCTTGATGGAGGACACGGGATCGGAATTTTCATCATCCAGATCCTCATCTCCACTCTCCATCCTTCTCCGGACCCACGTGAGCTGCTGAAGTCTCCTCCGGATGACCTTCGTTCTTGGATATTATGAGACACATCCAAGAGAACATGGGATGGGATGGGAAGAGTTAGAACCCAAGGCTACACCTTGCAAAGTATCCTCGGCAGAAGGACCCCAAGCCTGTGGTGGTACCACCCTTGGTGAACACTTTCGTGGGCGTCACCAAGGCAGCGTGGAGCGTCCACATTCACTCCTGGCGATGCGAAGAAAGCTGACTGCTTGCACAGGGCTCCAAGAGATGACCAGTACTTGTCTCAGCATTCTCAGGCCGATTCTCTGGTCATAACAGCCTCTTATGACCGGTCCCAGAGACCGCAACATCTGAGCACCCTGCCACCGGACCCAGAGTCCAAGCAGCTGGATTCCATGGGTAGGCGCACGTATGCTTCCGCTACTTGTGCCATCAGATCCCTGAATTATTTGACCCACATGGTGCAGTTCCAAAATGCCCTGTGGGAACAGGGTCTGGATGCAGCTGAGAAATTGCCGGAAGGTGAGAAGAAGGAGGAGATGTTGCAGCTCCTCCGTACGGGTTCGGATGTGGGAACCCAAGTGCTATGAGCCACGTACGACTCTGCGGACTCCTCGGCCCGAGCAGCAGCTTCAGGCGTATGCCTCGAGACACTCTTGGCTCCGTGTCTCGATTTACCGGACGTCCAGAAAAACATCATGGACGCCTTTCGAGGAGAAGTTTTGTTTGGTAAACCCTCTGAGAAGATAATTACCAAACTTCAAGAGGCCGGGAAGGCAGTGAGGTCGGTTCAGGCCATGTACCGACCCAAGCTTAGTTCCTTCGTAGGAACCCAAAGCCAATTTCAGAATGACGCAGAGACAACAGTCCGCCCATTCCACAACAGAGAGGGCTCCGAGTGCCATGAGCCCAGGAAAACAACCCGCAGGTCGTAGCCAGCATGCTTCTAAGCCGGTCCAGCCAGCGGGACCCTCAGCCGCCACAGCCTGACTCCTTCCTGGCCCCCGCCTGTCAGGATTAATGGGACGTCATGGTCGGGGGTTGCATTGCAATTTCCTGACAGGATGGCAGACTGTAACCACCGACAGGTGGGTTCTGATTGATGTGAAGAGGCCACTTTTAGAATTGTGGATAAGCCACCTCGATGCCTCGCTCTTCTCCCGTTACCGGGTCAGCACAAGTCATTGATCAGACAAGAAGTGCTTGTGCTCCTGCAAAGGGAGCGATAGAGTACGTCCCAGAGAACCAGAGAGGATACGGATACTATTCCCAGTTCTTCCTGGTTCCAAAGAAGACAGGGACCTCCGTCCGATTCTGGACCTTAGCGACCTCAATTGGTGATCGCCTACAAAAGATTCCGCATGGTAACCCTCCCAGGTCTTATTCTCATGCTGAAGCAGGACGCCTTTTAGCGTCTCTAGATATGCAGGACGCATACCTGCACATCCCCATAACTCCAGCACACAAGAGGTTCCTGCGCTTCGGTTTCTAGGCCATCACTTTCAGTTCGAGCTCTTCCATTGGGCTGTCATCGGCCCCGGGTCTTTATCAAATGCATGGCAGTCATGGCAGCATCTCTAAGGAGACAGGGCCATTATGTGTTCCGTACCTGGACGTTTGGCTTCTCATGGCGCCTCCAGAGAGGCATTATACAGGTGATCCAGAGCACCCAGGACCTGTTTCGTTCTCTGGGATCCTAATCAACCACGAGAAGTCCCTTCTGGTACCATTGCAGAAACTGCAGTTCATTGGAGCAGTACTGGACACCGTTCAGGGAAGAGCATTTCTTCCAGACAACAGAGCGGAACGCATCAGATCCCTCATCAGGGAGCTTTAGGTCGAACAAGACCGCTTCCAGCCAGGTTAGGTCCTTAACTGCTCAGACACTGGCTCGCCATTCCTACTGTCCCTTTTGCAAGGCTCCACATGCGGGTAACTCAGTGGATGCTCAAGGTGCAATGGGACCAAAGGCAAGACCACATGCAGCATCTGGTCAGAATCACGAGCACAGCGATTCGAGACTGGCAGTGGTGGCTAGACCCAGGGACGCTCTCTGTGGGCGTCCCGTTTTCGCGCCGTCCCGGAGGTAATCCTCACCACAGGCGCCTCAGGTCTAGGGTGGGAGCACACCTGGATGGGGTGAAGTCCCAGGGTATGTGGACCCCTTTGAGGCCCACCTCCATATCAACGTCCCTAGAGATGAGGCGGTCCTTTATGCCCTGGAGGCATTTCAGTCAGAGATCCCTTGAGCACTCTCCTGCTTCAGACAGACAACACGGCAGTGATGTATTACCTCAACAAACAAGGAGGTGCACACTCTTACCCCTTTGCAGGGAGGCCATGAGGGTGTGGGATTGGGTAATCCGACACAGCGTGAACCTGATCACAGTACATGTTCCTGGGGTGGACAACACAATTGCAGAGCGGCCTCAGTCGCTCCCAGGCCAGAGTCCACAGTGGGAACTTCTTCAGGAGGTAGCAGAGGATCTGTTTCTTGATGGGAACTCCAGAATTGGACTTGTTGCTTCTCCATCCAGCATAAAAACTGCCCAATTTTGCTCGCTAGATCCAGGGCCTGGTGTTTTCTGGCGGAGCCGTTGTCCCTCTCCTGGCGGGCAGATTCCTCTATGCTTTCCTCCTTCCCATTGATCCAGAGAGTTCTTCTCAAACTGCGGGGAGCATGCAACAATGATCCTGGTGGCCCTTTTGGCCCAGGCAGATCTGGTTCCCTTTGCTAATTCAGCTATCCTGGGAACCTCCGCTCCGTTGCCATTCAGCTCCCACCTCTTGTCTCAGAAGAAGGGTTCACTGGTCCACTCGGACTTCGCTTACTGAGCGTGCATGCATGGCTCCTAGAGACATAGCCATCCTGCGTCATGGGGTCTCGGGAGGTTGCGGATGTTCTCGCCGCAGCCAAGCGGACAACGCATGCGACGTGACGCCATGAAATGGCGCCCGTTTTTGTTTATGGTCACAAGCACACTGCCTTTCCCCTTTAGGTTGTCGGTGGAATGGTGTTAGAGTACCTGCTTTCCCTTTTTAGTTCGGGACTGCTCTCTCCTCTATTAAGGTACACCTCTGTGCCATTTCAGCCTTTCACCTCCCGGTGGGACAACACAGTGGCACAATTAGATGCCTGTCGGGAATTTTGAGAGGGTGTTACACCTTAGGCCACCCATTAAGGACCGGTGCCTCCATGGGACTTGCTCTTTGTCCTGGAACAACTCATGCTTCCCCCTTTGAACCTGCCATGGATTGTGAGCTGTGTTTTCTCTGGTGAAGCGTTTCTGGTTGCTGTTACATCAGCTAGAAGAGTTTCTGAGCTTCAGGCTCTCATGTGCAAGGAGCCTTATTTAATTTTCCACGGGACAGAGTTTCCCTGAGGCAATCCAAAATTCTTGCCTAAGGTGGTTTCCTCACTCACTCTCAATCAGGATATTGACCTCGACTGATTGACTTCCTATTACTCTAACAGAGGAGAAGCGTTGCTTCATACCCTGGATGTTCACCGCAGCTTAAGGTACTACCTGAGCAGAACTAAGCAGCTTACGCACTGAGCAGCTTTTCGCTCTCTTTACCGAAAGGATGTAGGGCCAACCAGTATCCAAACAGTCCCTGTCTCGCTGGCTTGTCCAGTGCATCTCATACTATTACGATATCAAGCGAAAGCCCCTCCCTGGAGCAGTTTGGGGTCATTCCACTAGAGGTGTGGCCACCTCCTTCCAGCCTCTTGAGCGTCTCCACCTCTGCCATTTGTCGGCGGCCACTTGGGGTTCTGTTCACACCTTTATCAGGCATTATAGTCTGGATATCACTTCACGCAGTAGAGCAGGCTTGGCCTGGTGGCGCTGCAGGGTCTCCTGTCCTAAGTTTGGGGCCTGGAACATTCTTTCTAATTTCCTCCTCCTAAGCGTGTTTACAAGCGTTATTGCTTAGGAATCAGTCTAATGGTGTAACCTGCTGCAAGAGCTGTGTCTCGAGTAAGATAGTACAGTTACGTAAGAACTTACCGTAACAGTGATCTTCGAGAACAGCTCTTGCAGCAATCTCCATCCACCTTACCCCTTGGAGGAGGCATGGCTTAAGCCTTTTCTAACAGAGATTATTCCCTTTTGTCTTCTGATGGTGGATCCTCGGTCTCCCATTTCGTTTTCAGCCTGCGGCCGGAAGTCTCCGGTGGGAGAACTGGGAAATTTGGGACCCGCCCCTTTTGTACCACACACCTGACATCGAGGCGGGACCGGATGTCAGGCGGTCCCGCTGAAGAGAAGAAGCTAGAATTTTTCTGTGGGTCCTGACACCTGCCAGCTTCAGTCCTAATGGTGTAACCTGCTGCAAGAGCTGTTCTCGAAGATCTACTGTTACGGTAGTTCTTACGTAACTGTACTTTCTTTAGGGAAGAGGTAGAAGGAAGATGAGCAGAACTGCATCCTCCTCTCAGTCCAAGCCCCTGGCAATAAACACCCTGATGTGTTGTGAGGTCACCTCCTCAGTCCCAGTGGGTAGCAGGCTGGCTTGCTTCTTTCAGGCCAGGAAAACCATCACTTCAGACAAATGGGTCCTGTAAGTGGTAAGTCAGGGACTTGCTTTCAGTTTCAGAAGGTTCCCAAAATGAAGTAAAGTCTTTCAGTCCTCCTACTCCCTTGGAAACAGACCTTAGAGGCAGAAGTCTCCTCTCTGCTGCTTCTGCAGACAGTGGAGAGGGTACCTCATCAACACAGGGAAAAGGACTTTCGGATTGCCGTCCATTTGCAAGCGCATCCTCGAACATTGAGCACAGCCTGAACTTTCTGTTGTTTTGTTCAATCATCCCTTTCTTCAGTCAGACCCCTTCGTGATTCTCACAACAGATGCTTCCCTACTGGGATGGGGAGCTCATCTGGATCATCTCTCTGTTTAGGGGACATGGTCTCACCAGGAGTCCCTTTTGCACATAAATCTTCTGTAACTCAGAGCTGTCTTTTAGCTCTTCAGGCATTCTCACAATCAATTCAAGGGAAAGTGGTGCAGATCAGGACAGACAACACCACAACCAGGTGGTGCATAAACAATCAAGGGGCACGCAGTCCACGGCCTTGTGCACAGAAGCCATGAAAATATGGTCATTGGCTTAATCTCTTCAAGCTTCCCTGATCGCAGTGCATCTCCCAGGAAGGACAGTGTGTTGGCAGATGCACTCAGCAGAATTTCCCAGGGTCACTATGAGCGGTCCCTGACTCCCCAAATTCATCAGGCCATTTTCTAGAGATGGGGTACCCCAGAAATACAGTAGATCCCTTTGCAGCCCCAGACAATCACCAACTTCCTCTGTTCTGTTGCAAGCCCCTCTTTTGGGGTCTGTTTTTCAGGATGCTGTCCTATTGGACTGGACAAACAGGTTTCTGTGTGCATTTCCTCCCTTTTCTCTGATTCTCAGAGTGCTAATAAAGATGCAAAGTGATTCTAGTGGCTCCAGGCTGGGCAGGCAACAGTGGTACCCACTCCTGTTGTCACTGTCAGTAACAATTCCTCTTTGTCTGCCAGGAAATACAATCTTCTGACACCCTCCAGGGGAGGATACTGTACCCCAACTTCTAGTCTCTCAGGCTCAAAGCCTGGCTCTTGAGCTAGAATATGCAGGCCTGCATCTCTCGCAGTCAGTTGTGGATATCCTTAAGGTTAGTAGAAAACCATCTACTAAGAAAACTTACAATTCTAAATGGAGGAGATTTGGCATTTGGTGTTCTCAGAGGCATATACAGCCAGATTCAGCTGATGTCACCACTGCCTTGGATTATCTGGTTCATCTTAACAGCTTACACTTAGGCCTACCACTCTTAAGGTTCATCAGGCAGCTTTGTCTGTGTTCATTTCGGCTGGGAAGGTTACTTGGTCAGAGCGTCTTCAGCCAGCGTAGGGTGGGGCAGACTCCAGTTCCTGTATTGTCATTCCCTGACACCTGCGCCCTAGTGTCTGTCTCATCCACTGGGACTGTCGCCAGTTCTACTCCTCCCTTCCAGGGAAGATTCTGGAGGACATCAGCACCTCTTTGAGCCGGTTTGTCATCAGCCTTCAACCAGGGTCTTCCTCCCTCCGGCAGCCACCTTTCTTGACCTGCACTGCAGTTTGGGTCCTTCATCAAGCCAGTGCGTGCCAGGCCTGCACCTGTTCTCACTCCTCTGCAGCCCTTGGGACCATTGCCAGTTCTTCAAGTGCCTGCACCAGCTGGTCCTTCGTTGGCCCTACTGCCACCAGCATCTTCTGGGCCGCGCGGTCATTCTTTAACCAGCACCTGCTGGGCCTCGCGGTCCGTCCTCAACCAGCACCCACTGGGCCTGCATTTGTCCCTCCATCATCAGCATCCATGGGACCAGTGCCTGTTCTCTGCAACCGCATCTGTTGGACCTCATCCTGGGTACCCAGCACTGCCCCTCGCAGGTCCAGCACCTGCTTACCCACCCTATGCCGGATTACCCATACTCAACACCTCTGGGACCTCTGCCAGTCTACAACTACCTGGCGTCGTTTGTTTTGATTACCAGGGTCATTTTTCATCCCTGTGGCCTCTGCTGCAGACACAGGTCCATCTGCAAAGCCCAGCCCGACCACTCCTCAAATGCCTTTGTAGGAGCCCATGTTCATTGGTGCCCTAGTGCTCCTTGCATGCGGGATAGGCCTGGCGTGGGGACTGATAACACGTTCTAGGACGCCCACCCAATGAAAGTGAGGCTGATGGCATTGATTGTTCTGGTGAGGAGTTCGAACTGTGAGTCTTCCTCTGTAGGGCCAGATTCCTCTGCAGGGCAGAGACTCAGGTAGTGTCCCCAAATCCCATCCTGATGATCCCACCTTTATGGTCATCATAAGCATATTAGGGCCACTATGGGGTGGGCGATAGAGGAGCAGTGTGGTTGGTTGGCAATTTGTCTAAGACAATCCATGCCCCTCCTTTGGTGGTCCAACCCATGACAGACTCCTCTGAAGATGTTACTCAGGCAGCCTGGAACCACCCTAATAAGTTTCGGCAGTGTCCAAGAGGGCCCAAGGGCCTTTATGTGTTGCTGGCAAACCTTATTTTGGGAACAAGCCAAGGCTGATTTGTTCATCATCAGTGCAGCACATGACTGCATCAAGAGGCCAAAACACCTCAACTCCTCCTCTTCTGACCAGTAGTCTTGCCAGCCGATCAGTTGGGCAGGCATACCTTTGCATCTGCCACTCTGACCATTCTGGTCCTCAGTTACCTGGCTCACATGATGTAACACCAAAATCTTCTCTGAGACCAAATTAGGGCGTAGTCCTAACCATGCCAGATGCCTTGCTAAGCAACAGGCCCTTGAGGCCTTAGGCCGAGCTCCAACATAGGTGCCCACATTCTACAGACTGCCTACAATGCAGTAGATGCCTCAGGCTGGGCAGCGTCCATTGGTGTTTGTATGAGATGTCACTCCTGGCTTAGGGTCTGGGCTTCACCCAGGGACGTCCCGTGTAATATAATGGATATAATAGGGTTTCAAAGTCTTTGAAGGAGATGTCCAGGATATCATCTCCAACATCCAGCTCTCTGTGCAGTTCTCAAATCCATCCACACCATGTACCATACCCAGTCTAAGTTAGGACAGCTTGCACCTTTTAGTTGCTCGTCCCACAACGAGGCATGCCTCTTCAAAGCCCAGGGCAAGCTCAAGGAGGCGGCACCCCTCCTCCTCCCTCACCCATCATCACCCGTAGTGCCAGAGGGTGGCAGCAGCCCACTCAGTGGCTGCCTCCTGACTCCATGCAGGTCCCCCCTTTTCCAGTCATGGATCAGGAGGTGGTTGTGGAGGTAGTGTCCCCTGCACCTGAACAGGTGTAGAGAGATAACCACAGACAGCTGGGTGCTGTAGCTCATTGAGCATGGCCACAGTTTAGAATTCAGAGTGGCCTGCAAACAATCCTCCAGGACAGTTCTTGTATCCTCCCAGTTATGTCCCCCTATCCAGGAGGAGATTCAGGCCTTACTTAGAAAAAAGGCCATAGAGCGAGTTCCCCTTGTCAGCAGGGAAAGGGTTTTACTCCCACTTCTTCCTAGTGCACAAATGAGCAGGAAACCTCTGGCTCATCCTGGACCTAAGCGAGCCAAACCTGTTTATAGAATGTAAGCGGTTCAGGATGGTCACCCTTCAGGGTTTACTGCCCCTCTACACTAGGGGACTGGCTTTGCTCTCTGGATTTGCAGGATGCTTACCTGCGTGTCGAGGTTTTCACCTCTGACAGGCGCTTCCTCCATTTCCACTTCCAAGGAACACGCTACCAATTCAGAGCTCTGCCTCTTGGCTTGTCTTCAGCCCCCAGGGTCTTCACCAAATGCCTGGCAGTGGTGGCAGTTACCCTGAGACAATGGAGATTCTATGTCTTCCCTGACTGGATGCTTATCTGCTAGCTGCCCCATCCAGGGATTGTCTCCTTCAGACTCTGGCTCGTACCTGCAGCCTGTTCCAGGCCTTGGGCATCAGCATAAACATGCCAAAGTCATTCTTGACCTCCAGCCAACACCTCCAGTACGTCAGAGCAATGCTGGATATGGCTTAGGGGTGGCCTTCTTGCCTGCAGGCAGGCGCAGACATCTGTGGGACTAGGCCTGTCAGCTTTTACTCCAGTCGTCATGTTCCTGCAAGGCTTTTCCTTGATTTCTAGGCCTCATGGTGGCAACCATTACTATTATTCCTCTAGCCAGGCTGCACATGAGAATCCCTCAGTAGGCCTTGAGGTCCAGTGGGACCAACATGTGGGCCTTGGATCAACTGGTCATGGTCTCGGATCCAGTCAGAAAGTTCTGTTATTGTGGCTGGACACTTACAACCTGCACTGGGGGTCCCCTTCTGTATTCCTCCCCTCAGCGGGTTCTTGCGATGGATGCCTCCAGTCTCTGCTGGGGTGCTCACCTGGGAGACCACCAAATTCAGGGATATGGGCTGTGGTGGAGATGGCGCTGCACATCATTGTTCTAGAAATGTGAGCAGTCTTGTCGCCTTGTAGGCCCGGACTCAGCCCTTCCCAGGTCCACTCTTGATTCAGATGGACAACATGTGCATAGTTTATTACATAAACAAGCCAGGGTGGGACTCATTCCTATCCCCTGTGCAGGGAAGCGATGAGAGTCTTTATTGGGATTTAGAGCACAGCCTGGAACTCTCAATCATCCCATGTTCCCAGGGACCAAAATGTACTGGCATGCAGCCTAAGCTGCTGCCAGTCCAGACCTGCCTCAGTGGAAGGTTGAAGGTCTGTTCAACAGATGGGGTCATCCGAGTTAGACATTTTGCATCTCCATGCAATGCAAAACTGCCACTTTTCTGCTCACTAGATCCAGGGCCTAGCATTTTCTGGCAAGCGTATTATCCCTCTCCTGGAGCAGGAGTTTTCTGTATACCTTCCCTCCCTCCTGCTTCTTCAGAGTTCTGATCAAGGTCCAGATGGTTGGGGCTACAGTGATCCTCATAGCCCCTACCGGCCTCATCAGATCTGTTTCCCATTGCTGTAGCAATGTGCAGTGGAATCCCGCATCCCCTGGCACTCTGCACAAGCTTGCCCTCCCAAGAACAAGGCACCCTGGTACATCCAGATCTCATATCCCTCCATCTCCATGCATGGCTCATGAGGACATAGCCATTGCCAGATTTGGGATGTCACCCAGAGTAGCGGATGTCCTGGTGGCAGACAGTAAGCCATCCACCAGGGCCATGTACTCTATGAAATGTAAGATCTTTGCTCTTTGGGCTGCATCACAACTTTTAGATCCCGTCACGTGTCCGTGGATCAGATACTGAGTACCTTCTGTCCCTTTCAGACTCTGGTTTGAGGTACTCTTCAATTAACTCATTTTGCTCCCAGTGGCCATTCTGGGTCGGATCTAGCAATGGACGGTTCTGACACAATATGGCCTCTATGGGAACACATCTTTCTGCCATCACTGCATACCATGTACCTATATTCAGTTCAGTTCTTTTATTTGATCAACCATGATATATATACAAGGTTTTTCAAAGAATAAAAGATATATTGTCATACAATCATCATTTTAAAAAAAAACATGTTGCATATAAGCTTTATCTTTACAAAACATCACATGGCTTATATAAAATAGTTCAAACAGAGATACAGTACTTCTGACATTCTTCATATTTAATTGACAGTTCCTTGGGAAATAAATATTATTTCTATTGAGCATGTGGAGAAAAGAATAACAATAGATGGTTCTGCCACCCTCCTTAGATTCAACTTATTATTATAGCATGGGTCTCTTTTTTTTGTTTTGTTTTTGCACTGATTTTTCTATTTACCAACTGAAGAAAAAAGGCAGTTATCCATTCTGCATCATTTGAGGTGAAGAGATGTAGAAATATGAGCAGAACATCATAAGAATTGTTGTAGGTTAATAAGATGTCTTTCAGGTATTTAGAACAGAAGTCAGAATATTTAGGGTAACAGATTGTCAGGTGGGTTAGGGTTTCAGGGGTGTTTGTACCATAAACAGGAGAGTTCTTTAGTGGGTCCATCAAGACCAACTCTCCTATTGAAATAGTTATATTTGGAATTAATTAAACTGAACCTTGCCCATGTGACATTTTCTTTTGTTTGGAGTGAATGGCAGAAAAAGTATTCTTCCATGTTATGTTCTATTTTGTTGGCCCATGTACCTGTACTCTAGATGGCCATTCAATGACTCAGCTGGAGGAGGCTTGCATTTTCTTGAGGGGCATTCTGCATTTGAAGCCTCCAGTCTGTGACCCTGTCCCATCTTGGGACCTCAATTTTAATGTTGAAAGCTTTCATGGCCTCCTTTGAACTGACCTCGTCTTGCAACCTGCGATCTTACTTCAAGAGGAGCACTCACAGCAGATAACACCATTAGGACTATGGCCAGGCACTCAGGACCCCACGGAAAACTTCTAGCTAGCAGTCCGCTAGGCGGGAATATCCCTCTGACAGTCACCGGACTTTCCAATAAATTTGATGCTTTAACAAACAGGGTTACAACTGTAGAGAATCAAGTCGAATCAGTCACCCTCTCATTGATGGAAGCAAAGAAACGGGCAGAGGCAGCAATGGGAGCAGTTGCCACAATAATTAAAGAGAAAACTCACCTAAGGTCTAGATTGGGGACCCTAGGGAACCAGGTGAGGTCCCATAATCTGCATCTCCTAGGATTACAGGAGGGGTGGAAGGAGATCATATAACAATGCTTTTGCAGGACTGGATCATATAGCAGATGGATGAGGCGGTGACTCCCATGGTGCAATGCTTTCAGAGGCCACCGCATCACCCAAAGAGGCTGACCTGCCAATCCCGAGCCCCTAGGGTGGTGGTAGTTGTGACAGATGGAGTGGGTTCTCAGGATTGATTGCTGGCACTAGTGAGGCAGAAGAAATTCCTGTTAAGGACGGGCAACAGATTAGGATGTTCCGGACCTGGGATTACACCACTGGGGAAAATGCAAGAAACTCGATGGTGCCAGAGTACTGCTTGAAGCTGGGATCCAGCTTGGGTTGGTCTTTGCAGTGCATTTGTGGATAGCATACCAAGGTAAAACCTTTATTTATACAGGCATAGCGGATGCCATGAAATGGTGCCAGAATAATGCCCCAGGTGCGTCCCAAGATCACCAGGAAGAAGATTCAGCATCGGAGGGGAGGAACTCATTTGAAGAGAAACCACTATAAATGTGCTGTGCTTCTTTGTAAGGCACAGAGGGAGGGGACTTGATTTAGCCCAGAGGCAAAGTTAAATCTTTATTTTTCAATTACTTGCTTAGGTGGACTGTCTAAAATCAGACTGCCCTGGAGCTTAAGTTTGTGCTCCCCTTCTGGCCTGCTTAAATTGTTATATATATGTATAAATAAACAACAGGAGCATGTTGCTGCACATGGTTAACTACTTTGTGGTGGTTCTGTGTAATACAATACCTGTATTCATCTTAAGTTTAAGCACCTTGCTAGTATGTCAGTACTGGAGGCTTTCTTGTTCTTTCTAAATAATTGCTAAGCTCAATTTAAAGTTTCAGGAGTTTTCCTAAATGGTTTATTATCAATATTACTTGCAGATAACTCTTGAAAGCAGTTTGCTTTACTGTGGTGCACCACTTTGTTGCATTTACTAAGGTGCGGCATGGTGGATGGCTATATATATATATATATATATATATATATATATATATATATACACACATGTATGTATGTATATGAAATAGACCCTCTGGTAGGGCCAGGACTTGAGACTTTCACAAATACCCATAACCTAACATATCACCATGCAGCTCATGGACTCCTTCAAAAGCGCTGTTTCAAATGGACTGTGATTACTATAACTGTGTCTTGCACAGACCCCTCATATGACATATCTTGTAACATTTAATGGAAAGGCTGAGTGTCTTAAGAGGAGTGGTGCCCTCATGGTAATTAAAAAGTACTATTGTCAGATTGAATGTTAGTGATTGTAACTGTATGTTTGTTTGAAAATAATAAGCGTAAATTTAAAAAAAGTCAAGTACATGATGGCGTCGACTGGCAGTCCCAGCATCGTGGTCTCACACAGTAGATCTCTGGATTTACCAACAAAGTGATTTTGGGAGATTTTTCCCTATTGGTTTGAATGGGTTTTCTGTCAACTTGTGTAATGCCCAGATGGTTTGGAATTTTGGTCTGAAATTTTCTGGGTGCAAAGGGGCCAGCACACAGATGTGCCTTTTGCTTATTTGGTGAAAAATATTAATCCATTTCTAAGTCATTTCATTTTGAATATTTGTTTCTGAGCATGCTCAGTAAGCACTGAAAAATAGCTGTATAAAACAAAGAAATATTTTTTCGTGCTGATGTCATCTTTTTCATGAGGAGAAAATCCTTTTTGTTTGCAGCCATCTTGTTTCCCTTTTTCCATAAAATTTCAAATTTGAAACATCACAGAAATTACATTCTGGAGCACGACCAACACATGTAGCTTGCTGATTGTGACCCCCTTAGCTGGATTCTCAACTGTTCGACAGATGTGCTTGAAATGTTTACTTTTTCGTATCGTGATATGAAAAAAAAGATTATTTTAACCCAAGTAATGCTCAGGATATTCATAACTTTATGCAGTAAACCTGGAGGGTTGACTGCGCAGAGATGGAACAATGCAGATGGTAGAATTGTTTGCCCGTGAGCATCTTTCAAATGCTGCCTCTACCAGCTGTAGTGTTCTAACCTCTTCAGATTTTCTGTTTGCCTGAAAGTCGCGTGGGTCCTGTCGTCCTCTTTCACATGAAGAAACATAATAAAATCAAAACCATAAGTATTTTTAATTTCTTTACTGCCGCTATTTATTATCAGTCTAGATTTTGTTTATTATTTAAAATTAGTTGTTTTCTCGGTTCCTCGCAGTTCGGGATAACCATGTAGGAACCAAGTTAGTTTAAGTTACTTCGGGTTCTCTGACTAAAGAACCTTTGTTTTTGTGTATATTTTACTGTTTTTCAATTCTATAGTTGTAAGTGCTTTTTCTCGGTTACAGAACTGCTGAACCGTTCGTTTCACATCTCCTGAGTTTGGCTCCTCCAGTTCCTATCGGTTCCGGAACCGACTGCAAAAAAAAGTATTTAGTCGAAAGAACTGCAGCAGTCTTTCTTATTTAGCGGTTGGTGGCTTTTGCTACTTAGGCTTCACCATGGCAGAGAAACCTAAAAGAGAACCGAGAGCTGCGTTTAAAAATTATCTAAAGTGTGGAGATGTGTTGTTAAGGCAGACAAGCACACCTTATGTGTAGCTTGTTTGGGTTTGAGCATCTTGACCAAGAATATGACATATGTAAAACTTTCCGGATAAAGCTCAGAAAACGCCTTGAAAGACTAAATAAAAGTTTCCTGGGTCCCTCAGGCTCTGACCAGCTGACACCCCAGTCTGTTGTGACTGAACCCACAGGTGTACCACATCTGCCCCTGATACGGGTGAAAAAGGGGCAAAAGAGGAAAAGAACTGTCTGACTTTCTTGTTCCTCAAAAAGGCTAAGAAGCTTAAGCATGCAGAACCCTCTCCTGCCAAACCAGGGACTTCTCACGAGGTGCCTGTAATGCCTTTGGCTCAGGAGATAGCCCAGGCATTCAAGATTATCAGCCCTGCAAAATATCATCCTCAGCCTCCTGCCCCTTCTCAGGGTCCCCATGCTGGCAGTGGTGTGTTGCCCTTACCAGAGCAGCAATTTTTGATGAGAATGATGAGCTATAAGGAGGAGGATTTAACCCATCCCCCAGAGGTGTCCCCTGAACAGGACTTTGGTTCCACCTCCCAGGGTGTCCGAAGACTTCTCCTCATATTTTTCTTTTGTGAGAAATGGCAGATGCCTGGATATTGCTGCAACAGAGCAAGTGGAGGATGAGGAGGAGATTGAATATTTGAATATGATGGGGTTACATCACAAAAGCCCTCCTGTCCAGTCTACAATTTTTAAGAAGGATTCCTTAAAGCTCTGCAGACCCCTAACTCTATTCCTCCAATTGACGGGAGGATAGACAAATACCAGCTGGATGGGAGGGAACTGATTTCCTTCTCTCATCCAGACCATCAAGGGTAATACAACAGGCAGCCTCTGATAAGGCTAAAGTCCTCTGTCCTCACACCCTCCAGACAGGACTCTAGAAACTGGACAGTATGGCCAAGAAAGGCTTTTGTCAGCCTCCTTGGCCATGGAGGCAAGCTACCTCAGGCTTATGCTACCCAGTATCAAAAATCCTGTGGCAGTCAGTACTGGCGATGCCTGTATGAAAGCCCCTCACCTTTATTGGATGACCTTGCGAAACTGCTAGGTTTGGGCTGGAGGCAGCTAGTACCAATTCCAAATGGCTGCTAATTCTAATTACACTGTAATCAGATGGATGACTAACACAGTGTCACAGAGGAGGTTTACATAGAAACATAGACTTTGACAGCAGATAAGGACCGCCCTGGCCCATCTAGTCTGCCCATTTCCCTACCACAGGATAGGCTGCAGATCCTAGTTAACCAACAGCCTATTTCTTCCTACTCCCACAAGAATTGCCTTATGTCTGTCCCATGCATTCTGAATTCTCCACAGTTTTAGAACCCAACCTCCTCAGAAGGCTGTTTCATGCATCCACTACCGTTCTGTGAAGTAATATTTCTCACATTGCCCCTAAACCCCCCATCGTTAAATTGTGTCCCTTGTTCTTGCATGTCTCTTTTCTGAAAGATGCTACCCTCTTGGACTTTGTTGATTCCACTGAGGTACTAAAAGTTTCTATCATGTCCCCTTCTCCCTTCTTTTCTCAAGGGTATACATATTAAGCTCCTTTAGTCTCCTCATACGGCTTCTCTTGCAGACCCTGCACCATTTTAGCTGCCTCTTCTGACTGCCTCTATTCTGTCTATGTCGTTGTGAGATGGGGTCTCCAGAACTGGACCTAGTACTCCAGGTGGGTCTCACCAACTGTCTGTATAGAGGGATAACAACTTCCTGTTTTTGCTGCTGATGCCTCTCCTATGCATCCCAGTATACCCCAGCCCTCTCACTGCCTTCTCACATTGCTTGCTAACCTTAAGGTTATCTGATATGATTACCCCAGGTCCCTTTCCTTTTTATCGTTGTTACTACCTCCCCCATTGTGTATTCTTCCCCTGGGTTCTTGTTTCTCAGGTGCATTATTTGCACTCTTTGCATTGAATCCTAGCTGCCATACTTCTACCATTTCTCCAACCTTGCCAATTCCCTTCTCATCCTTTCCACGCCTCCTTGTGTATCAACCCTGTTGCAGATCTTTGTTCATCTGCAAAAGGCATACTTTTCCTTCCAGTCCCTCTGCAATATCACTGATGAAGACATTAAAAGGACTGGACCCAATACTGAACCCTGCGGTACCCACTAGTAACCCCTCTTTCTTCAGAGTGGACTCCATTTACAATTACCTTCTGTGTCCTGTTATGTAGCTAATGTTTTACCCAGGCTACCACCCTGGGACCCACACCTAGGCTGGTTAATTTGACTATTAATCTTTTGTGTGGGACTGTGCAAAATCTTTGCTAAAGTCTAGATAGGCCATGTCCACAGCCCCTCCTGGTCTACTACTTTGGTCACCCAGTCAAAGAAATCTATTAGATCGTCTGACATGACCTTCCGCTGTGAACCCATGCTTGGGTCCTCTGCCCCACTGGCCTCTAGGTACTCAACTATTCTTTCCTTCAGAAGTGACTCATCACTTTCCCACCACAGAGGTCAGACTGACAGGTCTGTAGTTTCCTGCCTCTGTCTTGGTCCCAGTTTTGTGAAGGGGAATCATATCCACCTTCCCCAGTCCTCCGGTACCACACCATCCTCCCATGATTTATTAAAGAGTAGCCAGTGGTTTCACCTAGTTTCTCCCTTAATTCTTTTAGAATTCTGGGGTGAATTCCATCAGGACCCATTGCTTTGTCCACCTTCAGTTTTAGGAGTTCTTGTAGAACCTTTTCTTCTGTGAAAGGACTGGGATCGACCTCCTATCAAGAGTGCTTCTGTTAATTGGATTAGGCACTTCTCCCTCCTCTTTTGTGAATACTGAGCAGAAATATTCTGCTCAGTATCCCTGCTTTTCACTGTCCCCTCTGCCCACCCACATCGCTCATTCTGAACAGTCTCACTATCCCTCCTTTGTCTTTCTCGCTCGCTGATGTACCTATAAAGGTTGTATCCCCCTTCTAACTGGAGTTGGCTGTCTTTCCTCAGTTTGGGCCTTTGCTATTCTGACTTCCTCCCTGCTTCCTTCCTGCCTTAACTGGTACAGCTCTCTGTCCTGCTCCTTCTGTGTTTCCTTATACTTCGGGAATGCTATCTTTTTCTCCTGACTCATCACACCTCTCTTTGAGAACCATAGTGGCTTTTTTCTTTCATTTTGATTTGTTTATTTGCTTCACACAAAGGCTTGTTGCCTCTGTGATGGCAGTTTTGATGATTCCCCATTGTTGCTCCACACCTTCTAGCATGTTTGCTAGTGCTTTTCTGAGGCACTCTCCCATCTTGCCAAAGTCAGCCCTCCTAAAGTCCAGTACCCTCACTTTTGTATGGCTTGACTCTGAGCTGAATTTAACGTGAACTACACTGTTTGATGGTCACTTGTTCTCAGATGGCAACCCACTTCTAGATCTGAGATCCTCTCACTGCCCCGTTTGAGAGTCTGAGGGTCTAGATTGCTCCCTCACAAGTGGGTTCTGAAACTAGCTGTCTGAGGCCTGCCACCTGTAGGGCATCAGAATGGCCTTGCTCTTGGATGTGGCTGCAGCAAATGTGCTCCAGTTAACATCTGGCATATTCAAGTCTCCCATCAACAGTATCTCCTCTTTCTCTGCTATTCTAAGAATGCCTTCTATCATATCCTTGTCCATTCCCTCCCTCTGACATGGGGTCTGTACACAACCTGTGCGAATTGTGGTGCCTTTCCAGTCTACAAGGTGACCCACAGTGCCTCCTCTCCTCCCTGTTTACTCTTTTGTTCAGTTGCTTTTATCCCTTCCTTTACATAGAGAGCTTCTCCTCCCCTCTTCTCCCTGCCTGTCTCTCCGTAGGTTGCGTACTCCTGGTATGTTAACATCCCAGTCATGGTTCTTCTGTGTACCATGTTTCTGTGACTGCTACGATATCCAGGCATCCTCTTCCATCAAGGCCACCAGCTCAGGGAGCTTGTTGCCCAGACTATGAGCATTGGTACTCATTACCCTTCATTTCCTGATGGCTTTGCTTCTTTTTGCCCCATCCCTGTCCTTTTTGCCTTTGTCACTTTCTCCATTTACCCCTGCCCTTCTCCCTATAGACACCTCTGTTGGTGTTTACCGCACTACTACCGTGATTTTTTGGGGGAGGCTAGGATTTCTCTGCTCCTTTCCAGTGCCTCCCCTTAGCTGGTTTAAATGCTTCCAATGAAGCAATTAAACCTGTCACTAGGATCCTGGTTCTCCTGGACAGATGCAGCCCATCGTGCCAGTATAGGCTTGCATCACTCCAGGTGGACCCCAGTCCCAATGAAGCTAATCCTGAGCTCCACACCAGTTTTCAACCACTGATTGAATCCATGGTGCGGAACACCTAGCCTCTCTATGCCATAGATGGGCAGCACCTCCGAGAAGGTTACCGTGCATGCTACTTATCTAAGGCCTCCCAATTCCACAAACTCTTCCTGCACTTCTGTAATCCCTTTCTTAGCCAGGTCATTTGTCCCTAGGTGGACAGTGACATCCAGCTCCCTCCCTGTGTAGCTGCTCCAGGTCCTGAGGATTTGCTCCCTGTCCTCAAGCCATGGCGCCAGGCAGGCCCCACCTCCCTCTCCCTTCCTCCCCATTTCTACTTTCCCTAACAATGGAGTCCCCCACCAGGAGTTGCTTCCTTCCCTGTGGGTCTCCTTTGTGGAGGTTCCCAGCATCCTTCTTGTCTCCACTGCGGGTGCCTCCATAGAGGAACCATACTTTGCCAGAATGGCATAGGAATGTGGAGAGGTACAGCTGGAGGGATGTGCCTCTGTTCCACCGCCCTCACCCTCCCTGAGCCCACTGTGGTCCAACCGCTCCTCTTTCTTGGCAACCTCTGAGGCAATGGCAGTGGCACTGGTGGTCCCTGGTTGAGAAGAGAGGCGGTCACACAAATCCTGACCAACTCAGTCTGAGATGAGCAACCTCCTCCTCAGCCCAGAGAGGTGTCTGCAGATGGGACAACACCGCATCCCCAGAACGTCTCCCGAAGACTGCTGCTCCCACAGCCACTGCACTGCACCACTCCAGTCATGTCTTATTTCTGGCCCCTCAACCGTTTGCAATCCTTTACTCTTTCCTCTGTTTTTTTTTCTCTTTCCTTACTTTCTGCCTGTGTGCCCTTTAAGCTCCTGATTGTCCTGTTCTGAGACAAGAATATCCTATATTTCTCTGTAGACCCCTTACTTGCTCAGAGGCAGACCTCCAGCAAGAGAGAGGACTGGAGAGCTACTCTTGCCCTTCTTGGATGGTGGGTCTTTGGTGGATCTGTGATCACTCAATTCCTGCTCCCAAACAGAAAGTTCCTGTTGTCAGTCAAATCCTGTGCTTATAAAAGTAGAACCAGCTTTGGGTGGGAGGAAGGAGAATGTAGTCCCAGTGGAGAAGTCCAGTCACACAGCAGTCCTTTCTCCTGGTGTCTTCTGCCAAGCTATTGGCTTAGAGCCACAAACCTCACTCAGGATACTCAATCTAAGGCCTTGGATTTTCCATTGGAAGGAAATTCTCTTTTGGAGAATCCACTATTGCTTATATGAAGAAGGTGGATGAATATAAGGCTACTTATAGACGCTAACTCTGCTAAGGAGAGAGCTTTTTCATCCACCAGGCCCTATGGAAGAGGGGGCAGAGGTCGGTCCTTATGACCAGACCTTTTTCCAGCCAGTAGCTGTGCCCCAGTACCAGCAGTATTCTCAACAGGGATACTCTAGAGTAGGGGTAGAAGGGGCTCTAGGCGAGGGTCTCAGGCACAACCTCACCCCCAGCCTAAGCAAAACCCCTGAGATGCAGGCCACCTCCTCTCTTCTTATCTGAGGCAGACTGTCCCACTTCCTCCATAGTTGGCTAACCATCACCACAGACAAGTGGGTACTGGAGTTAGTGGGCAAGGGTCTGTCTCTGGACTCTCATCTCTTCCTCCACAGAGTCCAGGATTTTCATCTCTCCTCCCTAGCAGAAACAGCACTGCTAGAGTCAGAGGTTCAAAGCTGCTACAGCTCAGAGCAGTGGAACCAGTTCCTATCACCCTGAGAGGAAGAGTTTTACTCCAGGTACTTCCTAATAACAAAGAAAAGGTGGGAGTGGCGGCAATATTGGATCTCAGAGCTTTAAATAAGCACTTGAAAAGAACAAAGTTCAAAATGGTAACTGTAGTTTGGATTTTGCCGCATCACTGGATTTGAAAGATACCTTTTCCACATCCCCATAAAGAAATCTTTAAGAAAATATCTCAGATTCAGGCTTCCATCAGGTCATTACCAGTTTTCAGCCATACCCTTCGCCTTCCTCAGCACCAAGAGTATTTACAAAATACCAAGCACCTGTGGTGGCATTTCTTCGAAGACAGGAAGTGACTGTTTTCCATACCTAGACAACTGGCTGGTGGTGGACAAATCACCAGACCAAGTCAGAAATTCCCTAAAGCTCACCCAAGATCTTTTCAAATCCTGGGTTTCATAATAAACCAGAACAAATCTGTCCTAACCCCTGCACAGATTTTACAGTTCATAGGGCAGAGATCAATACTCTTCAGGGCAGAGCCTTCTTGCCCTGGACAGGGTACAAAGCCTTCAGTCAGTAGCAAATTCTTTCACTGTGCACAAGCCAAAATGGCCAGACAGTTTCTGCAGCTCCTAGGCCATATGGCTGCATCCACAGGCACAGTACAGGGTTCCAGGTTTCATGAGAGACATCCAGTTTCATCTTAGGACTCACTGGAGTCAGAAAAAGACCCCTTTTCAAAGCTTATTGCAATAACAAGGGCACTGTTACAGGCCCTCCTGTGGTGGAAAAAGGAATCCAACCTAAGGCAAGGAATTTCTTTCCAGAAAGAGAACCCTCACTGGTTCTCACAACAGATGCATCCTTCTAGGCTGGGGCACCCATCTAGGGAGCACACAACCCAGGAACCTGGTCAGAAGCAGAGTCCTTTCAGCATATAAACTTGCTGGAATTCAGAGCAGTGTGGCTAGCCCTAAAAGTTTTCTCTCCTTTGGTGACGGGCAAGGTGGTATAGATCAGAACAGACAATACCACCACAATGTATTACATAAGCAAGCAGGAGGTACCAGATCAGGCCTCCTCTGCACAGAAGCCATGAATATCTGGACTCTGTGTATTCCTAAAGGTATCCTTGCAAACAATCCATCTGCCAGGAAAGGACAATACCTTGGCAGATACACTGAGTTGAATCAACCAGGCCCATCATGAATGGACACTGAACAAGCAAGTGGTACAAGGAATTTTCAGTAGGGGGCACTCCAGAGGTGGACTTGTTCACATCCCATCAGAACCACCAGTTGCCTCAGTATTGCTGCAGACCACCTGCCCAGGGCACAATCCTCTGGATGCTCTGATGTTAGACTGGTCAGGCAGATTCCTCTATGCCTTCCCCATTTCCTCTGGTTTTCAGAGTGCTATTGAAACTCAAATCCCACTCAGCTTCTCTGATAGCTCCAGATTGGCCCAGACAGCCATGGTACTCTCTTCTGCTCTCCATGTCTGTGAACAAACCAGTAAACTTGCCTCTCGGCACAGTCTCCTGACTTCCAATCAGGGAACATTGCTGTATCCAAATCTCCAGTTCCTCCACCTCAAGGCATGGCTCTTGAGGAGTTAAGATCGCAGACTAAAACCTTTCTGAAGCTGTATTAACCTCTTAAAGGTTATAGAAAACCTTCCACTAAGAAAACCTATTCTTCTAAATGGAAGAGATTTTCTCTTTGGTGCCGTAGGAATTTCATCCCAAATAATGCAGGAGTATCAGTTGTATTAGAGTATCTCACTCATTTGCATTCACAGGGTTTACAGCCCAGTTCTTTAAAGGTTAATCTTGCAGCAGTGTCTGCCTATCTTTCTGCTAGGGCAAAGGTGTCCGTAGCATCAGATCCCATTTTCAAAGATTCTTTAAAGGTCTGATGCATTTGCATCCCCTCTGAGGGCACCAGTCCCTGCCTGGGATCTTAATGTGTGTATAGCTAAGCTCGTGGGAGCTCCTTTTGAGCCATGGCTACAGCCCATCTGAAGTATGTTGCTTGAAAACAGGTTTTCTAGTAGCAGTTACCTCTGCAAGGCAGAATCAGCGAGCTCAGGGCTCTCTGTATCGACCAGGACTATATCTCATTCCACAGAAATAAAGTAGTCCTCAGAACAAACAGACAAATTCTTCCTAAAATGGTTTCGAACTTCTGTCTGAACCAATCACTCACTCACTCTGCCTGTCTTTTTACAGATTATGCTAGTTCTGGTGAAAGAAGACTCCATAGTATGGATGTGAAAAGAGCTTTCAGCTATTACATGACAGCTACTAACACCTATAGGCAAGATAGAAAACAACTTTTCTTACATATGGGGATGTAGGAAAGGGCAAAGCAGCCTCAAAAGATCAATTTCTCGATGGATTGTCCAGTGTATTCAATTCTGCTACACTAAAGCAGGTAGGAGCCCCAGCTGGGTTAAGGGCACACTCTACAAGAGGAACAGCTGCTAGCCTTGTAGCTGCCAGGGATGTTCCCTTAGTGGATATTTGCAAAGTAGCTACCTGAAAACCAGTACACACCTTTACAAAGCATTACAACCTGGATATTTTGTCCAGAAGTGATGGCAGGTTTGGCACAGCAGTCCTGCAAAGTCTATTTCCAAGGTAAGTTCTTTCCACCTCCGGTAGTACTGCTTGGTAGTCTGCATAAGTTACGAATATCCTGAGATTACTGCTATATTAGAACAAAAATTACTTACCATAGTAATCTTCTTTCTTCCCAGTGATGCTCAGATATTCATAACTTCCCTCCCTTCCTCCCTTCCAGAACTTTAGCCTCTGCACTGCATGCTGGTGCCACCTAGCCATATCCTGTTGTGGCTCATTTTCTTTATGCTTAGAAACATAGAAACACGGACTTTGACGGCAGATAAGGACCGCTTGTCCCACCTAGTCTGCCCATTTCCTACCTACAGGATAAGCTGCAGATCCTAGTTAACCAACAGCCTATTTCTTCCTACCCCTGCAAGAATTGCCTTATGTCTGTCCCATGCATTCTTGAATTCTCCCACAGTTTAGACCCCACAACCTCCATGAGGAAGGCTGTTCCATGTCACCACCTCTCTGTGAAAAATACTTCTCACATTGCCCTGAGCCGTCCCCCTTCTCTCTTCAAATTGTGTCCTCTTGTTCTTGCACATCTCTTTTTCTGAAAGATGCTACCCTCTTGGACTTTGTTGATTCCACTGAGGTACTTAAAAGTTTCTATCATGTACCCTCTCCTCCTTTCCTCAAGGGTATACATACTAAGCTCCTTTAGTATTTCCTCATATGGCTTCTCTTGCAGACCCTGCACCATTTTAGTTGCCCTCCTCTGGACTGCCTCCATCCTGTCTATGTTGTGGCGGATATGGGGTCTCCAGAACTGGACGCAGTACTCAGATGGGGTCTCACCAATTGTCTGTACAGAGGATAACAACTTCCTGTTTTCTGCTGGTGATGCCTTATCCTATACATCCCAGTATCCTTGGCCCTCCCTACTGCCTTCTCACATTGCTTGCTAACCTTAAGGTCATCTGATATGATTACCCCAGGTCCGTTTCCATTTTTGTTGTTGTTACTACCTCCCCCAAATTGTGTAATCTTCCCTGGGTTTTTGTTTCCCAGGTGCATTGTTTTGCACTCTTTGCATAAACATATGATGGCTGAATGATTAATTTTTTTAGTACTTCTAAGCCAACTGCTGCCCTTATCAGGGCTTGAACCCTGGAACCTCAGATTAAAAGCCTGATGCTGTACTGACTGAGCTATCAGTCTTCATTTTAAACAGCGTTTTCTGTTTTCTCTTTACAGTTTCTTTGATGCTGTTTGGTGAACACCATTGTTATTTTTATTATTGTTCCGCCCTCCTTTGGAGGTTTTTGTTAATTCTATACTTATTAGGGGTTACCCCAGATTTATAACTGTTAGGATTTTTCCTAATGCCTGACTTCAGGCTTCTTACAAATCTGAAGAGTTAGAACACCACAGTTGATAGAGGCAGTATTTGAAAGATGCTCACGTGCAAAGAATTCTACTCATTTGCATGTGTTTCATCTCTCTGGGCAGTCTAACCCTCCAGGCTTACTGCATAAAGTTATGACTATCTGAGCATCACTGGAAGAAAGAAGATTACTATGGTAAGTAATTTTTCTTTTGGTATCACAAGTCACAAAAGATCCCTTTTCATGAAGACAAATGCTTTCTGGCTTTGCCTTGCTGTTTTTGTCAAGAGCCTAACTCGAAACAGTTTGAAATTTTGGTCCGAAATGTTCACTTTAGGAAGGGCAGGCCATGGATATGCCTTTTGCTGGTTTGGTGGAAAATATTAATCCGTTCCAAAGTTATAGCTTTTTAAAATTTCAGATTCTGAGCATGCTCAGTAACTGCATCAAAATACTTGTGTCTAACTAAAAAGAATTCCGGTGTCTAGTGGCACCTCACCTCTCGATCTCTGTCCCATTATTTTGTTATTCCTTGGTGCATAGTGGCAGCCCCAACCTCCACTGCTGTCCCATTAATGCTTTGTATTCCCCTGGTGTTTAGAGGCACCCTCTCACCCTCCGATCGCCGTCCCTGTTATTATTTTTGTCATTCCCTGGTGTTTAGTGGCACCCTCCCATCAGTTTCCTGTTAACGTTGTGTATTTCCCTGGTGTCTGGTGGCACTCCCACCCTCTGACCGCTGTTCCCATAATAAAATATAGATCTTACTTCAAGAGGCTCTTGCAGTAGATAATAACAT